>OZ023209.1:62951117-63001441 GCA_963995525.1 Escarpia spicata | reverse complement strand
ACGTTAAAAGACAAGGACTCCAGCGAATACAAAACGTTAAAGAATACCGTTGAAGATGCTGTGAGTGATATCTCAGAACAAAAGTGACAAAGTTTAGGATTAATAGTGAGGGAGTATGCAGTTAATTTACAATTATGTTACAAAATCTTACCTGTGTACAAATGGAAACACTGCACAATTATAATGTGTGTTAGATCACAACACAAAATCAGTACTAATAACCAATTATTATATACTACATGAACTCAAACGTAATCATGAGCTTGTATTGCATGTGTATATTAGAAACACATTGTCGATTGTGCCACAGTTTTCTTCATAATGAAATACACTGCAAAATTGAAGTGACGCATGCGTAGAGAAACCGAAACTGAACACAACGGTAGTTCTAAATATAATTCACACTGGCTTACAAGAGTAATGAGGTAAATATGCAACTATTGTGTTAATACGCGCAACCTTTAATTTTAGCTAAAAGAAATACTCAACGACAAGCTTGGGAAGGGGAAATACGACATTGTTGACGTGACATTCAGGTAGGTCATTATAAGAGAAATGACGCTTACGATTCCTATTCGAAGAAACCATTTCGTGTTGATAGTTTGTACGCCTTGTACGTGTACTTTCATAATTGTGCTAGTTCGTTCTAATTAGTTATCTTGCATTATAAAATATTTTCATAAAATGGCTCTACCAATTTTGTTTCGCTATCGTATAATGAAAAATGAGATAAATTAGTGTATTCTTCCCTTAATATCATTTGTTTCATAATATATCCCTTCATATTTGACAAGTTTCGTAGTGTACCCTCAACATTACCGTTTTATTCCACTTGTACTATTTCATTAACAACTCAGGTATCAATCAACATACATTTAGATTTGTTTTACAATACAAAGTGCTATTCCATTAAGTGTATTGTTATTTGCAGTAAGGGCAGTCTCGTTGTCACTTATGCCGTCGAAATGTTGAAAGACCTTCCTGATGAGAAAACATCTGATATAGAGGAGGCTATCAAGGAACAAAATGGCACGTTCGCAGGGTACGAATTCGACGAAGAATCTGTGGGAGTTACAGGTACCAATATTCACCAGTAAACAATATCAACATAATTTGAATTGTCGTGTTAATTAAGAAAACAATCGACCAAAATTATACCGTAGTTTTCTTGCTCTTAGTTGATCTCAGACCAAAACACATACTATAACCGTCCTATGTTCGAAGGTACATGTACGAACATTTATTTGTGTACAAACATTTGGTTGTTTTAGAGAAGGAGACAGTCCGGTATTACGGACAGTTCCGCGTGCCAGACCTGCCGTACGACACGGACTATGCTACTGCCACATCGCCGAAATATCAGGTGCTAGCTACTGAAGTGACAAGACAGGTGAGATCTGCTGACAGCATATCAAACATCGTTGCTAACGCTGTTTGTTGAAATATTCATTGCATTGCATTGCATTTATGAGGTGAATATAATATGCACATGTACACATGTGCGTGGTACGAGGGTGATAACTCGGTTGTGCATGCATCCGTTTGTGCGTGTGTACGTGCTAGCGTACGTTTAGTATACGAACATTGCATTAAGCAATCAGTATTCATATCGTCCATAGGTACCATACAGGTGCTCATGGAAGATACGTTAACCACTAAATCCACTGCAATATGGAGGACCTGTGGAAACCAAAACAACAAAGATTAATCGTTCCTCTTTTACCGTACATACAATCGAAGAATGCTGTTTATCAAATGCATGCAAATATTCACAATCGGTTATTGTATTACAAATGATGTGCTTTACATTTCTAGCTGGAAGAGGTATACCGTAACGACGAGACGGTTGGTGCGAAACTGATCGGCGTCTCGAATATCACGTTCAGGTAAGCATGGATTTTCACTAAATATTGTATAATAATAATATTAGTAACAATAACGCAACTTATATTGCGCCTAATTCTTGGAAACAAAGCTCAGAGGCGCATCAAGTCAAAAGGATTGGTCAATCCCCAAAACGATTGATAGGAGTATTGAAGTTGTCAACTGATCGATACGTCAGGAAGCTATTGTGTATAAGCAAGGTTATAAAGATTGGTTTTAAAAGTACTAAAGAGCCTTGTGTACTGAAAAATATATGTTGGGTTAACATTCGAAACACGGTTATACCACGACATATTTCTGCACATTTGTTTCAGAAAGGGCAGTGTCATTGTTGACTTTTCGGTATGGGTCGAAGCTGATATCAGTGTCAAGATCATGATTGATGTCATTAAGCACCTCAATTCCGTCGAGATGGGCGGCAAGGCTGTAGATCTCACGAGCTTCAAATTATCCGGTATGTGTCAGATAAAAGGTCATTGTCGTGCACCGTAAAGCAGCTGTGTAATCATTGTAAAATGACGAATTTCTGTCTAGCAACATGCGCACACATTGAAATTATTTTTGCAGACAAACACGTCAAATTGTTTGTGTTTATCCGTAGGTGCAAAGAATTGTAAAATCATAACCTGGTTTACACGCGTTGCGCGAAAAAATAGTGTGTGTGTGTGTGTGTGTGTGTGTGTGTGTGTGTGTGTGTGTGTGTGTGTGTGTGTGTGTGTGTGTGTGTGTGTGTGTGTGTGTGTGTGTGTGTGTGTGTGTGTGTGTGTGTGCGTGCATATGTGTACGGGCATGCGTGTGTTAATATGTAAACAGGTGCATGTAAGTGTATGTGTGCGCAGGACCTTTGTGTTGTGTACGTACTTAGGTAAGCAGGTGCGCGCGTGCCTTCGTGGATGGTACTTGACAACCATTTCGGTCAAGTTGGGATTGACATATTATAACATAATATGAAAGGATATGTGGACATTTCAATACAGTCTACAACAATTAACATGCATTGCAAATTGAACAAAAACACTATCTTTGATATACTTGAGCTTTTGTGCCAGTATAAATCCAATTAATCTGAATTATTTGTTGTTTCACTGTTTCAGAGACAGATTTGAAAAATCCAGGTAAGATATTTTAGCATTTCCGTCACTAATTCGTTGGGAAATGTTGTTGTATTTTCTCCCCATTCAACGTGACTGCATATAAATTACTGCAATTGATTAATAAAGTATCAAGTTACTATTTAAGTATATATATATATATGTATATATATATAGTAACATAATACTTCCTAAATCAACTGCATTAACTTAGATGTAGTCATATATATATAAATATATATATATATTTAACATAATCATCTAGATTTATTTCAGAACATTTGTTCACAATAGTAATTATTTTGTTAGCATAATGACAGCCAGCAAACACATTTATATATACATTTGTAAGTAATCACGTGTATGTGTGTGCGTGCGCGTGTGTGTATGCTACAAAACAAACATTTCTCTTAGGTTGGTATTGATTTATTATAATGGAACGTGAATGGATTTGTGGACAATTCAATATAGACTGCAACAATCAACATGTGTTGAAAATAGCACATTCATTGTCTCTGACATCCCTGTGCATTTGTGTACGTATGCAATTAGCTATTCTAGTTATTTTGCTGTTTCAGAGACAGAGTTGAAAAAGCCCGGTAAGATAATTTGGCATTTCTTTAGGAAGCACTATGTTCTCCCATTCAACGTGACTTCATCTAACTTAATGTAATTGTTTGTTTAAGTATGATGTTAATATTTTTTTCTAAATCAACAACGTATTCGACATGATTGCCTAGCCAGTTAGCAATATATTTGTTCACTGTTGTAATCACATTTTTTAGCAAAATTGCAGTCAACAAGTAATCAACATTTATGTTGATTATTAGTTATGTAATCATTGTTTATTGTTTTTAAACTCTTCACGTCGACATATTCGTTTAAACCCTTTCTGATTCTATAGATTCCAGGTGGTTGCCCGCGGTCCTCGGTAGCGTACTCAGCCTCGTTCTAGTCATTCTCATCGTAATTCTCACCATCTTCATCGTGCGAAAGTTCAGAGGAAGAGGTGACCACGATTCTGCGGACTCAGATGCCACAACCGTCTACAGGTACATTATAATACACCGATACCATTCATAGTGTGCTACTTGCTATACTGATTACATGGCGTGTTGCATGATTGCGAGACAGTCTTCTAAAACGTATAATAGGTCTGTTGAGGACAATAAATAATGTATCATTAATGTTGGCGAATGTGTAGGAAACACAGCAACTGTAATACTCGCTAAAGGCGGCAAATTAAGAAAACTCGACATTGTAAATACATCATGTTTTATTCTTAATGTAATGATCGATATTGTTAATAAACATGTTTGCGTAATAGGTATGATTACAGATCAGCATAATCGCTATGGTAATAAAAATAAATATTTGCTCCAGTCACGATTCTCTGACATGGTTTGTTTACTCCAGTCCGACCGCGATGAAGCAGCCGATGTTCTGGCAGCAGCGGAGTCAGGCAATGCCTGAAGGACCCACCGTCTCCCAACGGTACGAACAACAGAGAATGGACGTAGTCAGCAGGGCGGTGAAGAACGTTGAAAACATCGTAAGTTGCCACTTCCCAACCCGATGTATTATTATATCAGATTGCACCTTTCCGAATCGCGTTCAGTTGTAATTTTACGAAACTTTTGGCGTAATAGCACACGTAATCGGACATGGCCGCATACGTGTGCTACTACCTCGCCGTCAAGCAGGATTACAGCAGGTTGCTTTGCATTGATTTCACACTCCCAACTGACCAATCCATCACGTGACCTGTTGCCCAACAAAACCTCCTTTAATCCATCAAAAAATGGATGCCGAACATGTGACGCATTCGTGCATTCCGTCGGATACTTTGTTGAAATTGCGGCCTCAAATGTATTTCTTTTTGAAAAAAACATAAGGCAAATTGACAACTGTATGCGGTTATGTTGATTTACGAGATGTCATGCCACCACAATATCAACCTTGTTGGCAGAGGCAATGTTTGACGGAGGTCACGCGCATAGATCTGATGGTGACGTAAGCAAACCGCAACATACTGGATGTGTTAATTAGTTAATTTGAATATTAAAACTTTTTTTTTACAGTATTTTTTGTTGCCACTTTCGTGTTTGTGCAGGTCTAAAAGAAATTAATTTAGATTATAATACAAACCGTATAATTATGGAATTAGAACCGCAATACCCCCGGTGCAATACGACTGTGTAATTCAGTGTTTATATATCTTCGTTTTTGCAATAATTGTCCACAACGTGAACGTATCGTGTGTCAACATCGCTGAAAACATTAACAATCAATGGAAAATCTTTCAGGACTGGAGCGTGATGCGGAACTTCGCCCGACGCAATCTGACCCGACCGGACGACATGCTGCACCGTAATGGGCCGGCGTCGCGTGGACGCAACGGTGGAGACGAATGGGTCAGTACTAAAAATGTAATAATGATGTATTTCCATGGGCTCGTGTATATCGTGAATACGACTTCGTAACGCCTACTTGACCCAGTTGCATAATTTTCCAGTCGTAAACTCCGACTGTTCATGAACGTTCGAGTTCGCCAAGTCGTGTTTACGATATAAACGAGCCCATTGGAACGCAGCATAATGCACGGACCTGCATCGCAATTGTTGAAGTGACGATACAGCGCTGCTATTCTCCCCATGGCGTCAATACTGGTCTTCAATTTTGGTTTCCTGTTTCTGTCACGGCTTTGGCACTGCCGTCTTCGTCTCCCATCTCCACTCCCCTTATTTATCGCTCTCGTTATCGACTCCTCTCCAAATGTCGCCGAAAATTTCATAACATGATCCTCCCATCTCAGTCGAGGTTTGTCTTCAATCCTAAACATTTCCAACTAGTTGGTGCTGAATTGATCAAAGAATACCCAGTTAGTCAGACCGATCAGTAAGGAAGATTGACTTGTGTACTTTTAACTGACGATATACTTATAGGACAGGGGCGCATCTAATAAGAAAACTATATTTGGTAATTTGCAGTGTTATTATACACATGCGACTGGACTATTACCATGTGAACAGACAATATGCCTGATCTAAGTTTATGAGGCTATTTACTTCGTGAAATAGAAGTAAAATACAAAGGGTACTACATAATTGTTGAAAGAAGAACAAATAAGCAACGGATATAAACTAATTAACTTTTTTATTGGTGATGAAACTAGCTTGATCCTTTTACGTGCGCGTCTACGTTCATATACGACACCTTCATTTTTTTTATTCCAGGCATGGACAGAGACTAGATAATCTGGAAAATGCATCAAAGAAGACGAACTGGAATCAACGGCGACAAGGCAATGGAAACGAAAAACGACAATGACGAATAACTATTTTCTAATATATTATGCACGGCCGTTACCATCCGGATTGTCCGATGGAGGTAATTCTAACAAAGCAACGTAGGAAACTCGCACACTCATTTTCCCATCCAGATAATATTCCACTTGGTATAGTTTAATAATACGTTGCCATGATGTCTCGACCGAATAGCAACAGTAAAATGGAAGCAACACAAACTTCATGTCGCTTGTTTGCCGGAAGTGTATGTTTTTATGTTTTTTCCAAAGTCAGGTTCACGTTAATTTTCATGTAACATCATCGTATTATTCCTGATAATTTACAATGAGAATAGCTTTTCAAGAATAACTATTCTACGTAGTATCATTTCATTTAAAATAAATCGTTTTTCATCGGATCTGAGGCCCCGTATTCGAAAGAGTAGCGCTGCCAAGCAAACACACAAACTCCTTACGATTTCATAAAATGCAACAACAAAACAGGTTCATTGAAACACATTTGAGTGGTCAGTATGTTATAATAAATATAGTTTATAATGTATTACATTTGGTTGGCCAGTATGTTATAATAAATATAGTTTATAATGTATTACATTTGGGTGGTCAGTATGTTATAATAAATCTAATTTATAATGTATTTCATAATTGTACGATAACAATAATCGGATTGTCTCCTTTTAAGTTCAACTATTATTGTTTCCCTTTTCACTGAAAATGTCTTACAACGAAAGTTACTTTCAAATGCCGCTACAAGTAGACAATGTTGAATTTGGTACTGTTGTGTTGAGCACAGGAATCTCAGTTGGAGTTTCTAGTGAATCTTTCTCACACTTAACTTTGCATTGTAATAGTATGGTATCAGGTTATTGTTACGTACTTTGTATAGTCGACAAGTCGTAGACACGATAACGTACACGGTTACATTCCCAGCTACTTAAAACACGTGTTTTGCACGTACAGCACAACAAAATTTAATGTGTGTTTACATAATGCATCAGAACTAAGTGATATGTGTTTTGTGCCAATGAATGTCAACTAGCAACATAACATGCATTATGTATTGTAAAGAATAGTATTGTGATATTAATAACGTAACATTTTTCTGCCAGAATCGACCACAGGACGCATTTGTGATATTTGAATATTTTGGTCTATCTGATTCACAAATATTGGCAGTGCTTCGTATAGTTTATTGTTCTGTAATAGCTATGTCAATCGCATTTTTCGTGGATGCTATAATATGCCATATCGGTCAAACTTTATTTCCGAGTTAATCGTTATATCAGTACAATACTTCAGTCTTGTCAGAGATTGCATTCTCTGGTAAGACTATCAACATATCGTTATTTCTACCAGATAATCATCTCGTTTGCTGCCATTTTCAATATCGCTCTTCCCTGGCTGCTGTATCTACAGTCGATGTCAAAAAAGTAATTAACATTTCTTAGCAATAAACTTTTTGTGAAATTACAGATAAAGTGATCGTCTTGATTGACGTTACAACACAGCCATCAGGGTAGTCAATCTCTTGGTGCAAAATAATTGACATTTTGACATAGATTCTGATTGTAAGGCACTATATTATGAACTGATACGTCATTGAATGAAGTGTCGACATTATTTTAATATGAGTATATTATTACGGTAAGATCTGAAGGTGGAGGAAACTATATAGTATTAAAGCATTCTTGCAACAGGATAATGATGTATACATTTACTATGCTAATCGGATTAAGGTATCCTTTCTATTTGTATTTTGGAGCTTCGATAAACAATAGCAAACGCACCGCATTGTGATTGACAGCGCAGGAATATTGTGTACACGTGTCAGTTAATATATGTGTAATAAATATGATGCGCCAAGGCACATATATACCAATAAAGCATATCAATAAATATTGTTGTATGTTCTTGTTCCATGCAATGTTCACACATTAGTAGGCCAGAATAGCGCATGTTTATCACAGCATTGGTCTGACTCTGAGTTAAAGGTGCTTGCTCAGCACAAACAATAGGTCATCGCATTAAGAATTAATTTTGAGTACGAACAATAAAACTGACCCAATATCCACCACAAGACGTTATGACTTTTGCGCAAATGGTTTACGTGAATACTCCATAAATGTATCAGAAAAATATAAATTAAAATACAAAAAGTAAAGAAAGGTACACATTAATTCATTGATTTCGCAAAGTTGCCACTGTTGCAATATTGGTACACGGCGATTGAATCGGCAAGATGCTGAAGTCACGTGACCGCTCAGTTCAACGAGTTGGAAGCTAAATGTTGGCAGCTTCGGGTTGTAACCTAAATATTGGCTTTCGCAAGCTACCAATTGTAAAGGCCACACTAATTTATTTTGATATTTAAAGTAAACGTTCGCAGTAACTTATCAAACTAACTGCGCACATGTCCTGTGCTATTCACTCATTAGTAAAAGAACCTGATTCGCAAAGAGCAGAGATTCAGACCACACTGCCTTAGTCAAAATGTAATAGATCTGAGCTGTGTCCGCCCACCCGTGACGGTTTCGCCTGGCCGCCCACGACAGCGTGCCTCGGTGGCGCGTGCTGTCTATTGAATGAAATGCCGATAACTACTATTGGGCGTATTCTAGCCTCCAGACTTATGGTGAAACATATACTACTAGCTAACACCCACCCACGGATCAACAGAACACTCGATTATATTGGCGTCAACTGGTGACCTGATTACGACTTAATTATCTCCAGTAAGAGAAAGACCCTATGGAAGAGCAGAACGTATCAAAACACTTAGTAAGTTGTGTTTTCTGAAATGCATCGTCATTTCGTAGATCAGTGGCAAGTGGTCCAAGGACATAACAGACACTGGCGGTATATATATATATATGTTCTGAGTTACTGTTGTTATAGCATACATCTACGGTTGGTTAAATAGTTTTTTATTCAGTCCAGAGCCAAACCCCTTATTCCGTAGCATTGCAATTTACTTAGCGATATGTTGTGGTCAACAGTGTCAAACGCTTTTTTAGATCGATAAAGAAAACAATCCTACTTTGGCATTTATCCATTGCGAAGTAACCTTTTCTACACATTCTGTTAAAGCTAGTGAAGTTGAATGATCATATGCCATACTGCCCATCTGTCAAGATGCGTTGGGTTTCAATGAAAGACGTTAGCCTTTTGTAGAATATTTTTTGAAGTATTTTTTTGAAAATTGGGATAAGGGAGATATAGGTCTATAATTAGAAAACTGAAAACGATCTCCCGACTTAAAATAGGAATGACTTTTGCTAATTTCATATCATTTGGAAATGATCCGCTGAACAATGACCTACTAAAATGTGGGTTAGCGGTTGGTCAAATTGCTTTATTACATGCTTAATTGTTTTCATGCTGATTTCGTCGTGTCCGTAAGAAGTTTTAGTTTTGCATCCAAACTCAATTTCGAGTACATTTTGCTCTGTAACGAGAGACATATAAAACTGATTGTGATGCCGTACATTTTACAAAGTCGGTTGACTTTGTTCAGGGCAGGGTCCACTGAGGATGGATAGGTTGGTACATATATCAACGAAGCAATTGTCAAAATGGTTAGCTAATTCTCTATTTTATAATACTACTAGATTGACACCGATTCGAAACTTGTTCGAGTATGTAGTTTCAGGTTTTCGCTTCACTGTTATGTTGTTAAGAGTTTTCTAAGTGTCTGTTAAATTAGTCTCACAATTGTTGAGTTTTCTGTAATAGTTTTTCTTTTCTAGGCGTACTAATTTTGTTCACTATTTTTGTAATTTTTGTAGCGACTTTCTGTTAATTCTGTCCTTTTCTTAGAAACATTAAGTACAGGTTATTATTCTTTATGTAAGCGTTTTTAACCCTCTTGATAACCAAGGTTTATCATTCGTTTTTTCGTGTTTCCTGAATACATCGTTATTTTGACATGGCAGGCATCGTTATAAGTGTTACTTAGTATTTGCATAAAGCGTGAGAACGCTAAATCAGGGTTTGACTCGTTCGTTACAATGTCCCAGTTTGTATCATCTGATTCCTGTTCAAAGCTTAATGAGTCTTCTTCTAACGTTCTTCTATATTTATCTGTTGGAGCATCGTTAATAACCACGAAGTGCTGTTTTCATACAGGACAAAAATGATATGAAATGTAGCATCGCTTTAAACGCTGCCGCACATTTTGTTTCTTCACAGCTCAGAACAGAAAATGTTATCCATTATACTAGCATTATCACCACCATCATCATCATCATAATACAAGTGTACCCCCGATTAAGTAGAAATCGCAGCAATTAACACAATTACTTTGTTGTGTTCTTAAAGGCGTTCTCGCTGGCCATAAAAAAATATCTGTTTTTAGTAGTGAATGACAATATCCTAAACCGATATTCCCCGGGAAATCGAAAGCAACATCCCAGTGCAAGCCTTTGGAGAGCGCTTTACCACAGAATTCGTCCACTGTTTCCAACTTTCATTGACATGTACTACAGCATATCGCGTGTTCCTGCCCTCCAAGTTAACATATTATTATCTATAGTATCACAGTGACAGCCAGGCTGTTTGTAAATGCGTTAATTTAATTAACGCATTACACATAATGTAATTTAACTACTTAAAATTGGCAAAGGCAATATTCCAAGCATAGATGAATGAGTGATTATCATGCCCAGTGTGAATCAACGCATCTTTGTTAAACCAATTTCGCCAATGTGCTGGCTGTATGATGTTAACCCGACGCCAGCTCCACATAAGCCGGAAATTAGGCAACCAACTCCTTCGACGAAGATACCTATAACGTTATGGTATTTATTTTGATAATATAATTGCAACCGAAAAACAGTTCGTTACAAATATCAGTAATATCGTTTTCACTGGTTCATAATTGTTTAATCGTAGCTTATTATAGGGTTTTGTTCGGATACTATACCTCAGTTCGAATAAATTATACGTTGGAGTCAGGACAGAACAATTATTAAAATAAATATAAGTTTATACATACACACGTACGCAACCAAACAAACACAAGCACGAATATGCTTATGTACACGTATATTTTGCATATGGTATGACAAATGCTTAGGTACTCACGCGGGTGGGGGGACACTATTCCCAAGGAACAGTGCCTGTGACGGTTGGCCCCTCACCTTTGATGCATGTAAATAGCAATATTTTTAATGCTGCCTTTAATTCATATGCTGTTATTATACTGCATAGATCCAGTTATATGAGTTTTGGTTACCATAAGGTGAGGTGACAAATTGCAGCCACACATAGGTACATAGTTAACTCGCTCTCTAGTATGATACATAAATGCGAAGTTCTAATTTATTAGAATGATCTTTATGTAGATGCTAGGGAGTAACCTGTCTTCCCCGAACGGATGGACTGGTCCAGCAAGAGCATGCTGGGAAGTACAGCTGGCTCGGTCACTTCAATTTCTCCGCCAGCAAAGACAGTCAATTTCTAAGAGAAGAAATTTCAAACCTCCACCTCCTCTCCGCATCCTCTTCAGACAAGTCATGTTAATAGTTCGTATTCGTGTTTATACGTTTTTTGCACAAATTTGTTTAAATGATTTATGATGCCTGTCATATGGCGTGCCAATCATGCCAGATTAGTGAGGTGCTACATTGCTTTAATTGAACTGTATTTCAACGTTGTTGTGGTATCAGGTGTTAAGTAGTCTTGTCTTAGTATGTGGTCGCTAGATGGCGAAACCGCTGTGAACTTTTACATGTGGTCACTGATATTAAGTAGTTTTTATCTTAGTATTTGATCGCTAGATGGCGAAACCGATGTGAACATTTACCATGGTATGAGCGGTTGACATGCATGTAAACAACAATATTTGTAATGCTGCCTTTAATTCATATGCTATTATTATAATGCATAGATCCAGTTATATGATTTCTGGTTACCATGAGGTTACCCGGTGTAGCTTTCATATTTATCCGGGCATTAAATTTATTACGTAGTGATCAATAATATCCAGTAGTTAAATATGTTTCCTTTGTTGTCGTAATACGAGAGTTATATTTAAAGTACATAATTATAACTTGCTGTTTAAGATTTGTGACCTAGTATAAGAGTAAGTCACGTGACGTGTGCGTGGAGAAGAAACTGTTTTACGACAGAAATTGTTTATGTCTGTGTGAAGTAAACATTTAATAATTTATGTATATATATATACATATGTATATATATATATATTCCACTGTATATATATATATATATCTAATATATATATAAATATATATATACTTATAAACATACATAACGCCCGGATAAATGAAAGCGCGACAGTCGTAGCTGGTGTTAAATACATTCCCCCAGATACGCACACGCGCAGAAACGTCACCCGGATATTATTTAACGCCCCGATAAATGTAAGCGCGTCACCGGCAATAAAATTTGCCATTTTTCGAACTTTAAACTGTTGTCATGTGTTGGTATTGTTGCATCAAACAAGCTGCGGCCACACATAGGTACATAGTTAACTCGCTCTCTTGTGTGATACATAAATGAACGTTCACACATACATCAGAGTTAAAGGGATCAACCTTATGATTTGTATAAAGAGGTTCATTACACCCTTTTGGCGCAGCCTTGGTTCTGTTTATTTATTTTGTTGTCCCTCGAATATTTTGTTGCTAGGCTTCTAATTGACACAGTTCTAACACGGATACATGTAATCAATCAATCTTTATTTCAGACAAAACATACGTACACTATCCATTATATCCATAGTAACAAGGAAAGACAAAAAATGTAAACGAGCTTAACATATTGTGCATATTGTTCGAATACACTTCTTGCGCAGTACACTGGTGTTAAAAACGTTGTTGTATTCGATATTGTGAACAATGTTGTTAGTAGATACGTATATCCTGCAAATTAGATTGTACATATATTTTACAACTGTGACATTACGACAGTGAGTGCCAGAACTACAAAACTGGAGGCTGCCAAAAGCCCTAACGGACAGGCTGTGCATAATCCTAAATGTTTTGTGTAGGAAACAATAAAGTGTCGATAGCAGCCTTTCTAGATTTATCCCTCAAGGAACATACATACATATCACTTCAATAATTTGTTTCCACCTTCTTGGAACAGAAGTAAAATGTCCTGAACAGAATACTATTTCTACCGCACAGACTCCTTTCTTTTGATTTTATATCATTTTCATCCGACAGATCATCACAGAGTCATACAGTACGAGATATTTATAAGACTGTTGTATTCAATACTGCATCACCAAACTTAACAGCCACATAAAACATCTGAAACCCTACTCCGTTATATAGCATGTCATTGTAATATACATAATTGTCCAAAATATCTAGCTATCTTAGCAAACACTCAGCCGATGCAGTAAGTAGTACAATGTCACCAGCATACGTGAGATGAACCACTATTGCATCGCCACTGAGGCATTCAAACGGTTGGTTAATCAGCAACAAACTAAACTCTTTCATCTATCAGTTAAAAATGAAGATACAATACCCATACACCCTATCTAACCCCATAATTCACAGACAAGAAGTTGGAGAATACCGATTAATTAAGACACATAGTCTGTTTACAATACCATTGACATATCACTTTAATTATATGTGTGTGTGTGTGTGTGTGTGTGTGTGTGTGTGTGTGTGTGTGTGTGTGTGTGTGTGTGTGTGTGTGTGTGTGTGTGTGTGTGTGTGTGTGTGTGTGTGTGTGTGTGTGTGTGTGTGTGCTTGTATGTGTGTGTAGGTATAAGCCAGCATGTGATCGATATTGATGGCA
The DNA here is from genome assembly GCA_963995525.1 of Escarpia spicata. Lineage (NCBI taxonomy): Eukaryota > Metazoa > Annelida > Polychaeta > Sabellida > Siboglinidae > Escarpia > Escarpia spicata. The sequence continues at coordinate 62,987,383 of OZ023209.1, read as the reverse complement.
CATATACTTAATAAATATAATTATAATACACCTGCCGCCGCAATTATGATTGCAAATGTTGTTTAAAAAGATGTTATACTGTTGGTGCATAAATATACGATACATAAATTATATATTTTTGTTCTGCCACAATATGCAGGTCTGGGAATTTTCGTGGAAGGCGAGAACGTTACGGATTGGTTCAAAACAGCAAATTTAACTAATGAGAACGAATTTGATAACGTTACACTGTGTACACCACTTGTCTATGTGTACCATCTAAGAAACCCAGGGGGAGGTTAGAGAGTCACAGTTTATACCTTTACTTAAATAACATGGTCAGAAACTGTTAAAATATGCCACACTGCAACACAATATACACACATTCGCTCTGTGACATGCAATATAGCTTTATGAAATATATGCATTGATTTTGTGTGCTTTTGTCCCTGTCGACGTTTCGCACATGACGTGTGGTCTATAAAAACTTTTGTTCAACGTGTACACTGGTTGATCATTACAGAGAATGAGTTATTCAGCCACTATGGAAATTTCACAATCACAAACCGAGAGTTCAGTGACACGCTTACAGTGGTGTCGTCTTCGAGTTATAAGGACATGTCATCAGAAGTAACACAACTGGTGTGCATAGTTGTCCGAAATATCTAGCAAACTTAGCAAACACTCAGCCGATGCAATAAATAGTACAATGTCATCAGCATACGTGAGATGATTAACTATTGCATCGCCACTGAGGCATTCAAGCGGTAGGTTAATCAGCAGTTATGAATCGATTAAATAAAAATGAAGATAGCATACCCATACAGCCTGTCTAACTCCATAATTCACAGATACGCCGTTGCAGAGTATCGAACCTCAGTTAACACGCATAGTCTGTTTACAATACCACTGACATATCACTTTAATTATATATGTGCGGGTACACCAAGTTTAACAACTTCGACAATAACTTTGTATTTTCATTCTATCAAATGCGTTGGTGGTATCATGACAGACAACACATAAATGACCCATGACTAACACAATGTCAAAGGAGCTCCTAGGTCAAACATTCTATGGAAAACAAACGTTTGTCAATTCAGATCAATACAAATACACACATTTCTGTGCCACGTTTAGGTATGAACCCAACCTGATTACATGTATTTTGTAGATGACTTTGCATCCGATTATACGATAGTTGCTCAATATTTTAGTGAATACTAAATACATACATATCGGTATATAGTTATCCCTATCATTGACACGTTTATTTTTATCCTTGATAATGGTAACAACTACATATAATAGCATAGCTTTCGGTACATAACCGTGTATTAATATAGCAGACATTACTAAAGCCAACAACACCCGCAGCTGTCGACCTGCCAACTATATTATGTGCTCGCTAGTTATGCCGTCTAAACCCGGGGACTGATCATAAGTCTTCGATAATTTCACAAATCTCATTAACTTTTATCCTCATACCTTGTTCACAAACTTAATTTCCCTTACAAAAATGACCATGAAATTCCTTCCTCTAACCACACTAAGCATCTGGCTAGAGTGTTCTTGTCGCATCCCACACATCATTTGACTGCCATGTACACGTCCCACAATATTAGGCAATACCAGTTTTACAAGTTATTTATTTTCCTCCAGAAATCTCTACCATTTGTTTTTCACTTGAGTGAAACAATGAGTTTGTTAATATTATTGCATTACCTAAGCGCAAGTTTTAAGTTAAGCCTAGCATATCGCAAAACATTGTAAACAGCACCCAGTCCGGGCTAGCCAATGTCCTTCCATAAGAGATATGCATCTGCAACTGTCATGTGTAAATTCTTCACATGAACATCCCACCCAGGAACGAAAATTTTCCTTTTCACTTGCTTGATCATTTGTCCACCTTATTTGGATAATATATTACAGATTTCGTCATAAAATGTATCAAGGTCAGAAACATGGCTTTGATTTTGATAGCTGGTATATTAGAACATTTAACCCCATCGATGATTGTAATATTACAATCAGTATGTATATTAGTAATCGGTCAACTTACACGCTTATTGTATATTGAAAAATATATAAAATGAATAAATACAAAAGCGTCGATAATCACATCGTCACTTAATTGTAATAATCAGTGCATTAGAACGACCGATACAAAACATGCGTAATAGTTACAGTGAAGCCACAAAGAACATGCTAAATCGATCACATGGAAATACTAATTAATTCATACAACAAATGCTTGATATTTCATGTAGATTCTCATTTGCGGCTTTAACTTCAATATGTGGTTACTGAATAGCAGTAGGAAGATGCAACGAAAGAAAACGCACGATTCACAGATTAAATTGACACGTTGATATATGAGGTCATACGAATACGGGACCCCTGTTGTGGGAACTTGTGTGCAAGCCTACCATGAATCACTGAATGACGTCGGATCACTGAATGACGTCGGATCACTGAATGACGTTGGATCACTGAATGGCGTTGGATCATTGAATGACGTTGAGTCACTGAATGGCGTCGGATCATTGAATGACGTCGGATCATTGAATGACGTCGGGTCACTCGACAACGTGGGAATGTCCGGTGACGTGGGATAGTCTGATGATATAGGTGTTGTGGCAAACCCGACAGGGATGAACGACACCCCCGATGGAGCCGCGCCACTCACGACCGGCTGTTGTTGCTAGAAAACAAAGAATAATGTGCAGTTAGACGCATTTACATATCATTAGCCGAGTGAAAAAATTCAATCATATGGTTTTTTAATAAAATGATATGGCTTATGTGTTAAGCTACACAATAAAACAAATGTTTTTTCTGAAATGTAATTATTATTTTAGGTACATATCTTATATGGTTAATAACAATACAACAACAATTATGGGTCGTGTCCAAGTATTGCACTCGGTACCCCATATATGCTAAGCGAGCACTTTACCGATATTGCTAATCCGTCTCGCTCTTTATATCATGTTCGTTTAAATTCAAACATAATTCTGAGTTACCGATATAACTGTTAACGCAAATGTTTGATATGTTGTGGTTTTATTGGCTGAATTATATATGAATACAATAACTTGACGCTATATGTAGCTTTTGGAATACTGAATGACACGTAGCCCCATCTGTAGTAAGCATATCAGATGCGAATGACACTACTGTATACAATAAGCAGCCAATACTGTCGTTTTGAAATTGTGAACCCCGAGATACTCATCCGCAACGAATTTATAAAACGTATATCACTCTGCGAACCATCCCAATGCATCCCAGGATCATATACACAAATTCAGCCCCATACATGCAAAATCAATACATTTATGTAACCACAGACAGACCAACAAACATACAAACAGACAGACAGACAGACAAACGTATTGTTTTATAACATATCTAGACGTATTCCGGAGTAACCTTAAACATGCATTCTTGCTTAGGCATTCCTTGAAATAAAAACGTGCACGGAATTACCGTGCGGTGTGTGTGTGTGCGTGCGTGCGTGCGTACGTGCGTGTGCGTGCCCGCGTATGTGTTGTGTATCTACGCGCGCCTGCGTGTGTACGTCACCAACATCATATGAAACGTTGACTTGTTTGCATTTCATTTGTGTCGTGTTTGATTATTGTTAATAACCATTGCTACTTCAGCATCGTAATACATGTGTGTAATTGTGTTTGATGAGATGTTCTAATATAAAAATCGTTGTCCCACTATGTCTAAACTCCGGAACTTACTGTGTTCACGGCAGACGGCGGATTTGTGCGAGCAGTGCACAGACACATGATTGCACCAATCAAATACAATGCAGCGAACATACCGATCATTATAATCCCGGGAATCTGCATAGCACTGTAAAATAAAATGATGCATGAAGAAGCATAGTTATGCTGCGAAGGATACGCTCTCCACGAACGGAGTTTGGAGATTGGGATGTTATTTTATTATTCTGATGTGACTATCAATCAGGAATGTAGTTATTTCGTTGTGGTATTTAACAATAATTTTAATTTAATGAAATTAAGCTACGTAATTTACATTTTCGATTAGTAAAGTACTCATATAAAAAGTACACGTGATATTATTATTGTGTGTGTGCGTGCGTTCTTGGGTTTATTTGTGTGTGTTCACGCACGCGCGTGTGTGTACCTGTCTTCCTGCTCAACCACTGCCAGGAGAGTAACGCCCGTCACAAAGAACATGATTCCTATCACGACGATGAACGCACAACAACACATGTTTTGTCGCGCGATTCCTGTGTTGTGGTCCATGGCTCCTGCAACAGAAGATAATATTGTGTAATCTGATGTCTAACCACCCAAACATATTTATCCAAACACACACATATATTTCCGCACTTAAACGTCGAAGAAATGGTTAAACATAGATTATTGGGCAATTAGTATTTGCATTTTCAGTGGAAATTGGTAATCCAATATTTGGTTAATAATCGTTTAGATAAGCGCCGTCTCACTCAATTAATACTGTTATTTAATTGTTATCCGTTATTGTTAGTAGGCTAATCTAGGTTATTAATCGTTTCAATACAATGCGACGTCAATTTGTTTTCCCACCATAGCAGATTGCCAGGCCTACATATAATGGGAGACCAAGGGTTAATCATTTTAGTCGGTCGCGTCACTTTTTATCGCGCATCCAACCGGAACCCAACTTGTTTACATCAAGCGGCGCTGACGCTATCAATAACCAGGGTTAAAAGTGACTGCGAACTACACACTGGAAGATAGTTATGGCTAGTTGCTACCTCGCCATATAAAAATATATGTCAATCGTGTCAGAAGTACTCACAACCTTACCGTAACCCCAATATTCAACTTAAACGTAACCCTAGCCCTAAGCATAACACTTTTTGCACACCAGACCAACCATAGAAGGGAATTTGTTGTGTGGTAGGGTAGTAAGAAGCTGTCCCCGGGAAAACAACGAGTCGTTTCTGGCAGTACATTGACCCTATGCGTTACACGTGCCATATTCAGTCACGACTCTGTAGTCCGTCTTTCATTCCACCACCCTGTCTAACCCATAGTCTTGCATGCCAGGGGTGGTTTGTTATACTACTGTAACACAACGCCTCGGTCGCTCCCCCGCCAACGTCGACGTGGGGAAATGACCGTTTAGGTTAATACTCAACGCCGTCGGCAGAGTCGTGCGCGGTCGACCTGAATGTCGTGACACCTGTATTTATGAAATGCTTGTCGATCGATTGCTGAGCGGGTGCATCGGGTGGCATACGGTGCATGTACCTGGATTGCTGATATGGCCAATATATTGCCAGTTGCTCGCGAGACTGTTCTAACTTCCTAAACATTCAATGAGAACGCGAGTGAAAAATCGGTCACGTACCGTAACTTGGGCTGTACCGATTGATGTATGCCGTGTGTGGGTTGGCAGGTGCGCAATAATCTGAGCGGTGTATAGATATGATCGTATGTGGTCAACTAATTCGTAGAATGTTAATTAGAATTTGACCATTGCAAGTGTAGTAACAATATCCTGTCGACGAACTCTGCCGCACCCAGCAACTTTCAAAAATAAACACCAACAACCCGACCCGGATCTCTGGTGATTGTTTGATTTATGTTGCGATGAGTCAATTGACGGCTACTCCTTTGTTAACACGTTACACCTCTAACACGGTTACACCTAAGTGTCGTTGTGTGTGTGTGTGTGTGTGTGTGTGTGTGTGTGTGTGTGTGTGTGTGTGTGTGTGTGTGTGTGTGTGTGTGCGTGCGTGCGTGCGTGTGTGTACGTGAGCATGTGTGCGTGGGCTTGCGCGTGTTTGCCTGTACGTTTGTTTGTGTGGTGTGTGTTTCTTTGTTTGTGTGTTTCTTTGTGTGTGTGTGTGCGTGTGTGTGTTCGTGTGTATTTGTTTGTATTGCGTGTGAGCGTGTGAGTGAGCGTGTGCGCTTGCGTGCATATATGCGTGGCTGTGCGCATTCGTGCGTGTATATGTGAGTGAATGTGTGTATGCTCTCCGCGACAACACGTTTTCTATGAAATAGCTAATGGGGGGCCAATACACAAACTACTATGGAATATTTACTATAGATCTCAATAAATTGAAAAGTGGACACAATATGGTCTAAATGTCATACTTTCCAAACATGTCAACATTGTATTCATGTCTTGCGAATTGTGCATGTTGTGATATTTTATTTAACTCATCTCAAAAAGCAATCCATGGCATTCAGGTTTTCAACAAAACATCACTTATTCTGGCTAATAACCACATGTATCGTCATTCGAGGTTCTTATTGCACCAGATTGTTGGCTTGTATCATTTGATATGGAAAATATGTGATAGCATTGTAGTACATACATTCTTTTGTGTGAAATCACTATTTTTAATTCTTTCCCCATTTCCTCGAAAACTTTTTTCTATGGTAATTGCTGAAGGGGTGGTCACACACAGACCATCATACAATAGTTATTATACATCTTATGTGTATGGTAATTGTACATAATATGGGATATGTATCATGCGTCATATATGTGAAAATGGTTTTAATACCTTCAGACATGTGGTTTTATGGCATTTTATCTACCACGTCTCATCGTGCAATCCACGCCACTCAGGCATTCAATAAAAGAAATCACTTAAAGGTCTGGCAAGTAACCTCATGTATCCACATTCAAGGTTCTTGTTGCAACAGAATGGTCACTGATCTTCAGTTGTTATTATGTAGGCACAGTCTGCACATCTTATTGCAGTTATATGTATCATCACGACATTTACATTTGTGGTTGTTGTCGTTGAGATCAAATTAAATTTTCTTATGTTGGCCACCTAAAATTCTGACAGTAACACTAACCTACCTACATTTGACTTGTTGTATACATTCAAATTATACAGGTACACACTATTGACTTGTTGCTGTAGTAATGCACACTATGCCCTGTGGTCATTTCACATGCTTAATTCACTGTGTCCTTAGTTGAGGTTGTAAACATTGTTTTGTATTTATAGCCATCGTTCAGTTCGTCCCCAGCTACCCTTTTATCATTGTCAGAAATAGACCCCTGATTGTCACAGTCTTGGCGTCTGCACATATCGGTACATCTAAGTCCATTTGACAAGCAGACACGCTTTGGCAGTTCATACTTCCTGGTACAAATGCCTGCTAGTCGATCCTACGCGGCCTCGGGTGCTGACTCACCTTCCATCCCGTGTACAACCCACTGTTCAGTCCCATTTTCTCTTTCCAACTTGCAGCCTGCTAGTTTGCACGTTGTGCATGTTTCAACAAACAGTCTCTGCATGGTGGCAGTTGGCGACTCTCCATCTCACCTTTCTTTGTACAGAACAGGTGGTATCTCAGATCATTGACGTTCACAGCAGAACATTTTGGAGCATAAAGAAGGCATGCAAATGCCTCTAGTTTGTTCATGGGATCTGGATAGGGATCCCATTCCTGACCAAGCATCCTGAATGAATCCTGTGATTCTTTGTTGCTAGTCAATAGTTTCAGAGCACTTGCCTTACCTATTCCTGCAAATGCACTGACAGTGTCACATCCAGTGTATGCACGCAAAGCTTTACAAACACATCTGCCAACAGTGACTGCTATATTTCCAACATGAAATATTATTGTTCTGGTTCTAGTACCATATTTCTGGAACAACGTGGCTCTAATGTTCTCTTTGAGTGCCAGGCACATGATGAATACACATGTGTCTTCTGAGCTGATTACGACGGCTTCTTCAGAGCCCTCCCTGGCAGCATGGGCTGCATGTAGCAGTAAGCGTCCATCGGCTTCCTCTTGTGTACACCGTAGAGTTGGAACCTCCTCGCTGCCTTCAGGAGTAATCTTGTAACATTTGTCTTCAACGGTAGCAAAGAGCACCATGTCCTGTAGCAGCTCTGTGTATTCGACCTTCTTCCATTCGCTGACCAGGAAAAGTGATCAGACTGGTCTTATTATTAGCTTGGCTCAGAAAGTTCCTACACTGTCTAACAATATGTGATGCTGTGATACTCTGTAGCCTATGTCCACGTGCTTCCCCTCTTACTGATCGTTCACTGTTCTTGATAGAGAGTTCCTTGTATGTGTCAAACACAGCATCAATCCTTTTACTCTGACATCCATCCATCAGTGTCATAGACAGGACTGATTTGGCCACCTCAACAAAAGTAGTTTAATCATCCCTTACTCGCTGGACAAGGTTCATGCCATCAACAACAGTTGCAGAATGATCTGGTAGCTCCCCTGCTATTGTCACATTGTCCTGCATACAAGTTGCTAAGGTGGCTTTGTTTGTCTTTCTTAGCAATCCATCAGGTGTTGACAAAGCCCATGGCAAAGGTCCCAGGAAATGGCAAAGGATATTCGTCATCTCGAGATTGCGTCCTTGTGCCATCACAATGAAGCGACCAAACAATGATCTGTCTGCTTTCAAAATGATTGCTCTTCCGTTGGACTTCACTTCCTTCTTCTTGCACATGTTCCTGAATGTTTTCAGCTTCGCCATTTTCATTGGGTCATGACATCTCTTCTTTGGTGTGTGTTTCTACTGTTTCATCTTTGAATGTGGCATAACGTTGCACGCCAATTTTAAATGCATTCATCAGGTCCGTGGCAATATCTCGAGGAACTGCCTTTGCAGTAGAGATGCTAATGAGATCCTGATTCTCAGCAAATGGGTTCACCCAGCTATGTACAATGCCAACAACTGCTGATGCAGCGTCTTCATCTTTTTGACCTCTTGGCGTTTGCAGTTCTGCATGGTGAAGGTCTGTGTTATCGTCTTGCACCATATATCTCAACAGTCCCAGGAGTGTACTCTGATACTAAGCTATAACGGAATATCTCTTTATGGCACCAGATTTCAGACTGAATCGTGTTGTGCCGCCTGGTGTCTGCGTGTCTTTGTTCACTGTGACTTCACTTGTTTGATCAACGGGAATGCGCCCGAATGGATTGTTTCCAGAAATCTGAACAGAGAGTCTGCCTGTCTTGAAGCATTCATACACACCAGGATGCAACTCTGGAAGGTTGGTCATTTGTGCATAGTACTGTAAATGGCAATCCCAACAAATTAACAATAATTGTACTTTGAATGACAACATTCAAAAACCGCTTATTCTAATATCATCATATAAATATTACAGCTGCAAGAAAATGTACAGAGTGTGAATAATTAATAACAACTGGAGTCAAGTCACTATTCAGTTTCAAAAAGAAACTTGACTGTGAATAAATGAGGTTATTAGCCAGGACATTAAGTGATTCTTTTTGTTGAAAGCCAAAATGGCATGGATTGCACTTTGACACGTGGCAGAAAAAATGCCATACAATCAACAAAACAAAAAATAGTAAAATTATAATCACACAGTTATGACGCATGATATTTCAGACTCATTATAAAAACATTTTCATACCCCTACTTTGTATAATAATTATTCTATAATGTTTTGTGTATGACCATCCCTTCAGCAATTTCCATAGATAAATTGTATTTGCGGAAATGGGGAAAGGATTAAAAAAGAGTGATTTTATGTATAGGCTTAAAGTTGGAGAGAGTGGGTGAGTGTCTGCGTACATCGATAGTCCTATACCATAACACTTTAGGATTTAGCAGCAATCTTTCATGTGGTCCTTTGCCTAGAGCGTTTTGAACATATCAGTAATTACCAACTACGCGTGACCCTCACCTATTCATCCAGTGATCTCCTTTGCAGAAACGTACAATTATTAGTGTTAATTCGTGTTGAGATATGTGTATTAACTCATGCTTAACAAAAAAACTGTCATTATGGTATTTAGTTGAAGTTTGTAATAATTTGGAAATCACATGTCATTGTTAATGTGATGTTAGCTTACATATTATGTTACAGGCAGATTTGTTGTTCACTACCGGCATTCACTGTAATAAGTATTCAGGTCTTACCAGTCTGGTCTTGTTTTCTTCCTCTTCTACTTCAGTGTCGATCACCACCTCAATGTGGTCGTCTTGCTCTTCGATTTCATCCTCCTCCCCCTCGTCCTCCTCCTCTGTGGTCTTTTCAAGTTCTCCCTCTTGCTCTTCATGTTCGCTTGATGATGCACTATATTCTGTGTAAGAACTTCTGCAGGATTCAAAGTCATCTGCATAATTGCAAGCTTCCTGTACATATTCTACAGGATGCGGTATGTCTTTCTGTTTGCGAAGTATCATTTCTCGTATGTCTGTTAAAAATCAGCACACGTATTTTAAAACATAGTACTCATGTAACTTGTCAATCGATATCATTTGAACAAATCCCCAAATGCAACGTTGTTTCTTTTGAAATAGATGACTACATTTTCTATATCATCACAAACTTCGAAACCTCACCATTGCTGTTATGAACAGTCTGCAAGCTGTTGCAACGAGTGGTACTGCCATGTACACCCAAATCCACGAAGACTTTACGTTTCAGAACAGGATGACTTTCCCCAATTCCGAGTTTCGTCTACCACGTGCTGGCACTTACTAACTAAGGACGATGTCGATGCCGGCTTCTCGCAAAGAAAGCGGTGGCATGTGTCGACCTTTTGTCAGCGTAGCACGCAGCATCACACTGTACATTGCCCTATCAACTGATTGAATAAGAAAACATATTGTCCTCATCGAATCCATGCTTACCGGATTTAGTGGGTAGATAACATCATAGTTAAGACATAATGTTTGCAGTGCCCTTGCCCATGGTGACGCACTGGGGACTATCTGGTATTTATATGGTATTGTGACCATGGCAGATATGAATGTGGTAGAATGATAACAGTAACATCTAAAATCGTCGCACCTGAAAAAAAATGTTTTGACTGAGACCACGCAGAAGACATTCAAATCGAATTTCACGAATCCTAATTTTAGGTACATCGTAAGCCGGGCTATATGTTCATGACTTCACCTGTCATTTGAAAATTGTACAACAGGCCCCCCGCCCCCCCGCCCCCCCCCCTCCCCTCTTCCGATGTCATGATTCGACAGCGCCAAAGCGGAGTCGTGGTGAAGCTCCGGCTCAGACAATGGAATATGAATTTGGTTCGGCCGTCAGTGCTGGTTTTTTGCCGAGCGTCAAGGCGTGCAATTTGAAGTTTTAGGCCCCCTTTAGACTACCCTCTCTGGATCCGCCCTGTGTACAATTGATGAATGTAGTACGTCGTGGTTTGCCTACATCACAATCATAACTTTGTGCGTGACCTCCGTCAAGCTTTGCCTTGGCTAACAACGCTGATAACGGTTATATACGTGAATTAAATTACTATTGCTGCACGACATCTCATAAATCAATCATTGCCGCATACACTTGACACTTTAAAAAACTTTGCCTTATATTTTTGTCATAAAGAAACACCTTATGGACTAGAATTTCAACAACATACGGAATGTCCGAACCGACCACGTGTTCGGCATCCATTTTTGATGGTTTGACGGAGGTTTTACTATGCAACAGGTCACGTGATGGATAGGTTAGTACTCACCTGCTTCCACTTCGTCCGCAATGAGATTTTGGCCGAGTATTTCATACATGATCCGACTCGCCTGCTTATAGTCGTGTTCAACTCTTCTGATGAAGGCGGTGTCAACTCCAAGCAGGATACCGAGACGGTGATGATCGGCGCCTAACTTATCGACCACATATTATAAGAACACGTTGTCAAGCCTTCCTGCAAGAACAGATCATGTTCATCCTCTCGCAATGTTGTTTTGCTTCAAATAAATAATAATAATTGCGTTTTAAAACAAAGACATTTACGGGACTGATCAATCACATATGCACTGTTGTCCTATGATTTTGTTAATAATTTAACTGTTGAGCGTTATCAGCTTTGTTGAAACCGACTACAGCCCAATATCTTTTAACGCAGTTGTCGTGCAAGCAGAACCGAGGCAAATCATAACTTAAGGGAAAAAGAGACTTATGTTTGGTATTATGCGCCTAAGCGTCTTAATACAATGTAATAATTTTCAAATAAAATCACATTTTAACGTCAGTGCCTTATTAAGAACACACATATCTACCGAATTCCATGGACCATGCCATTGTTGGCCAGAAAACAACGTCATCATCTTCAACTGTCCGATGACCAGGAGGCGTTGTGCTACAATATTTTTGTTTACCTAAAGTTCCCAAAACATCTGATCAAACGGCCGTTTGTGGCAACGTTACCTGATCAAGCACTCACCGCATCGAATTCTATCCCCGCCAATATTCTCGCACAGTTCTTGACGAACACGAAGTAAGGTATCGGCCATTTCCAGAACATCACCTCTTTCCTGCGCTGTGTCACTCCATCGTGCTAGTATTTCAAATGCAATCCGGATTGTTTGTGTGTAGTCATTCTCGAAACGGTTCATGAACACGTCTTCAACGCCAAGTAGTATCCCGAGGCGATGATGATTAGCGCCTAACTTCAGGGCCATAGTATACAACATTCCGTCCGCCACCACCGTTCCTGCGAGAACACAACTTACAAGTCAATCTTTGTTAGTGCCGTACAGCTTAATTTAAACAATCAACAGGCCTTAGTTTTAAACATACTTATGTAGTAATGCGAATACGCACAGTTCACGTCATACTGTTCACCGAATAACTGCTGGACGATGTCAACCTGATCGAAAATAAATTATGTCATGTATTTCCTAAACGCAGAAAACTTATGATGGCATCGTATGCGAAACGTTATTTATGTATCTACAAATCTGTAACAATGTGTCATATACGATGAAGTTGATGTCTTCCTCTGCATTGGGTTTACCTGAAGCAACAGCAGCTGTGTCGAATCTTGTCATAGCAGAGTCACTGACAACAAGTGCGTTGTCAGCATTAGCAGTGAAGCCAGCAACATCAGCATTGAACCTCCTGTCAGCAGAAGCATTGGCAGCAGTGGCAATGGCAGTATGTGCATCGTCAGCATTAGCAGTGAAGTTGACAACAGCAGCATTGAATCTTCCATCAGCAGAAGCATTGGCAGCAGCAGTGGCTTTCGCAGCATGTGCATCGTTAGCACCATCGTCACGCGCTGTGTCTTGCTGGGTTCCACTAGAACACGTACCAGCGGCCGGCGCACTTTCTATTACATAGAACCTTTCACCTAGTCTCTTAGCTATTTTATCCAAATTGACTTTGACAAAGTAATCTGAAAACAATTAAGACAATAACATTAACTTAATAAATTACCAAGAACAAATTTATTATTGAGTGACTGTTCTGTGTAAATGCTTTGCCAATTCCAATGATCACAATTACGCATTTTAGTGACGTTTAAAATGTATTTATTAACTAGTTCATTTTATTAATTTATTAACTAATTGTTATATAATTATTGCTATATTGTGAGTGCATTGATTGGCTAAGTTAGATATCCAGCACAATAAGAACTGTTATTAATATTATTATTACGCAGCAGCAACAACAACTATGCCACTGTGACAACAATATTAATAACACCTTGATCAACAACTGCAGCAACAACCATAAAAGCAATAAAAAGGAAAAAGGTAACTTATTACAACTGTACCCAATCCTTGCGACTGCTCAAAGCGGTTTAACTTTACTTCCTGGCAGACCTTTTCAATCGAACACTATCTCGACTTCTCTAGAACGAATTCAACCACTATGCAGTTAAAGCGCGAAGACTATTCCTACATAAATATTCATAATAAACATTATTTAATAAACAATATTTATGCCAGTTGTTATATCAAACAACTGGAGCAACTAAGAGTGAACGAATTTGCCCAAGATTCAAAACAGCAGCATAGGTTTCGTAGGCGGCTTCTCTCGCGTGAGAGTCCGATGCTCTAACTGCTGCTGTTCTGTGCTCCAGGCAAACAAGAATATTAATAACAACAGTAAGTACAACAGACTGCAAAATCAGCGTAAACAACTACACTAACACATTATATTCGACGACTGTAATCACCCACTGATAAAACCGTTCAAACTCGCCAATATCATAGTAGTCAAGAAAAGATTATGTTCTTACCTGGAACAGTTCGATTGTGAATCGCATACTTCATGTCCGGGCCGAACTCCACTAGGTTTATTTTTTCGCGTGATCGGTCGAAACACCCCATCACTTTAATGATATTGACTAATTTACTCCATTCACGCTTGTTGCTTTCCCATCCAGCTTTGAACTCAACAGGTTCGTGTGCTTTGTACATAAAGTTGCCAAACATAGATTTTAATTTTGCCCTCGGAAAACTTGGCATTATTAAGGGAATTAAACTCTCCTTAGCTCGACTGCGTGCATCGTACGTAAATTTTCCCTTATTGAAGATCTGCGTCCAGGTTGCATTGGCAAAGCTTTGAGTCAAAACCAACACGACCACCTTAGACAAGTTCACCCATTTAGCCAGGCAGTTATCGAACTGCGATTTGATCGTTTCTTCTGCTCCGATTTGTCTGCGAATGTGTAGCTTTTCCCGTAATATTTGTATGAACAATATGTTGTCTTTGAGCTCGTTAGTATCACCGAAGTGCGTCACAACGAGGCATCCACGTTTGTTCCGAATTGACATCATGTGGCTGCTGCAAAAATCCACACAAATTTGCCGATTAGTGCACAATAACATCGTTCAGTACCATTACATAGTTTTGTCAAATATACCTTTCTTTTTGATAGTTGGACCGTCTTACCCCCTTATCCTAATATAATACACACATGTATTCTATATCTCTGAAATACAAATCAATATAGACGTCTTTGCAACGAATGTAACATTGTTGTATGCATAATAGATAACAGGCCTTTCTCAAAATGAAAGTAGATATATATATATATATATATAATATGTATATATACTTCCGTTTTGAGAAAGATGACGGGTTTTTCTCAAAACGAAAGTATATATTCGTTTTGAGAAAGACCCGTTATATATTATGCATACACCAATTTTACATTCTTTGCGAAAACATCTATATTGATTTGTATTTCACAAGCAGAAAACAGCTGTTTATTAAGGGAAGGGGGTAAGACGGCTCACCTAGCCAAAGGATTGGCATAGGATAGAACCATGTACTTATAGGGAACCAAAACATATTCCACATCATAGACAACAAATGCGAGTTTGGAATTTCTTGAGGAACTCACTTTTTATTTATCACAAAAACAGAATTGTTGTCACTGGGCGCTGTTTTACCTCTAATGGTAAAACGGTCTTCTATCATGGGTAAAACGGCTCCCAGCACTATTGACTAGAACACCCGAGTTTTTTGCGAAAATAAATTAGTGCACAGTAAAAAAAATACGTCAAATATGAAATATGAAGAATGTACATAATAAAATACCAATCCATGGTTAGTTATGCACGGGGTAAAACAGCCCTGTATGCAGCTTCATCGCACCGCTCAGCTGTGCGATGTTTTACCCCATGGTGACATTATGCTGAATGACACGGCTTGAGAAAAAAAATTGCATATTCACAGTAACGTTTATTGAGTTCATAATATTATCCCCTTTGTAGTAATCAATTGTATCCACACAAAAAACAAATTATATGTGAGTGATATGTTTCCCGAAGGCTCACGAAGTTAGATAAGCGAGGAGAAAAATCGATATTTCGATTTTTCCGACAAATAATCATCGTCGCGAGTAGAATGTCATTGTGACCTAGACCAAAGTCCAAAAGCAACATCACCTCACGGCCGAGATATAAGAGGGTGACCATCTTTACCCTTACTAACAATAAAACAAAACATAGAGAGAGACAGACACGCGCACAGACAGACATACAGACAGATATACAAACATACATAATTGCTTATTTATCCAATTGTACAATAATGATATAATAATAGTGATAATAATAATGTACATTATGGTATAACAATGTGACATTTCAAATGGGTGTCATATTACATGTACATGTTGGATATGGGAGACTCCTATTAACACTAGAAAAGTCGCTCTCATAAGAGCCACCCTGGTTGATAGTCAAAGAGCTTACTAAACGTATATTTCAGCTTGTGTAAATTAATTAATTTAGTATAGAATAAGTATATACAACTTGCGCACCAGAGTTCAACCAATGCCTGGCTGTGTCTATATATGTATATTTATATGTAAAAGTGATTGTTGTGTATAGTGATAAATACTACCGATATTACCAACTACCTAAATAAAAAGTTCAAGATTAAAACACTTAATTCACAGAATATTTTAAGTTATATAGGCCATTCATATTTCCTGAATAAACACACTGCACATCATGTACGTAAGTTGTCGGGCAGCATGCCGGCTTGAAAAATTAATAAAATGAATGTTTCCTCCCTACATCGTTTCAGATGCATTTTGCCACCATTTGTCCTAGCTACCTCATCTGTAACAACATGAAACCAGTCACTCAAGAGTATCGTTTTATAGCAAGAAACTAATTACCTGTTTTACGATTTGCAGCACATCCTTTCTACGCTTCCGCACATTCGTGTAAGCAAGCACAGCTCTACTTGCTAGTTGCCTGTAATGATATTCGTGTTATCTTAAGGAATTCGGTCAAGATTATAAATTATGCAATGGCAACACAGTGTCGGTGTGCGTGCTTGCGTGGATGCCGTATTGGCAAACGCTGTTGTTAGCCGTAATCCATATCCGGCGTGACCTGTTTTTTTAGGTGACGCTACAGTTAAAGGGATTCTTTGAGAATTGTAATCTCTTTGTAATGTACGCAATTATTAGGTAATCCTGTTAATATGATTATTTCATGTAATTCTATGCCTTTATTTCATTACAATTATGTTTTATTAATCACTAATTACCCTGACAATATATCCAAAAAATAACTTTGCGTACGCAGAGTTTCTACTTTGGGCCCACCTTCACGATCCGTATACCTTCACGATCCGTATAAGGCATGCTCATGAATATTCGGGAATGTCCGACCGACTTCGATTAGCTACGCCGAGTTAATATATGCAAGAAATACGTCATCAACATGTGTATATTTGGATTAGCCACCGCCATGCGAATGAGTCGTGACCGATAAAATTATCAAAATGAAACGTGGACCAGCTGCTGCTTATGTCACAGATTCAATAAAGTAAATATATGGAATAAACGGAGAATTAACATAGCAACAGTTCATGACAGACGGATTGATTTAAAAGAAAAAAACACCACCTCTCCATGCACGAAGCCGCCGATGGCGAATCCGATGTCATATTGAATGATTGGCATTGTTTTTGTTGGAATAGAAAAACTATGGTATTATCATGTTCATTTTTCACTAGGTACATCTGGCTATACATTTTGAAGTGAAGTTTTAATGAAACGTTTAGATAACAGAAACTTACTGAAGCCGAGAAACATTCAATAGTAAAACCATTTTATTTGCACCATAAATCCAGCTGCTATTTCCATAAGCAATATAGATACATTACACATCACTTATGTAATCTTCAGTATTATAGTAGGATAGGTGGCTATGTACTTTCCTATCTACGTAAGGTTTACTTTTACTAGTTTTAGTTTTTAAAATGTAGATCTACAAAGAGCATAACATTTTTGTCGACAAAATATTAAAATCTATTGCATCAGTGTAAAAACTTATTTTATTTTGTACTGGGAGTGCAATAATTATTTGTTCTGTCCATTATTTAGAGGAAAAGATATTGAATTTGTTTCTGTCGAACTCCCGTTTCGATAACAAATAAAATGACCATTGTATGATGGAAATAAAGTTATAAAATTACAAAACTTTAAAAGTAACGCATATTCTAAACCACTGTTTTCAGTCATCATTGGTGTATTTAGCTCAAGAAGATCCCTAAGACATTTTGAATGTTGTGGAACATTTATATTTTAAACATTTTCAAAATTATTGTAAAAGCAACTTTGTCAACACCTTTTTATACACTACTCCCAGTATAGTTCACTTAACACAAACTTGTTTCAAAAAATTTTGAAGAATACGCTGTAGAACACAATCCAAACTTGATGAGCATAAGAAAGCATAAATGTTATTATGTACTTCTACTTTTCAACATAATGATGGGATGATGTGCATTTGGATGCACAAATCGATCGATTGCACAAATCCATTTGAAATGTAGTGATGTACATATTCCCAGCAGAAGCCACACCAAATTAATGTGGCAGAACAAAGTCAGACATCTTCTTCACTACTGTGTCAGTTAACAAATTGTCCTACTAATAGCACTGCTATGCATTTTGATACACAAAGCTATCAGATGCACACATCCACTTGAAACTCGAAGTGAGGTACAACTTCCCAGAACAGATTGGGGCAGAACAAAGTCAGACATAATTTTATGTCAGGTGACCCATTATCCAATTAATGGCAGTGTTAAGTAGAGCTCTTCAATTTCCTCTTTCCATCAGCTCAGCTATTTCCAATGTTCCTACAAATAAACAAAGTTGAATTTAGGAAACTGAGCCTAAATATGAGTTAACTACCTCAACACTGTGCAGATTAGTTCAGTTTATACATTGGATTGAATTACCTGTATGCATTGGTCATATACAGTGCACTCCAGATAACTTGAACTCACATAAGTGAATTTTTGCTAAGTTATATCAATCTTTTTCTCGGTCCAGGACAAAGGTCCCAATAAGGGGACCTTCTGATAACTTTCTAGTTATCAGAAATTCCACTTATCAGCATTGTCATGGATCCCTGGAAGTTCGACCTTATCCAGAGTGCACTGTATATTTTCCTTTATTCTTGCTCAAATAATTAATGTTGTATATAATTACACATATATGGGCCATTCTCGTGAAAAGTGTACAATAACAGTAAAGTAACATGTCAAAAATAAATGTTTAATTTGTTTTAGCGAGTACTATTATTATCAAATGTGTTATTCACATGAAGCAGCGCAACTTGATCTGATGTATTATTAGATTGTTAATAATATATTCATGGATAAAAACTTATGTACACTAGAGTGCAGATCTGCTGGTGTCTAAAATTCGTGCATCGCAAAATTCCGTGGTAACATGGTATTGTGTACTACACACCTAAAATGTTTACATTGAATGATGACATGCCAGCCAGGTTTACGGGCAATCGTAGCTGTAGCATTAAAAACAAAACAATCTGTGAACGTACGAATCTCACATTTTTATGTTTCGGTTCAAATAAGTGGGGAAACGGGGACTTTCCAAAAACGGCTGACTGGAATTTGGAAAGGCAAGACCCGTAGACACACATACCCAAATCCCAGATTTAGGCAAACAAATTACATCCACGACCAGGTTAATCATCTTGCTATGGTTGCATATACCGATATTTTAGCGTGCATTTTCGTTCACTGCATGTCAAATATTGGACAATGCAGTTTTATTAACTAGAAAGACGAGCCCTTTGCCTAAGGCTATGGTAGTTATTGTAGCTGAGGCTCGACAGACTCAGTGACGGTCCCTGCGGCAGCTGACACCGACTGGGGTCTTATGCATGAACCGAGACAACTAATAGTCTGATACAATGCCATTGTCCGAGACAATAAACGTCGGGACTTCTGCCGTCGCGAAGTTGCTATGCATGGACCGGACGTTAGGCCGAGACAATAAAGTCAGAGACTTTAACGCGATTGTCCCGACGTTAGGTGTTGGGCTAATTTTAGACGAGAGGATCCCGGGAAACCCCAAATAGTTTTGCGAAGAGCGCAGGCGCCTCCCGTTACTTCCTTCCGGGTAACATTCGTGTGATTCGAGTTGTAAACACGGAGCTTAGAAGTGTCATATTATTTACCCTAATTTTACGTTGATCCTCATGTTTTGCAGTGTAATCCTGGATATAACAAGACTTTGATTCGCGTACACCTCTCCCTATTCCTGAGGTATATGTCCATGTGTCCTTTTTTGCTGCAATGTTGGTTGACATTATCATGATTATTTATGATTATCATGATGATATGAACCGCTGTCGCTGGCGCTGCCTCCATAAATGAATTCTCTATTCCATTCAGTCACAGTGACAGGTCAAAATACGTGTCACTGAAATCTCTTCACGCTGTTAGCCTATTTTAATATACTGTCTGGTCTTGCAGTGGTTCAACTGACACGTTCTGGCCAAAGAGCGATTTATACAGCGCAGATAGGACGCACGATTTTTGGCCTAGTCCTACGCGTCTGCCAGTTTGTGACTGAGTTAATTACGATATTTGTATTTCGCCTGTCTGTTTTCGTAAGAACTTCACTCAAAACGATTTTTCTAACTGTTTGTTTTCACAGCATTGAAAATACATGTATTAAAGATTTAGAATATTGCTACATTGATACGGAAATATTAATTTTTGTTCAAGTTTTTATCAAAACAGCTTAAAACATTAGGACGCACGATTTCTGGTCCTACCAGTATACCTTGTCTCAATTGATTCGAGTAGTGATGTCAAATGCTTTCAATCTCTTAAAGAAGTTCATATTACCCAATTCATTCCAGTATCATTCTGGGCGTCCTCTGTTCATCACTCCTTCGTCTTATATTTCATGGCTCAGTGTTCACCATGTAGATGCACCTAGCGTAGAGTTTGCCTTCTAGCAATCTTGGATGGCATAGCTTAGGCTTAGCCTTAGGCTCAGCACACTGCTCCGTTACTTCCAGTTTGTCTGTTATTAATACTCCAAAGTCTTTCTCTTTGTGTGATATTTCTATAGGGTCATTTCTCATGATGCAGTCATGTTCTCTCCTCTTGTGGCCATACTGCACTCCTCGTGGACCATAACTAGCATAGGATTTGCCTTTTTGGATGTTTTGGCACACACTGCTTTAATTTAAATAGTATCTCAAATTTGTTTGGTATTATCAAGCCTAAGTCTTTATCTTTGGGTCATGTTTCTGCAGGGTCATTTTCCATGATGTAGTCGTAGTATTATAATATTCTTGTGGAAACTGCTGTTTTGTTAAAGGAAGTTTTTTCATTTTCAAAATGGAATTACTCTTAAATCTTAGCAAACAGAGGTGATCTGGCAGATGATTGCCGAAAAAGTGAATGTTGTGGGTGTCGGTGGGCACACAGTGGCCCAGGTAAAAAAGAGACGAAAAGACATGAAACAAGCCGTTTGACAAAGACGGGTCAACTAAAAACCAGAAGCATGGAGAACCTCTACCTGAGGTGCCCTATGAAAACTTGGTGAGGCTCATCATCAACACCAAGATGGCGAATGGTTCAGAGGGTAAGTGTCCTGTAATCTTGCATTAAAATTTACATCACCTTAAATAATTTATAATCTTTTTTTCTTGTTTCAATAACAATACATTTGTTCCTAGCATTACTCTGGCAAATCAGTTAAGGTAACAGTTGAAGATCAATGACACACCATAACTCTGTAGAGTGCTTTTAGTGGTCAAATTTGCCATAGCATCTCAGTAGGCCTTTTACAGATAGAGCGATATAGTGTACACTTGGTGGCAGTGGTGTTTCAGTGTTGTGCAGGAGTCTCAACCCCTTCTGGTGTCTGTATTTTACAATGAAACATTATTAGATGTGTACATCCACTGATCCCATATTTTGGGTGTGTGTTGTAGTACCACTGGTTATCCCATCATCATCTACTCCTGAACAAGAAAGTCTGTCTATGATTAACAGCATATATGTACTCTAAGTAAGTCGTAATTTGCAACACACTAGTAAGAAATAGTCATGTCATCTACAAAACTAAGATATTCAAGAATATGATGAGACCAGTTCCTACTATGTTTTCTTGATAAGGGTCATTCCATGTCAAATCAATCACTCAAAACATCACCCGACTCCAATTTTGATGAAATTTAGCACAGGTGTTGGCTCCCATGAGAACATCAAAATTGCAAATTATAAAGAATCTAGGTCAAATATTAATGAAGATATAAGTCACTGAACTTTGACCCGATTCACATACTGGCCGTTACAGTAACATCCATAACTCTGCTTCTAATAAAGGTAGAAAAGAAAGTAAGACAGCATTGGAAAGCCAGTAAATATGTGCATATTTACATTGTAAAATTAAATTTTTCATGTAAATATAAAAGTATCATTTATCATAATATGACCTTTGACTTCCGATACTCAAAAAATGTATCCTTAAATTTTTATTCTACAGCATCCTATATCATTGTTCAAGTGTCCCTGAAAATATTAGGATGGGCAAATAATAATGTTCAGAGATACTGTAAATTTAGTACACCCGGCAACATATGTTTGGTCTCCAGATCAGTCAATACCACACTGAATTTCCGAATAAACTTTTCAGATCACATAAAAAGCATGCTAAAAGGTCTCTTATAATTAAATGAGTGTACATACATGCTGTAATGTCTCATTTAACATGTTCACATGTTTTACTTTTTCTTTGGATAGCCTGTAGGTGAAACCAGTGTCAGTCATTGGGTCTACGTTGGTGAGGAGAATACTAACTCGAAGAGTGTCACTTTGTTTCGGGTAAAACTATGATGGTGTTGGACCATATGGGTGAAGGAAGGTCAGCCAGAACATTTGTTACATGCGCTAGCCTCCAGTGTCCATTGTAGATGGCTGTTACATACCGTTTGGCATCTGTCAGATGAGGACAACACACTAGGCTGTCACAACTTCTTCCCTTTTCAGGTTGATGTAGAATATAGTGCTACTTCCAAATGATTCAATGATAATTACTTGATGATGTGTAGATTATGTGTTCCTGCTGGTGTTTTAGCTGTTTCCATATAGCTTGTAAGAAGATAGCTGCTTCATAGTACTCTTCCGGGAATCCTCTTATGTGGTTGGGAAGCAGAACTCAGTAGCTGGTATATGGGCTGATTCAGACAACTGCATAAACTATTCTGTTTTTTGTAGACTGGCTTTTGGTCTGGTCTCTTGACCATTCCATCCACACCATCACCTGTCGTTTTTGAGAAAAGTGCTACACTGGAGTCTGCTCGTGGTGGCAGAGGTTCAGAAAGTTTTTGCAGTTTTTATACTAACTAACCACAGGCAACACTGTGCACAGGCAACACTGTGCACAGGCAACAGTGTGCACAGGCAACACTGTGCACAGGCAACACTGTGCACAGGCAACACTGTGCACAGGCAACACTGTGCACAGGCAACAGTGTGCACAGGCAACAGTGTGCACAGGCAACAGTGTGCACAGGCAACAGTGTGCACAGGCAACAGTGTGCACAGGCAACAGTGTGCACAGGCAACTCTGTGCACAGGCAACAGTGTGCACAGGCAACACTGTGCACAGGCAACACTGTAATTTCTGACTCCAACATACGCGACACCATTGTTGTACACCTCTTCCAAAACACAGTATAATTTTTTTCACTGCAAAATGTACAGCTGGGCAAAGAAACATCAACTTTCCTGATGGTTGTGCTAGTTAGCATACGGACTGCGAACACCTTCTGAACCTCTACCGCCACTAGCAGGATTTGGGGAAATATGCGAAGTGGTACTTTTATGCAACATAACACAGGAAAGGCATATGTGATGATGTGGGTGGAATGGAATGGTCAACAGACTTGATGCAAAAGCCAGTCTACAAAGACCATAATTATATGATCATTACACCACCACACCAATGTAGTCCTGTGAGTTCACGTCAGTCTATTTATTCCTGCTATAAAATTCTGCACTTTGGAAGGTATTTTCAACCACAGAAGAGTTACGAATAAGCAACTCTTCTTGCAAGCTGTTTGAAAACAGCTGAAGTAATAGCAAGAACACAGAAGGTACTATTCTTTAAGGCATAATCATTGAATCACTTGGAAGTAGCACCATATTCTATATCTTCAATAAAGAGAAGAGGTTGTGAACTTGTCACAGCACAGTGTGTTGGCCTCATTCTGGCGTACGCCAAAGGATATATGAAAGCTATCTATGATGGATACTGGAGGCTTGCGTATGTAACAAATGTTATTCCAACTAATCTTCCTTCACCCCAAACCTCATAGTTTTACCCATAACAAAGTGACACTCTTTGACTTAGTGATCTCCTTACCAATGTTGACCCAACGACTGACACTGATCGCACCTACAGGATATCTAAAGAGAAAACAGAAGAGAGGCCTTGTAAAAAATGTGAACATGTTAAATGAGCCATTACAGCATGTAAAAACTTGTTATGCAATCTGAAAAGGTTACGCTGACATTCAGTGTGGTATCGACTGATCTGCAGACCAAAAATAGGTCACCCGGTGTACTAAATTTACTGTATCTCTGAACATTATTATTTGCCCATCCTAATATTTTCAGGGACTCATGAGCAATGGTGTAGTATGCTGTAGAATTAAAATTTAAAAAATCGGAGGATACATTTCTTGGGTATTTGCGTTCAAAGGTCATATTATGATTAATTATACTTTTCTATTTATATGAAAAGTGTACTTTCTTTTCTACCTTTATTAGAAGCAGAGTTGTGGACGTTAATGTAACGGCCAGTATGTGAATCGGGTCAAAGTTCAGTGACCTATATCTTCAGTAATACTTGACCTAGATTTTTTATAATCTGTGGTTTTTATGTTCTTATGTGAGCCAACAACTGTGCTAAATTTCAACAAAAATGGAGTCCGGTCGTGCAAAAATGGCCTGAAAGTGATTGCTTTGACACGGATTGACCCATCAGCTTGTTCAGTTCATAATACAGTTATTGTAATGTACCGGTATGTTATTAATTGCCAATCTACAAAGGTTTACAGGGTGTAATTATATGTGGGTGATAATGTGTCTACATATTATATTCCCATTAAATCCAGTTAAATGGAAAAGACTTTAAAGCCCTAGGAAAAGTTGTGGAAATAAAAAGGGATTAATATGGTAGAGATCGTAATTTCAATTATAAAATAAAGGTGTTAGTTAAAAACATTGAGAGAGACAAATGATACCAGTATGTGGACTCATCACGTATGGTCACTACAGGAAATTAGGAATGGGTGTGTCAATTGTTTTGTAATTTCACTAAACACCATGTTTCATTATTGTAAATAACTTTTATTGCTATAAAAAGCACATGCTACAACATTTATATAAATTCATATAGAAAATAAAGAGGCTAAATCATCTTAACAGTAAAGTATAATTTAAACTCTTTACATAAATTAATAAGAAATCTGATAGAAGTCCAGATATATGCTATATTTAAATGCATACTAGTACACTTCTTCATTTGTTTTTAATTATCTACCAATCACACGGTTTTTATTGTTTACATCAACATTGTTCCAGATGCTGGTCATGATGTGTTAAATGCTATATCTGAAGATGTCCCTGGGGTACAGCCCTCAAGCAGCTGTGGGAAACAGTGGTGATGGTCCATGACATCCAGTGATCCACCTTCCTCCTACAGTGGTTCATCGGCAACTGTCAGTAGATTGGCTTCATCAATCAGACAAGAAGAAAGAATGGCTGACTCCTGATAGCAGATGCAGAGTGTCCAGTTCTGAAGGAGAACATTTTATAATTTTAAAATGGCTGCATAGTGAAATGAAGAAATACGGTGCAGTCGCAGAAATGGTACAGCTAAAATATAGCTCGCCCTATAAATAAAACAATTAAAGCAACCAGGATGCATCATCAATGAAACATAGCATGCGAAATGGATAGAATGTAACTACCTCTTAAAAAAGTCATCCTTTGTTTCAATAGCAAGTTAACATTGGTCATGTCATTGGATTGATGAAGGGCAGATCTGCATCACAGATTTCCTGAAAATGAAAGAACAACTGAAGTTGTTAATGGCAAGTTTTTTTCTAATTTAGTAAAATGCAGTTTGACGAGAATTGCATTGTATCTGTCTACATTTAATCACATGTGATTGTTAAATCTCCTTTGTCACTGGTCAAAATCCCACATCCTTAATTTTTAAATTGCTCCCCCCTTCTGATATTCGAGTAGTGTGACAATATCAGAATATGTCATGAAAAAGGCACAGTGACACGAAACTTGGCCTACACTATAGACAGTGTTATCAGAGCTAGTAAATATTCAAGTAGCTCAGGTGTTATGACAAACAATATTAATGATATGAACCATTTGTTTTTGCTTCAATAACATTTATAAATTATATTTGTGTATAATGAAATTAGTATAGTATACTGATAAGTAACTGGTCATGACATGATAAGTAGGCTTACCGGATTCTTGGTTTGATAAATTATGGAAACATTGTTTACCTCACAATACATATCTAATAAAATATTGGTTACTCGAAAATGCGTAGTATGTCCTGCTCTTAATTTATCGTGATTCGAATATTATTTATTCGTATTAAAAATGGCCTTGACCCTTGTTTGAAAAAATAATCGCTACACTGCACTGGCACAGGCTAGCCTACAGTATTGCTGGTCGATTCGAATGCTAGATTTGACAAGCTGTTTTGTAAACAATCTAAGCACACTTGCATACATTATCAATAAACTAGCCGTTATATTACATCGATGAAATGCAAACAAGTTGTTAGAAAAGATGTTTAAAGTGACATACGATAGTTCAACGACAGAAACTTGCTTCACAACCACGACAACAAATGTTATTTATGGAAATGTCTATACTATAGTAGGGAGGTCGGTGAAAATGCAATAATTCATCAGACAAAATGATACACCTTTGGAAAGGTCTATTTCAGAGATAGACAGCCATACCAGTTTTAACTCTCTGTGATAAAAAGTGGCGAAGTTATGGACAATTATGTAAAGGTCATTGAATAAATTTGTGTGACAGTTTTTTTGATCTGAAGGAAATGTTAAAATATAATCTTGTACAATACACAAATCTTAACTAAGACTTGATATTTTATGTATTTCCTTTAAATATCATTTATAAAAGGAATTTTACATAAAATTATGTTAATTAACTAAGCAACTAACCTTTCGGAAAAGCTTACAAAAGTATCTCCAGGTCCCCCACTTTCAAATCGTCATCCAGCATACGTGTACACAATACATCTGGCTCATTGTCATACACCACACTGAACCAGCTTGGAAAGCCTGCTACCCATAGGTTGGAGGTTATGCTTTAATGGTTTCCATTATGTGGATATCAACAAAATCTGACATGTTTTAGAAGTGGCAGGTATACTAGCAAAATCGTGTGGACGTTAATGAGTACGTGCATGTCAGGTATGCAAAGTTAGTAAAGTGTGTGTGAGAGTATAAGCACAGCCAAATATTGCATGCATTGATGTAAACATTCTGCTTTGGCCTTGCACCATATAAATATGTAAACATATGTAGGTTTGTGTGTGTGTCCACATGTTTGCGTGTGTGTGTGAACTTAGTAAAGTGAGAAGGATAGCCAACTACTGCAAGCAACAATAATAAGCATTCCGCTTCACAGCATGCACGTACAACATTATATATATATATATATATATATACACACATATATATATACATATATATATATATATACATTACATCAGATAATTCAAAGTTGCATAGCAATATATATAATATATATATATATTAATATTGCTATGCAACTTTGAATTATCTGATGTAATGTTGTATCTACAAAGATCCGTTTGCAGAGAATAGCGATGGCTGGAAGTAGGATATGAAGAATCACTTCCACATTTGCATCTACATCAGAAAGTGTTGTCAGCATTTCAAACACCTTGTCCTTCTTGATGCAAATAGCGTCTTCAATGATAGGCGTACTCGTCCCACTCATTAACTCATTGATGTTTCTGCATGACTCCTGGCAGAATGACACGAGTTGCTGGTAGTGAGTGTTCATGTCCAAGATGTGAACACTCTTGTCTTCGATCATGCATCAGAGGGGGACAGGTGATCAGCTTCCTGATGAGTCCAAGTGCTTTACATCCAGTGAGAAACTGTAGCGTTTCTAAGTCGTTTAGAATGGATTTCAACAACCTGTTTGACGCACCTTGTTTATTCATAAAGCACCGCATTTAATTGCTTAGAAAGAATGTCCTTGCAGCATTCGAAAATAAAATGTTGAAAAAGCATGCATACCCATCAGCGCTGAAACAAAATGTTGCACCGTACCACCACCAGGAAATGTTAAATCATGTTATATATTCATATACAAATAGTTCTAGGAAGATACAGTAAAAAAAAAAAAAAAAAAAGCACCACCAAGCCAATGTTTATGCATGCAGTTAGTTACAGCAAGATCAATGCAGTGTAATTAGAAGTACATCAGATGTCTGATTTATGGAAAGGGTTGTCATTCATTTGTTGTTATTAATTGTCATACATTTTTGTAAACACGTAAACACGAATAACAAATGCATGGCTAAAACACAACTTCAGAATAATAGATTGCAATAAATTGAATAATATGTACGCCGGGTATGTGAGCGATAATAGAAGAAATTCATTGCCGGACATGGGGTACCTCTACGTTCGAGCTTGGGGCAAAAATGGGCAAAGGTGTATCTCCGCCAAATTTGTATTAATATTACGTTTATACATTACTAAATAGCGTACATGTAGTTTGCCAGAGTTTCCGCAAGTTGTTCATACCTTAGATCCTCTCTAAATATGGTCGATGTTCACCATATCATATTTTTCTTAATTTTATTTCAATTCATACAAGAAACACGCCAAAAGAAAGAGTATCATTTTGCGATTTCAACCATACCGCCAAACATAACATGGCGGGTAATAACGCGAACACATGATTTTATTAAAACACCACCCTTCCGCGAAATTAAATATGGCTGCGCCCGCAACGAAATAAAATTTCTGCGGGTATCGTTGTTTCATCACGAGTATCTGTATGAAGCGTTACGATTTCACAAAAGCAGGTATTTTTATCACAAAGAAGACGTATTTATGTTTCTTTTGATATAAAATATATGATCAGTCTTTATAAATCAAGGGACTTACAATTTTTTTAACATAGGTGATTTAACATTGCGTCCCAATGCAAACGCGTTTGCGTGATTTCTTCCGACCTCCCTAACTATAGGCGTGTTTGAAAGATGCAACGGGATCGTTCGTTGTCTTTCCTATGACTAGTACAACTCAAGTCAAGTACAATTACGTAGACAGTCGGACAAAAGGGTGAAATATATACTTTCATCACTGTCACCGATTTGCCTCGACGGCGATGCGGTACCGGTAGTAGGTAGACCTACCACCTTTTCTGATAGATGTTCTAGTAAAATGCGTCGTCCGAAAATGCTGTTTGCGTAGCCGTAGCGTAGGCCCTAATATTTCGTCGAACATGATAACTTTTGGTCGGACTATCATACTTCCAGTGACTATATCCGACTAACAACGTATTTAATTAAAGATCCAGTGATACCCGGTATATTTGATAAAGTGTATCGATTGGACACACGTTACTAGTCGTTAGTCGCGTTACTGTTACATTCACAGACACTATATGCACGGTAAAGTTCGATAATAACTACTCACTTACCTGAGGCTGAGGCTTGACAGTGGTTTGATTATGTTCGATTAACGAATTCATTGTGACACATGTATTGCTGTTGTGGCGCTAGAATGTAGTAACTGGTCTCATCAACTCATCCGATCACATAAACACAACGACAAGGCATTGGCAGCCATTAATTACGAAATAGTCAGAGACAACTGCGTTTAGCCTTAGGCTTAGGCCAGCGTTATCGCAGGTCTAAAAATCGTGTCGTTTCGTCCCGCGGAAAGTCCGAGACTTCTAGTTGTCTGCGTTCGTGCATAGCGATTATCCCGTCAAAGTCCCGACGTTGGTAAATAGTCCGAGACAACGCTCATTGTCTCGGTTCATGCATAAGACCCGTTATATTAGGAACCGCCGCCGTTCATTCTCCAGTTCGGGGCCGAATTTTTGGAACGCACTACCCGGAGTCCACAAGTAGTTCATAAACTAAAAATATGTAAAAAGCGCGTCTTAAGACGCATTATTTTTGTACTATTATTTTACCTGTCTACTATTATAATATTTTTATATACTAATATTTTAATTATATATTTATTAATATTTTGCTTTAATTTATTTATCCAATTTAAACATGTTTATCATTTTTAATCTAAGTGTCAACAATGTCCGACACACACACACACACACACACACACACACACACACACACACACACACACACACACACACACACACACACACACACACACACACACACACACACACACACACACACACACACACACACACACACACACACACACACACACATACACACGCGCACAAACGCGCGCGCCCAGGCAGATACACACACAAACACAGGGGAATAACTTAATTAAGCAAATATAAATTAAACAAACTTAAGTTTAAACTATATATATATATATACACACACACACACATATATATATATATAGCTTCAACTTAAGTTTGTTTAATTTAGATTTACTAAATTGAGTTTTAGCTGTATAGTAGATATTCTATTCTATCAATCACAACAGTATAGCTATGGTAATAATTATTTTTAGTCTAAACACAGTATAAAACTCTTAAACATAGTTGTGCTCTCTAACTGAGTGTCAAAATTAAATGTATTATTTTATTATTAATTGAACGTATTACCTATTACAAAGACACTGATTATTTTGGTGTATTATATTCTCCGTGAGGGATGCCACGAAACTTGAGTACTAAACTAATAATAATAATATTTATAATAAAATATCTCCTTCGGCGCCAATATTTTCGGAAAATCCATGCAGTGACACGCACAATAAAACCAAATACACAAGCGTTCTCATAAACGTCCAAGGCTATTGTTTTATTGGCTACCCTTGACTTCTAACGCAAAATATATTCGTTGAATGAGATGTACTATTTTCCAGTTGCTGTCCTTATCCATTGATGCAAGAAACGTGGGCAATTTCAAGAAGCCATTCAAGGGAATGCCCGTCATTATTCTTTCGTCCAGCGACAAGAGATAATAGCAGAATATTATTCATGTAACGCCGAAATCTGAAACAAAAGATCATTCATTAACACCCCAGTTTTACATCCACGCTTCAGCAATCAATTTATCAGCAGGTACTAACACTGACACAGTCGGCATCGCTTCCAGGCTCGTGAAGATGTACTCATCAAACACTGAAGACTTCGGGAGTTGTTCAGTATGCTCAGTTACTTTTCGCACACCGCAACAACAACCATAGCCCATTCAACTCGTTTTCGATATAATTGTAATCGGATGACTTAGACATTTCACATAACATCTATGGCATCGTTGCTGGGTATACACTGCATGCGTTCTGGCTTATCGACCATTGCAACGGGAATATGCATTTTGTCCTAGTAGCTGCCAATAAGGTTAAGATAACTTGACCTCTTACGTGACTTAGCTGGTTGGTCAGAAGGGGTTGTGACAGGAATTGTTATGAGTGCATTTGTGATATTTCTACCACACAGCCTGCAGCCGCCGTGTTCATTGTCTCTGTGTAGACGTAGCAACGGCGCAAGTTGGACGAAGTTCAAATGATTCAGATTACTTCCACACATTAAGTAGGGTGTGTGAGTGTGTGTGTTTGTGTTTGTGTGTGCGTGTTTGTGTGTGTGTGTGTGTGTGTTTATATGTGTGTGTGTGTGTGTGTGTGTGTGTGTGTGTGTGTGTGTGTGTGTGTGTGTGTGTGTGTGTGTGTGTGTGTGTGTGTGTGTGTGTGTGTGTGTGTGTGTGTGTGTGTGTGTGTGTGTGTGTGTGTGTGTGTGTGTGTGTGTGTGTGTGTGTGTGTCGGTGTCGGAGTCGGTGTCGCGATTGCATTTATCCGGGCGTTAAATAATAACCGGGTGACGTTTCTGCGCGTGCGCGCATCTAGGGAAATGTATTTACCACCAGCTACGACTGTCGCGTTTTCATTTATCCGGGCGTTATGTTGGTTTTTATGTATATATATATATATATGTATATATATAATTACTTATATGTCTATATATATATACATAAATTATAAAATGTTTGCTTCCTACAGACATAAATAATTTATGTTGTAAAACAGATTCCTCTCCACGCACACGTCACGTGACTTACTCTTATACTTGGTCACAAATCTGAAACAGCAAATTATATTTATGTATTCTAACTATAACGCTCGTATCATGATGACAAACGAAACATGTCTAACTACTGGATATTATTTATCACTACCTGATCTACTGGTGCCAAATATTATGCCTTACATATGCACATAAACATGACCCGGATAAAATTTAACGCCCGGATAAATGTAAGCGCGACATCGGTGTCGGTGTCCGTGTCGGTATTAGATACCTACATCTATCTGATCTGTCTGGGAATGGCAGAAATAGTTGTATTAATCAGAAAAGGTTCTGATGCAGTGGCTTGCTGACGAGCAAACCATATTAGGTATCGACGCCTAATCATGTGCGTCTTATGTAAATATAGATAGTATATAGACAAGTTCGTATCTAGTCGGAAAAATAGTCGCGCGAATGTATCCGTGTATACCCGCATAGTAGATTGTTGTTTTCGGTCGCTCTACCTTGACGGCAATCATTCGCTCTACTCCTAAAGGTGACGGGGCGCATCGACGGTTAACCCGACAGCCAAAGACGTGGAACCCTTGACCCGGATAGTCAGATACGTGGAACTGGGTGACGACCTTGCCTGCGCATTGAATTACCGAGGACCGCACCCTGTCATTCCCAATCGACCCGTTGGGTGCATTAGCCGTGAATTAACATCACTGCAAATACGTGGACGCATACAGGGATACCTAACGCCAGGAATGAACATGAATTGGATGACTATTGCAGAACTTTGGGACAATTGAATCAAGACGACGGACCATACCAAATTTGTCCCAGCCGTCCCGCAAGGGGCGAAGCGGAAAATAAAAGCCATAACATCTAGTACAACTGTTATTAAAACGCCTCTCTCTTACCAATGATACAGAAATGTTGCGTTGATTTTAGGCATGGATGAAGAATTAACTCCAAGCTAGTGTAACATGTTTTCAACACTACAATTGTCTATCAATGTGTGACCCTGTAGCCCAATATCTATACCCATTGCACTGTCCAGTGTATACTAATTACTAATGTCATGAGAAATTTGTTTTTATAAACAGTAGTGTTTCATTACAACAGGGATATGGCGCCATGTTAAGAAATATTTATATATGTATAATGTTATAACAGTATTTGAATAACTTGGCACTTACAGAAAAACAGTTCTAGAAATCATGTTCTAATGGGATCTCTAAATTATGAGCATTCCCCAAATCAACCAGACGACCATTCAGCATAACTTAAGGTTTGTACCTCAAAATGAGTATTTGTGCACTGGACTCGGATGTGGTTGAGCGTCATATATGTTAAGCTTATACCAACGAAACATGCATAGTTCTTGTTGGCCTGAACTTTTTAATCGTGTGTCTCTGCGTTATCTTCTCAAACTGACGCTTGTCCGTGTGCTTTTGTTTGCATTCTCGCGTGTTTCCGATACCAGACTAATCTCCTTGATCAGTGGTATTCATGTTGGACATTTGACTAAAAAAACCTTTCCTCCCTTTTGTTGGTGCCGAGTTACATAAACAAAGATGTGCTTGTTTGCGAAACATTCATCGTCGAAACATTCATCTGGTGGCTCAATGGGTGTCGACTTCACATCGGTATCGCAAAGTACTGGACGCGAATCCGTGGCCGGCGGCCAACCCAGCTAATTTGTCCACGGTAGTATATTAATACGCCAACGTGGAGGCACTGCAAATGTATCTTCTCCTGGGTGTCGAGGTCTACTCGCATGTTTTATATACAATCGCGTCCCTGTATTATTGGGATCTGATCAACAAACTGGCGATAAGACGCCGAGGTGGTTCCTTAAATAATTATTACTTCTTTTTTTAGTGATCACTTTGCGTGGTCAGCCATTTTCAAGGGGGAGGAAGGAGACATGATCTATTTATTGGGACATCATTATTAGCTGCATGGTTAGGTTGTGATAGCAGATGTGCTATGATAGTTCTTTCGAATTACTGAAGTTGTAACAATTGCTGCCCCTGGTTTGTTGCAAAATAGTCGGGTTCGTAATCAGATTCGGACGGTTGATTGTCAACTAGCATTTACAAAATATACACACGCACTCGCAAAACATACAAATGAGAAACAATACAAAAGAGGCAATTATGCTAAAACGTGTATAAGTTAAAACCGGATCCAACTGCTAATAAATGGTAATGAAAGTAACGTATCTCCAAACATAAAAGTACTAACTTGGTAATATATACAATTATATATATATATTTAAAATTATATATAAAAGGTCATATTTCAGCTGTTGCAATGGTGCATTCATTAAATTAATTATTATTACACTAATATATATATACTATATATATAATATAATAATAATAAATTTCGCGAATGCACCATTGCAACAGAGTGAATATAACTGTAACAGAAATATGCATGCAGTTAATTAAGTAATAAGTACGACGACATGAGAACGTACCTGATAGAAAATAGAGTTATGGCACGAGGATGACGTCTCCGTCCCAGTGTCTCACAGCCTGCGGGAAAAAACTGTTTCTAAGCCGATGGTTTTTGTCTTAATGCTTCTGTAGCGCTTACGAGAGGGAAGAAGCTCAAAGAGAAGGATGGCTGGGTAGATTGTATCACGCATATTGCACCACACTATGATACAAAAACGTCAGGTTGATTCCAATGATTGTGTGGTAGAAATGTATCACGATCTCCTGCGCGATGACGAATATCCTGAGTTGCCTCAGGATGTACAAGCACTGCACTGCGTTTTTTTTAGATACACACTGTTAGTTTTCCACAGCTGAGATCGCTTGAGATTGTTGTCCCAAGGAATTTGAAACATTCAACTTGTTCGACTTCTAGCTGTTTATCGAAATAGCGCGGATGGGTGTCTTTTTCCTGGGAAAATCAACAATTAAATTTTTATTTATTTGACACGTCTTTGAACCCTACTGTGGAGATATACATATCTCTAATTCACCAAACTGATATGAGCAAATTGTACAACTGTGAATGTCACATTGTGTGTGTGTGTGTGCGGGCACATAGCATACGTGTGTTCTGTGCGGGTGGGCCAACCCACGTTCCAGGCAATGGACTGACGCTAGCAAGTTATTTCCTCTAAGGAAAATATGTATCATATCAACGTAATGGATACGTTATTCATAATGTCATAAAGTAACTTACAGCCACGATGGTATCACATTCCCCGCGGCCCCTAGACCGGCTGTGGTGAACAGCACATTATGTTATATCAGCTCACACAAGGCCCCGAGGTATGTAGTGTGACGTCGGTGTGCACAGTAGCGCTACACTGATTATATCAATGATTTGTTTGTGTGTGTTACAATCATGATACTGTAAAAAGAAAATTTTCGGCAGTTACTTAGCTGGTTTCCCGCCTACCGTATGATGAAATTGTTGTGGTAAAGATGTTCACTGGTTAATTTCGCAGCCCTGAAGTGACCCTTTGAATTATATTACTAATATTATATTACGATCTTGATTCTAATAAGAAATGTATGTTCTTGAATAGCGCAATATCTGGTCTCAAAGCGCTTTACACTTTATTCCCTGACAGACCTGTTCAATCGAACACCATATCGACTTCTCTTGGAAGCATTCAACAACGCCGCAATTAATGCGCGAAGACTATTCATGCTCAAATATCCTCCACTGTGTATAGCCATGTACTCGTTCATAGAGCTGATTTAACCAGAGCTGAGTGAACTACAATGATCGAGGAATGTTGTAATTTACGTATGTAACTGTTGCAGTATGTGCATCGTTAGAGCTGTATGTTATATGTACTATGATATATATTAACGGTGCACTAATAACTAATTCAGATAACCCTTGACTTCATCTATATGTCTGCAGTTGAACGCATTAAATGTTTCCATTCAGCATATGTGTCACACCCAATAAAGCAAATTAAATATATCTCGAACGTTATTGCATCAAATATAATTCACAGACTATCAAGCCAGCCACAGTAACTACGCACAGTGAAATCACCTCATTAATAATACGATAACGTGTTTCATTGCTCAGTAAAGCCCAGAAGCAAATAGGACATTGCACTATATTGATTCATCGACCACAGCGATGCAACCTAGCTTAGTGACTCTTTTGTCAATAGGCTGCCATAACAAAAGAAGTGCACTGTACCACCCACGTAACATATTTTATTATGTATAACTATCAAATATTACCATCTTACACAAATTCCTGTACAACGCATTGTTTTCGGAATTGACCGACCGACCGACCGACCGACCGACCGACCGACCGACCGACCGACAGACAGACATACTGGCAGACAGATATACCGGCAGACAGACCGACCGACCGACCGACCGACCGACCGACCGACCGACCGACCGACCGACCGACCGACACCGACCGACCGACC
>OZ023209.1:62933617-62948617 GCA_963995525.1 Escarpia spicata | reverse complement strand
CGATTACGTTGGTCAGGCAACAAGTGGTCTTTATAGAAAATACAATGTAATTTTGTTTCTTATTTTTAAACATGATTTTTGTTTCTGTACACTCTCAAAGCATACCTTATTTACACTTTGAACTTACTGTAGAAATAAAAATATACAGCACTGATTTTGTATGGTAGCACTTTTAACGTTGGAAAAGTCAATCATTTTGTTAGTCTAGACACAACATAAACCCCCTTAAACATAGTTGTGCTCTGTAAATGAGTGTCAAAATTAAGTGTTTTAATTTTTTACTAATTGAACATATTACCTGTTGGATGCAAGACACTGATCATTTTGGCGTATTATATTCCACGTGAGAAATGTTTACGTCCCTTTGCATAAATGAAGGTATGAACGCAGAGCATACTGTATTTTATGCAATGGCCAGGACAGGCCTAGTGCGGGTAGTGAGGTAACTGGCAGAGGCGATAATTACTTCCAGCTGTCTGGCTTAATAAAACCGCCCAGCGCCTTCAGCCAATCATGACATGCCAGGATTAGGCCTCAGCCTACGATTTGGATTAGCGGTTAAGCCGCCACTTGCGCGTTAGGTATCTGTGTGTCATGTCGTGTATATCCTGATATTTCTAAATCTTGATTTCTAACTGTTTGTATACCCTATAGATCAATTAGATTTAAACGCAGACACAGTTACACTTCGTTGACGTCTACCAAAACGCGAAAGGAAGACCGTTCGAGCGCCGATTACAGATGAGTATTGCTCGTTTAATATTTGCCTTCTTGGTTTTCCTTTGTTTGTCTTGAAGTCTTGTGATGATCAGAAATGGCGTCGGCCGTAATCATGTCGGCTGCGATTTCTGATCTAGAAATACTTATTATCGGACATTCTCATGCATATTGGTTGGGCGAGTTTGTCGAGTCCGCTAGTTCCCCTGGGTTAATTGCGAACTCCGAAAAGCAGGCCGGGCCATAGAAGCAAGCGGCCGGACCGTATCTATCTTTTCGGCAACCAAATGTTATGCCTATGCCATGGCACAGATTTCGGCGATACAACCTGACATTGTAATTGTTTTGCGGGGTGGCAATGATTTAGGCAGAACAAGTTCTCCTACTCCACAGTCCGTTGGATCACGGCTTTGTGTCTTTGCCGACGAATTGTTGGCAAGATGAGTTAAGCAAGAGTGTCTGTGCCAAATCGAGCACCGGTGAAAGTGGCGTAATTTTGTTTTAGAAAATGGGTCCGTTAGCTTGAGTGGCAGCGGTAATTTCTCTGCTCAAAACGGAATGTAACCGGAGCCGGCGCCTGTTTTGCTGGCGACATCAGTATATATGGAACAACCAAGCGAATATTTTACTATCTGAAGGTGTTCACTTTACTGACATCGGGAATCTTCGCTTATATCGTAGCATCCGTGGGACAAATTTTAAAGCCGTAAGCCGGGTAGTTACGGTTCACTGGTTTTGTTTGTCACCGGGCATAGCATGACGGGTAAATTGTGACTCCAAGTTATAAAGATTGCCGTTGCAATTGGAAATGTCAGCGACCGTTTCCCAATATTAACTTTATGAGTGCATGCAAGAATTAATACCTTGGTGATATCAGTGCATGTCCCAGTACTACTTGCGCAGTTAGTATTGATATACGGTTAGCCAATTTCACAAAGTTTATGCGGCTTTGACATGTTTCATTTCTGAAGGGTGATTGGCCAAACTGGTGTTTGCTTGACATAATTAAATTGGCTAGTGTCCATATTTTAAGAGCCCTGTGACTGTTTTTCACCTCTTATTGTTGACGACTATTAATGCCAGTAAAGGTTATGGACGTTTGCCAGTTATTAATTACTCGCCTGTTGGCTGTAAATATTACATATCATGGCCTTGAGCCAAAATTTACTTCTAGGCCGTTCGCCATTAATAACATATAAATGATTATGAATTAAAACAACATTTTAATACCACTTTAATTAAAATCTTAAGTAACTATAACAACATATAATTAATTAATTAATATCATGGTTGCTTGCTAAATTACTGCATCTTGGCCGTTCGCCATTAATACTAATAAAACACTTATCACAGCCGGTTGCCAAGTTCATGGCCAGTCGCTGAAGATAACATATCATGACCACTTGCCAAATTAACGTGTCTTGGCCGTTTGCCAGTAATCACAAATACTTGTTATGGCCGTTTGTCTAGTATTGACTGTTCACGGCTGTTTGCCAAAAATAGAACATATCATGGCCGTTTGCCAAATGTACGTCTCTTGGCCGTTCGCGATTAATAACAGTACTTCGCATTGTCATGTATTAAGTGTTCACGGCCGTTTGCCAAACATTTACTTGATGGCCATTTGCCAAACTACCGTCTCTTGGCCGTTCGCCATTAATAACAATACTTAGCATTGTCATGTCTTAAGTGTTTACGGCCGTTTGCCAAACAATTACTCGATGGCCATTTGCCAAAACTACCTTCTCTTGGCCGTTCGCCATTAATAAAAAATACGTATCATGGCCATTTGCCAAGTATTCAGTGTTCACGGCCGTTCGCCACAAATAACATATCATGGCCGTTTGCCAAATGTACGTCTCTTGGCCATTCGCCATTAATAACAATACTTAGCATTGTCATGTATTAAGTGTTCACGGCCGTTTGCCAAACAATTACTTGATGGCCATTTGCCAAACTACCGTCTATTGGCCGTTCGCCATTAATACAAATTACTGATCATGGCCATTTGCCAAGTATTCAGTGTTCACGGCGGTTCGCCACAACATATCATGGCCGTTTGCCAAATGTACGTCTCTTGGCCATTCGCCATTAATAACAATACTTAGCATTGTCATGTATTAAGTGTTCACGGCCGTTTGCCAAACAATTACTTGATGGCCATTTGCCAAACTACCGTCTCTTGGCCGTTCGCCATTAATAACAATACTTAGCATTGTCATGTATTAAGTGTTCACGGCCGTTTGCCAAACAATTACTTGATGGCCATTTGCCAAACTACCGTCTATTGGCCGTTCGCCATTAATACAAATTACTGATCATGGCCATTTGCCAAGTATTCAGTGTTCACGGCCGTTCGCCACAAATAATATATCATGGCCGTTTGCCAAATTAACGTCTATTGGCCGTTCGCCATTAATAAATGTCTAATAATAATGATAATAGGTATAACTTAAGTAAAAATACTAATAAAAATAATAATAATTACCGCCATGCGTTACTGGAGACATGTGAAATAATATTATTACCGCCATGCGTACTGGAGGCATGTGAAATAATATGATTCCCGCCATGCGTTATTGGAGGCATGTGAAATAATATGATTACCGCCATGCGTTACTGGAGGCATGTGAAATAATATGATTACCGCCATGCGTTACTGGAGGCATGTGAAATAATATGATTACCGCCATGCGTTGATGGAGGCATGTGAAATAATATGATTACCGCCATGCGTTATTGGAAATAATATGATTACCGTCATGCGTTGCTGGAGACATGTGAAATAATATGATTCCCGCCATACGTTGCTGGAGGCATGTGAAATAATATGATTACAACCATGCGTTACTGGAGGCATGTGAAATGATATGACTCCCGCCATGCGTTACTGGAGCATGTGAAATAATGTGATTACCGCCATGCGTTGCTGGAGGCATGTGCAATAATATGATTACCTTCATGCTTTGATGGAGGCATGTGTCATAATATGATTACCACCATGCTTTGCTGGATGCATGAGTCATAATATGATTACTGCCATGCGTTGCTGGAGGCATGTGAAATAATATGATTACCACCATGCTTTTAAGGAGGCTTGTGAAATAATAAGATTACTGTTATGCGTTGCTAGAGGCATGTGAATTAATATGCTTTCCGCCATGCGTTGCTGGAGGCATGTGAAATAATATTATTAAAGATAAAGAATGCTTTATTGATCCACGCATAAAAAATGGTGTTACTGTCGGGTGCAGCACATACATTTACAAATATAAACATACAAGAGTAAAATATAATGTTGTACAGATGGTACAGATATAAACATTAACAACACCAACACATTTCTTACTGCCATGGATTTAGTTGCATGCATTTAGTTGGCGTCATGGTCAAGTTTCTGGGTTTTCAGACATGCTTAATATGCTTGAAAAATTGGACCAGTACAAGATTGTTGATTATCGTGCATGACGATGGGTGTGAAGTTCTCTGTAGTTCGAGTACTGTCCTGTTGTGCATTTATTATTGTAGAATTTCTCCTGAAATTCATCCGTGAGTCAGCCAACATCCGAGTCAGAGGCAAGATCGGTTACACTCGACAATATACACTTGGACATTTTTGGCTGCCTGGCAGGGACATTGGCAGATCCCTGCTGCGACAACGAGAACTCTTCCGTCTACACCAGTGAATGCTCGACACAGGAGCCATGACAGTACTCTCAGACTCCAGGTAGTGGTGGACAGTTAGTGGAATGCAAGGATACATTTGGCATTTCTTGGAGCAGGATATAGAACACAGTATGGCATCTTTTGAGAAGCTGCTGCACAGGACACGCCTTTATAAGTGTAGTCTACACTTATGGCAATTGCAAGTGGTTTCAGTCCAGCAACAGACACTTGACTGGAGTTGGGGCAGTATCAATGCGACGCCTTAACCAAGGGTACATACAACATATTTTATGTTACAGGTAGAGGACTAGGTATGCAACGCAGGACCTATGATCAGACATTGTGTAACAGTATAGGTAATAATCTTTAATAGGTAATATATTGTTTCTCATGTCATAGTAATAGCTTTTATCAAAAGTAATAGTAATAGATATGAAAGTAATCGATAGTAGTTTAATTACCCTTTTTATTACCTATTGCTGCAAATGTCCAAAACTTGGGTTTGTCTGCATGTTATTCAAACCATGTACGTGGTAACAGCAAGGGTTGTGTACACAATGTACACACACTTACTGAACCGGTATTTACATAACAGGAAATGATCAGTGTGCTAATAATTTGATAGCTTCAGCGCATATCTGCTCAGTGAAACAATGCATAATTAGCAAGCCGGTTACTAATTGTTAGGATACACCATTGTAGAGGCTAATAATTGCTTCAACACATTCCTAGCACACACACACCAGAAGCTGCATCCTGGTGTTGAATTCAAAGGAAGTTCGTATTTAGGAGAGTATTCTTTGGTTGTTTTTAAACACAGTGCACAACAAGGCTCATACTCTCTGCAAGAGAGGGGTGAATGTTTATACGGTTCTGTCATTTACTAGCCAGCAGTGTTACGGGAATTTATTCATGCCAGGGTCCCAGTACAGGGTATCCTGTTTGCGTACCTGGATGGTTCGTCTATGCTGCGGAGTGAGTTCGACGTGTCCCTTAAACGGCTCCTCAGCTTTTGTGTCTCCCCAGTCAGCTATGGGGAATCTTTAAGTCTTGTTATGAGCGGGCATGGGTAAGTTGGTTGTGTTTTTTCAGTCACTGAGCATGTATCCTTGTCTGCCAATCTCGGTGGAAATTATTATGCTTTTTGTGACACACATGCATGCTGGAGGGTTAGCCCCAGCATATATTGTTTCAGCCGTGGCATAATTTCACAAGATTAATGGGTTTCCCGATCCAAATACTAGTTTGATTGTTCACAAGTTATTGCACGAAATTTTGGGTCTTTGCGTGATGTCCACTTGCCTGTCACACACTAACCATCTTCACTCGCTTAGTACAAGCTCTCTCAACTGTGTTCTCTGTACAGTACAAATATACTATGCTACGGGCCGTGATGGTCCTTGCATTTAGAGCATACCTGCGAATAAGAGAAATGGTATCGAGGGCAAGGTGCAGTGTTCAAAGCTGTTTACATTTAGGACATGTTATGCTATCTGGTGACCTTATTACAGTGTCCCTTGGTCGTTTTAAGCATAGTGCACGACAAGGCCCACAATCTCTGCAGGTAAGGGCTGAATGCTTACAAGGTTCTGTCATCCACCAAGCAGCGGTGGTAAGGGGATTCATTCATGCCAGGGGCCCAGTACAGGGTATCCTGTTTGTGTACACGGATGGTTCGCCTATGCTGCGGTGTGAATTTGACGTGTCCCTTGAACGGCTCCTCAGCTTTTGTGGCTACCAAACTAGTTCATTTAAAGGTCAGAGTCTTCGCATTGGTGCTGCTACGGCAGCAGCTTTATGATGGAAATCTGACGCACGAATCAGGGAAGCAGGCAGGTGCACATCGGATGTTTTAGGAAGTATATCCGACTTGCATAAGTATCTTGGGTCAAAGGTTTGATGTGTTTCATACGGTGGGGTGGTCACAGGTTCCTCTTGGTGACCTTGTGGCGGAATGGCCCCACCTTTTTGTAATTGCATGTGTCTATTGGTGGTGGAATGTTTGTATTGTTTGCTTAGGTTTATATTCATAGTGGTTTTATACTTCTATAGCGACAAATAATGTATGTCTGTATATTGTCGTCATGTTGTAGGAATGTGTGCCTGAGAAACTTTGATGGGGCTGTACAAGGGTTCAGTTTCCCATCTGGTTTGCATGTTATACATCACATTCCTACTATCTTTATGCCCAAAAGTGGCTGCATTAGAAGCAATCCACTTTCCAATAAAAACGTCATCCTTTGGCCAATTTCAATTCTCAAACTACAATGGGCTTGTGTTGGTTATTGCATAAATGAAGGTATGAACGCAGAGCATACTGTATTTTATGCAATGGCCAGGACAGGCCTAGTGCGGGTAGTGAGGTAACTGGCTGAGGCGATAATTACTTCCAGCTGTCTGGCTTAATAAAACCGCCCAGCGCCTTCAGCCAATCATGACATGCCAGGATTAGGCCCAAGCCTACGATTTGGATTAGCGGTTAAGCCGCCACTTGCGCGTTAGGTATCTGTGTGTCATGTCGTGTATATCCCGATATTTCTAAATCCGCCCTCCTCCCCACCTTTTTGCCTAGGCACCTTTAGTTATACAACTACTGTGCACCGTTGGTAAAAAAAAAAAAGTTGGAAAATGTCGCAACGCTTTCCCAAATTTCGGAGTTAACACAGGGCATATCCCAAATTCTTGAATGTGTTGGGTTTTGGTGCGTCGACAGGCTTTTTGTTTTACAAACGGTATATATTTTTCCTTATGTTTATACAGGATAGGCGGAATGGCCCCACCTTTTTGTAATTGCATGTGTCTATTGGTGGTGGAATGTTTGTATTGTTTGCTTAGGTTTATATTCATAGTGGTTTTATACTTCTATAGCGACAAATAATGTGTGTCTGTATATTATCATCATGTTGTAGGAATGTGTGCCTGAGAAACTTTGATGGGGCTGTACAAGGGTTCAGTTTCCCATCTGGTTTGCATGTTATACATCACATTCCTACTATCTTTATGCGCAAAAGTGGCTGCATTAGAAGCAATCCACTTTCCAATAAAAACGTCATCCTTTGGCCAATTTCAATTCTCAAACTACAATGGGCTTGTGTTGGTTATTGCATAAATACTATATTGAAGGGACCAAAGGCTGTCTGGGGTCTTTTACGAAAGGGTAGTAGGTAAATTCAGACACTCGCTTGTCAACCCGGTACTCTACCGCCAGACCATCGTGTCCCCTGTATCACGCACGAACATCGACCTATGGCATCATCCACGAAACTTACGTCCTAAGCTAATAACAGTAATACTACTACTACAAATAGTAAGATGACTCCTTCACTGCCAATATTCTCGGAAAATCCAAGCAGTGGCACTCACAATAAACCAAATTATTACGCGTTCTCATAAACGTCCAGGAGGGGGTATTGTTGTATTGGTTACTCTTGGCTTCTAACTCACGCAATACACAGAAGTTCGTTGAATCAGATGTACTTCTTTCCAACTACTGTCCTCAATGCAAGAAACCTGTTCAATTTCAAGAAGTTATTCAAGGGAATGCCTGTCATTATTCGTTCGTACAGCGACGAGAGATAACAACAATATATTACTAACAAAACGTCGAAATATAAAACAAAAATTAGCAAGATCATTCGTTAGTAGTAGTTAGGGCCCGGCTGGCCATGTGCAAGAGCCAAAGATCAAAGAACATCAAAGGGTTTCGGGGCAGTAGCCCCGTTTTGGCTCTTTACTTATAAAAAAAAGAAATGATTAATGACCTGTCATAAAAATCTACGTATAAAAAAACATCTTATCTTAATTGGTTTTTGACAACTTTACTTATAAAAAAAAATTTGATTGATGACCGTGCCGCCGACCCACCGCGGCACGCCGCCTATTCTTCTAAGTACATTAGAGCTGACCTCTAGTGGCTATTTTTGCTATGTTAATGTAGACTTAATGAGGCTTAATGCTTAATGACTTAATGACGTATACCTAGTGAGCTGACCTCTAGTGGCTATACTTGCTATGATAACATATACTTAATGAGGCTTAATGCTTAAAGACTTAATGATGTAGGTCAGTAGGTCAGTAGGTCAGTATACGAAACCGAAACCCACCTCCCTACGTTTAATAAAGGCCCACACGTTTAGCCGGTAGCGCTCGCTCGCTCACCCGCCCGTTATTTTGTAGCTCTACTTACATCGTTCCGC
Source organism: Escarpia spicata (assembly GCA_963995525.1). NCBI lineage: Eukaryota > Metazoa > Annelida > Polychaeta > Sabellida > Siboglinidae > Escarpia > Escarpia spicata. Next base: position 62,940,038 of record OZ023209.1, on the reverse strand, counting down.
CTCACGGCTAATGTGAGCCGTGTAACTAGGTGAAAGATCACAGCCGTGTCACCACCACTCCTAGCGTTTATAAGAGCGTAGAGGCTTCCTATCAAGTAAATATTAAAAGGAAAGGTATATGATGTAGTAACGTACCGAGCAGGTTCATGACGCGTTCTCTGTAAATTCTGCTTCGGCTTCTCGCAACCGGCGTGCTCTTCCATCGTTCGCTTTGAACGGAATGTTATTTACGACGTTTACTGTAGGCGCGTCTATGAACGCCTGACGATTGGCACGTAGGCACAGTCACGTAGGCCTTTACCGACCGTTTATTTTACACATTTAAGCCTTTTATTATGCATTTAGAAAATTACGCAACCCGGTCGGTAAAGGCCTACGTGACTGTGCCTACGTGCCAATCGTCAGGCGTTCATAGACGCGCCTACAGTAAACGCACTGCGTGTGTTAGCCGTTAGTTCTCATAATTATAAATAAAGTGGCTCATACAGGAATGTCTATCCGACAGGAATGGACATGAATTGGAAGACTTGCGTAGACATAGATATAATTGGAGAGTGCGGTGTAGTCAAGACGACGAAACATGTGAACAGCTCGGGCGATATCGCGTCACTCGGTGTAGTCAAGACGACGAAACATGTGAACAGCTCGGGCGATATCGCGTCACTCGGTGTAGTCAAGACGACGAAACATGTGAACAGCTCGGGCGATATCGCGTCATTCGGTGTAGTCAAGACGACGAAACAAGTGAACAGCTCGGGCGATATCGCGTCACTCGGTGTAGTCAAGACGACGAAACATGTGAACAGCTCGGGCGATATCGCGTCACTCGGTGTAGTCAAGACGACGAAACATGTGAACAGCTCGGGCGATATCGCGTCACTCGGTGTAGTCAAGACGACGAAACATGTGAACAGCTCGGGCGATATCGCGTCACTCGGTGTAGTCAAGACGACGAAACATGTGAACAGCTCGGGCGATATCGCGTCACTCGGTGTAGTCAAGACGACGAAACATGTGAACAGCTCGGGCGATATCGCGTCACTCTGTCCTACTCCTCTCTTGATGTTGATCTTGTTGCTCTTTTTGTGTAGGTGGACTGTGATCGAGCTATTGGTGTAGATGTCTTTCAGGAGATCGATGTACACATCTTCTACCCCTGTTCTTGAAGGGAGGTCAGTATTGCTTGAGTTTGCTCCGAGTCTAAAGCCATCTCGTAGTCGACGAAAGCGATGCGGAGCGGGAAATTATATGGTCGGCACTTCTCTTACAGTTGGTTGACGACGTGTATGTGGTCTGTCGTTGAGTACTTCTGAATCATCTTTGCTCTCGTGGATGGTTTTCGTGTAGTGTCTTCTCTAGCCTGTTCGCTAGTATCTTAATGGCTGTAGTTCTTTATGTCTTTGTTATTTCCCTTTTTGAACATTATAACCATCTCTGTGTTCTTCCAAGCGGTGGGTATTCGTCTTTCTGATACGCATTTAGTATACAGCTTAGCCAGGGTCTACGAGTTGATATCTTCTCCTGCTTTTAATGTTTCAATGTTTACATGGTCGTTGCTTATGTCTTCCCATTCTTCATATCTCTTAGCACCGCTTCCACCTCCCATGGTATTATCTCTGGTACCTTTTTCGGGTCGGTGTGAATTGTGGTACTCCGTTCACTGCCGTATAGCTATATTCGTTCCTTGATCATATTTTGGTCTTGTATTTCTCTACCCTGCTTGTCTAGAAGCGTAATAAGTCTCTTTCGGCCTAGTGCCTGTGTTCTTCTTGCTTTCATCAGGCTCTTTGATGACAGAGTCGTTTCACGTATTTTCTGATGTCGTCCTTCGCTTTCTTTTTGATGATGTTGCATATTTCTGCGAACTCTATTTGTTTTCTACGGTCGCCGTCATTACCATTTCTCGTCGTATCTTCATTAGTGCTCGTGGTGGAGAAGGTAAATTGACAACAGCGGCGCGACGTAAAAAATAAAATTTTCAGCAGGATAGTCCCCCTGTGTTCGGATGCCATGAGTTCATAGCCGAGACAGCGGGCGTAGAAGCTGAAGTTATAGCGGTGCATCGGCGGAAAATGTCCAACAGCACCGCCCCCCCCCCCACCCACACCCCACCCACCCCCGTCTTCAGATTTCACACTCGAGCCAATAGAGACTGCCACAGCCACAGGTGATGGAAGATGTCAAGATACGCCGCGGCGCGGCGACGACAATATTTTTGCTGAAGCTCCGGTAGCCCTCACAATATGAATTTCGTTCCCACTACACACACACACACACACACACACACACACACACACACATATATATATATATATATATATATATATATATATATATATATATATCTAATAGTATTTGAATAACTTGGCACTTTCAGAAAAAACAGTTCTAGAAATCATGTTCTAATGGGAACTCTAAATTAGAAGCATTCCTCAAATCAACCAGACGACCATTCGGCATCACTTGAGGTTTGTACCTCAACATTAGTATTTGTGTATTGGACTCGGATGTGGTTGAGCGTCATATATGTTAATCTTATACCAACGAACCATGAATACGTCTTGTTGGCCCGAACGTTTTAATCGTGTGTCTCTGCGTTATCTTTTCAAACTGGCGCTTGCCGTGTGCTTTTGTTTGCATTCTCGCGTGTGTCCGAAATCAGATTAATCTCCCTGATCAATATTATTCATGTTGGACGTTTAATTAAAACCCCCCTTTCCTCCCTTTTGTTGGTGCCGAGTTAGATGAACAAAGATGTGCTTGTTTGAGAAACATTCATCGTCGAAACATTCACCTGGTGGCTCAATGGGTGTCGATCTCACATCGTTGTCGCAAAGTACTGGACTCGAATCCGAGGCCGGCGGCCAACCCAGCTATTTTGTCAACGCTAGTATATTAATACGCCAACGTGGAGGCACTGCAATTATATATTTTCCCGGGTGTCGAGGTCTGCTCGCATCTTTATATGTGCAATCGCGTCCCTGTATTATTGGGATCTGCTCGTCAAACTGGCGATAAAACGCCTCCTCTGTGAAATAACGTACGTATTGGCTTGTTCTTTGCAATTACTTTCTCTCTGACTGTTTCTTTAACTGACTGTTTAGTGTAGGTGTCAAATACAACGTTCACCCGTCTAACACTTGCAGTCTCACAGCTGGTTACATACATGTTGATCAAGGGATTTATTATGGGAGTCATTGTGTGATGGTCATTGGCCGGTGCCTGGAGAACTGGAATCACACCAAGCGCTGTGACAGGAAGATCAATGGTGCTTATAGTTTCAATGAAACTGGATCAATATGGTACATTTAGTTGCATCATTGGAAATATTGGATAACACCCATGCATGACTCTCTGCAAACCAGTCTTCTACATTTATATTGTTGTCAGAGTGAAATACAATGGATATTCTAGTACCATTGGCCAGTTTGGCATGGTGCAATGTGTTAAGCTTAGAAACTATCTTTTCGTGTTGAATGCTTTTGATCTACCAATAGTACGATCATCATCAGGTCATTCATGAACTGATCCTCGTTGTTGTCAGAGACTCATCTTTCTACTCTAACATTGGAAGGTGTTCCTTCCGTTGATGATTTCTTCAAAATTATCATAATCCAAAAGTTATCTTGTGAATGCACTGTGTTATAGCCATTAAAGCACATTAAAACAATTTGATATTGTTGGCATGTTACAACGCTGGTTACATCCTGTCATATGAGGTTTAAAATGGTTACTTAAAAATATGTTGATCAAATACATACGCAGTAGACCACACGTAGACTTTTGCCCAATTCTGTGTCAAATTTGGTATTCCGCAAAATAAGCTCATAATAGGAAGAAATTCACATAGAGGAGTTAATCTGTAGGTTATGTGTTGTTGTCTATATGCATTTGGAGGTGTCAATCAAACCGGACCACTAAACACCTAATCCGCCGGATTAGTAACGTATTGTGTGTTACATGTCCGTGTGATTGCCTGCATTTTGTGAATTATCACATTTAGAGCAGTATTCATATAAGCTAATCGTCAACATTGGCAGTTGTAAGAACCAAACTATTGACAAAAAGTAATTACCCTGAAATACTATCGCAAAACGCGGTGCTCAAGAATTGTGCACGTTTAATGAATTGTAACGTTAATAAATCGCCCATGACGTACCTAACGGCGATGTAATGTAGCTTTGGTAAATCAAAACGAGACGCCATCAGAAGTGCATACATCGTATTTAAACAAACCACGCAGATTCGATGTTTGGGAAAGGGACATTTTGAAAGATGTGAGACGAGGCAGGGCTGAGGCATATACATCTATGAAAACAGTTGACCCATCACATACAGGGGGTGGGAGGGTGTTTGGTAAACATATGTCTTGCAATTTCAGATATCTTTATTGAGCTTGTAACTTGGGGATGCGAGCTCAAATGCAGTACTGTCTCCTGAAGCTGCAGTCGGAATAGCCCAATGCAGGCCCGTATGATATGAGAGGGTGCAATGGATGCGTATGCACCCCTCCGCTGAGGCAATTTTGCTTCCCGCATCGTAAACATTGAAACATGTGGCCAACGATATCATATGATTAGCAGGTTGCACCAAACCGATTACACCCTGAAATATAATGGATAATTAGTCATATAACCATAATTGTGGTTATTTCGTTGAATAAACCATCTTTAACCAACAATCCAAAATCTGACCGTCTACTGTGTAACCATTGACCTATGTGCAGAATCAAATGGCTAGGTAGTAGGCCTCATGTTGACAAATTTGTTTTTAAACAAATTTTTTGTGAAATTTCATGTTAAGCAAAAATGAACTTTAATTAACAAAACACATCCAAATCTTGTCTAGCTAACGAAATGTACGATGTACGTTAACATATGTGGACAAAATATAAAGTGGTTGGAAAGTTGTAACCCACTGATTAAATTCTGACAAATAATAGTTTCCACGGTTGCTTAACTACATTTTGATCAAAGTTTGCAATTTTCGGGACAAAAATTACCCATACTGGCTAAAACCCCAAAATAGACCGGCAAAAACTCCGACTGTGTAATGTGTGGCCGTTGTAGAGAAACATTAAGCTGATTTGGAAATATGTAACATTGTTATTATTTCCAATAGGGCCATAATACGGTTTTTATGAAATTTATGTCAAATTTTACATTAAAAAAACATTTTCTGGACTAAAATGACAAAATCAGAAAATACAAAAACCCATACCATAATCAGTAATGTTTATATAGAAAATATAAAATGGTTGGCTGTTTGTAACCAAAAAAGCCTACGAACTTTTTTCTAAGGACATTTCTCGTCCTAGGCCGCCCGTTTATAATGCATGTAAATGTTGCTCCATAACAAATTAAAGTCACCAAATCAAAAGCGTGATGGTGGTGCTCAATGGGGAATGCCACGCAATGATTTAGAGAACATGCAGTAATTCTTATAGTATGTGCGTTGTTAGAATTGTGTTTATGTTTCTGTATTACAACATAGATATGTGGTGTACTACTGGTTAATTCAGATAACCCTCGACTTCATTCACATGTTTGGAGGTGTACCCATTAAATTCTTCCATTCAGCATATGTGTCACACCCAATAATTGAGAGAGAGAGAGAGAGAGAGAGAGAGAGAGAGAGAGAGAGAGAGAGAGAGAGAGAGAGAGAGAGAGAGAGAGAGAGACAGACAGACAGACAGACAGACAGAGATAGAGACAGAGACAGAGACAGAGACAGAGACAGACAGAGACAGAGACAGACAGAGACAGACAGAGACAGAGACAGAGACAGAGACAGAGACAGAGACAGAGACAGAGACAGAGACAACTAAACAGACAGCACGTCAACCAGACGTACTTACATGCATACACACATGCTTATATATGTGCACATGTATTTATACATACATGTATACATGTGTACAGCCTGACAGACAGACATACAGACAGACAGACATACAGACAGACAGACAGACAGACAAACAGACATATATACAGACAGACGGACAGACAGACAGACAGACAGACAGACATACAGAAAGAGTCAAACAGACAAACACAGACAGACAGACAGACAGAAAGAGTCATACAAACAAACACAGACAGACAGACAAAACAAACGATCGAACGGAGTGGTGGACGGACGAACAGAATGGGGACGGGTGGACGGACACATGAAATAAATAAGGAACTACCGTACGAACGAACGAAAAATAGGACGAACGGACATTCGGACGGACGAAGAATGACACGATCAAGTCACCTAGTGAACCTATTAAACCAATCTAAACAACTAACCAAGAAATAACCATCCATCCAGAGAGCCTGTCAGCCTGCCAGCCTGCCAGCCTGCCAGCCTGCAAGCCTGCCAGTCTGTCATCTGCTAGCCAGTCAATCAACACAATTTGGCTGCTTGATGACAGTAT
>OZ023209.1:62823617-62931117 GCA_963995525.1 Escarpia spicata | reverse complement strand
GGTATCGACATATAACATTTATACTTACCAGCCGTTTCTTAATTTTACTTGTGAGTCCGCTTGAAAACTAATTGCAAACTGGTTCCAAACTGTTTTGAATTGATACTCCCTGTCCAAGACCCATCTGTATATCATCTGTAGCGGGCGCGGCGTGTATGACATCAAAGCTATCATAGTTATTTGGTTAGCTATCATTTGTAAGAACTATATCGAACACCGGCTATAAACAAACCGGTATAAACAAGTATAAACCAGAATAAACTGATAACGAATGGTCAGTGTGTTGAAAAAACATACGGGTATTTGTCTCGTGTTAAATCATAGGGAATTATAAAACAGTTACTTATCTGCTAAAACCCTCAAACTGCCAGCTATTTACGTAGTATTTTTGTCAAACTCTTTGACCTGTAACAGTCTCTAACATACGAGATGTGTACTTACCACACTTTGAATCGATATCGACATAGTTAATACACTTTTGTGAGATGGTGGTTGGCTCTGAAAAGAACCGTTTAAATTAGAATAAATCTTCAAAAACAACAGCAAATCCGCAAACTTCACTCGTCTTGGATTCTCCTATGCCGAAACAGGCAGAGGGCCCCAGCCCGTTGTTGATAGCGCAGCGGGGTTGACCCGAATAACATACGAAGAGGCCTTCCTCCTGCTACCTGCCACGGCCTCGACCGGCACAACCCTGGTGTCTGCAGCACCGACCCTAGCGCCTGCAGTCCCTACATTAGCATCACCATCGCGGGCATCCTTCACCTGCCCAGACTGCTGCATACCTTTCAGCAGGAAAGAAAACTGGATAAAACACCACGACCATCCTGGGCGCCAAGAATACCATTTAAAGCATACTGAAGACACCTGGTAATGTGTATTATTTCTTTTTATAGCAGTTCGATGGAACATAAAGGTCACGTGGGTGTGCCGAAAGGTTATGGATTGTAGGATAGTACATAAAGATCACCTGGGCGGGACGAACGAACACAGACTTCAGAGTACAAACTACACATGCACAGCCGATAGATTAGAAAATTCAAGCACGGACTGCAGAGTAAAATCATCTTTCAACACAGACACATCATGCTATAATGCAATCCGGTATAAACTGGTAACCAAGGCTTTATGTGTTGGAAAAACATCCGTGTATTTGCCCCGTGTTAAAACATAGGGAATTATAAAACAGTTACTTATCTGCTAAATTACTCAAACTACCTGCAATCTGTGTAATATTTTGGTCAAACCCTTTGTCATGTAACAGTATTTGTCATAATAGATGTGTACTTACCAAGTTTATCGCAGTTGATAGCCTGCTTGCAAACTGTTTTGAAGTGGTATTCCCTGTTCAAGTCTCATCTGTGTTTCATCTGCACCTAAAGATCAACAGTACTGTTTTAACCTTTTATCATGCTATCATTCTTAACCCACACGTATGTATATAAGTTTCTTCATCATTATTATTAAAGAATCGATGCCCTATGCGCAATGCGCAATGCGTTATGCGCGAGACAAGTTGTCAACTCTTCGGCCTTCTCATCAGACTTATCGAGTAAAGAATTGGTTGTAAACCTCATCATTATCATAATATATCATTGTGATAGAACAATACAGGAACATAATAACATCCCAGATAAGATGTACCAGTATTTATATAGTTTACCGTATTAATGGTCAAGTGTACAAATGTCCATTAGAACGTTTTTTTATCTTGATTCCATACTGTAGTGTTTAAAGTCGTGCTTCTTCGGTACAACCTTTCAAACAAGATTCTATCATAAAATCCCTAACCTGGCATGGGTAACCGAAAACGGACTCATACATACATATATAGATACATACATAGAGACATACATGAACACAGACATAGAGACATACATAGACACAGACATAGAGACATACAGACCACCCAACATTAACCTTCAACACACAATCATTAACCTTCAACAAATAATCTTACCTGCAAACATACTTTTAAACTTACAACTTTGCAAAGTTTCACTGACAAACGTCCAAACAAACGTATCAACTCACTTTTAAACTTACAAACATTAACCTTCAACACATAACCATACCTTAAACATACTTTTAAACTTACAACTTTGCAAACTTTCACTGACAGACGTTCAAACAAACGTATCAACTCACTGTTAAACTTACAAACATTAACCTTCAACACATAAGTAGTAAAGGGGGTGGTGTAGCGGGGATGGTGTCGCGCCCTGGGGGTAATCCCATGTTAAGAGATAGGGATCCCTCCCCCCAGACCGCGACAAACCGTTCCCGGGTTAAAGATAGGGATTTTTAACAGGGGGAAGATAGGGGTTCCCCCAAATCTTGTAAACGACTTCTCGCATACTGCTCCTGGGTTAAAGATAGGGATTTTTAACATGGGAGAGATAGGGATTCCTCCAAAACTGGTAAACGAGAAATCTCGTTTACAAATTCCGCCGAAAACGGTTTTCGAGATACCGATTTTGTGTCAGACCGCGCCCGGGTTAAAGATAGGGATTTTTAACATGGGCGAGATAGGGGTTCCCCCGAAAATGGTTTTCGAGATTCGGTTGAACAGGCGGGTTAAAGTATAGGCCATTTTTATCACAAAGGTATCCGACCACTTTTCGAATTTTTATACCGGGTTTAAGCATAGGCCCTTTTTATCGCAAAGGTATCCGACCACTTTTCGAATTTTTATCCCGGGTTAAAGCATAGGCCGTTTTTATCCCAAAGGTACGCGACCACTTTTTTGAATAAAATAACATATACGTTATTTGTTTGACGATGACGTGTCCAATATGTGGTGTTATAGTAAGGCGTTATGTATAATACCGTTTTATCTGAAGTAATGTATACGAAATGTAGACTACATATAGGACTATGTTATACCAGAGCCTATAGCCTCGTTTTTTCGAACAGAGTGACCATTTTGGAATTAGCCCTTTGGTGTATGTTACAAAAACCCGTACTCGAGACGTGTCTGGACACGTTTGTTTGTCGCAAGTACGCGCACCCTGTGTGACGTCATGGTACGCGCAGTAATTTTGTGCGGAGGGGAGTTGGTCAAACACGTAGTGCTTTAGTTAGACCTTGTGTTGAACTTGCACGTATGTAATGTAATCCCTTCATGTGACGTCAATTAAATAAGTAATTGCGCATGCACAATAGTGGCTATTCTTATATGTCGTAGGTTGTCGACCCTTTGATTAGGTGTAGGCCTCTCCTAGTCTATACATTTACATAGGTTCAAAAACATAGATCCAAACCCGATAAAGCATAGGCATAGCCATAGGCATAGAGGCTAAAGGCTATATGGCCTACAGCGCAGAACCACGGACAAACACCTTACAAACACTGACAAACAGTCTGGGGGGGGAGGGATCCCTATCTCTTAACATGGGATTACCCCCAGGGCGCGACAACATCCCCGCTACACCACCCCCTTTACTACTCACATAACCATACCTACAAACATACTTTTAAACTTACAATTTTGCAAACTTTCACTGACAAACGTTCAAAGCGAACCAAACTTCATGGACAAACGAAACACCAAACAATTAGATCAACGAGCGACAAGAAACAGGTTATCGCGTCAAATTCCACCACAATGGACAGGTTATCGCATCAAGTTCCACCACAAGAAACAGGTTATCGCGTCAAATTCCATCACAATGGACAGGTTATCGCGTCAAATTCCACCACAATGGACAGGTTATTGTGTCAAATTCCACCACAAGAAACAGGTTATCGCGTCAAATTCCAACACAATGGACAGGTTACCGCGTGAGATTCCACCACAAGGAAACAAACAGACAGGCAATCGACCAAGATACGGAGGCGAATTCAGGAAAATTTAGGCAATCGACGAAGATACACAGGTGATTTCTGGCAAATTCAGGCAATCGACCAAGATTTCAGGAAAATTCAGGCAATGGACCAATATTTCAGGCAAATTCAGGCAATCGACCAAGATTTCAGGCAAATTCAGGCAATTGATCAAGATACACAGGCAAATTCAGGCAATCGACTAAGATACACAGGCAGTTTCAGGCTAATAGAACGTTTTAGTGTTGGTAGGACTTAGACATTTTTAGTGTTGGTAGGACTTATAAATGTTTAGTGTTTGTAGGACTTAGACATGTTTTAGTGTTGGTACGACTTAGAAATTGTTAATGTTGGTAGGACTTAGACACTTTTAGTGTTGGTAGGACTTATACATTTTTAATGTTGGTATCACTTAGACCAACGAATGGAAACAACCAAACTTGTCGGACAAACGAATCACCAAACACTTAAATCAACGACAAATATCGGTGGAATTCTACCCAAATAGACGGTTTATCGCGTGAGATTCCACCGAATCGGTGGAATTCTACACGAAAAAAGTTGGGGTTAAGCTCGCGAAAATTTAATGTTTTGTCCCTCTGCGAGCTTAACCCCAACTTTTTTCTGTATCTAACCTAATTATATATTTTTACCCGCTAGATGGCGCCATAATGTGACGTAGTACTCCGATTATCCACTAGGGGCGCTACACCTGAAGTGATGTTGCACCGGAAGTTACTTGACTGTCATGGCGGCCTCTACTAGGGGCCTTTACGTCGGAAGTGACGTCGCACCGGAAGTTACTATCATTTGAAAGATGGCCACTTTCTAATAGTGTGACTGCATCTAGATGACGCGACACCTCACAACACTAAAAACTTATAAGTCCTACCAACACTAAAAAGTTCTAAATCCTACCAACACTAAACATTTCTAAATCCTATCAACACTAAAACGTTCTATTTGCCTGAAACTGCCTCTGTATCTTGTTCGATTGCCTGAATTTGCCTGTAACTGCCTGTGTATCTTGGTCGATTGCCTGAATTTGCCTGAATTTGCCTGTGTATCTTGATCAATTGCCTGAATTTACCTGAAATCTTGGTCGATTGCCTGAATTTGCCTGAAATATTGGTCGATTGCCTGAATTTGCCTGAAATATTGGTCGAATGCCTGAATTTGCCTGAAATCATCTATGTATCTTGGTCGATTGCCTGAATTTTCCTGAATTCGCCTGCGTATCTTCGTCGATTGCTTGTCTATTTGTTTCATTGTGGTGGAATCTCACGAGGTAACCTGTCCATTGTGGTGGAATTTGACGCGATAACCTGTTTCTTGTGGTGGAATTTGACGCGATAACCTGTCCTTTGTGGTGAAATTTGACGCAATAACCTCTCCATTGTTGTGGAATTTTACGCGATAACCTGTCCATTGTGGTGGAAGAGGTGGAATTTGACGCGATAACATGTCCGTTGTGGTGGAATTTGACGCGATAACCTGTTTCTTGTCGCTCGTTGGTCTAAGTGTTTGGTGTTTTGTTTGTCCAACAAGTTTGGTTATTGTCATTTTGAACGTTTGTCAGTGAAAGTTTGAAAGTTGTAAGTTTAAAAGTATGTTTGTGGGTATGACTATGTCTTGAAGGTTAATGATTGTAAGTTTAACAGTGAGTTGATACGTTTGTTTGAACGTCTGTCAGTGAAAGTTTGCAAAGTTGTAAGTTTAAAAGTATGTTTGTAGATATGGCAATATGTTGAAGGTTAATGTTTGTAAGTCTAAAATTGAGTTGATACGTTTGTTTGGACGTTTGTCAGTGAAACTTTGCAAAGTTGTAAGTTTAAAAGTATGTTTGTAGGTAAGATTATGTGTTGAAGATTAATGATTGTGTGTTGAAGGTTAATGCTGGGTGGTCTGTATGTGTCTATGTCTGTGTTTATGTATGTCTCTATGTCTGTGTCTATGTAAGTCTCTATGTTTGTGTCTATGTAAGTCTCTATGTATGTGTCTATGTATGTCTCCATGTATGTATCTATATCTGTATATATGAGTCCGTTTTTGGTTACCCATGACAGGTTAGGGATTTTATGATAGAATCTTGTTTGAAAGGTTGTACCGAAGAAGCACGACTTTAAACACTTCAGTATGGAATACAGATAAAAAAACGTTCTAATGAACATTTGTACACTTGACCATTAATACGGTAAACTATATAAATACTGGTACATCTTATCTGGAAGGTTATTATGTTCCTGTACTCTTCTATCAGAACGCTAGATAATGATGACGTTTGCAACCAATTCTTTACTCGAAAAGTTTGATGTGTGTTTACTTCTTTAATAATAATGATGAAGAAAATTATATACACACGTACATACGTGTGGGTTAAGAATGATACCATGATAAAAAGTTAAAACAGTACTGTTGATCTTTAGGTGCAGATGAAACACAGATGAGATTTGAACATGGAATACCACTTCAAAACAGTTTGCAAGCAGGCTATCAACTGCGATAAAATTGGTAAGTACAAATCTAGTATGACAAATACTGTTACATGACAAAGGGTTTGACCAAAATATTACACAGTTAGCAGGTAGTTTGAGTAATTTAGTATATATGTAACTGTTTTATAATTCCCTATGTTTTAACACGGGGCAAATACATGGATGTTTTTCCAACAAATAGAGCCTTGGTTACCAGTTTATACCGGATTGCATTAGAGTATGATGTGTCTGTGATGAAAGATGATTTTACTCTGCAGTCCGTGCTTGAATTTTCTAATCTACCGGCTGCGCATGTGTAGTTTGTACTCTGAAGTCTGTGTTCGTTCGGCACGCCCACGTGATCTTTATGTATTATCCTACAATCCATAATCTTTCGGCGCACCCACGTAACCTTTATGTTCCATCGAACTGCTATAAAAAGAAATAATACACATTACCACGTGTCTTCAGTATGCTTTAAATGGTATTCTTGGCGCCCAGGATGGTCGTGGTACTTTTTCCAGTTGTCTTTCCTGCTGAGAGATATGTAGCAGTCTGGGCAGGTGAAGGACGCCCGCGATGGTGATGCTGATGTAGGGACTGCAGGCGCTAGGGTCAGTGTTGCAGGCACCAGGGTTGGGCCGGTCGAGGCCGTGGCAGTTAGCAGGGGGAAGGCCTCTTCGTATGTTATTCGGGTCAACCCCGCTGCGCTATCAACAACGGGCTGGGGCCCTCTGCCTGTATCGGCATTGGAGAACCCAGGACGAGTGAAGTTTGCGGATTTGCTGTTGTTTTTGAAGATTTATTCTAATTTAAACGGTTCTTTTCACAGCCAAGCACCATCTCACAAAAGAGTATTAACTATGTCGATATCGATTCAAAGTGTGGTAAGTACACATCTCGTATGTTACAGACTGTTACAGATCAAAGGGTTTGACCAAAATACTACGTAAATAGCTGGCAGTTTGAGAGTTTTAGCAGATAAGTAACTGTTTTATAATTCCCTATGACTTAACACGAGACAAATACCCGGATGTTTTTTCAATACACAGACCATTCGTTATCAGTTTATACTGGTTTATACCGGTTTGTTTATAGCCGGTGTTCGATATAGTTCTTACAAATGATAGCTAACCAAATAACTATGATAGCTTTGATGTCATACACGCCGCGCCCGCTACAGATGAGATACAGATGGGTCTTGGACAGGGAGTATCAATTCAAAACAGTTTGGAACCAGTTTGCAATCAGTTTTCAAGCGGACACTCAAGTGAGAAACGGCTGGTAAGTATAAATGCTATATGTCGATACCCGGCTGTTCTTCCAACACATAGAGCATTCACTACGAGTTGATGCCAGTTTATACCGGTTAGTAGCGTCAGTTTTGTAGTGTGCTGAAAAATATACCAAAGAAACTTCTAGAATGAAATTTGTCAAGAGGCGTGGCGAGACAACGGCATGAAGACGTTGCGGGACTTTCTCGTCAGGTACAACACCAGGGACGTCGTAGCGTTCTTTGAGGCTATCGCCAAACAGTTTGCCTTCTATCTGCAACGTGGTCTCGACATGTTCAAGCAAGCCATCAGCATACCCGGTTTGACATTGACCTACCTGTTCAACTATGTGCCGGAGAAGACCTTCTTCACGCTCTTCAACGAGACGAACAAGGATCTCCGTCAGCTGGCCAGAGATAACATCGTTGGAGGAGCGTCACTCTTCTTCACCAGACATCACGGGAAAGGGGTCACGAAGATACGTCGGAAGGACTACCACACAATAGCCCGAACGTGTCAGTCGATAGTTGGCTACGATGCGAGTGGACTCTACATATGGTCCCTATCACAAGACATGCCACGGGATGGTACACGCGACGACGGGAACAGAAGGAGTTCTTGCTGACATGAGTCTGAAAGCACGGGACGCGCTACACGTCACCAGAAAAGACGGCCTATCAATTTCACGAATGCTTATACCACGGATGTGCGTGCACCTGTCGTGAGGTCAACGAGGTCAATGGGAAACTCATGGCTCAACTGTTCGCCGAAACGCGAAAGAACACGCCCTACCGTCATTACTTTGTCAGGGTCGTCAAGCTGTGGGAATGAGAGAGGAAGGTCATGAGACGCGATCCGTGCGTGAAACTGTTTCTGGACGCCACCTTTACCCGCCGTCGAGACGTGCGATGGAAGATGTTTCACAACATATCCTGACAGGCGTACGCAAAGGCACCGTGTTCAAACTGATTCAGTGCGACATTCGTGTACCGCAGGAATTGCGCGCACATTTTGCCGAGATGCAGCCCATCTTCAAGAACATTCACATAATCCGCGATGACCTCGTATCCTTCATGCGTCGATATGCTGAAGAACACGACATCATGGCAACCCCGCACGCATGCTCGTCGGAAGATATCGTGGAAAAAAAATATCTTGCTCACCACACCTCTCTTGCGATGGTAACTGGAACACGAACTCGAGGTAACCCAAGTTTACCAGGTCATCGAGTACACACCGATCGCATGCTGCAGATGATTCGGCGAGGCAGTGTCCACTGCACGTCGCGAGGGAGACTTCCACCCCAACTAGGCCATGATCGCGGACACCAACAAGTTGATGGGGAATTCTTAATATGGGAAATGTATCACTAACGTCGATATGTACCGCCTACTGTACGGAGAAGAGGGGGTCGATCATGATCAACGATCGCCGTTTTCGACAGCTTGACGTTGTCACCGACAATGTGTACGAGATCGAAATGCACAAGAGCAGCGTCAAATACGCCTTGCCCACGCACGTGGGGTTCTTCGTGTTGCTGTGGGCCAAATTTCGCATGTTGGAGTTATACTACGATTTAACGTGGAACGTCCGCTGTTCGAATAATGCGAAACCGATTCGCACATCGCCTACTTAGCTCTGGCTGGAGAGTCAGTCGACGAGATCGTGACCCCGGCACTGCGCGAACAGTGCTTCCATCACCGCTCCGAATGGCTACCGTCTGAATGTTGCGCCGATCATCAGAGCGAGTACGAGCGCTGTCGACTGGGCGGACGTGTGTAGAGCGGCACCAAGACGTGTTGCAAGGCGTGTATAGCGTACGACAAGAGAACACCGGTACGCTTCAAGGCCGAGTGGTCCAGCGATTGTTTCCTAGGTCTGAGCAGCAACACTTACTCTTGTTCGGGACCCGTCGATAAAATACGAAATGGAAGCTGAAAGAACCGCGGGTTCCGGGTGAATCACTCGTCCGTGTTGACGTACATCCAGGAACTTGCGGCTTTGACCTACTTCTACGCCAAGCGTTTGGTCCACGAGGACGGAGTCACCGCAAGTTCGGTGGACGTGTATCGATCAATTGCTGTGTAAGTCTATGCCGAGACACTGCTGATATAAGGAAACGCGGCCCTACGTCAGTAGTTATTAAGGGTTGGCTGGCCCCGTGCATGGAATGAACATCAAAGGAACATCAAAGGATTTTGGCTCAGTCATTCCATTTGGCTCCCTACTTATAAAAAACGAATGAGTAATGACCTGTCAAAGAAAACTACTTGTGAAAAGCCTTAATTGCTTTTTGACATCTTACCTATAAAAAGCGTTTGATCGATGCCCCGTTTTTATGATGCCGCCGGTTGTTCTAAGTACTTTTGAGCTGTCCTCTAGCGGATGTGCAATCGTTATAACGTAGCGCCGTAGGGCCTCTAGTGGCTACGTTGTGAGTACCAGTGTCATTCCGCATGATGACGTAGGCAATAGTGCCTCATACCTTAGCCGTGTAATTATTTTTGAGCTGTCCTCTAGAGGATGTGCAATCGTTATAACGTAACGCCTCTAGTTGCTAGGTTGTGAATGGTAGCGCCTGTAGTGTAAGGTTATATAGTGGTTATATGCGTGGCGGCGTAGTCAGTAGCGACGTCTCTATGTCAGCGGTATGGAGTCTCCTATACATTTCGGTGGTTCGGCGTCTTTCCTGTCGAATTTTTATCCGTGTCGAGTCGTGGCGTACGGACGGGAGTTCAGATCCGTCGAGCATGCTTATCAGTTTAGAAAAGCGATGCTTAACGAAGACGGCGAACGCGCGGAGTACATCAAAAAGTCGTGGTCGGCCAATATAGCGAAGCGCCGAAATTACGACATCAAGAAAACGAGAACCGCAGCCGAATGGAATGCCGTTAGGGTCGAGTGCTTGAAGAGCCTGTTGATGAGCAAGTTCGGAGGGACAAAAAAGTTGAAAGACGCCCTATTGGCTATCGGGGAAGCCGAATTGGTGGAGTGGGTGCCGTCGAAAGAAGCCTTCTGGGGTAGCGGCCTCGAGGGTAAAGAAGGGCAAAATATGCTCTGTAAATTGTTGATGGAGGTGCTCGATGAATATAGAAGAAATGAATAAAGAATCATCGCTCGTTTCCTCTCGCGCTAGTCGTCGATATGTGCGCGCCTTTAAAGCATCCCTTTATGTGTATAGTAGCCGGCCCTAAGGGGTGCAGTAAGACAACTTTCGTCGCTCGCCTAATACAGTTCGCTTCTTCTATGATCGAGCCGCCGCCGGAGAAAATCCTGTGCTGCTATGACCAGTGGCAATACGCCTACACTTCTATGACGCCCGAAATAGAATTCGTAGACCGATTACCGGATCCGAAGCTGTTAGTAGTCAAAACGAGGACGCTTCTAGTACTCGATGACCTAATGGAGGAAATCGATAGCAGGGTCACGACCTTGTTTACTAAAAAAGTCATCACTGCAATACGTCCGTCGTACAGCTTCTGCAGAATATTTTTCCAAAAGGGAAAGAAAACTGCACAATAAGTCTGAACGTGCAATACATGGTGCTATTCAAGAGCCCCGGGACGCCGGACAAGTAGGTCACCTACGAATCAGATGTATTCGGGTAGGAACAACTACATGATGGAGGCTTTCAAAGATGCCACATCAGTAGCGTACGGTTATCTCCTCGTAGTCTTGAAACAGGAAACGGAGGAAAACATGCGCCTGTGCACATGCATTTTTCCCGACGATCGCCTTCAGTACGTCTGCGTAAGGAGAGTATAAAAAGAGGAAGGCGTCACGGCGCGTGTTATTCATCGATGACGACGGTCTCAGGATGACAGAGCGCGTGAAGAGGCACATCCTGGCCCAGCAGATGTTGAATAGATGTAAGAGGAACGTCGATTTGAGAAAATCCGTACTCGGCCACGTGGACTCCGACCTCATCTGTAGTCTGTGCGACTGCGCGTACAATATTCTGAAAGGGAACGTGAAATTGTCGAAGAAGCGGAAAAAAATACTCTTAAAATACAGGAACCATTTGCGTAAGGTAGCGACAAAAAAGTACCCATCAAAAAGAAACGGGTCATCCTGCAAAAGTGAGCGGGCGGGTTTCTGACGGCGCTGCTAGCCCCGTTAGCGAGCATCGTCCTTCTCCCGCTGCTCAGACAGGTTCGGCTCCATCCCTTACGGTCATTACAAAGGCCCCCACGAGTTGAAGAATAAAATCAACTTGGAACTGGCGAGGCCGACCTCAAAAACAGTCAAGGCACGGCTGGATTACAGCCCGATCTCGAATCGGTGACGCTGCATATGTCGGCGGGTGTCGAAATTAACATACCCCTCGAGAGCGCCCTGACTAGCGTACTGGGGTTCAACTCGACCGTCATCAAAAGCCCCGACCCGCCGGGAAAAATACAGCTCGACCGCACACCGTATTCTACCCCAAAGACCCTGGTGCGTTCACCTTCGAGTACGAGGGAAAACACACGATGGACATGCATCGTGAACTCGACACCGTGTACGTATACACGGACATCGTGGAACCGCGCGTCGTTGGCTCCTCCTAACCATCCAAGGCAAGAACGTTGTTGTTGTTTGCACTTTTTTATTCACTCAAACCCTACCTACATACATACCCTACCCCTAAGGGGGGCCGCCCCCTATTCCCCTTAGTGGGTTAGTGCTCCCACCTCTTAGAGGGGTTAGTTATACGAGTATAGGCGCCGTGGTGACGCCGTCGTTGAGCCCGCGACGTTTAGCATAGAAATAGCTCATTGCCGCGCACTCTTGAATGTTCGTCAGCACGGACGACTCTCTCACTTGGAAGCCGCGTTTACGGCCGCTACCGCTCCGTTGGCCGCGCAGCACGGCGAAGAAGACGTCCTTATCGATGTCGTTCTGACGCTTACTCAAGCCATCCGTGCTGTACTTATCGCCGGGGGCGCCGAAACAGTAGTAGGTTTTACTGCACAGCGCGATGATACCGCGACCGGACCATTCCTCTTTGAAGAGGACCGGCGTTCGCTTATCGTACCTGCGACATCGCGCGCAACATTCGGCGTGCGCGTCCCACAGTCGCCCGGCGAGTCGGCACCGCACGTACGCGTCCGCGTGCGGGTCGCAGCACTCTTCCGAAAACAGGAGCCGCTGTGGCGAAAGTAGTGCTCG
Source organism: Escarpia spicata (assembly GCA_963995525.1). NCBI lineage: Eukaryota > Metazoa > Annelida > Polychaeta > Sabellida > Siboglinidae > Escarpia > Escarpia spicata. Next base: position 62,918,393 of record OZ023209.1, on the reverse strand, counting down.
CGCTTGGCCTCCGCCACCAGCTCGTCGACGTCGCTGCCCGCGAGGGCTATGTACGCCGAGTCGGTGTCCAACGCGCAATACTGGAACAGTGGACGCCGGATGTATTCGGCGATGAAATCGTAGTAAAAATGCAGCATCCTCAGTTTGGCGTATTGGTAGACGAAGTAGCCGATCTGGATAGGCAGCGCTTAGCGGACGGTGCGCTTGTTCAGCGCCACCTCGTAGAGTCCGTCGAGTACGACGACTTCGAGTTGCCGGAAGCGTCGGTCATTGACGAGCATCGTGGGGCCGGCCGTCGTGCAGTATTTGATTTCCATGTGGAAATCGACGCGCGTGATAGTTTTCCCGTAGGAACTCTTCCCGAAAAGCTTAAAGGTATCGGCGATGATGGCTTTGTCGGGGTCGGCGTCGCCCTCGCGTCGCGCGGCGGAGACCGTGTCCCCGAAGCGACGAAAGCACGCTATCGGGACATACTCGACGATCTGGTAGACACGGTCGACGACGACACCGTGCGTCAGATACCACCGTAGTAGAGGCGTCGCGAGTAGAATCTTGGTGCCGAAAAAGCTACCCACGAGCGTTCGCTGAGGTCAGGCCAGGAGGTCGTGCGTTTCGGCGTATCGTCCCGTGAACGGGCTGAGATTGTCTCGATCGATGTAGGTGTTCTCGAAGACGGGCTGCATCTCGACGAAGTCGTCGTGCAGCGCGTCAGGGACGGCGACTCTACCAGGTCAAACAGAGCGCCCTAGCGTACAGCCTTCAAGCTCGTTGACCGTGTAATGGCGCGCCGCCGGTCCACCGAGAGGAGCTCTCCTCGGGCTGTAACGGCGGCGACGGCGGTCACACCTCGCCCCACCGATATTCTCTCACATTTCGACGACGGTGAAGAAACGGCGAAGGTAGGCCGTAACGGCGTTCGTCTCGGCGTACAGTTGAGTCATCGGCTTCCCGTTAACGTCGTTCGTTGTCCTCACCGTGCTCGGGCAGTCGTAGAAGTAGCAGAACCGTCACGTCGGCCTCGTGATGACGGGCGAAGATGATCGAGGGTCCGCCGACGATCTGCGATTGTACGAGCCGGTGCAGGTCCTTGTTCGGCTCGTTGAAGAGGGTGAAGTGAACCGACGACGTGAGATCGTTGAACAGGTAGAGCAGCGTTAGGCCCGGTACGCTGATGGCGTCCTTGAACATGTCGATGCGACGCTGCCGGTAGAAGGCGAACTGTTTGTCGACGGCCTCCAATAACGGCACCACGTCTCTGTTGTTGTACCACACGAGGAAGTCTCTCAGCGTCTTCATCCGTTCGTCGCGCCACACCGTCACGCAACCCTCGTACGCCGCGACGGAGATCCCTTCGCGTTTCAGGTGGCTACAGAACGCCTCCCGCGGCGGCAGTTCGGTGTCGTCTAATTTCCGCAACGTGTCGAGGTACTCGTATGGAAAGTAGCCCTTCGTCACTTCGCAGCCGTTCGCCTTCAGAAATTATCGTAGCTGAAAGTTGTTCTGAGGTTTGATCGTAAACGCCGATGACGTGTGCTGGCCGTCGGTCATGAGCAGGGGTGTCAGATACTTCTTGACGACGTTCAAGTCGTACTTACCCGAATTGAAGCCGAGGACGAGGAGCCGGCGTAGATATGCCAAAGGCGCTCGGCGAATGCGGCGTTCGGGGACGACTTGTCCTCCTCCTCTTCCTCCCCCTCGGCGGTGGCGGCGGCGCGCCGCCCTTCTACATCGAGCGCGTCGAGCGCTTTGAATGTCTCGTCTTACGAAGGTCGCAGAACCGCGCACGCCGCTGGCCGTCGGTCATGAGCAGGGGAGTCAGATACTTCTTGACGACGTTCAAGTCGTAATTACCCGAATTGAAGCCGAGGACGTGGAGCCGGCGTAAATAGGTCCACAGGCTCTCGGCGAGTGCGGCGTTGGGCACGACTTGTCCACCTCCTCCCCCTCGGTGGTGGCGGCGGCGCGCAGCCATTCGGCGTCGAGCGCGTCGAACGCTTCGAAGGTCTGGTCGTACGACTGTCGCAAAGCCGCGCACGCCGCTTCGCTCACGGCCTCCAGGGGTACGATTAGGCGCTTCGCTAACTCGGCCGAATCGCCGGTCTTGACGAAGCATCGCGCCGCCTCGTGGCCGGGGACGTCCGAGGCGATACTCACGCTGAGTAGTTCGTGCCGGCTATCCACCGGCATTTGCTGCTATCCGGCGGTAGATCACGATCGTCAAAGTAGCACTCAAAACCGAACGTCGCTCTGTACGGCAAGTAGCGCAGGGGCTCGTCCACGTCGACGCCCTCGTCCTTCAACTGTTGGAACACGGACGGTGTCGGGTGGTAGACCCCGCCGGGGAAGACGTGGCGAACACCACCCTCGCACGTCCCTTCGTGACGCCGCAATTTGTAGCCGCTTCGCCACAGCGAATTGCCGCACTTATCGCACAGGTACGTCTTCGTAAACCGCGAGGCGTCGCGTATGTAGGAATAGTGCGCCTCGCTTACGTTGAAGTCCAGTGTAGTGGGGTGCGTGTAGAGGGAACGACGGACCAATTCGGCGGTCGTTTTCCCGGGCGTCTCTTCCGTCAGTCGATACACGGTCACGTTCGTTTTAAAGACCGCCTCCACTCTATGGAGCGCCAAACAATAGAGAGCCAAACAACGGAAGAGGCATAAGATATCCGAGTAGGGCATGCCTCGTCAACCTTTCGCTAGACGCTTAACTAAGTTAGTTAAGTTATTAAATAAATTCTGATCGTGATATGGCGCCTTGTAAGCGGCAAGTCAAGGCAAAGCGACACTTGGTGTGCGATCACTGCAACAGCTGGGTAGATTTTGCATTGTCCGGGTGTGGAAAGTCATGGGCAGAAACCATGGAGGAAGGATTCACCTTTCAGTGCATTGGATGTTGGAAGGTGGAGTGTTTCCAGAAGGAGATAGTTAGGTTGACAGATATTGTGAAGGGAATGGAGATGGGAATTAGCAAGGAGGCAGGTCGAATGGAAAGAGACGACAGGGAGAGAGGTGAGGATACTGCAAGACTGAAGGAGAATAGCAGTGGCAAGAAAACTGAGGAAAGGAGATTGAGAGGAGAGAAGGTGATTGGAGGGGAAGAAATTGGAAAATCGACAACAGAAAACGTGACAAGCGTGAAGGTGACAGGGAAGAAAGTGACTGTAGAGAAGGAGGGAGGGAAGATGGAACGGGAGAGGAGAGAGGAAAATGAGACGGGACGAAAGAAGAAGGGACGAAAGAAGGAAGTGAGAGCAAATGTGATAGAAGAGAAGTCGATAAAAGGGACGCTGACAGGAGGAAAGGTGACAAGAGAACAAGCGACAGGAAAGAATGGATCGGAAGAGAACGTGACAGGAGAGAAGACGGCAGGGGGGAAAGACAACGACCAGACAGATGCAAACCGAACAAGGAGCTATTCTAAGGCAGTGATTGAGGGGGCAATGAGGAAAGAGAGGGTGTTTATGGGTGACTCCATTATGAGAAAGACGGACAAGACACTGAGCGAGGGGAAGGACATCGTTGTTTGTTTACCGGGGGCTAGGGTTGAACAAGTAACTGAGAGGGTAGAGAAGGTATTGGGACATGGCAAGGGGGGTCTATACTGGTACATGTAGGAACAAATAATGCAGACAGGGAGGGAACAATTGCGATAGTACAGAAGTATAGACAGTTAGTGAGGAAGCTAAAGAAGACGAGAGTCGAACAGGTTATTTTGTCAGGAATTTTGCCAGTAATGGGAGGAAGGGGGGCAACGTATAGAAACTGCAAGAGGATGGCGATCAATGCACTAGCTGAGCAGATGTGTGAAGAAGAGGGGGTGGGATTCACAGATTTATGGGGATACTTTGTTGGGAGGGAAGATGTGTACATGAGAGATGGCCTCCATCTTAGTTGAAAGGGGGCAGCAGTTTTCTCAGATAATCTGCTGCAATCTGTTGACAGTGGGAAAGGTTGCATCTATTTAAACTAGATTCGCAGGGGGGAATCACAGAAAAGCCTGAACATGGAGGCATAGATAAAGACAGCACAAATAAATCAACAAATAACAGTCTAGAAAACTCTTCTGAAGCTGGATATAAATGTGTTTGTTTAAATGCAAGGAGTATAGTAAACAAAAGAAATGAACTAAACATTATGGTAGAAGATATTGACCCTCATATAATTGGTATAACCGAATCCTGGACCACCACCGATGTATCAGATGCTGAATTGGGATTGACAGGATATGTAATGTTTAGAAAAGATAGAATAGGAAGAAAGGGAGGTGGAGTTATTTTATATATTAAAGAATCTATTCAGGCTCATGAAATAAAATTAGAAAGAGAAGCACATTGCGAAGAAGCTGTTTGGTGTAACATAGTTACAGGAAACTCAACGTTAACAGTTGGGTTAGTTTATCGAAGTCCAAACATAAGCATAGAAGAGAATGACAAAATACAAAACACTATAAGGGAAGTAAGCAAACGGGACTGTATTATTATGGGGGATTTTAACCATGGGCATATGCAATGGAAATCTCTACAGCGTATGGGGAGAGAGGACCACAAGTTTTTAGTTTTAGTTCAAGATACATTCCTTTCTCAACATGTGCTAGAACCAACCAGGGGTGAGAATGTGTTAGACATAGTTTTGTCCTCACAGAATGAATTAGTTGACAATGTCAAGATATGTGAGCCACTGGGGAATAGCGATCACAACCAGATACATTTTACTATCAAAGTAAAATCAGAAAGGAATAGTAAAAAGCAGTATAGGTGAAATTTCCACAAAGGAAGGTATAAGGACATGAGGAAATATTTAGCAAAAATAGACTGAATAAGACACTGAAAAATAAGACGGCAACAGAATGCTGGAATATATTAAAGAGTGAAATTACGTGCATAATCGATAAATTTGTAACCTTCAAAAAACAAGGAAAACGGTCCAAAAAGAAACACTTATCGAAAGAAGCCATTAGAAAAATTTAGTATAAACAAATGATGTGGAAGTCATATAGATGTACTGGAAATGATGAAGACTACAACAATTATAAAGAAGCACTTAACCAAGCTACAGCTGAAATTAGAAATTCTAGGAGAAGCTATGAACGACAATTAGCTAGTAATATAAAACATGACAGCAAGAGTTTGTATGCGTATGTTCGAAGCAAACAGAAAGTTCAAGATAAGTTCGGTCCTCTAGAAGATAGTGCTGGAAATATAATATCAGAGAGATTCATAATGGCAGAAGACCTGAATTAGTACTTTAGTTCAGTGTTTACCAGGGAAGATATTAGTTCACTGCCAATGCCAGAGGCTAATTTCAAGGGTGCAGATTCAGACTATTTAGGACATTTAATTGTAACCCCGGAAATGGTAGCTAAGAAAATAAAGGCTATGAAGGATAATAAATCACCTGGAGTGGATGGTATTCCACCCAAACTACTATTGGAAATTGTAGAACAAATTAGCATACCGCTTGCAACAGTTTTCAACTTGTCATTAGAAGAGGGAGTGGTTCCTTTAGAATGGAAAGAAGCAAACATTATACCGTTATTCAAAAAAGGTTCGAGAAACAAGTCAGAGAACTATAGACCAGTGAGTTTAACATCAGTGATTTGTAAATTATTAGAAAGACTAATTAAAGATCACATGGTGGATTTTCTTGTTAAACAAAACTTGATAAACCCATCTCAACATGGTTTTTTTAAAGCGAGGTCATGCTTAACAAATATGTTATGTTTTTTGGAAGACATCACTAAGTGGGTAGATGAGGGATCACCAGTAGATATCGTCTACTTAGATTTTCAAAAAGCTTTTGACAAAGTACCACATCAAAGATTACTGCTTAAACTAAAGGCCCATGGCATAGAAAATGGTATAATAAACTGGATAGAACAATGGCTGATTGACAGAAGACAACGTGTAGTAGTTGGTGGAGAGGCTTCAAACTGGAAATCGGTTTTGAGTGGGGTACCACAGGGATCAGTATTAGGTCGTATATTATTCTTAATATACATCAACGATTTCGATGATGAAATAACAAGCAAGGTGTTGAAATTTGCGGATGATACAAAAGTGTTTAGAAGGATTAAAAGTGATGGAGATAGACAGCATTTACAAGATGATCTTGACAGGTTGATGAAATGGTCTGAAAAGTGGCAAATTATGTTCAATTTTGGTTAATGTAAATGCCTCCACATAGGACATGGGAACGAAGAGGTAGAATATACAATGGGGGGTACTGTACTAAGTACTACTGTAAAAGAAAAGGACTTAGGGTTAACCGTTAGTGCTGATATGAAGATTTCAGAGCAGTGCGGAATTGCAGCTCCAAAGTGAAATCAAATCCTTGGATTAATTAGGCGAAATATAACGTATAAGGAAAAAGAGCTAATAATACCGCTATACAAAACAATAGTTAGGCCTCATTTAGAATAATGTATTCAAGCGTGGAGGCCGTATCGCAGGAAGGACATAGATAATTATGCTAGAAAGAGTGCAGAGGAGAGCAACTAAAATGATACCAAATCTGAGGGATCTTAGTTATAAAATACGCCTAAAAATTGCGGTTTAACAACACTAGAGACCAGGAGATTGAGAGGAGATCAGATAGAAGTGTTTAAAATATTGAAGGGCTATAAAAATATTGATAGAAATATGTTTTTCTCAGTTAAGAAAGATAGAAGGACTAGAGGACATGATCTTGCATTAGCAAAGGAGCAGAGTAGATTGGATATAAGAAAGTTTTCATTTTCACAAAGGACTGTAAATGAATGGAACAGATTACCCGCTGATTGTGTGGGTGCTAGTAGCGTGAATATGTTTAAAAATAAAATCGACACATACCTCAGAAGGGCGGGATACACATAGATAAAAAGGTCGGACTCTCGATAAGCCAAGGGCTTCATTGTCCGCCTGCTACCTAGAGTTAATTCTATGGGTGGCAATCTTGTTAAATCTTTGTTAGAGCGACGACCGACTTGTTGACGGACAGGTAGGCGGGGAGTTGCGCGTCGAGACAACCGATAGGGTGGTGGATGATAGCGTTGAGGAATAAGTTAAGTTCGTTACCAATTCGGCGACCCATCCCGATTCGGATCGGGTCGTTGCGAAGCGTTCGAACGAGTGGGCGTCGGTAATGAGCGCGGGGACTTCCAGGTAGCGGCCGCAGCAATTACAGGAAGAACGATAATACCTGTAACGCCCCGACTCCTTGTGGCGCAGAATAAACCCGAAACTTAAATTTATCTTAAACGCGCGCGTTTGCTCCGCGAACATTTGTCGTAGTCGTGGTTCGAGCGCGCCCGTGTCCACACATTCGGTCAACTGATAATTATAGCGCGACTGGATAGGACCGCGCGACACCGACGTTCGTATACTGGACCAATGTTCCAGCCGATAACGCGTCGTCAGGTCGTCGTCGTTAGACGGCGGTGACGGCGGCGGCGGTGGTGGTGGTACCTTTTTTATTTCTTCTTTCTTTTTTCATTGCCGCAGGTCTTCGAGACCCTCAAATGTTTCAACATAATATAACGCTGTATCGACGATCGACCACATTTCGGACATGTGCAGTCGGCCGCCCCCTTTTCGTCAGCTCGCTTCTTTAAATGTTTCGTCAAGCTGTTACGAAAGGCGTATTTTCTATCGCAATTCGGGCATTGGTGCTGCGGTTTATTTTTGCAAGAGTGCCCCTCCAGACGGTCGACGGTTCGACCGCATACAGGGCAGACGGGCATCGCTGCTGGTTACGATCGACAGACAGACAGGTGGCAACGCCGGTGTTGGCGCTGCTTTCGGCAGGTGGCAGCGCTGCTGTTGCTTGCTTGGTTGAGCCGGCTGGCTGAGCTAAGCGGTGACACTGCCATGTGTTGCCGCTGCTTGCCGCTTCTTTCGCCAGGTGGCAGCGCCGGTGTTGCCGCTTGCCGCTGCTGTTGTTTTTTCGCTTGCTTGCTCTCTGCTTGCCTGCTTGTTCGCTTACTCCGTTCTAGTTGACACCAAAAACGATATTAACTTCGGAGAAGTCTCTACACCGACTATAAATGTTAGGAGAGGCGGTGAATAGTGGTGGTGGTGGTGGTAATAAATAGCGGTGATGGTAAATAGCGGTCGCGAGTTACATACGCGACCGCTAGGCGGCTTGCTGAGCTAAGCGAGGACACTGCCGTGATCTTTGGCCTGGTTACACGGCTCGCGGTAGCCGTGAGGCGTGAAGATAACCAGCTCTGGCGGCTTGGTATGCGGGTCGGATGTTGTATTATTAAACGTGTTGTTGTTTTCCGCGCACTCGGTGATTCCTGTATGCGGGTAGTTACGTTCAACGTAATAGTAAACAACAAGATTTTTCATACGTTTTATTAAGCCGATAACACTGCAGTGATCTTTGGTCTGGTTACACGGCTCGCGGTAGTCGTGAGACGGAAAGATTGAAGATAACGAGCGCTGGCGGCTTGGTATGCGGGACGGATGAACGTGTTGTTGGTTTTCCGCGCAAGCGGGGATTCGTGTTTGCGGGGAGTTACATTCAACGTAATAGAAAACAACAAGATTTTTCATACGTTTTCAACGTTTTATTAAGCAGCCATCACCAATACAACGTTTTCCACGTTTTATCAGCGGGCTCTTTCTAAGCGCGGCGACTACTGTTCGGCGCTTTTCAACGTTTCATTAAGCAGCAGCAGCCATCACTAGTTCGTTATAGCGCACAACGTTTTCAACGGTTTATTATAGTCTTAGCCGGCTCTTTTCAAGCGCGGCGATTAATGTTGGCTAGTATAATGTCTTTTATAACGTTTTATAAAGTTTTATAGTCTCAGGCGGCTGTTCGCTAGTATAACGTCTTTTCATCAAGCGTCTAAATTAAAGTTCAGCTACTATTCACATAACCAGGCCTGCCCTTTTCAACAGGTACGCCTGCGTCGCCGACTCGAACATCACGTTGTTGAAGCAGGCGCTCCAATCAGTGCCGAGGAGCCAGTCGGACACGTCCATCACTAGAAGGATTTCCGCCGCTCGACCGGGCGGGAGCGCGCTTTCATCGTGCACGATCATTATCAGCCTCGTGACGCACGGCACTAGTGACCGATCGAGATACGCTTCGAGCACATGCTGGAAGAATCGCGTAGTTTTGTCAGCCACGTCCTCGTACATACGCTGATAGCGTCGGTAAGGTCGCCCAGCTCGAAACCCGTCCATGTTCACGAAGGGGCACCCTTCGTCCGGAGCGCACTCACCGCAGTAGCTTCGCGCGCGTGCTAATATCGTTTCCCCGATAGATTCGGCGAATGCGCTCAGCAGGTACTTCTCCCGCGTCTCATCCGTCCTCATCAGGAGATATTGGTGCCTGTTGTTGTGATCGTAGATAGGCAGGAGCGGCGGTGGTGCTGCGCTTCGATCACCTCAGGCGCCAATTGAGTGGACGGGATCAACGCCGGTAGCCCTTCCGACGGCACCGAAGGGGATGAAATAGTCACCACGGGTTATAGGGTCGCGAACGTCGGTGGCGAGGGCATCGAATCTTGCGCGTACATGGGCTGGCACGGGGGTTGACTCGATGGCGGCGAAACGTTCACCACTAGGGGGTATGAAGTGGAGGCGTCTACTTTCTACGCTTCGAGGTACGATGTTCCTCTGCCGACTCCTTCAGAGCTTCGGTGAAGGCGACGGCGTCGAGCTTGGGCTCTTCTGCCACCGGTGGCTCGTTCACGGGCCTCAAAGCGTCTGATATTATGTCGTCGAGTACACGATCCCGCCTCTTTAGATCCTACAGCACAAAAAAGCGAGGCATTAGGCAAATGTTAACTCTTCCATGCATTTATTCGTCGGTCGTCTTACTCAGGAGGCGCACGGTGTACGTCGCCACGCCTCCCCACGAGGTCTTACGTACGCTGACCTCCATGATCGTGCCAATGAGCATCAGCATAACGTCACGCAATTTCTCCGGTCCCAAAGAGGCCAGGTAGTCGGCCTGATAAGAGACGAGCCCCGACATGACGTTATCAAATAGACTAAGCCAAACCTCGTCCTCGCTTTCCGATGCGCCGACTTCCTTTATCATTAAGCACACCGAAAAATAGTTTTTCGGTTCGGTTAGATAGACACATCATAGAGCCGCTTCTCGCGCGATGCACCTTACGCCGGCACTGCACGCACCCCGCGTTCGTGCTTTTATTTCTCCACGAAATTGCTTCGATTTTGACGGGCGTCGCTATTTTATACAAGCCATCTTCAGCCTGCATTAGCTCGCTCACACTCACCGACGGTGGCACGAATAGCACCGAGCTCTCGATAGGCGCCTCCTGCTCGGTAACCTCAGCAGCCGGGACTGGTAGCGGCGCCGGGTCGGTCGATGGTGTTCCCTCCGCAGTGGGAACGAAGCGCGTCTCTCCAGCGAGTAGAGGCGTCTTCGGCGTCGCCGCATTCTTCGATTTCTTCTTCGGCAAAGCCACGAATGCGCCTTGTTCCGCCATGACAATCGTGGTGCTGGTGATCTGACATTGAAGAAGCAGACAAAGTTAACGCAGCGAAAAACGAGTGAATACAGAAGCATTTTCAACCTACCCATTTATAACAGCCTAGTGAACGGCGCGCGTGCGCACGACCACGGATACCGCAAAACAGTCGAGTCTGCCAAGGTTATTGAAAATACAAAACAGCGTTCGGTCATGTTAGTGCACACACCACGCGTCGCTTTTACAAAGCGTTATTTTCAAATATATCTATACCATTAAATTCGCTAGTCCCGTTTCGTCTTGTAGAACTCTTTTTTTTTACACATTTAAGCTTTTATAAAAAAAACATTTAGAACATTACGCAGCACGGTCGGTAACGGCTTACGTGACGGTGTCTACGTGACATTCGTCAGGCGTTCATAAGCGCGCCACCAGCAAACGCCGTCAACAACATTCCATTCCACGCCGAACATGGAAACGGACCACTTTCACTCCGCTCGAAACACTAATTCCCTATAAGCGCGTCACTCCCCTACCTCGCCTATTTAACATTAACTCGATAATATTTACAAAGTCTATTATTTTTTACCTTTGCTAAATACATTTTTAAAATCTATTTACATTTCGTCGCCGCCCCTAACCACTCCATGCCCGCCACCCCGGCTTGTTCGCGGACTTGGCCGGAGCGCTCTCCTCCGCATCAGGGCGCCAGGCGCTGCGGCGTACGTTCCAATACCGCCGCCCAACCCGGGCTTGCTCGCGTATTTGGTCGAGGCGCCGCAGCGCGTATTGTAAGCATCATCGGCAGGCGAAACACCACGCCGCCTCCGCTGCAACCACGCAAGACGCCCGCGCCCACACCCAAAAACGCGCCACCGAGACATGGTTTCGGACAACCGTCTGGCTCGCCCACTCTCGTGTATGGTGCGCCTCCACGATGACAGCTGGACAACTAATAAAACAACTATATAACTCACCGTCTCCTTTCCTATGTTCACAGGTTCCAACTAGCCGGCGCTATTATTAAAAACAACCTTGTATATAAAATACAGTAGCACTCTCCGTTTCCTTCTACGCTATAAAGCCAACTTCAGCTTACTAGAAACCAACAATGCCCCATAACAGCGTTCGCCCAGCAGCTAGGCTTAACTAGGACAATATATCACAAGTCACCAGCGCTGCCGCACGCGCGCCGCTAGGCAGCCGCTCGCCCAGCAGCAAGGCTTAACTAGCACACCGAGATCATATGTCACCAGCAGTAACTAAGCACCGACGCCATACCAGCAGTCGCCACATTATGTAGTGGTTATGTAGTAGTAGGGCGATTATGTAGTCGTTATACTACGGCTATGTAGTGGTTACACGGCTAATGTATGGTTATGTAGTGGTTATACGCGTAATACTATGGTTATGTAGTGGTTATACAGATAAAGTACACTTAAGCAGTGTCTATACGCGTAGGGAGGATATGTAGTGGTTACACAGTGGTTACACGGCTAAGGTATGAGGCACTATCGCCTACGTCATCATGCGAATTGCCACTGGTACTCACAACGCACCCACTAGACGCGCTACGGTGCTACGTTATAACGATTGCACATCCGCTAGAGGACAGATCAAACGCTTTTTATAGGTAAGATGTCAAAAAGCAATTAAGATAAGAAGGCTTTTTAAAAGTAGATTTCTTTGACAGGTCATTACTCATTCGTTTTTTATAAGTAGGGAGCCAAATGGAATGACCGAGCCAAAATCCTTTGATGTTCCTTTGATGTTCATTCCATGCTCGGGGCCAGCCAGCCCTTAATAACTACTTACGTCAGTTGAGTTTAGAGGTGCCTCTAGCTGTCACACGATTAGTAGGCAGACAGTGTGCCAAACAAAACACTATATAGACAGATGTCACGCAATCGATCGTCATGGAACACCATATCACGGACGCGAGCAGTCGTAGGAGTAGCGGTAGTAGCAACATTCGGAGTGAACCTGTACGTCTTGTTGTACGTTCCGCTTCGCTCTTTGTGTGGTGGAGGTATTGTCGTATCTAACGTCACGACCAACGCGACATTGTCGAACGTGACCACCACCTATTAGAACACGACGTCATGGATGCGCGATGGAAACATCCCTTCACCTGCATCGTCGCGGGTCAGACGAGGTGTGGTCAGAGTACATTCGTGACGCGCTTGCTACGTCACGCCACAACGATGATAAATCCGCCTCCCGAGAAGGTCACGTGGTGTTACAGAGAATGGCAGAGCGCTTACGCCGCTGTAGACAACGACTTGGTACAGTTCGAGGAAGGCACGCCGAGTGGCGCTTTCGAGGCATCGATGTGAAACCTCGTGGACATTGACGATATGATGGCGGAAACGGACGAACTGGTCACGACCTTGTTCACTAAAAGAATCATCATCAGAACACGTCCGTACTGTATCTCGTACAGAACCTGTTTCCGAAAAACAAGGAGAGTCGCACGATCAGTCTGAACGCGCAATACATGGCGGTCTTCACGAATCCTCGCGACGCGTAACAGATAGGTCACTTGGCGCGACAGATGTATCCGGGACGCCTGAAGTTTTCACCGTACGGCTATCTCCTGATCGATCTGAAACAGGACACACCCGAGGATATGCGTCTGCGCACGGCCGTTTTTTTGGACGACGGCGTTCAGTACGTGTACAAGCCCAAGGAATAAGACGACCGCGCACGCGCCTCGTCTCTTCAGTCGCACCATGCCCGAGCTCGTGAAGAAACACATCCTCTGCATACAGGCGCTGAACAGATGCAAGAACACCAAATTGAGATGAGCCATCATCAACAACGCCGACGCCGATCTTTTGTGTGCATTGGCCGAGTGTGCTTACAACTTATTGAAGAGGAAGTAGATCAACGACTGTTGGACAGTCTACGCGATCTCACCGACGGAGACAACGTTGTCATGTATAATCAAATGTTGCAACGCTACAACGCGTTGGCCGATCGACGCACGCGAGAACCGGTACACGTGATGAGGGTGAACAAGGAGACATGCTCACGAAGTTCTCCCTTGGCCAGGGCGGTGGCGGGAGGTTTAGAAGCGGTAGTCGTCGACGGCGTTCTAAAGGCGCTACAGCCAAAAGCCAGACGACTGATGGAACGTCTCAAACGAGACGTCGCGTGGAGAGCTCATCCACAAAGGAGAAGCGGTACGCGGAAGTAACGTGGTGGATCTCGTGAACGATCTGTTGCGCGCGAGAAAGACCGTCGGCGATCCGACGGGATGGCAGGTGTATACGCCAAATCGACGACATGAATCTACCCATGGAGTTGGTGGATAACGAGGCCAGGAAACTTCACATTCAACAGGCACAAAGGAAGAGTGCAGTGGCGGCAGTAGCCACACGATCGCAGAGCACCACGAACCCTGCACTGGACAACCCTCGCGCGTCAACAACGAATGGACCCGTCCGCCCTATACACGTCACCGTCGGAAGGATGCAAGACACGGGAGTATCTTTAAAGGAGGCGCATCGTCACGAATAGACAGCATAATGTTCGATCCACGGTACAGTCTGAGTTGTCCGTTTGCCGCTGACGCTTACGCCGGACTTCCCATCGTGAGCGAGATTATCGTCAACTATATTATCCCTACATCATGGCCCGACGTCGCAAACAGCTCCAGGGCGTCTACTTCGATACCGCCAAAGTAGGGAATTACGGGGGGAATCGAGGCTCTGTGCCGAGCCATCTTCCTACTTATACAGCGTGTACCGAGAAAGGTCGTCGAACAATGGCAATCGAAAAAGAACGCTTATAACCTACACAAACCGGTGAGAGTTCGTTCCAAGCGTATAACGTTCCTACTCACGGTGATCGACAACTTCTCGAAAGTCGCCCGATGCGTTTCACTGAAGACCAAGTTGGCGACGTCGATGGTGATGGTGCTTGACTTGTTCACCGACAATAGCGATAGTACGCTGACGTTGTAGACCGATAGAGGTCTGGAATTCCTGAATCGTGGCGTTCGGGGTGTATTGGAAAAGTACGGTATCTATCACTTCTCCACCTACAACGAGGAGACCAAGGCGAACATCGTGGAACGCTTTAATCGCACCTTAATGACTCGTATGGGGCGATACCTGAAGAAACATGAGACGTGGCGATACATCGATATCCTTCAGGACCTGGAACGCTACTACAACGACACCCCTCACCGAAGCATCGGTATGCCTCCGGCCAGGTGAATGCGTCGAATCTGGAAGAGGTGTGGCAGCACTTGTACGGCGGTTGGCACGGTAAGGGTTTGCCCAAGTACCACGCTGCTGATCGCGTGCGTATCAGCAAGGTCAAGAGATGCTTCGATAAAGGGTACATGGCGAATTGGACCAAAGAAATATTCACGATACGCGAGGTGCATTCGTCCGATCCACCCGTCTAACGCCTGATGGACGATCTCGGAGAGACACTGGACGGAATCTTCTACGAACCGGATTTGCAGAAGGTGACGGTTCCGACTGATAAGCTTTACCGTGTGGAATCGATAATGGAGCGACTCAAGGTGGGTAGGCCAAGGGAGATGTTGGTGAAATGGTTCGGATACCCTTCGAAATTCAACAGCTGGATCGATGCAAAGGCCCTCGTCGGCTATAACAAACTAGTCTCGCGTACAACAAGCTTTCATTCGCCCACCCATAACGGACGAGACGACAACACAGGTCTCCGTTAGCGACGAAGACGCTCCGCCACAGAAAGAGAGGAATCCGTGGCACATCTTCGGTACCGCGTGTCCAAAGAGGAGATTGTGTTTCTGTGTTAGGTCGTCGTCTTGTACACGGTCATTTGATTAGCATCTACATCCTGTCGATTGGTCAAGGGAATCCGAATCTGTGGACGGCCCTGCTGAGCAGTTCGTTGGGTTACCTGCTACCCAGCCCGACGTAGAAACAGCATGACGTCGAGTGATTTATATCTCACGTTGCCTAGCAATGCTTCCATGCGCACGCACCCCGATAACACCGTGGCGCATTACGTCATGGACTTGCCTCGTCGTGCCGTGTTGTCGGTCAGTGGCGAGTAGAGTTCCTCTATCCTCACACTTGGTACAACTTTCGTGAAGAGGATAACACGTTCTACCTCTTCGAATCCGACAACACATGGCACATTCCGTCTGCCAAGATCGAACACGGGTATTATTACAACGTGACCCAATTGTTGCGCGCCATTAACAGGGCTCTGTTCAAAAATGTTGACGGATGAGGTCAAGGCGAAACTGAACTACAGCGACATCTCTCACAAGGTGACCTTGCACATTAAACCCACTACCGAGTTTAGCATAGTCATGAAATCCATACTAGGGCTTCATACAACGGTGATCACCAGCACCGACACAAAGTCTACGCGCACCCACGACCCCCCACCCATGCGTGGAAACAACATCAGACCGACGTCGACCACGGATTCACCAGACAGTGTTGGTAGTGGTGAGTACACCTTCGAGAAAGAGGCTCCTTTCGTGGTGGACATGCGTCAATGATTCACCACCATGTACTTCTACACGGACACCAATCTCGCTCCGTTATTACGGAGCGTTGCGGTTATCGGACGTAACGGGGCCACCGTGATCAAAAGTGTTTCGATAATGTCCAATACGTCCCTGTCTTGTGTAAAGAGTTCGGGACGATAGAGATCGATATAAGAGACGACACCGGACGACTCGTGCCATTCGAGATCGGTAAGGTGACGGTGACACTTCATTTACGACGACGACGGAGGGCGCTGTTCTAGAGATCAATTACAACGACTACTACATTCGTATAGCGGGAGGTGCGCTTCCCTATTTCGCGGGTACCCGATACCTACGAGGACACGGACAAGGAAGTTTATTCGGAGGTCTACTGCGTAACGTCATACCTCTCGTCAAGAGAGGTGCCGTGGCGTTGATAAAGAGAGCGGTATCGACCGGCGCGCGCATAGCCGAAGATGTCTTGTCGGAACAGAACATCAGAACGGCCGCATAACTTCGCGTCGCCGCTGCCGGAAGGGACATGTTGAGTGACCACTTGACCACTGACGTGCAACTGCGTAAGCGTATAAGACGCAAACCCGCCACGAAACGAGTCAGTATAGCCGGGAGATGGACTGCAAGGTCTACTCCATTCCCGAGGGTACCCGCTCGCACACGCACGATACTCTTTTCCTTGGCACTCTTCCAAAACGTATCGTGCTGTGCTGCATCGATAACGACGCCTACAACTGGACCTACGCTAAAATTCCGTTTCATGCCACCAATAACCACATCAACTGTCTCGCCGTTTACCGTGCATGTACCCTGTTTCATTATCTGGTAGGTATCATCATCATCATTATCGTTCGAGCCTATAGCGCTGTGGTCAGACACCCTTAAGCATACGACATCCTCATTACGCTTGTATCTTTAGGCAATAAAATTCGTGTGCACTGGTGTGCTCTTGTGTTTCGTTAGTGCTTTCATACACGCGCATTCATACACACACACACACACACACACACACACACACACACACACACACACACACACACACACACACACACACACACACACACACACACACACACACACACACACATCTGTCTAAGCGAATACCTCATATCCCACCTTCCCACAGGAAGCACTACCTCCATATCGTTGGTTCTTTCATACGCGCGCATTCATACACTCAATACCTCATTAACCATAATTACCCACCTTCCCGCAAGAGGCACTACCTCCACTACATTCCGCCAGGTGGCACTACTTCCACTTATTTCCACCAGGAGGTAGGTCACGTGACATGCCCCATCTTAGCATGTATCCATGGGTCATCGTTTCACAGCACTGTGCAATTGCGAGGGTGGCTGCCTAAACAATGATTACAACGATGTGAACAATTGAACAATTACTAATGGATGGATGGGTAGATAGATAGACGGATGGTGGATGAGATTGTCTGATTATAAGAGTAGAGTGAATAAGCACCTGTACTTTTTAGGTACATTCATTGAATTTCAATTTTGTGTATCCAACTGACATGTAATTGCTATTTCTAATACAATAGTATCGTTCATGCATTTTGGAGTGGGTTACATTCCAAGTTGTGCATAATGAAATGTTTCTATAATTAAGTATCATTATTCTTGACCTTGACCTTGATTATATGCCCTCGCCATTCCTCTTTCAATATCGGTTCCAACATTATAATAAATATATAAACCTTTGCTCACGCAGTAAGATCATTTGAATCATTAACAGATACATGGGGTTTTACGCATTTATGGGCAATTTAACCTAGACCTTAATTGAAGAGATCTGTTCCAGAGCTCATTCCAGGTTCACCTATTGTTCACCTAAGACATTTGTAGATGAAAATGACACCAGGACGGTAAATATCTAGTATATTTTGAGCCAAGATGAATTGGATCTGACCTTATCACGTGACATCGACCGATAATCAGAAAACGAACACCAGAAATGGATTCTACATATTCGAACAACCCTCAAAATTGGAATAATTTATGGTTCTACTACTTTTTGTTGTCAAGTTATTGCACAGACTTATTCTTGGATTTGTCAAATATGGCCGCCACATCACGAACCCAGCTTGGCTCCCGCGTAAAAATTAGATGTCATGGCCATATCTAGTACTGGTCCAAAAATGGTGCTTGTTGAACGATGTGAACAATGTTATGACTAAGCCTCGTAACTAGTATGGACGTTGACAAATCGTTGCTGGGCTGACCGCTGCTGTCATGTAAGGGAAATCAGCTTGTTCGTCTACTTGGAATTAGCGGGCGTACTAATTTGTAATGGGACGTATGCTGTGTTGAACGTGGGAAAGTTGAAAATCAAAGGGTATAGCATTTAACTCAGTCCAATTACTCCGTGTTGCCAATAATTCTTGTTATGAAACTGTATATTTTGTTTACTATTTGAACATGCTCCCGTGTTCGTAACTTCAAACTATGACCTTTGTTATGGGCTTACTACACAGAACTGTGCGGGGAATATACTTTCAATATAGCTAGTGGAGTCTTAAGAACATTACGCTAATTAGTAAATTAAAACTAGGAACAGACTGCCTCATTTTAAAATCTTACCATTTCAGGTTTACCACATTTTGTTATAGTGTACACCAACCAATCACTGTACGACTCGCAGATAACATTCTCAAAATATGTTACAGTGATATTGAAACTTACTTGTTTCACACTTGGTGTCCGTGTACCCCGCTGCATAAGTGCACACGGACCCGCTGACCCCGTTCACGCATGTCGCGCCGTAAGTGCACGGATCACTGCATCAGTAGTCTGTCAAAATAACTATAACCGTTTAGCACACAAACTCGGTTTGTCCTCACCAATATCTCAATTTCCTTTCAATGTGCATTTCAGACATTTCAAACATACACATCGTTATTCATCAAATGCAATGCACAGACACTTACAAGTCACAGCATTCGATCACTACTTAAAATTGTGAAAACAGATCATAATGAACAGGATTGCTTTTTCCACAAAAAACGTTTTGGTTTATATAACATAGCCCACAACATGTGCAATCTTTATAACATCATCCTGTGCCGTTACATTGCAATAATTTATGATGTCAGAATACATTTATAATTCATAGTTAGAGTAGTGTTGGTATGACGTTTGTGAGATATCATTAATGGTAAAAACAGTGTAGGGCGTAGAAAATATATTACCACGTAATCGTCAAAAATCTGGTGTTGAGCCTGTATCTGCATATTGTTGTGTGGTTGTTGCCACACCAGGGGACTTTGTTGTTGTATCATTAACATCAGGAGGATTTGTTGATGCGTTGGCCGTGTCCGGGGGTGTTGTTACTGTTGTACCCTGGGCATCAGGAGGATTTGTTGCTGTGTTGGCCGTATCCGGGGGTGTTTTTGTTGTTGTACCCTGGGCATCAGGATGATTTGTTGCGGCGTTGGCCGTATCCGGGGGTGTTGTTGATGTACTCTGGGCATCAGGAGGATTTGTTGCGGTGTTCGCCATATCTGTGGACTTCTTTGCTGTGTCCGTGGCGTCAGGAGTAGCTGATGCAGTCGTTGCCATATCCGGGGGCTGCGTTGACGTCCCAGAATCACCAGAATTTGTTGTGGCATCATCCACGCTCACAGGCTGCGTTGTGGTGGCTGAATAGCCCTCCGTTGTGCCGTCATTCATACTCACGGGTTGTGATATGGTAGCTGAAACACCCTCCGCTGTCACGTCATCCACACTAACGGAATGTGATATGGTGGCTGAAACACCCTCCCCTGTGGCGTCATCCACACTCACGGGCTGTGATATGGTAGCTGAAACACCGTTCGTTGTGCCATCATCTACACTCACGGGCTGTGATATGGTAGCTGAAACACCCTCCGTTGTGGCATCACCCACAATCACGGGTTGTGATATGGTAGCTAAAACACCTTCCGTTGTGCCGTCATCCACACTCACGGGTTGTGATATGGTCGCTGAAACACTCTCCGTTGTGCCGTCATCCACACTCACGGGTTGTGATATGGTCGCTGAAACACCCTCCGTTGTGCTGTCATCCACACTCACGGGTTGTGATATGGTGGCTGAAACACCCTCCGTTGTGCCGTCATCCACACTCACGGGTTGTGATATGGTCGCTGAAACACCGTCCGCTGTGGCGCTGTCAGTATAGAGCGTCTGTGTTGTTCCAGAATCTTCCCCCGTTGTGTTCTCTTCCATTGTCGGTGGTTTTGTTGAAGTGGGGGAATCCTCGTCTGTTGTGTTGGTTTCTTCGTCAAGGTGCGTCAATTTGTTTTTTGGTGATAATCGTGCCTGCAAAAAAGATAGATATTTGTTTCGTCAGAAAATTGTTGCACAGTTGTTACTGCATATGTTTCCTTAAATTAAAGGTGTGATATTTTAAAGGTCCTCAACCAATTTGTTTGCCCATCGCCAATCCAGTTATTTTAGGTCAAGATGTGTAATGTGTGAATAGGTTAACAAGTGTGCACAAATGTGTACTGTTTTAATCGTCAAAAAAAGGATTTGTCGTTACACCGGGTATAACTGGCGAAAGCCAATTGCGCTGTCGACCTCCTGCGCCATTTCGGTCACGTGGTTTAAGCGAAATCGGTATCAAGATGAAGATTCCAAAGCGGTTGTACGAAGGTACGTATTACAATGTCGCAATTAGCAACAAGAACGCCGTGTATTCATTCAACGAGAATTCAACTTGCGAACGTCTACTCTCGAATCGAGGCTGAATGTAACTTATAAATCTAACTAAGCCAGTTACCATGAGGCATGACCATAACAGCCAGATATTCAATCAGAGGCTGTGACAACGAACAAAATATTTGATATGTATTGTACTTGGTTACGTAGGATCTTGTTAATAAGCTGTTATTACGACAATACATACAGTGAGTAGATAACGTGAGGGTGCGAAATGACAAGTAACATTGGCTTGGCAGCAGGCCCCTGTTGATCGTGCAAGTAACCTAGTCAGGGAAAATCGGTAACTTTCGTGCAACAGAACGTCAAACATGGAAGTATTATATTGGGGATCATAATTATTAAAACAGTGTTTTGTGACTCACATTTTGATACTATTGCTGCAGTGTTGTTGATTTGCATTGTAGTTTATGCAAAATAATTAAGATTTCTTATTTGTCAACCATGATTGTGATGATGATTTTATTCAATATAAAAATGTAAACATGTAAAAACAAAAAATACAGCTAGAGTACACCATATATAAGGATTGCACAAGGAAATGCTCGCACTTGTTTCCAGTGTGGTCCTTGATGCCTGGCTATAAGTCTATGTAATTGGTATCCTGTGATACCTTTCAACTGACATATGCCAGCTATTCTTGTGTATTTACCAATATGTGTATATATTCTCACAACGGAAATATATGAATGCATAATACGTAACTTGAATTATGATGTCGCTAGAGGCCACACTGTAACCCAAGAATGGGAATGAGAGGAGGCAGAAGAGGGGCTGAGGCGGTCACCTGGGTCAGGCAGACACAGGGAGGATACATAGTCTGCGGGAGGCCCACATTTGATTCATCCAGGTAATTTCAAATGTATAACAATCAACCACGTATAAGTTATCAACAAATTTTAATGTGCACATTAAAATATATATTTGTTTTCATACACATTTTAATAATAACATCTTGGACATGGAAAACTAAGTTGACTTCTGCATTTATATTATACCTACAGTCTATCAACACATACATATTAATACACCTTTAAAAAGTATTTATCATATGGCGATGACTCAGAAATAAGTTTATAAAATAGATTATTCATTTTTGAAGAAGGTAGACATACATATTATAACCTTTGAATACTTGGCGAGGAAAATATACTGTTAGCATCACAATAACACCTCATTTTGTCATTTTTCACATTCACCTAGACTATTCAAACCCAGACAGAACCTTAAAATGTCAAACATGAATATGCGTAGTAGTTACTGACATGAATTTGTATACTGAAAACAAAACAAAATATAAATGCACTTTACTGATGCTTTACTGATTAGCAGAATTAAAATCAGTCTATAATATTGACTAAGATCAGACATCACTGTAATGAAATTGAACAATTTAAAATCCATGTAATGACAATGAAGACCTTATAAAGAAAAAATAGTTAATTTTGTTCACCGTTTTGAAAAGAGCATATTCTATTAATGTCTGCATGTTGTATCAACCCACCCCCTCCCTCCTCCGGAACAACCTAGGTAAACATTGACTGTTCCTAAGATATCAACATGTATCGATGCAGCTGCAGGTCACACACGAAACTTTATTTTATATTTACTGATTATGACAATTAATTATTGACTCCCAACACTAGAATGATACCTGTTTTTGTTTACTGAATAATTATGCTTTTCTTTACAGGAGATTGAACTAGTGTGCTTAGTACCACTAGTTCTCCAAGTTAATATGGCATACTGGGCAGTTGTATTTGTCCAGGATCTCGCACAATATTCTACAGCCATGCAGCATGCTGCATATCAATGGTTTGTCATGTGAAAGTCCACCGAGTGATCCCAATTGCGCCGTGTGTTGCATGCGTGACAGATTCCCCAGTGCCGATGGGGTGTACACTGGCTCCAGGTCAGTCAGTTAGCTTGACTGACTAAAAACAATGTAGAATGCAGGTTGCTCAACATCAATATGGTGACGCCTGACTAGCTCTGCAGTATAGCATGACTAATCGGGCAACAACTCTTGATGCTGTAAGACAGGTTCAGTGTCGAGCATTCTTCGGTGAACTACATCGGTTTGGATATCGATGACATCACTATATATGTTTGTTGTCTTCGATGGTACCGCATACCAGCTTCCTGACATTTTGCTGTACATCCGCATCTACCTATATCGGAGACAACGTGACAAATAGTATGGCTCTGACATGTATTATATTTTATATGTGACGACATATTTATAAAAAGTCAATAATACACGGTATTTGTATGCAATTCAACTTTAACTTTTAGCACTGTATCCATAAAAAATACATCAATTATCCAGCATTGTTATAGTGGCAGGGTTTCACCGTCTTTGTGTTGCTGATAGTGAGTGGCAACCAGTTGAGTTCTTGCAACGTGCACCAAGTACTTGTTATGTACAACACAAGTTTGTGATGAAATAATGTTATTGAAAGCCTTTTCACATTTTTCAACAACAATCTGTTGATACAATGACAGCAGCATTTTACTTGTTTAAGTTCTCTATGTACCATGAAGACTGTTATTATACTTTTCATGCCACGTTTCATATATTTTAATTATTCTTTTTTATCACTGAACCTGTCTTACAGCATCAAGAGTTGTTGCCCGATTAGTCATGCTATACTATATTTTCACAAATAATTTACATTACATTTTCACTTCGCATGATGATTATACGACTGCACACATTGTACTAATTATGCGAGCAATTAATGGAAGCATTTAGCCACACTGAAATTAATAGTAGCGAGGACTATTCGTACAAAAATATTCACCGCAGTCTGTAGCCGGCACCCTTCATACAGCTGAGTAAACTTGAGCAACGTAGCATATAGTGATTGTACATGTAATTCTCAGTCACATGGCGACGACCCTGACTAGTCTAGTCACTATTATTTACGAGTTGTAAACATTCCAAGCATTGCATAAACTACAACATTTTCGAATTTTATATCATATTGATGCTTTTTTAACAAAGAGTCATAAAACTGATCTGCAGACACACCAAATTATTAAGGTCTAGGGGATACGTGTCCCCAGACCCCCTGGATCCGCCTATGACATACTTGTTTATTGCTTGTATTTATAAATTTTGATAACAGGTTTGGTGACAGAGTAACCACATTTGACAACACTCGTTTACCTAAAGGTGAAGAGCTTTGAAGCATACATCTGCATGTGGTGTTGACACACCTCGAGTTCTGAAAATATGGTACATGTATTAATAGTCAGCACTGATTGTTTCTAACAATAATAATGTTAATGTACTTGCAAAAGTTGCATTGCAATGAACGACCACCTGCCAAATGCAACCAATGCCAACGGTCAAAAGCTGTATGCACGTGTTATGGGCATTAATTTTCACGGTATTGAGGGGTGCTGGTTTTCTGAACATAACAAAAACTTACAGAAGGAGCAATCAGAAAACCTGGTGAAAATACAGGAATGTTTTTTTCCTTGTAAATATTTAAATACCAAGACTAGAAACAAGTACAAGATTTTTTTTTTTTTATCTAGTACTATTGGTTCAAAAATTATAATCGTTACGGATCATTTATAATGCATTTACACTATTGCTATTATCCCAAGCCTTCATAGGGCTACCAGCCTACTACCATATACGACAGAGATATAATATAGTAACTAGCATTGACATAGGTATGTGCCATAGCGTCGTACTGTTAGCTGATATTAGTCTCTAGTAAACAGTGCCCAGCCAGGCCGCCATTGTCATTGGCTATGACTAAAAGGTAAACAATCTAATACATTTAGTACAAGCAACATTAATATGTATACTCATACGCCTACATACACGTGATTATAGCTGAATAATTCGAAATTACTAACCTGTCTGGAAGAACCTTTGCGAACGCTGCATCTCATCTGTTGACGTTGTGACTGACCCCCACGGCACGGGCCACGGGCCACGGGCCACGGGCCACGGGCCACGGACCACGGGCAACGGCCCACGGCCACAGTTAAGATTGACACAGGAACTCAAGTCTTCTTAGTCGCTGCACTATTATTTTCGGAACTCACTCCCTGGTAGCGTTAAGTCAGTAGGAAATGTAGTTTCACTTCGCCGTCATCCAGAAATCTATCTTTTTAACAGGGTATACATTCCTTAGCTTCGAAGCAATTCCGTCCATCTGTTATTGACGTCTGCTACGTATGTGATTACGAGAATGCTTAATACTTCGTTTTTTATGCCAATGAGATATCATTTTCCGAGGAATTTGGCGGTAAGGAATTTATTTTATTATTATATTATTATTATGTTTGAATAAACAATTAATTGTTTTAATAACTCGATGTCCCACCATGTGTTTTCCCGTGACATGAAGTCAACTACACGCACCAAATCATTTTCAACAGTATAATATGGTCATTGTGGTGACTACTATCTCTTGGTGATTTGAACGTATTTGATGTCAATTGTAAACACCGTTTTTGTGTTATACACCTAGTTTTCTTAACTATTATATTTTTAATTAATATTATTATTAGAAAAAATAAGTTAGCCGTTGAGCGTCCGCCTTTCGATCAGTTCCAGTTAACATTTCGTTTCACCTGTAGTAGTATGCTCCATGATCCGACCGTTTAACTGGAAATTGTATTTAGCACAGCGTCGCCATGCCTCTACGGCGCAGATCCACCACCTACCTGTCGCGAACTCTGTCTTCCAGATGTATATACACTTGCATCCTAGTTGAGCGAATAAACGTGGTTTATTCCTGTTCCAGAACGACATGAACGAGCGTCTTCTTTGAAGCCCGATAGGAGAATAGCTACACGGGCAGAAGGTTGTGCCTCAAAAAGTTATCTCACAATAGCGGGTGGGGTTGAATAGATACGCTGCATGCACATGGAATTGGCAAGACCAGCGCGTTAGTTTCATGAGGAGACGGTTGTGTCTCTAAACATCATCTCACACTAGTGGGTGGGGTTGAATGGACACGCTGCATGCACTTGAAATTGGCAGGACCGGCGCGGTTATCAATGTTCCCGCTGGAGACGGTGGCTTGAGCCAATTTGGATTCTATGATATGTCATTCTTGCAGTTGTTGTGATTATATTAGCGGCTTTAATATTATCAATGTTTACAGCTCAAATGCCAACTGTAAATTCATGACCTGAAAAAATGCACATATGGGAAAACAAGCACAGATGAGGAATCACACAGAGATGACATATACACTTCTGCGAACGCCCGGTTCCAGACATAGATATATCCTTTCAAGAGTAGCGGCAAACTTGCTGTGTTCTTCAATACGTGCATGACGACACATATCATCTGACTTCTGAACACACCACATTCCGTTTGATACATAAAATCGGAGTAGTAATTACGGTGCT
Organism: Escarpia spicata; assembly: GCA_963995525.1. NCBI lineage: Eukaryota > Metazoa > Annelida > Polychaeta > Sabellida > Siboglinidae > Escarpia > Escarpia spicata. The sequence goes on along the minus strand of OZ023209.1, from coordinate 62,892,365 downwards.
CAAGGGACAACAGTGTAAAAAATGTTAAATACTGCTGTACTGGATCTATGTGAGTCGACTGAAATAAGTCAAAGACTCCACTCTGTACTGTTGGATGCCAAGTAGGGGTCAACGCCCAACCTATCAGGACTGCCAAGGCTCCGATTATGATCGTTCACGAAACAACATCATTTACTATTTCTAATACCTCTCTCTCCGTGACGTTCAGACTAAGCTATCATTACACACATGGCGCGCACGCTCGCACGCACTCACAAAAACAAACACACACACCCACACACACACACATATGCACACATTTGTATACACATGCACATGAACACGAACACACACACGAACACGTACAAACGCGCGCGCACACACACACGCGCGCGCACCAACAAACCAACACGCACGCTCACAGATACACGCACACATTCACACTTACACACACACACACACACACATTTGTGATCCGCAAATTATTCACGAAGGAATAGTTTCGAATATGTTATTTATAGAAAGGTAACAATGGTGCAAACCAACACAGTAATGTCTGTGTTGATAACCACACATGCCCATCCTTTATACTTCGTCACTTTAATGACTATTCTCCTGCTACACAACTTGCCTTTCACCGGCCGACATTATATATATACATATATTATATAGACCTTTTTGTTGTCGATTCGGCGTCGACGTGACTCGTCACGTGTTTTACACGCAGTTAAAATAGGGTTGGACTCTCGATAAGCCAAAAGGCTTCCTTGCTTACCTATCATCTATACTTAATTATGTAGGTGGCAATCTTGTGTAAATAACATTATTATTAAAGCCATACACGTATAATAAGTTTGTTATAAAACACATGAAATTACGCTAAAATAATTACAGACCATTTTGTACATAACAAATGGAATGTAATTACACTAAAAGAACTCTTAAATAAATTCATCAAAACGACCCGTGACCACAACACACTCAATGAGGCACTTTATATTAAAACTTGTGCATTATAATTGCATTACAAACTTTATTTACACTTAAGATAAAGTAGTTATATTAAAACGAAACAAATTACTTTAAATATTGGTTATACCTCGGAGGATGTGACATAGGGTCAGATTTCAAAGAACCGGGGAAACAGTACATTATAATTAGGGTAGGCAGGTAGGAAAGTTGATTCTAACACATAATGATTATACAAATGGTAGGCAGCTTTTTAAGTACAAGAACTGTGGTATGGGTGGAAATGCATATGGGATAATTTTATAGCGCATAGAAATGTCGCTATAATGAAGATTTACGTACATGTTGAATTATTGTATTACCAATTGGGCTGTGAAATTATTGCAGTGGTGTGTTGCCGGATCAGCAGGGATCACATGACAGATGCAAAATATATGGTTGATTAACTGAGGTTTGGAAGGGATAGAACACACAGTAACCTGGTCTTCTCTGTAACGAGAAATTAAAAAATTATTACAGTGTGGTTGTTAAACCCATACATCGAAGCCATACCCAGCGGTTGCTTAGACGATGAGACCTTGCATTCATAGTAGTAAGTCTAGAAGAAAATACCGGAGGTATGTAAAAATACATGTAATGTGTACACCTGAGTACATGTTAGATTATAAGCATTGTCTTGATTATCTGGTTTTGTGTAGCACAACACCACTCGTGAATATGACAACTTTATTGAACAGGTTTAAAGAACGAACTACTTATTAGTTAGAACGACGGCAGTCGAATGAATTTTAAAACGTAACGTTCTTGTTTCGTGCACGCGTACACGCGACGTACCTACGTCATGCGCACACGCGCTTAAGACCGCCAATATTTGCTATGTGGCAAGTCGCCACATGACCTCCCCCAAATGAGAGGATGTTTATTTATTAGTTACAGGTTCACGTTGACATTTGACTGCAATAGTCGAACTGGTTGCGATTTCGAAGTCGTCGTTCACAAATGCTGGTTTCAGGACCACGAATGTCCAACGTATAGTACTTGTCGTTACGCTCTAACACTCTGAACGGTCCTTCATATGGGCACTCCAGAGGTGTGCGATGAGCGTCTTTGCGTACGAAGACGAACGTACATGTCAGGAGTGCGGTTGGTATTCGAGAAACGTGTTGTCGGCCGTTATGAGTCATCGATTTCGCTCGCAGGCTGCGCATGGTCTTACGCAATCGTGTGAGTAGGGCTAATGCGTCTGTGGTTACTTCTGTCGATGCTTTAGTAGTTTCGAAAAACTCGCCCGGCAGACGGAGTGTTGTTCCATAGACAAGCTCGGCGGAAGAACACCCCAAATCTTCTTTGATGGAACATCGTATGCCCAGTAGAACTATGGGCAGTTCGTCTCGCCAATCCGGACCGTGTAGACGAGCTTTGAGTGACGCTTTAAGCTGTCTTTGGAATCGCTCAACTAAGCCGTTCGATTGTGCATAGTAGGCTGTCGTGTGATGAAGTTGCATGCCCAGTAGTTTCCCGAGTTCCAACCATAGTCCGGAAATAAACTGTCGACCCCGGTCGGATACTAAGTCAGTGGGCACGCCGAAACGTGACACCCAATTCTCCAATAAAGCTCGTGCACAGGATACGGCAGTAGCATCTGCCATAGGTATGGCTTCTGGCCATCGTGTGAAACGATCAACGATTGTGAACAAGTAAGATGTTCCTTGCGATGATGGCAGTGAGCCCACAATGTCCACGTGTATGCTATCAAAACGATGATCTGGTGTGGGGAACTGTTGTAACGGCGCAGAAACATGGCGATGAATCTTTGCCCGTTGACATGCCAGACACGTCTTAGTCCAGGCAGTGATGTCCTTGTTGATGCCATGCCAGACATAACGCGAGTTCATAAGACGTTTCGTCGTACGTCCAGATGGATGTGATATACCATGAATTGCATCAAAAATGCGCCGCCGCCAATTCAGTGGTACTATGGGTCGTGGAGTAGAGGTGGATACGTCACAAAGAATGGTGTCGCCATTCTCTAGTTCCACATCGCGTAGAGCAAGTGCCGTAGTTGCTATGTTATCTTTGTATGTTTGTACATCGCGATCATCTAATTGCGCACGCGCCATGTCGGTGTAGTCGATAGAGTCGTTAAATGTCACTGTGTTGACTGTCGAGGGTGATGAAGGTGATGATAACTCGTCTTCTGTGTGTACTCTCGACAGCATATCTGCTGCAACATTAGTCTTTCCGGGTATGTATCGAACATTATTGTGAAACGCGAAGGTAATTGGCTTATGGTCGGTATATATATGAAACAATCGACCTTCCACGAAATAACGGAAATGGCGCACTGCCAGATACATGGCAAGTAACTCTCGATCAAACGCACTGTATCTTGTTTCAGCTGGCTTGAGGTTTATCGAGAAGAAGGCGAGTGGTTGCCATTGTCCGTTAATATACTATTCTAGCGCTCCTCCGACAGCTGTGGATGATGCGTCGACAGTAATGCAAGTCATAGCTGTGTGTTTCGGGTGAACTAGGAGTGATGCTTTAGCTAACGCACACTTAGAAGCTTCGAAAGCATCGTTCATCTCCTTAGTCCAAACCAATACTTTGTTTTTACCTTTCAGTGCATTGTGGAGAGGTCGTAGCAAGTTGGCGACATGTGGCACGAAACGGTGGTAGAAATTTAGCATTCCTACGTATTCCTGTAATTTCTTCTTGTCCACAGGTCTTGTTAGGTGAGTGATGGACTCGAAGCGATCAGCCAGCGGTTTAATACCGTGAGCTGTGACATGATGGCCCTGGAAATCGACCGCATTGATGCCAAAATTGCACTTGGTGGTGTTTACCACGAGTCCATGAGCAGTCAATCTCTCGAACAACGGGCGAAGGTGTTGTTGATGTTCAGTCGCCGATGAACTGGCGACCAAAATGTCATCGAGGTAGACAAACACAAAGTCGATGCCTTGACGTACATTGTCCATAAGACGTTGAAAGGATTGAGCTGAATTTCGCAATCCGAACGGCATTCGAACAAATTCGAAAAGTCCGAAAGGAGTGATGATTGCTGTTTTGTGTACATCGTCAGGAACTACATGTATCTGGTGGTACCCTTTTACAAGGTCGATCTTTGAGAAGATAATTTTGCCATCTAACTGTGCAGCAAAGTCTTGTATGTGTGGTATAGGGTAACGGTCAGGAATAGTAACGTCATTCAGGCGCCTATAGTCACCAAACGGTCGCCAGTCGCCAGATTTATTAGGTACCATATGAAGTGGTGATGCCCGTGTACTGGATGATCGTCGCACTATGCCTAGCTTCTCCATGTTTTCAAATTCACGTCGGGCGATTGTGAGTTTCTCCGGAGACAGTCGTCGAGCTCGTGAGTGCACGGGTGGGCCTTTCGTCATGATGAAATGTTCCACTCCGTGCTTGACTTCTGTTGCGGAGAAATTTGGAGTAGACAAGGTTGGAAATTCGGCCATCAGTTGCACATACTGGTTATTGGAAGAAGCTAGAGAGTGAAGTCCGAGCGTTGTAGCTTCCATGTGGCGTACAAGTACACTGACGTACGTGTCAATGTCGAATAGACGTCGCCCGTGGATGTCGATGGCGATGCGTTGGTTTCGAATGAAGTAAGCACCAAGTATAGGCTGTGCGACATCGGCGAATGTAAAAGTCCAACGCATTTTTCGAAAACCGAGGTTCAGTGGAATAGTTTTCGTGCCGTAAGTCGTAATTTTCGTACCGTTTGCAGCAACGAGAGATTCACCTCGTTGTCGTTCCCGCCGATCACGTGACGTGGCGGGAAGAACGCTGACTTCCGCTCCCGAATCGACAAGGAATCGATGGCCAACATAACGGTCCCAAACGTATAGGACGCGGCTCGGTAAACCAGTTGCACTTGCCGCGTTTAGTGACTGGTTTGTTCGTTTCCCGAAAATGAACAGGGAGCTCTGCATTTCTTGGCACGTGATCCAAATTTGGCGTGATACCAGCAGATATCGTCTCGGGCGGTGGTTTGTTGTAGTCGTTTTGTCTTAGCACTCAATGTCAAAGTGGATAGATCATCTACAGCACACAAGTGTGATTGTCCTCTGGCAACCATCACAGCGTCTGCTGCTGCAGCGATTGCATTAACGTCCTTCAAATGAAGTGCAGCCAACGTGACAAGGACATCGTCAGGAAGTTGTCTAAGAAAGCGTTCTCGAAAAATCGTACCCACTTGGTTATTGCCGTTCAACATTAGCATGTGTGCTAACATGTCGGATGGTCGGCGATCACCTAAACCGTCTAGGTCTTCCAACATAGACGCTGCTTCTTCTTCCGTGAAATCGTAGCAGGCCAGTAACGCGGTTTTTAAATGTTCATACGTCCCTTCTGTTGGCGGGTGTAGTATGACGTGCGCCATTCGATTGGCAGCGATTTCATCGAGAGCTGCGACAACGTAGTTGTATTTCGTTTGGTCGATGGTTATGTTGCGTATACCAAACTGTGCTTCAGCCTGCGCAAACCATACATTCGGGCTGGTTTTCCAAAAGACTGGAATTTTCAAGGAAACGGCTGCCACGTTGCTGTTCGCTTCTGCCATATTGATGTCGTGTGTGGGTTGCGATCACGTCAGGGTCACCAATGTAGCACAACACCACTCGTGAATATGACAACTTTATTGAACAGGTTTAAAGAACTACTTATTAGTTAGAAGGACGGCAGTCGAATGAATTTTAAAACGTAACGTTCTTGTTTCGTGCACGCGTACACGCGACGTACCTACGTCATGCGCACACGCGCTTAAGACCGCCAATATTTGCTATGTGGCAAGTCGCCACATTTGTATTGTTAAATTTGTCAAAGGATGTGTGATCGAGAATAAACGAACTTGGGTCAGAGCGACAATCTTGATGTCGCGGAGTTTATAAGGGATAGCAAATCATTCCTCAGCTATGCGGTTGTTATGTAGTAACGATAATCGAACGTAGGTTGCAGTATGGTTGTCACGGATGTTATTCACGGGTGTATAGGTTGATAACAGTTAAAATACTTGTGGTGAGGGGATTGTTTTATGAAGATATATTGAATATTTTGCTCTGATATATACATACGCCGAACATATGGATATATATGTATATATATATATATATATATGTATATATATATATATATATATATATACATATATATATATGGATATATCATATATAACACAAAACAGAATCATACTACCTATATATATATATATATATATATATATATATATATATTCCAATAACCTTTACTATGAAGGATGTATAGTACATACCATCGAGTAAGAATATGTTATTATTGTAGTGTATATTTATTGTAGAGTAATGGGGCATCCATACGACGGCAATCTAAAACTTCATGCTCGTTCGTGCGAACGATGGGCCTATAGCGAAGCAGCAAGCGCCTAGACGATACCCAAGGCAAGGCTAAATTCCCGCCTGAAGAAGGGAGCTCATTCGGTCGGAAATGCTTTGAATTCTGAATGTTACGAACCGTCGGAAGAGCGTATAGTTGACGTCCGTGTCGACCGATGGTATTGTTGTCTCGAACATTGTTCTATACTATTTGATGCTACAATGAAGGAGCACATTATATAAGTATCGATGTATAACGGTGCTCATATACATTCACTGGGTTGAGAGCAGAATATGGTATTTGCCTGTTGCTATTATTTGTGTTGAAGAAGGTGACAGGACGTCACCGTATGCGGATGAGGGTTAGCAGGGATGTCATGTTTATATTTCCGGGTATACCCGTACTATGACCAGAGTGTGTAGAAGGCTGACGAGTCTCCCTCTAGAAATTTATGGATTCTGATAATTTTTGTTATTTGATGGGTATGAATATTTTTTGAAAATATGTTCCTTTATATATGTTTTATTAATTTTCACTATTCCTAAACCAGTATTATACAACCAAGTTCACTTCACCTGGCGAATATTGACAGTCACGCTCTCCACATATCGACCTGTAAATATATTGCCCCTACATTTCGTTGCAACTACCAGATGTCGTTCCCATGAGAGCCTTCATCTGCTTCCACCAGATGCGACTTTTGATTGGTAAAACTGATGTCGCAATGTTGGTGCTGTGCGAATAACTAAATTCCTAAGTATTCTGGATTGCTCCATGTCACCGGATATACGAGCCCGTTGGCGCTGTCTGATCAGGTGGCGGAAGACGTCTATGACCCATGGTTTATGAATGCTATGACGTGACACTGTCTTGTATGGAAAACACGTACCCATCAATAGGTACATGGTTTCCTGGAAGAAAATAAACTGTTCCTCGCACGTAGTCAATGTGCACATATACTTTCATATGGTCTGTGACAGCGCCGGCTGCCTGCATCCCGGGATGTTATACATTCAACGATCAACAGAGCGGCCAGCGAGTCACCAACTACTCGTGCGCACCGCTGAAAAAAAACCGACATCTTTCATAATGCATAATAGGTTCGTAAACCCCGTCGTGACACTTGTAGATTATACATCATATTACAACTCGGTTATAGCGTATGTGAACATATAAAATATGTATTTGAGTTTCATAAAGCTATTTTGGATATGCGAACATGAGCACCATACCACAAATGTTTTGTCATATTGCTAACAATGACAGTTGATTAAAATTAACCCGTCGTGTTACATAATGAGAATCTTTCAGTGAAGACTATTTATACCATCACAGGCGGCTGTGACACCAAAACACAACACAACATGCAATCCTATACTGAAAACTTAGTACACGGTAAAATCATACTGTTGTCCGTTGTCAGAATTGTCGTATTTATATCAGTTATAGCGTTACGTAACCTGCAGTGACATAGAAAAGCAGTGATATTAAGTTGAACATCACAACAAAACAATAACCACATTACATGTTGTTCATCATACACTCTTTGTAACTGTCCATCGAATATATAAATATATATATAAATGCGTGTGTGTGTGTGTGAGTGTGTGTGTGTGTGTGTGTGTGTGTGTGTGTGTGTGTGTGTGTGTGTGTGTGTGTGTGTGTGTGCGCGTGCGTTCGTGTGTGGTTTGTGCAGTGTCCAAGGGAAAATAACACCGATATAAGTCACATAACGTCACCTGTATGTCTACCGGGGGCTAGGATAGAGCATGTGACCGAAAGGGTACAGAAGGTATTGGGGCATGGCAAGGGAGGGTCTATACTAATACACGTAGGGACAAACAATGCAGACAAGGAGGGAACAACTGGGATAGTTCAGAAGTACATACATATAGTGAGGAAACTAAAGAAGACAAGAGTGGAGCAGGTTGTTTTCTCAGGAATTTTGCCAGTAATGGGAGGAAGGGGGCAACATACAGAAATTGTAAGAGGATGGCGATCAAGGCACTAGTTGAGCAGATATGTGAAGAAGAGGGCGTGGGATTCATAGATTTATGGGGGTACTTTGTTGGAAGAGAAGATATTTACATGAGAGATGGCATCCATCTAAATGGAAAGGGGGCAGCAGTATTCTCAGAGAATCTGCTGCGATCTGTTGACAGTGGGACAGGTTACATCTATTTAAACTAAATTCTCAGGGGGGACCCGCAGAGAAGCCTGAAACTGGAGGCATAAATAAAGACAGCAACAATAATTCAGCAAAGCACAATCTTGAAAACTGTTTTGAAGCTGGATATAAATGTGTTTGTTTAAATGCAAGGAGTATAGTAAACAAAAGAAATGAACTAAACATTATGGTAGACGATATTGACCCTCACATAATAGGTATAACCGAACCATGGGCAACCACCGATATATCAGATGTCGAATTGGGACGGACAGGATATGTAATGTTTAAGAAATATAGAATAGGAAGAAGGGGAGGTGGAGTTATTTTATATATTAAAGAATCTATCCAGGCTGATGAAATAAAATTAGACAGAGAAGCAGATTGCGAAGAAGCTGTTTGGTGTAACATAGTTACAGGAAACTCAACGTTAACGGTTGGATTAATTTATCGAAGTCCAAACATAAGCATAGAAGAGAATGAAAAAAATACAAAACGCTATAAGGGAAGTGAGCAAACGGGACTGTGTTATTATGGGGGATTTTAACCATGGGCATATAAAATGGAAATCTCTACAGAGTATGGGTAGTGAGGACCACAAGTTTTTAGTTTTAGTACAAGATAGTTTACTTTCACAACATGTGCTAGAACCAACCAACCAACAGAATGTGTTAGATATAGTTTTGTACTCACCGAATGAATTAGTTGTCAATGTCAGGATATGTGAGCCACTGGGGAATAGTGATCACAACCAGATGCATTTTACCATCAATGTAAATTCAGAAAGGAATAGTAAAAAGCAGTACAGGAGAAATTTCCACAAAGGAAAATATAAGGACATAAGAAAATATTTAGCAAAGATAGACTGGAATAACACAATGAAGAATAAGACAGCAACAGAATGCTGGTATATCTTAAAGAGTGAAATTGAATGCATCATCGTCAAATTTGTTCCCTTAAAAAAATACGGGAAACGGTCCAAAGAGAAACACTTATCGAAAGAAGCCATTAGAAAAATTAAGTATAAACAAATGATGTGGAAGTCATATAGACGTACTGGAAATGACGAAGACTACAACATTTATAAAGAAGCACTAAACCAAGCTACAGCTGAAATTAGAAATTCAAAGAGAAGCTATGTACATAAATTAGCTTGTAATATAAAACATGACAGCAAGAGTTTTTATGCGTATGTTCGAAGCAAACTGAAAGTTCAGGATAAGGTCGGTCCTCTAGAAGAAAGTGCTGGAAATATAATATCAGAAGGATTCTTAATGGCAGAAGACCCGAATGAGTATTTTAGTTCAGTGTTTACCAGAGAAGACATTATTTCACTGCCAGTACCAGAGGCTAAGTTCAAGGGGCAGAATCAGACTATTTAAGACAGTTAATTGTAACCCCAGAAATGGTAGCTAAGAAAATTAGGGCTATGAAGGATAATAAATCACTTGTAGTGGACGGTATTCCACCCAAACTACTATTGGAAATTGTAGAACAAATTAGCATACCGCTTGCAACAGTTTTCAACTTGTCATTAGAAGAGGGAGTGGTTCCTTTAGAATGGAAAGAAGCAAACATTATACCGATATTTAAAAATGGTTCGAGAAAAAAGTCAAATAACTATAGACCAGTTAGTTTAACATCGGTGATTTTTAAATTATTAGAAAGACTGATTAAAGATCACATGGTGGATTTTCTTGTTAAACATAACTTGATAAATCCATCTCAACATGGGTTTCTAAAAGCGAGGTCATGCTTAACAAATATGTTATGTTTTTTGGAAGATATCACTAAGTGGGTAGATGATGGATCACCAGTAGATATTATCTACTTAGATTTTCAAAAAGCTTTCGACAAAGTGCCACATCAAAGATTACTGCTTAAACTAAAGGCCCATGGCATAGGAAATGGTATAATCAACTGGATAAAAAAATGGCTGATTGACTACCGGGACTTCACAGTCATCACAGTTTTGTTCCGTTTCACTCCGTCTCTTAATCTGAACTACGAGGTCAGATCAAAGATGTGCAACGTATGTGACGTAGGCTATGCGTTATTAAGGACTTCGTGGTTATTCAACTGTTGAGACCGTGAATATAAGCACATTAAAGACGATAACAAACAACAGTGTGAGTGATAAATGACAAACTGTATTTTTCTAGTTTCCGTCGTCGATACCAGTGAACGAAACTGTATGTTTAGTGTCCCTACAGTATACCCCGCGCCATTCACGACAGTAGCATTTTAGACAATGTCTCTGAATCGAATCGGCGGACGCACTGTTCTGTTAGACCACCGCACGACCGAGTCTTCCACACGATCGTCGTTCCTGTCGCCGTTTGCTGTGCCGACGACGTCGGTGGTCGGTTCACGACGATCCGTCTCGTCCTCGTAGAAAGGTCGTAGTCTGTCCACTGAGACAGTATCCTCGCGATTCTCCATCTGCAGACGGAAGCACTTGCCCCAGCGGCGCAAAACCCGAAATGGTGCCCGTGTACTTCGGAACGAGTGACGGTTGCACCTTGTCTGCGCGCACTAACACTCGCGTCGCCGTCCACAGATCGTGCGGAACATGTGAGCGACCTCGCCGTTTTCCATGCCACGGATTTTCGTTGAATGTCTGAGCCGCCATACCCGATGACAACTCTTTGCCGAACGAGGAGGTGTCATAGATACTAGCTCGCTGTATAACCAGCTAGCCTGGTAGTGCAGGTTGCTGACCAGTGACTAGGATGGACGGAGAAACACCAGTGTCGAGGTTAGCTGCCGCTCTCCATCCAAGCATCACCCACGGGAGTTCTGCTAGCCAATTCGTTCGTCCGAGAAGACGGGCGCGAAGAGAGTTCTTCAAACAACGATGCATACGTTCAATTTTCCCATTGTGCTGGGGATGGTAACTTGTAGTTGGGTCTCGTGCAATTCCCATCAGGCTGCAAACCTCCAACCACAAGTCTGACACGAACTGGGACCCGCGGTCGGATGTGATGACATCTGGCACGCCCCACCTGGAGAGCCACTCACGCATTAGCACCGTTGCACATGCTTTAGCGTTTGCTGCGTCACCGTGCAACGTCCTGGGATAAGCCTCTGGCCAGCCTGTCCATCTGTCGATGATAGTAAGCAAAGTGTTCTTGCCTTCACACGCTGGGTTTAGTGGACCAACTATATCGATGTGAATATGGCTGAATCGTTTAGTAGGCGCAGGCAATCGTTCCAGTGGCATTTTCGTATGCACGGGAATCTTGGCTTTCTGGCAAGATTCACACGATTTCGTCCATTTCGCGACATCCCTGCTGATACCTTGCCACCAGTAGGAACGCTTGATGAGGATCAGTCCGGCCTTTAAACCTGGGTGTGGGAGACGATGGAGATTGTCAAACACAATACGCTGTAGCGTGGTCGGAACGAGAATGCGCGCGGGCGTAGCGCTGATGTCCGCCCACACACTAGTGCCGTCCTCACATTCGACCAAGGCTGGTCTGAACCTGGATGCCGAAGAACGATGATGAGCAATCCAGTTCTGCAATGGCTGATCGCGTTCTTGTACAGACCGGATATCTGAAGGTGAAGGCAAGGCGACGAGTTGTGCTGGTCGTGGTGTGAAAATCGCACAACACGCTTGCACTGACGCAGTACGGTTATCAGCGTCTGAGAACTCATGACGAGTGGAGGGTGAAGACGAAGTTGACACCTCTGATGAAGCCGGTGTTGTCACGCAGTCTGCCAATGACGTGTTGGCAACATTGAGTGATGGCGTTGCTGGAACAATTACCGGAGCCCGTAGCTGCTTCATATGCATGTCTCGCTGATGTTTGAGTCGCTCTACGAACATCTGTTCAACGAGCACGTCTTCCTGTATCGCATGATGCGATCCTTCTGTCGGTAAGATATCTGCATGGCACAGATCATCCTGCTGCGACGACCAGATGCCGATGGCGTTCATCGCGGTGGCGACTTTCGACTGCAACAGCACCCAAGACAGTGCATCAGCGACGCCGTTCCGTTCTCCCTTCAGGTAGTGTAGTTGGTCCACATACTGTGCGATTTTGAGTAAATGGCGCCGCGGGATCGGAAGTGCAGTGTCAGCCTTCTTGATAACGGAACCAACAAGAGGCTTGTGGTCCGTCCGAACGATAATAGGCTGACCTTCGAGGTACGAACGGAACTTGTCTACCGAATATGACACAGCGAGCAGTTCTTGGTCCGTGGCCGAGTAGTTGCGCTGTGCTTTGTTAAGTTGCCTACTCCAGAAGCTGAGCGGTTTCCACATTCCGCGTTGAAGTTGAACAAGAACAGCCCCAACCGCGATGTTGGACGCATCACACCAAATCTCGGTCGGCGCGTCTAGTAGAGGGTGGACGAGTAGAGTGGCGGTAGCGATCGAGGCTTTAACGTCCGCAAACGCGCGGTCATGTTCCGGCCGCCACGCCTCTTCGAAATCCTTCTGGCGGTTGACGCTCTTCAATCGTGAAAGCGATGCCATTTTTCCGGATGCATGCGGCACGAAGCGATGGAAAGATGCACAGATTCCCAAGAAGCGTTCCAACTCTTTTGGGGTCGTTGGCACCGGAAACCGTATGATGGCCTCTACTCGCTCGGGGGGAATTGCAATGCCTTGCGAGTCTATCACGTGACCAAGAAACGTAAGTGATGCTCGTCCAAGTTGACACTTGTCCCGGTTCAGCAGTAACCCCGTCTCCTTTAGACGCTGGAAGAGTCGTCTCAGATCCCTCACATGTTCCTCTCTGTTCGAGCTGCCTACGATCAGATCATCCATATAAACAAAGTGTGCGAATGGCAAATCGCTAAGCAACTGATGTACATTGCGCTGAAAACATTGCGCCGCGTTTTTCAGACCGTATGGCATGCAGAGGAACTTGAAGAGACCGAGCGTAGTGATGATCGCTGTTTTTTCCTGGGAAGACTCATCGACGCACACTTGCTGAAACGCTTGTTTCAGATCAACCTTGCTGAACACTGTGCAACCCGCGAGTCGTTCGTTGAAGGTAGACAGTGCAGGGAGCGGATATCAATCGAGTTTGGTCATGGCATTCAGACGACGGAAGTGTCCACATACTCGCCAGGAGCCATCTGACTTCTTCACTGCGTGGATAGGTGAAGCCCAGTTGGATTCACACCTTTGGATTATTTCCTGTCTTTCCCACTGACGAAGTAGCTCCTCCACCTGTGTCTTTTTGTCGCCGTGAAGTTTCCGGCACGGTGTGTAAACAGGTGAGCCGTCAGTGACGATGTGAAGCGGCGTAGTCATGGTGACTAGTTTACTCAAACTGGGCTCGGTGACTTCGCGGAACTCTGCCCACAGAAACTCAAAGTCTTCTCCAGCAGCCGTGTGCTTGAGTTCTTCACTGTAGCATAGGGCCGGGTGTGGCCTACTCGTGGCAGGAATCAGCGAAAAAACAGATTATGTTTTTGTGTCGGTCGGAAACTCTTCCATCGTGTAGCGATCAGTGAGACAACGCCTGTATGGGTCGATGATGCAGCGTTTCCCGTCTCCATCTTGCAAGTCCATGCCGAGAATAGGGTGGACGACGTCAGCCACAATCATGTCATGTGAACACGGGCGGCCAAGGAAGATGAAGTGAGCACTGCGTCTGCCAAAAGTACGGAGGCTTTGTCCGTTTGCAGCTGACAGGTTGTGCTCGGTGGGACTGGGAGAGCGTTTCTCCTCAGGAGTCGGCGGTAAAACTGATACTGCCGAGCCACAGTCCACTAAGAAACCCGCTACGAAGAGGAGTCGTTTGTTGAGTGAGGCGGGCGAGCCAGTCACGACGCCGATTACTGACCGCCCGTGGCGTTTCCAGAGCGCGCACTCTTTCCCTTTGGCAAGTCAGGACGATGTCGCGGGCAAGGCGGTCCACTGCAGAAATTTGCCTGATCGCCGAACTTCTGATGATACCAGCAGTGTACAATGTTCGATTTCTATCTGACTGCTTCGCGTGATTTCGACTTTCTGTCATCGTTGTGTTTGTCACTCCCACGATTTCGGAATAATGCGCTGACAGCCGAAACGTCGCACGCGTAGACAGCGGTGACGAGTTCAGGCGACGTCACGTTGACGTTAGACACTGTTGCGGGAGGTAGCGTGACATAGAGTGCATCCGCCTTGCGCAACAACTCCTCCATGGGCAGTGGTGGCAATGGCATCTCAAGCGTTGTTCGTAGCGAGGACGGAAGGCGTCGCAGGAGTGCCCAACGTTCGACGTCTTCCCGCGTCCAATCACCACCAGCGTGCCTGAAGCGAGCCATCCACTGTGAAGGCTTCTCGTCTGCCTCCATGCCGCCCATGGCGAGGGCACGTGTGAGCCGCTGGTGGACGGTCAGCTCGAAACGTTGGACGAAGAGCGACTTCGCCGCTTCAAAAACATCGGCGGGACGCTCGCTGCCCAGCATCGTCAAATCCCGCACGACGTACGCCTCTTACTCTGTTAACAGAGTTGTTAGTGCAGCAAACTTGTTGATTTGCGACGTAATGCCTTGTGATTGAAACACATCTTCCAGCTGCGCGAACCACAAGCGACAGTCGTCGTGAGTCATTGGTCGGAATGACACTTTCTGCCCTCGTGACGGGATGGAGACAGTAAACGCCTCGATCGAGGTGGTCGAAGGCTGAGGCTGGTGGCTGTCGACGTAGCATCCCGCCTCAAACAGCATGTCTTCAGCAGTCGTTACATACTCTTCGAAATCTAGAATGTCCTCGCTGACGGTGCACGAGGTGGCCGGTTTGTCCGTCGGCAATGCGTTCGCCTCCGCAGCCTCTAGAAATGGCGCCAACTGTCGATCGACTTCACAAAACGCATGCAACGCGCTCCGCATATCAGCACGCAGATCTTTCACCGTCTGATGTGCATTGTCGTTGGTTTTCACTTTATTAAATCTGTTCACAATATTCGTGATTCGTCGCTTTGCCGTCGAACGACGCACGATAATGGTCTGGAGGCGCTCAGTCATAGTGGAAGACGTTTAGTGTGACACAACCGGCTATATGGCGAAATGTCAGCGTTCTACGGTGCGTCGATGTGCACAGCGGCGCCTCTGGCGATCAGGTTAGCACTAACCAATTTCACGGAAGCTGCACTTTATCACTGTCTATTGTGCGATTGTTGCGTTTGATTGAGCACAGAATGTATCTTGATATCAACTATGTCTCTAGAATAATCACGTCAGGGTCACCATTGTTGAGACCGTGAATATAAGCACAATAAAGACGATAACAAACAACAGTATGAGTGATAAATGACAAACTGTATTTTTCTAGTTTCCGTCGTCGATACCAGTGAACGAAACTGTATGTTTAGTGTCCCTACACAACAACATGGAAGTTAGTAAGTATTGTTGTAGTCGTATCAATATTCGGCTGAAGCATTTTAGGGATGTTAACAAACTTTGTGGCTGCAATCGTTGTTGTCGTTCACTCTATCCTGACGAGAGCGGAGACGTTATGTTTAGGGCAGCAGTCTCGCCATCTACATATCCCTTTTTCGATTCTTCTTGCTGCTGCTTCGAAGATTGGGTAAGTTCGTTCCCTCCATATTGCCCCAGTTGTGTGAATGGGTACCTGGCTGCTGTTAGTGGTGGAATGGTCTTTGCGCAGTAATTGCAGCGTGGTTGAATGTTTCCCGAAAGTATATATATATATATATATATAGTTTTGCCCTGAAACTCTTTATATGGTATTTCTGTTTTCAGCGCCGTCAGATTTCCTAATGCCTTGATCATGTGGTCTATACAAAACTTACCCATACCTTTTTTCGACAAGCCTTCGATGTACTGGCTAAGACGTGTGACGGTGTGACTGACTGGCCCAGACATAAACATATCTGGAATGAGGTCATTAAGGTGTTGTGCTTTGTGTTGTCAGCGAGGCAAGACCCCGTTGCATCAGTCTTACTGCATTTAGAAACACCAAGTAGCGAACACAAAACGCTCAGTGATAAAAAGAAGCGTTGCTGTGCGTAGTAAATCCACCTTTGCAGTAATAACATTTATTATGTACGTATGCAGAGGGTACATGGTACATCTGGCGCAGTTGAACCACAACATTAAGGTAACCCTAGGGACTTGGCAGAATGACCTGAATGACGAAGGGGCAGTATTAACGAGACTAATTTCCTATATTTTATTGTAATATAAATTATTTATGACTATCCTAGTGTGACTTTATTTGCGAAGTGGCTGCATTACCGAGGTGACCATAAGCCAAGGTCGTTCTACCGTATACAGTTTACTTTAACGGTTTTGCATAGCCAACAATAATATATTGACAACTAATGGTATCCATTTGTGCCGAATGTTCTGAAGGAAGGTAGCTAAATGTACAGTTGCAACATTTGTAACTGACATATAATAAGAAAAAAAACGTGCGTGTATCAATCGTGTACATCCATTGTGATTGCCTTTAGGAGTGTGCAGTACCGACCGACCGACCGACCGACCGGCCGACCGACCGACCGACCGACCGACCGACCGACCGACCGACCGACCGACCGACCGACCGACCGACCGACCGACCGAACGACCGACCGACCGACCGACCGACCGACCGAACGACCGACCGACCGACCGACAGACCGAACGACCGACCGACCGACCGAACGACCGACCGACCGACCGAACGACCGACCGAACGACCGACCGACCGACCGACCGACCGTCCGAATATATGCAAAATTATAGCAAAGTCGGATTTGGTGTACGTAGGGTGTCACGAGTTTCCGCGATGCATGGACGGATACCGCGGCTGGTTGAAATCATATTTTCAAAGATAACACATTGCATTTTTTTAGATAGGGTATAATTCCATCATAAATTAATCTACAATATATATATATATGTGGAAAGTATGTGCGGCGTGATATCAGCTACCGGACACTACTCGTCGTTCTTTTGAAGTGAAGTTGACAATTTGGAGAACATGGATACCACCATAACATGACATGTTGGTGAAACAAAATTTGCGAAGTGAGTTGGCAAGCTTGTCGTTCAATATAAATATGAAACACATTCCTTTTTTGTGAGAAGTTCAGCTGATTGATATCTTCAAATGATGTGCACTATAGTTCAGCTTTATAATAATATTATTATAATGAGTAATATGTGGCCTCACTCTCTCTCTCTCGCTCTCTCTCTCTCTCTCTCTCTCTCTCTCTCTCTCTCTCTCTCTCTCTCTCTCTCTCTCTCTCTCTCTCTCTCTCTCTCTCTCTCTCTCTCTCTCTCTCTCTCTCTCTCTCTCTCTCTCTCTCTCTCTCTCAAATTATCACTTAAAATTTTGATCTAGTGGTTGTCGCCCTTCCAAGGACACGATGATTTGTCTCTTAATTCGAACACACGATGAAATGCTGTATCCGTGATAACCAGCGATCCTCCTCATGGAAGAGAAGAACACTGGAATCGGATCAAAACTCTTCACATTCACTCATATTTATGGGGTTCACGGCACTCCATGGCAAACAGGTTAGAGAACAGACAGTTCTCATTTTACAGAGTCACCTTCCAGGTACAAGCAATTGTGCACAACAATATACAACATATGTTGATTCACTCAATTGAAGCGCGAAGCATCCAAAGGGTTTGCAAATACGTCTGCAATTAAAACGGCCTGATCCAAAAATGAATTCGCCCGTCTCAGATATCCAGTTTTCATGGTTGTGTCCTAAGGTGATAATTGCAGAAAAACTCTTTCAAAAGCTTGTTTTATCCATCGAAAATGTCCGAATTACCCCCAGATTAAATACTGCTGATATACAGCCTAGCTGCACTGCCTGTGTGTGTATACTGACAGTCCAGGGGCCGGTTTCATGAAGCGTATTTAAAGTTACTTTTGACAATTTTTGTCGCCGCTGCGTTTCACAACTGTCAGCTTCGCCTCGCCGATCATGATATCAAGAACATGTGTTTATGTGGCTTAGAAAGTGAAAGATTTGGAAAATGGAATTCTGTGGCGATTATTGTAAAATATTCATAACTGAAAATACTCACTGATCTTGGGAGGGAAACCGTCCAGACAAGGACAGTTAAAAGACAGCACATTGTATGAGAGTAATGATTGCATTAACAATAATAAATTAAAATAACTTTAATATTATATAAATTAATATTTATTATTTATGAAGAAATTGCAGATATGTTATGTTTTATATGTTTCAGTGCAAGAGACTGGTTCCAGCCAATAGAAGATTGTGACGAAAGTGATGTGATTCACCTTACTTGCAAATCTAAATAATGTCCCTCGCAACTGAAAACAGAGCATCATGTCCCATTTTGCAGCCATTAATCACATTATAATTCTTTGCCCATGTTAAGAACCTAATATATTGCTACTGAAAAGAGATAACAGGCTCATATATACAGTAAGTGGGACCGAGGCCTTGATAATCTGCCTTCATAAATGATGTAGCTATAGCCACTGTCTATAGGCATCCCAAGATGAGAAACATAATATATTCAGCTGGTTTCATGACTACAACAAATGTCTTTAAATTCTCCATGGACGCTCCATATTATACATGCCTGATGTATACGTGTAGGCATGATCTCCTACCTCCCCCAAACAAGAATAAGTCAATCACACAATGTTATCACTGTATACTAGAAATTATACAATCATCCACTCTACAAAACGTCTTGTTGCAGCTATATCCATTACATGTGCAACACAAGAAGCCCCAGGAGCATCATGTGTCAGTGGCACAGGAGTGACGATAAAGACACAAAGTAAAAAAAAAACAAGATGATGACTGTTTTGATGGATAACAAGAACAGAAACGTCTTGCTTGAGATTGAAAAGCTTGAACAAGACTCCGGTAAGTGAAATGAGTGAACTGGCTTAGATTACAAAACGACAGTGGTGTTGCTGCTCACACCTTATTTTATACACTATTTGTTAAAGATTGTGGGACTCTGTTTATGTGTGTGTGTGAGCATACCTCCGTCGGTGTTGCATGTATGTGGCCGACATTTGTTAGTGCATTAGCATGTAGTCAAGTGTTACTGTTTGTTGTACAATTGATTGTTGTGGTCTAAAATATTAAGAAATTCAGTCTTATTCCAACTGATTCAACAGTTAATAATTTAGAAATGCAGTGTCCAAATGTAAAATGAACTCATTGTTTATAACGATAAAGCAATAATAAAACATCCTATAAAAATGATGAGTAATAAAACACTGATACATCGTCATCAACAGTTATTGTTGTTTTCTCAGTCTCGGGCAGCTTTCCCAAGAGCAACCCGGGTCCGCTGCGAAAAGGGGTTGTTGTAGGACGAGGTTCAATCACACCGTTATCAACAATAATTGTTGATTACTCGGTCTCGGACACCTCTTCCAGCAGCAACGCGGACTCGTTCTGACACAGGGTTGTTGTTTGCAGGACGCCATTCATCGGAATCGGCATCTGAACTCCCCGAGGAGGGGTCAGGGTGACTGTCACTGTCAAAGTCTGATGAAACCTCCACTCTCAGCCTCCTAGCACGGTTATGAAGCATAACACACACTGTAACAACCTTGCACGCCTTGGCAGGTGCCAAACGCAGTCTGCGAAGACATTGCCATCTTCTCTTTAAGACTCCTATGACCCTTTCCACTGCTGTACGAGCTGAACTGTGTCGGACGTTGTAGGTTCTCTCTTGGCGTGTAGTGGGGTTCGTAAGTGGAGAGAATAACCAGTCGCGCAGCATATAGCCACTGTCTCCCAGGATGACTCCTCTGAGGGGCTTTCTTTGGTTGTTCTCAAATGCATCGAAGATAGATGACTCGCGTAGGATCCGAGAATCGTGAACACTTCCTAGCCATGTGGCAATGCAATTAATGAAGACAAGGTTTGCATCACATATAGCCTAGCAAACAAATCATATTTAAAAATTAAATAAGAAACACAAAAAGTGCTTACATGCACACACCTTTTATTGTATTCATTTGATTGTATTCATAACTAAACATACAAACAAAGTATATCAACATATTTATTGCTTTACCAATACAGTGAAGCAAATGCAGTTGTGTCTGTCAGTCTAGGCACACTAATACTACCTCCTGGTAGTATTCAATTACGATGGTTACTTTTAAAGTTACAATGATTTAAAGGGTACACCCGTCAAAAGTAGTTTAGGATATAATGACTTATAATAAAGTTCACAGTGTGGAATCATCATAATTCACAAAACTTCACTTCAGTACAAGAACAAAAAACCTTGCTATTACCATAGCTAATCCAGTGAAATTATTGTATTTCTTTTTTTAGCCAAAACAATCATATTAATAATAGCAAACACCCGAGGTAGCAAACTCTTCCACGAATACGTGTTTAACTCTGAAAAGGGCCGTTGTTGTGTGGCTATGAAAAGAGCCGTTGTTGTGTGGCTCTGAAAAGAGCCGTTGTTGTTCTTGCACGCATCTCATCTTGTGCTTCGGTGTTCTTGACATCGTCCAGTCAAATGTTGGAAAGATCATGTTTCCACTTTCTGTGTGTGAATGTATGTGTGTGTGTGTGTGTGTGCGCTTGCGCGCGCTTGCGCGTGTGTGTCTGTGTGTGTCTGTCTGTGTCTATGTGTGTCTGTGTGTGCATACATACAATGATACATATATACATACATACATACATACATACATACATACATACATACATGCATTCACACATACATACACAAATACATACACAAATACATACGGTGACACAGTTAATAGTGATACACCTTTACATGCTACATGATTAATTAATTACATACAAATTATACATTTGTATTTAATCGTCGCTGCCTGTAATGTAAAATAACGGCAGCCATTTTTATCCGGCGGATAGGCCACTAAACATAGAAAAATATATACATAACTTTATCCGCGTTTACGTCACCGGATAGACCTATGGCATACCATAAGCATACCGCTCTTTGGCATACCGATTTATTAGGTTTATCCGCCGGATAGCCACTAAACGCGGATAAGGGAGTTAACCGCTCTTCGTGCATACGGGCCTTGGTAAATAAGAGATAATAGGGATTCGCAGGCTTATCTATTGTGTATGTGTGTAATACGGATGTAACGTTACTGTAGGCTGTCGCCAATGTGGATTCTTTCTCAATTGTGATGTGTTAAGCATTGCCAATGTTGTTTATGGTGACAGGAACGTGGCTGTATTTTGTGTAATGTTGTTTTAGGTTTCTGGTTGGGTCATGCGTAATATTGTTTACTGTAACATGTGTCATTGTTACAGGGTCTTCTTCTTTGTGCTTGTGTAATAAAGAATTGAATGAGAACAACGTGTCATCCTTTCGGGATCCAGCTAGCATTACAGGGGAACCCATCCTGACATGTGGGAAAAAGCGCCTCGTGACGTTAGTTTTAATAAACCGAAAACATAGGAGAACAGGTGCAACTGATGAACTGTTTACTTAAAACTGAAGTTTCAATTGCGTACCAGTTGTACAGATTTACATCAGGCAAAAACTGGAAAAGCGGAACTGCCTTCCAGTATTATTACATGTCCTAGCATTAGAAGAAAAATATAAATATATAACTAACAAGAATCAGTAGGTAAATAAAGACGGACCTAGCTGAATATAACAATATGTATATATATATATATATATATGTATACTTACCCCTAGTTTACAGTTTACCTTACATGTTCCATACAAACGCACCTGCATATATTACTTACCAGAAGGAATTTACTGTGAATCTATTTCAAATTTCTGCCAAATGATTTAACAAACCTTTATTTCAACTAAGCACAGTTCCCCTACTGCGGGCGATATCTATTTCATATTATGTCAAACCGCCTTGATCTTATATCAGTATGGATCGTTGTATACATCTTTTGATTTGCTCGAATAGCTTGACGACGGGTGGAAGTGACGCACGGGCTGGCACCTCCCATAAATCACGGCAATAAAGTATGACAGTATAGCGCTGTCAGCGAACGGGTGTGCCATTATCACATGAGTTCTACTGCTTTGTATTCCTTCTTCCTGGTCGTGAAACAGGTGTCTGCCTGCATACGCGTAACTTCCTTTTCCGCACGATGTGGTTTGTAGCCGTATATCATGCAGTGAAATACTTTGTTATCACAAAGGCAGACAAGTTGAACCCATTCCTACAAGATTGCGGCAATAAACAGTGGACTGTCTGAAACTTATGAACGTGGATAGAAGCACCACCTGATTGGCACAGCTACTCGATACACCAGCATTCGTGAAACGGGGTTACATACTGATGAAACCGTCTGAGAATGGTCGAACCGACTATGACTCTGCTGACATCAATTAAAAGGTCTTTTCCCAATTTGATGCCTTTACCCATCCTGTTTGCATTAAGGTAACGATAATGTGGCATTGTCGTCTGGTGAATGTATAAGGAAACTTTCTTTCGCTTACATTGGTAAACATATAATTGGACACGAATATATGTAGATTGTACATAAATGTTCCATGTGCTGAACAACCCGTTACCTGTATGCTAAGCGTAGGTATGGCGTCGTTTTAACCTACTAATATATTGAGAACACAATTAACTAGTTTAACAGGCAACTGAAGAAAAATACTTTCGTATTTCCTAGGCGCGATGTTGTGTGCTGAAACCAAGTGATTTGTTTGCTCGAATAACTTGACGACGAGCTGAAGTGAAGCTGACACCGCTCATGATTCACTTGTGTCAGACAGGAACAAAGCATAATTAGATAGACCTGTCAGCGAACGGGCGTCACACCATTATATCAGTTCTATTGCTTTGTATTTTTTCTCTCTGGTCTTAAAACAGGTATTTCCCAGCATTGGCACAACTTCCTGTTGCATATAATGTCGAATGGGACGGGACATTAATAAATCATGCAATAAAGTTGTACGCAGCTCTACTTGACTGCTGCAAAATAACTACGCACCACCCGAAACCACAGTTCGCGTAGATTCTGATCAAGTTGATTGGTACTTGGTGTTGTACAGGATGACAACAAGCGGAAAGGTGCTAGTCGCATGACACGTTCACATATGACAGGGCATCTGTTGCCCAGCCACGTACTTGGTGCTAGCAAATTGAAGTAGCGGAACGTTATATCTTTGTTTCGGCATTAATTCGTTGTATTAGTTTTGGTACCTGTAGATGGTAGCTGTAAATAATAATATAACGTATCCCCTAGAGCGGACGTGTTGTTATCACTCAATGATGCGCATATTGTACCCTTCACTCAACTCGAGGCTATATTTGGTGGAGATAGATCGTAGAAATTGGTGGTGCAGAAAAGTTAATGAACAAGTGGAATTACTGATTGATAAGTATTATTATTGCCTTAATATCATTAATAATGTTGCTGTAAACATATATTGAGTAGCAGTTGTGCTTAAAGTTAGTTAGTTGAAGTATTTTAGAACATCTTAGTATAGAGAGTGATAATAGGGTAACTTAGCCTTCGATAAGTTGTAAACAAGATTTAACAAACCTGATTATGTGGTAGAATATATAGGATATAAAGTAATAACATATAGGATATAAAGTAATAACAAGTCGATAAAAGGGATGCTGATAGGAGGAAAGGTGACAAGAGAAAAAGCGACAGGAAAGAATGGATCGGAAGAGAATGTGACAGGAGAGAAGACAACAGGGGGAAAAGACAACAAACCGAAGAAGGAGCTACTCTACAGCAGTGGTTGAGGGGGCAATGAGGAAAGAGAGGGTGTTTTAGGCGACTCCATTATGAGAAAGACGGACAAGACACTGAGCGAGGGGGAGGACGTCGTTGTTTGTATACCGGGGGCTAGGATTGAACATGTGACAGATAGGGTAGAGAAGGTATTGGGACATGGCAACGGAGGGTCTATACTGGTACCTGTAGGTACAAATAATGCAGACAGGGAGGGAACAACTGGCATAGTACAGAAGTATAGACAGTTAGTGAGGAAGCTAAAGAAGACAAGATTTGAACAGATAATTATGTCATGAATTTTGCCAGTAATGGGAGGAAGGGGGGCAACGTATAGACACTGCAAGAGGATGGCGATCAACGCACTAGTCGAGCAGATGTGTGAAGAAGAGGGGGTGGGATTCACAGATTTATGAGGATACTTTATTGGGAGAGAAAATATGTACATGAGAGATGGCCTCCATCTTAGTGGAAAGGGGGCAGCAGTTTTCTCAGAGAACCTGCTGCGATCTGTTGACAGTGTGACAGGTTACATCTATTTAAACTAAATTAAATTTTGAAAAAGTACCCATTTTACCCTTGGTAGGCATGTAAACATTGACGTTTCTAGCTACCATCCTTATGGAGTTATGGTCTGGACAAACCTAATACACACAAACATTCTCACAGGCTTCTTCCTAAATACATATACAAATACATATATATATATATATATTGATACCAGATTTTGTTAATGTTATTTACACTGTGATTATTCTAGAGACAACATACGGAGCTACATTTATGGATAATCGTATTATTATTATATTAGATGCCTTTTTCCCAAAATATAGAAAGTCCCAATGCATAAAAAGGTCTTAACGGAAGAGTTTTGTAGCTTTTTGTCCCGGTGACAATGTAGACAGCTTTCTGATATTATATCTGCTTTACGTTACATAATTATTGTTTACAATGAACAAGAAATACACTGAAAATGTGTTTGCCTAACAGACTATGTAGTTACTTAGCATTGCATATCTCCTTAACTCTGGAAGTGTTCGTTATCTTTGCTATATTATGGTCGGTTTTATTACACTAATTAGCAGATGTATTAATTTTACCGCATCTTATTCGTTCATGGGAATACAAAACATGTTAAATACGGTAATACTATGCTAATAATATCACTATGTAATATATGTGTGTACTAATTTTGTAATTATGTCATAATGTGTACTACGTGTGTACAATGTACTCACAAGCAACACTAATTGTCAGAAATACATTTATTTTTATACGTATAACGAATAAGGCAGAAAAGCACGGCATCTTATTAGAGAAATAAGGATTATTACTCGTCTATTACTGCTGGTCTTAACAACTGAAATTAAAAATTTCGCGCATTATTGTGAAATCGCAATGGTGGGATATGAAACGGTTCTGTCAAAAGCCAATAAGGAGGCACATGTTAAATTACATGTGGGTGTATATAACTAACACTGAATAAAATATACTCATGCATGCATTCATTTCAGCACACCAAATCAATTCTATAGAGCAAATAGAGAGGACTGTGTATATTGTATTAATATGTGTAAAGCTAAGTATATGACAACAAGGTAAATACTGCTTCTGCTCCTCCTATTTTATATAACACAAGGTCATTACAAATGGTTATTGTGATTTACTAATTGTGTTTGACACGTGACACCAATGTGAAGTTTCTAGTTCGTGGCTTGCTCTGTGGGTGTGTGTGTGTGTGTGTGTGTGTGTGTGTGTGTGTGTGTGTGTGTGTGTGTGTGTGTGTGTGTGTGTGTGTGTGTGTGTGTGTGTGTGTGTGTGTGTGTGTGTGTGTGTGTGTGTGTGGGCGTGGTGATGTGTATGTACAACTGTTATCACGTAATTAATAAATAACATAAACACCAGTAATGTGTTGTATTTTCTTATAGTAAACTAGTGCAAAGTTCTGCCAACCAACCTAATGAGATTGTTCGAAAATAATTCCCCACAACACGTCCTATATTACGAAATTATTATACTATTAAAGTGGGTGAGCATCCAATAAGAAAGTCACTCCAATATATACGTATAGTCATTAAGCAATCTAGCATATTGAAGAATGGGTATGCTTGTCTACAAATGGTTGGTTCCAAGGAATATGCTCTCTTTCACTTGCTCCTTTATTAAACAGTCTCCAGCTACGATGATGAGACCATTTTGTTACACACAAACCAGAAGGAAGGATAACATCAAACAGGTGGCGTAATTAACCTATATACTTTAATGACCTGGAATTCACTACAAACTGAAGGACGGAATGTACATGTTTGCGTAGAAGTTGCTTCGGTTTTTCTCCCAATTCCTTACACAACATCAAGCCGATGTCCCTTCATTTCAAACCTCCCCTTTGACAATCTGGGGAATGCATGCTAGCGACACACTCAAACTACTTAGAACGATAATGTGTAAGTTGATCTTATCATGCATATCCCAGTCAGTAATCAATTAGCACAGTCATGATGTTGTCCGTAGCTCGGGTGACACCCGTCTTCACGCTTGAGTAACTGTCAATTGACGTACTCTCTGCCTGCGGCAGTAGTTACCCACAATAGCTCCTTATCTGTTGGCGTGCAAGTTACGTAGTAAACCAAGAAAAGTGGAGAACGGATATGTAAGCGCAGTGTGCAGACCATGCGGCAGCAAGACACTGTTACCACTTGATCGCCCGGCGCACCGACTAATTACAACACTAATTCTACTCCACTAGGATGCAGTCAGCCACGCTACCAACACTGCACGAACACTATTCGTACACGTACCCACCGCTGTATTTAGAGTATTCTTTCAAGCAGATGAGCAAACGAAGGAAACGTTGAGTGAAATTACACAAGTTGCAAAATGACAACAAGAGGAATTTACAGCAACTGTTCTGGATTAAACGTCCAATGTGTAACACTACACCACAGCGCCGCACTAGTTGATATATGGTCCACTGCTACAATGACTGCCTGTTCAATTCAAAATGTTATATCCTATTGTATACACGCGAACGCAATATTGTTTTTAAAAACGACTGCTGATTTACTGATACATATACACTATTTAATAATACAGATAATGTCAAAAAAATATTTGATGAATGCTATTTATAAGTTTCGTGGAATTACAGTATACAGTCGTCACGAAACTTGAGCCACTTCGGTTGATTCACACGTCAGATAAATAGTAATTTAACTTTTTTGCACAACCCATTGCGTTACGTGTATTGACGGTATACTAACTAGGCCGTATTTGTGACCTAATGGCAAATACAGCGATACATTTAATAGGGCTTTTTATTCCATTATATCGTTAATAATGTTCCGGATGTCCCTAAATACGAATGAAAAGTTTAAAATGTGAAAGCATTGTTTACGACATAACAGACGAACAACGGTTACATTAGTAATGCAATTTTATTTTGAAAGTCACATTAGTACGCAATTATTTTTTTAAACATGCAACATACACATTTTCTCTTCCTACTACCTCTGCAAATATGTTGTTGGATGCAACACTGTTATATAAACACCTGAATCTCAAGGGAATATTTTCGTAACGATAATGTATTGAAGAAAAATATGTGACCTGCCACAGTGAACCGAGTATTAAGACACACAGACCTATTTTGTGAAAGGTAACAACATTTTTTAATTTGGGCAGAAATGCATACCTTATGATATCATCTTTCAATGTTCATTCAATTAATTTCCTCCACAAGTGTTCAGAACCTAATACATGCATTCGATCTCACATATTAAAAACAAACAAAAGGTAATAATATGTTGTTATGAATCAAAATGTGTCGTTTCCCAAGAAGTCGATTTTTGACAGTTTGTTGTAACGTTACCAAGAATATAAAAAAACTACCGAAGATATTTCAACAAATGAAGGATCATGCTAAAGCTTTTGATCGATAAAAAGTAACAATTAGTATAGTACCAGTGAATACAGTTATAAACAGTGCAATATGTCCTTAATTCACCACCGCAAACATATAACATAATTATTAGTACGCAATAATCCATCATCTAGTCAGTTGGGAATAACTGTCAGTAGAATAGCGAAGCGATTACCTTAATCGTGAAATTTTGCCTGGATTTACCCAAAAGTTCCAATTACTATTCGGAATGTATTAGTAATGATAGTGTCAGTAAGTATATAAAACCATTATATAATTTTACTTCAGCTGTCATAAACCTTAGAACACTTTTAGAACAACGATCTGTGCTCCATAATCAATCATGCAGGCGAATGCTTAGTGAATCAATAACTGTATTAATTATTTGAAAGCATGTAATCATGTTGCACAGTGTGATCTAATTTCTACAGGATTCATGTAATACCACAGTGATTTTGCACTATCCACACAATTTATCGGTCATATGCCCCGTCCAGGCACTCCACTCAACACCACGTGTTGTCATTTCACTATTTGATGTTGCAGGTTGAGAATACCCACTGTGCTTATTGTTCCCATGTTGTGCCACGAAGTGTTTCGTGTGAAACGATGATCTGGTATATAAGTGTAACGAATTACCACGACACATGCCGATTGCATCATATTTTACGTAGACGTGTATTACGACAACATTGATTACGTTACCGTTTGTTATTTCGGTGTTCCCTAAGTCAACGTCGCTTACTACCAAGTTTCCTACGAAGAAATTCGCAGCTTACACAATCTCTCAATTGAAAACACCACGCCAGAATTTATAGCAGTCCACCAAAAATAATATCACGTTACCACATAAATCAGATTATCTATAATACACATGTTAATTCCGGGTTTTGTGCTTTCGCCGTGTCTTGTGATGTGCAGAACGTGTCAGAAATATGATTGTTGGTGCAGATTATATGTTGCCTCGTCGTTGTTGCTATTGGCGCTGTTTCAGTGTTGTTTTCCGTAGTTCCATGACGTCGGATTCACTTGAGCGATTAGTCGGCCTGTTTCCACGACTACAAAAATATAATTACATGTCACATTGTCATCGCAAAAAGTCATGTGACTATTCTCTGTCAATGATACAAGGACATGTTTACTAGCTTGCCATCCAGAATAAAATACCTAAATGGTAAATGTTATGAAAACCTTTGACGTATCAATAATCCAATACCTACGTGTATACCGCCACTCTGAGATACGGTTTAGTGTTTCTTTTAAACATAATCACGTTGTTGACATTTGCTAAATCAGTACACGATAGGCTTAAATCATGTATATTCATACGAACACGCACTGATTGCTTTAGATGAAAACTGGGTAAAAGTTATAGTAATCATAGATTATCATAGGTCAAAATCTAATAGCAGCATTGTTTATCCTTCGATGATACATTTTTGTTTTTGGCAATGTACATAGAATGGTATTTTTGAATGTCAGCATTGGAAATATCGATTTTGTATCCCACCCAAATAGTACAGTCGGAAGGTAT
This sequence comes from Escarpia spicata, assembly GCA_963995525.1. Classification (NCBI taxonomy): domain Eukaryota; kingdom Metazoa; phylum Annelida; class Polychaeta; order Sabellida; family Siboglinidae; genus Escarpia; species Escarpia spicata. The sequence continues at coordinate 62,862,774 of OZ023209.1, read as the reverse complement.
GCCCCCGATGCACCCAGTGGATTTCTAAATTAAACGTACTTTTTTGCAACCCTGAAGGTGTCTAGTAAACAGATTTGGATGTTCACATTTCGAAATAATGTCCGATGGGAGTCTGTTTGGCGGCCATCTTGGATTTTGTCACGCGCGACTGGTAAAATCAAGGATACCCATAACGTTTGAAACATTCATCTTATAAAGAAAAATGAACCCACTTTTTCGTATAACTGTGGCATGAGAAATCGCTTGAGATGGTTATTTTGACGATTTAAACATATTTATTGCTTTAAAATGCACATAATACCATATTTTCATGCCTGAAATCGAGTCAATTACTAAGATAGGTGATTGCACATAATCACTGACTCAACATTATATGCCACTACTAGGCAGAAAATGGGCTAATTATGAGTCCAAGAAGAAAGGAAACTACACGAAATCTACCCACTACGATCAGTGTCTACGTCTACTCAAGAACTATCTACCCGAAACTTACCCTCGACACTATACACTAATCATCATCATCATCATCGCCAAGAAGCAGCTCATCATAGTCAAACTGCTGATCATCTTCCTCTTCTCCCTCCTCCTCCTCAGCAGCTTTCTCAAGCAAGTCAATGAGTGGGGAGGCAAGATGGGTCCACACGACCACACTGGCTCCAGTACACCCTCCTCAGTCTTCACCCTTCCCTGTCCATCATCGTAGGGTTTGGGTCGCCAGAAGCGAGGCTGGTTGGCCCGCTTGTACTTGGCTAGTCGGTTGTTGACCGGGCCAACATCGAGAATTAGCAGGGTGAGAGGAGAGCCAGGTCAACCTTGGACTTGGTGGTGAGCTTCTCGTGTTGTCCCACCATCTTTATGAGCATCTTGCCTCGCACAGCATCCACTGATGTCTCGCGAGCTTGACCGTACACGAGGCAGGTGAAGGCATCCAAATCTGCCATCACTTCCGGCTTCACCGTCCAGTCATCAACAAGTTTTTTGAAAACTTTGTGATATTTAGAGTTCTTCTGGAGCTTTTTCAAGGGCGCTACATTGCCTTTGCCTTTGAAGGCGCTGAGAACACGTACAACCCGACCAGCGTGCTCCAATGTCTTGGCCAGCTCCTTCACGTTGATTATCTGGCGGTGCTTGCCCATGCTGGTGTCGAGAAAGATGGTGAGGCTGATGGAGTGCGAGTGGTGGAGCAGGATGAAGAATATGTCACTATCAGGAATTCTCACTACAGCCGACTTGTACCCTTGCTTGGTGGCATATTGGAGGTAGAGAACTTCTCGAGTCGCGAGGCCGCCGCCTTGCTGCTCCAGACCCGGAGCAGCAGGTGGCTGAGCTGTCGCTTGTTTTCTTCATTGGCCAGGAACAGCTTGAAGTCGGAGGGCTTCCTGGTGGCCGGGCCATCGATGATGTACTTCTGTGAGAAGCCACGGCGCAATCTCCCTTGTACCTTGATAGATTCTGCAAGATAGCAGTCAGTGGAGAACACAAAGTTCTTTTTGGCAGCCATCTGGTCCAGCACCTGGTGGCAAATGTCACCGTTCGTCTGGGGCTGACTGTTGAGCACGTGTCAGAGAGCCATGCCATCCTGGATGTGGATCGCGTCTTTTGGGTAAGGCACCTCATCGGGGGTGTCATTTAGCAAGAAGTGTAGCGTGGAGGCCTTATTCGGTTTGGCGAAGAATCCGTCGGGAGTGCCGAGACTGGGAGGAACAGGGGTTAGGGAGTACCGCATCAGTTCATCAAGGTCGAGAGGCTCATCCAGGAACTGCGACTTGATAAGAAGCGTAAAGGCCAGGTTGCTCTGCTCACGGTACTGGATGAGCTTTCCCTGTGTGGAGGTGAGCTCGACTGTCTTGTTTGAGGCCTCCATCGTCTTCAGCTTCTGCTTCTTGATGGGTTCAAAGAAAGTCTCCTCAGATGACCCATTCTGGAAACGATCACTGATGAGGGCCTTCCTGGCTTCCTTACCAACTGTGTCAGTTCGAAGGAAATTGATCTTGACCTCCGGGGAAACAGGAAAACCGGATGCGACGTTGTAGTGCCGGTCTTTGTCAGGGATGGCGAAGGGGTCGATGAAGTTCTGGGTAGCAGTGAGTGTTTGCTGCAAAGCTTCCTCGCTATTCTTGATCTCAGCAGCCTCGCGGTCGCGATGCTTCCCTGCCTTTGGACACTCGGGGTCATTGATGAGTCCACACATCTCGAGCATCCTCTCAAAATATTGGGCATGAGCGGATGTGGTGCGGCACCAACGCTGATGAGCAGCGAACATTGAGAACAGCCATATTAGACCTCCTGCCGACTTGACGAACTTCATGAATGTCTCCTCCATGGTTTTGTTGACAGATAATGGATAAGGATGATGCGGGTGTGCTCAATGAAGCCGAACCAGAAGGTAGGGGTCTTGCCCAGGTGACCGGCACGCACCTTGTCCTCAAACTCCACGTACTTTTTGACGATGGTGAGAGTTGAGGGGTCTTGGAGAGCGAGGTCGAGGGTCTCTCGGCTGCAGGACTTGACCAGGTTGAGGAGGGCCACTTGGTTGTCTACATGGACGTTTTCCTCCTACTCAACCTTCTCCATCAGTAGCCGCTCCATCGCCTCACATACAGGATAATCTCAGCGTAGCCCGAGCCCCTGAACTATTACCCAGTCTTATACTTGTACTTCTCTGGAAATTTCCATCTCGAGAAGTGCGGAGCAGCGGTTGCCATCGTGGATGGGAAGGTACTTCAGCTGGACTCGTCCAATGGTGAAGTGACTATGCGCGAGATCGATGAGTTGCCCTCAGACCAGGAGGAGATGGACACTCGGGTCGTTCTCTATCTCCAATATGCCACCAAGCAAAGGTACAAGTCGGCTGTAGTGAGAATTCCTGATAGTGACATATTCTTCATCCTGCTCCACCACTCGCACTCCATCAGCCTCACCATCTATTTCGACACCAGCATGGGCAAGCACCGACAGATAGTCAACGTGACGGAGCTGGCCAAGTCACTGGAGCACGCTGGTCGGGTTCTACGTGTTCTCAGACGAGGACTGCACCAGCGCCTTCAAGGGCAAAGGCAATGTGGCGCCCCTGAAAAAGCTCCAGAAGAACTCTAAGTAACGATGATGGACAGGGATGGGTGAAGACTGAGGAGGGTGTACTGGAGCCAGTGTGGTCGTGTGGACTCATATTGCCTTCCCCACTCATTGACTTGCTTGAGAAAGCTGCTGAGGAGGAGGAGGGAGAAGAGGAAGGTGATCAGCAGCTTGACTATGATGAGCTGCTTCTTGGCGATGGTGGTGATTAGTGTGTAGTGTCGAGGGTAAGTTTCGGGTAGATAGTTCTTGAGTAGACGTAGATACTGATCGTAGTGGGTAGATTTCGTCTAGTTTCCTTTCTTCTTGGACTCATAATTAGCCCATTTTCTGCCTAGTAGTGGCATATGATGTTGAGTCGGTGCTTATGTGCAATCAAATATCCTTAACTGAGTATTTGACTAGATTTCAGGCATGAAAATATGGTATTATGTGCATTTTGAAGCAATAAATATGTTTGAATCGTCAAAATAACCATCTCAAACGATTCCTCATGACACACTTATATGAAAAGTGGGTTAATTTGTCTTTGTACAATGAATGGTTCAAAAGTTATGGGTATCCTTGATTTTACTAGTCGCGCGTGACAAAATCCAAGATGGCCGCCAAACGGACTGAAGGCTTTCCAAAGAAGTCGAAATAGTGTTTGATTGAACACGTCTGCCACGGAATAAAGTGTAATGCGTTTTCAGCAGTCCAAAGTACTGGATACTGCGCTATATACGAACTTATCTTTATATTTTATTCACAGTGTTCCCGTTTCAGACTAAACATACACATATGCCACGTTCGGTCAGTATAGCATATTTCATCAAGCGAAGAAGCCTAGAGTTTGTTGTACCGGATTTGTTGTAGGACTGGAGCATAATGCGAAACTTTGCACAGCGCGGCGTGGGCCAACAAGGCGACATGCTTCACCGCTTTGCCCCCGCACAGCGAGGCAACGACGTTTGGGTGAGTGTCAGTCAACATACAAACCTACCAAAACGTTCTCATACATAAAGTAACATTTCACATTATGTCGCCCTGATGTGTGTGAATGCGTTTACGAACATCTATAAGTGACTCTCCAAATGGTAATTTTGACCTGCGTCTCGTTGTAACTTGAAATCCATAGAATGATTGCTGCGATATATGAAACAAAGTTAATTATTGTATGGTCTTCCTTTTAGTACAGTCGGAAGGTATGCCCCCCATGAACCCAGTGGATTTCTAAATGAAACTTACTTTTTTGCAACCCTGAAGGTGTCTAATAAACAGATTTGGATGTTCACATTTCGAAATAATGTCTGAAGAGGTCCGCAGCAACTAATGCACATTCGTTCACAAATATCCATCCCTGTCTTTGATCAGGTACTCATTCACACAACTAAGTGAACGTACGAATCAACGTAGAGTGACAGAACTTGACCAAGGTTCAAATCCGCAGCCCAGGATTCGAACGTGGGTTCTCTCGATTGAGAGTCCGATGCTAAAATCGCTGCGCCACTGCGCTCCGCAACCACCAATGATACAGCATTTGGCGACTAATTTATTACACAAGCCCCCTGTAATTTATATACGAGAGACATTATGCTCTATAGGTCAACATTGACATGAAAAAAGAATGCACGCTAACCCACCCTCGACCGCGATACTGGATTGAGACAGACAGAAAGCAGCGACTCACGATATGCGGTACTTTGTTCATTGCCTTGTTGACCATCGTCATCCGCTGGCGATCGTATCTGTCTCGCGACGCGTGATCAGCGGTGAGCATCGACGGCTTCCCTTCTTGCCACATCAGGTGTCGATTCGTCGCGGTCGGACTACAACAACCGGGGATAATGATTGTGACTGCACGCCTATTTGATGACAACATCAGCAGTTATTACCATTATTACTATTGTTAATATTGTTTTATATATATATATACATATACATATATATACATATATATATATATATATATATATATATATATATATATATATACATATATATATATATATATATATATATATATACATATATATATATATATTACTCATATAAAGTAATACATTTGCATTAATGCGTATTATTATTAAAAGGTATTGTTATTATTATTAAATAATATTAAATTAATACTTATCAGCAAGTTCACAAAGCTTTGATAATATTCACAGATGTGATTTCTCAACTTTATTGCGAAATGTTTTCTTATTTACCGAGTCCACCGTCCTAACATCAACACTTGTCAATCAAACCAGCATCATTCACGGAACGCCATTGTGGGGCACTTGATTCCAATTATAAGCAATGGCGCCACCCGTCAATTTTGGATGGGTCCGTGCAATGTCTAGCTTAACTCACATCAACTAAAATGGGAACATATGCATATTTAGCTTCCATGGTAGTATTGCGAGAGTCGTGAGCCCATAGCGATAGTTTCGCAATAGTATTTAGAACTAATTACAGCTATCACGAAAATATCACGATAGTAAAACAAACACCGATAGTCACCGCTAATGACGATACGTATGATAACGAGGAGTACCTGTAGCGGGTGCTGAGTTCATCGTCCGACGACTCTCTACGGCGTGACTTGGCTTCTCTGACCTTGCGCACGGTGAAGATAACGAGAGTGACGACGAGGATCAGGAGAACGACGGACAGGATCGTGCCGAGGACCACGGCCAGCCACGGGAAAGCTGGTTATGCAAACAACGTAACATTTATAATGGTTATTACAACAGTGGCTGTGGCAACAACAGCTGATGAACAAAATGATGTTGCATATGGCGGTGACTAATAATAATAATAGTAAAATTTATATTAGTGGTAGTAGTGTTATTATTATTATTATCATTATTTCTTTTTTTATTGACATATCACAGCCCTTTGCACAAACATTTTCTGCAGGCTTGGTGTCGCCACAGTTAATATCATTATTAGTATTAATTAGTTAACACAGTTTTATATGTAATTACTAATCAAATCACACAATGCTCAAACAATAGCTGATACCAAATTGTTCAAATTGGTTGTCGCCGTTTGCTTTCTTTACCATTGTTAAGTCACCTGTCTCTTAACAAATTTTAACAATCAATTTATATGAAATAGCACATAGTTACTTGTTTCATCCAGCTTTTTGTCTGAAATAGTAAAATTATATAATTAAACTTATTTATAACAGTATAATAATGTCACACGAAACATAACGTCAACATTTAGCTTAGCGTATATTTGCACGTACATAAGCTGTTTGTGCAAGTATAAAAGTAATGTACGGTAATTATTATGAAAATACAACTCGAAACAGTTTGTCATGTGTATTATCCGCTTTTGATATATTAAAATATGCTGATATAAAATATGATGTAAAATAAAAGTGAAACGATGAATATTCGCAACATTTAATCGACGGCATGTCTTAATAATGTTAATTAGGAGAAGCGTGTTGAACTTACCAGATAATCTGATGCTCTCTCGCTCCACGTCGAAGCCACCGATCTTAAAGACACTCTGTTTGAGCAAGACGTCTTTCAGCATTTCCTTGTCCGTGAGCGAGGAATACACCCAGAGGGAATAGTCGACAACAACGCTGCCCTTTCTGTTACATAACACACAGCACACATTGTATTATAGCAGAATATATACATTGCGATGTCTCTGTTTTGACATATTATAGAATATCGCCTATGTTGAGAGGCTGATTTCGCCTGGCTGTTGGTCACGCAAAGCAAGTTGTACGTTACAAACCAAGAAGAAATACACTGGTCAATGAAACGTAAACAACATGCTTCACTTCAAGGATTTTGTATCACTCAGAGTTTGCAATAGCCTTGCTACAATGTGTCGATATATTATGTTTTTAACTCACCTCATAATCTCCTATGGCAAAATTGTTCTAATGAACGATACTTTGTCATAGTATATTTATAACCGCCGTGGTGGCTTCCACTGAGATAGCTTAGATGGTAAAGTCAGCAGACAAGAATGCACCGCTTTCTATTTCACATAAAGCAATATACCTGCTAGGGACGTTGTGTGATCAACATTATCAATAAAGTATTTATAGTATTATATGTATACAGATGCCACGGGACATTGGTGAAAAATGCGTTGTTACGTAATAATATATAAACAAAGTTTCCATGCTTCTATCGTTGATACGCTTTGACAACACATACGTACGCGAACTTTATGTCTTTCACGTTGACCAGCTTTGAGCCAACTTGGTCACTGTCGCGGTATATTCTTGTGAGCTGGAAAACATACATCGTTTTTCAGGACACGTAAATATGCACTCACTCGCATGCGGGGTGGCATATACGTGCGCAAATGAACAAGAAATGGTCAATACTGACGTATCATTACTTGTAAGTACTATAACAGGATTCAACAATGTTAATATTTTTACAGATCGTGGAATTTCCCGATTGTAAGAATGCATTCCTCTGATAAATAAACGAATCTAATGTAAAAATGCATCCCATTGTTGTCACGATGTTCTACTCAATGTAAGTACGCACCGCGTTTGTCACATTTGCTGAGAAATCCTTGTAGTCATGCGAGTTGATGTCCTTAAGACGTTCTGTGTATGTCAACTTTGGCACCCGGAACCTCCCGTAGTATCTGATAGGTTCTAAGAATAGATGAAGTCACAGTTACATTGTTATCACGTTATACTTTTGCATTTTTGTACAAATCCGACCAATGTGATCTAGGGTGTGCTATTGTCTTGGTGTAGGAATTCGCGCACCGGCAGTTTTACCTAGACGTGTACGCGTAATATTACCGATGATTAACAACATTTGTCAGCGACGCTACATAACATTCCAAATCACTGCTCAGATCAGAACAGATTTTACGGCTTAAGCCATACCTGCCCTACCGCTTAATACATATCTGCAAACTAATGGCCTGTTCAGCAATTGCAGTACACAGCTGTGTGGAAACGGAGAAATGAGACTCAGAATACGATTTTACAGTAAGGCATAAGCTCGTACGCACGTGCTATTACGACAGAACACACTATGACGCGGTGATCACGTTCAAGTGGCTTGGTCTTGCGTACTACGAAGCTTTATTAAATATTGTGTCTGTATTTAAAATTACAATTATTAAAATTCAGCATACGAATAAGGTAATTAAAGAAATATCGAGGGTAAATAACTCGTTAATATTTTTTATCTCACAAAAAAACAACATTGATGTGAATATTATTTTGTATAGCATTTGGTTTCGCTCACTTGCTTCGCAGAGTTCTCCGATGTATTCAGGCAGGCATTTGCAGGAGAAACTGTTGGAGTCGGAAGAAGAGCAAGTCCCTCCGTTCTTACAAGGTTAACTCGAACACGAATCGAAGTCTGTGAAAGTGTCACACACTTGTAACTGGTGTTGAATATATAATGCAATTATACAGATCTTTGCTGTTTTAATGCGACTGTATTGTTTTTTTACGATCACATTTTAAAAGCAGCATGAATTGGTGTGCCGTTGTATTGATTGTTACTACCATTACCAAAGTTGTTACTGTGGTACACTTTCACCCAATATCATGGGAAATGTCGACGAGTTTCGGATGTCTGCACTGACCGTCAGAATGTGGGTGGATTTGATATAAAAGTCGCCGTTTCACGATAGTTAAATGCATTTCGAGGCTGCTGCACAGGAGAGACGATGTAGCAGTGGAATTATTATAAACTGATGGTAACGTTGCTGCGTTAATTTTAAGTAAACATAGGTGACTGACACACCAACCTGATTCACAGTTGAGTCCAGTGTAGCCAGCGACGCAGTCACAAAGGTAGTTGCCGTTGTCTTGACGACAAGTGCCGTTGTTCATGCATGGGTTGCTATCGCAGATAGCGATCTCTGTGACAGAAGCACAACACAAGTACATGCAAACAATTTATTTTGGACATATTCAATACGCCAGTCTTTCGTCAGCGTAGCGTTTCAACTTCTTCAGTACTTGTGACGTATGACGTCATCGTACATGTGAGATAGTAAAAGAGGAAATACTTTACAAATACAAGGTGAAATCAAGTATTGAATAGGTACACAAATATTTGCAAAAAAATGAATTATCCTGAAGAATGTTCAATAATCTCAAGACACACATACATATTTATTACAGATAAGATCGATCTAGAGGAATTCCATTTACGATAAATCCAAACTGTTTATAATATACACTTTCAAACGTCACTCGCATAACATGGAATGTTGCCTAGAAGCGGTTATCGCATCATTTTGTCACCTGCACAATCTTTGGATATACACACTTTCATTCTGATTGCATTGTATATAATCAACGTGAATGTCCAGATCACTATTAGGTAATCCGACAAGATATTTTGATCAATATTCTCGAACTTTAAAATATGTCATTTTCTTATATGTGTTTCGTATCGAACAAACTGCGGCCGTATATCGTTACACGTTTCTGGCTCAAGCTCAATGTGCGGCTTTGTATTTAAGGGAGCCAATCAGTTCTTCTACCCTGAATTAGCGGGCGTAATATTTTGTAACAGTAAGTCTGCTGTGTTGAACGAGGGGCAATGGAACGACGTTAAACATCAAAGGGTTTTGCAGTTCACTCAGCCCGACTTGCCGTATTGCCAACAAATTGTGTTTTTAAATTGGATGTTTGTTTACTATTTGAACATGCTGGTACCTTCCAAATTGCAAACGTTGTTATGGGCTTATTAAACATAATATTTCGCGGGCGGTATACATTCAACATAGTTAGTATAATCTTAAGAACATTATATTAATTAATAAATGAAAAAACAAGGAAAAAACTGCCTCCTTTAAAAATAAACAAAGGTAATCTATATTGAAGATGAGACTTTCTAACACGGCGCTACTCCACACACCACGTACCTGTCTCGCAGTTGCTGCCGGTGAATCCACGCACGCAGGAACAACGGTATTTGTTGGTCAGGTCTCTGCATGTTCCGTTGTTCTGGCACGGCGCATTAGCACATTCGTTGATATCTGAAATTGTCACCGATTTGCTGTTGATAACATATAAGCTAAAATGCTATTGTGTGTATCGTGGCACGAATAGGCTTCAAGTCAGATTCAGAACATATAGTTTTTATATATTTTAATCATGACTTATAGAAGGCCGTAACTACGTTTGTTCCGGATGACAGTTATTAAAAGTAAATTAAATAGTCGAAGTCCGCTTCAATCATAGATTAGTGATTGATGGAATGCACTTCAAATTCAAATATTGTTTTAAAATGCCATCATCTTGCACATGTAATTATGCCGCAAACTAACAGTTTGTTTTAAAATATTGTTACGACAATATATCCAACAAGAACAATTATTTTAAGTTAATTTTTTCATAAAATTAATATAACCTTGGATATTTATTTGTTGTAACAGTTTATTAGCATAACAAACAAATACGTTTCTCTAACCTGTTTCGCAGTTTTCGCCGCTGTATCCATCCAAGCATATGCACGAATATTTATTGTTTCCGTTCTTGCATTCGGCGCCGTTAATACACGGGTCACTTTCACATTCATCCAAGTCTGCATCCGAAATATTAATCCATTCAGCAGTAGCAAAAGTTTGTTATGACGTAGTAAACAAATTCACAAATAACACCGCTATTTTCCACCGTCACGCGGGCAACGTTGGTGACTGAATATAGATGACAGTCTACGTACAAGTAACAATACTAGTAGCAACATATTCACATAGTAACGCATTGACATCAAGTATGTATGTCAAATAACTAGTCACACGATGGCTTACCTTGACTAGTTGTGGTGTTGTATTGCGTAAATCCAGAATGACAAACACATTTGAAGGTTCCGATCGTGTTGCTGCACGTGGCATGTTCACCACACGGGTTATCGGTCTTACACTCGTCGATGTCGTCGTGACAGTCCCCGCCCTTGAAGCCGGGCGGACAATCGGCACAGCCGGTTGTCACGTCGCACTCGGTGTTATAATCACGACAGTTGCAGTCACGAAGACAATCTTTGCCCCATGTGCCGCTTCCACAAACTGCAAGTGACAATTATATAATTATGTATATAGAGTACACATGGACATCTTATACAGTAACTGTTACAGTGGTTTTTACTGCTCAGATAACTATGCGTGCATCATGCAATATATCCGTTAAGTGGATGACGTAAGTAAGTAAGTAAGTACTCTACCACCAACCACATTAAACTTTATAATTAAGTATATTATACGGGTACACCGTTTACAATTACATTTCTGGCAGTGGGAGGAAACGCAACTCAGTTAACGTACACAATTAGCAATGAAAACCATTGTTTAACAAACAATGTACCTATGCGATGTATCGGTGCCCAGGAAAAGACACCGTGTAGTAATACTTACGTTTGCATCCTTTCTTGTCGTTCATCAGTTGGTAGCCATCACTGCAGCTGCAGGTGAAGCCACCGTCAAAGTTTGTGCAGTTGTGGGCGCAACCACCGTTGCTCGTTTCGCACTCATCCACATCTGTAAAACGTAATAATATATGGAAGTAATGTATGGGTATCTACATCAAAATCTTGCCTACTATAATAGTTTAGAAGATGGTCAGTATCAATATTATATTTATTGGAAACCACTGTGAAAGGAATATTATTATAAACTTAAACTGATGATATCATTGTCAACGGCGATCGTTAAACAACAAGAGGAGAAGTACTCATATCTGCCCACTCACCGTCACACTTCTTTCCGTTATCGTTGAGAGTGTAACCGTTCTGACAGATGCACACGTGATCTGTGCCGTTCTCTTTGCATCCATACGTGCATCCCTTCTTGTCGCATTCAGTTTTCAGGGCCTGGTCTGTCGTAACGAGGAAGACAGTTTTCGATCCATCAAATTGTAACAGGCTGGTACAAAGCAGGATCTAATAATATGCATGAAAACACAAATTGTTCTTTGTAACTTGGAAATTGTTGTTTTCGTTCTTGCAGATTATATGAGAGCACCTCACCGTATTGTGTGTGCGAGCACCTCACCGTATTGTGTGTGCGAGCACCTCACCGTATTGTGTGTGCGCGCGTTTGCAATAGCGTACACGCGCCAGTGTGCGTGTGCGTGTATGTGTGAGCGCTTGCGGGCGTGCATGCGTTGGTTCGCTCTCTCTCTCAGTTATGTGCGTACATGCGTGTGCATGCATGCGTGCATGCGTATATGTATGTATTTGTCTGTTTAGCCCCTGAGGAGTAACTACTCCGAGTTTAAACACCGCTGGGCTACGTTGTTGTGTCTGTTTCTATTTACGGAAACTAAGCCGGCGCATAGACACATCACACATCTTAAGAGCTACAATGTGAACGCATGAAAATGTGTGTATGTGTGTGTGGGTGTGTGGGGGGGTGTTTCTGTGTATATTTTTGCGCGAGCGTGTGTGCGTGTACGCGTGCGCGTGTGCATGCGAGCGCGTGAATAAGTTAATATAATTATTAATTGTGACTCGATGGAGACAATTATGTAAGTAACTTTAGTACACGACACATGACAGCGGGATATATTACTGTCCAGTTTAGAAATGTAGAAATACCAGCAACGGGGTTAAATTTAACTTTGCTTCTGCGTTGGTGACTTACTCATGGTGCAAGTCTTCTTGTCCGTGTCGAGGTCGTAGTCTGTGAAACACGAACACACAAACCTGCCTTCTGTGTTGTTACACACCTGCTCGCAGCCGGACGTCCTCTCGGTACATTCATCGATGTCTACAACAAACAGTATCGATGTGAAACCAAAAATACGAAGGGAAATGTACAACTCAATGTGATGCTGATTAAAGTTCCGTGGAGGTCCCATCAGCTCCGTTGGGCATTATAGTTGGATTATGAGAGGTGTCTATATATTGTTTTCATAATGAATGTACACTTTATCACTGTAAATGGCCAACCCTCTAATGCACATACGTTACGAATTGATGAAACGCTAGATGCATTGAGGTATCCGATCGATCATTATTAACTTGGCAAACAGCATCATACCCGTTCAAAAACGGATTGGTTCTAATGAACACATGATGGTGGTCTAAAATCATAAGAGTTTTGCACAGTAAATGCGCATGATTACCTGAACAGTTTATCTTGTTACCCAATAGTTTGTATCCATCTCTACACGTACACGTGTAGTTTACAGTCTGGTCCACACAGATCTGTTCACATTTGTGTGTCGGGTTGTCAGGGTCACACTCGTTGATTGCTAGAAACATAATTTTGAAAAAAGGCTATTATATTTCTTCTTTTTTATTTTGATTATCAAAGATGTGTACATATCTGAAGTTGCATTCAATAATGATGTGAAAAATATGTCGTTGTTGTTGTTATTGTTATTGTTATTATTATTACTATTACTATTATTACTATTATTACTATTATTACTATTATTAATATTATTGATATGATTAATATTATTATTATTATTATAATTATTATTATTATTAGTAGTAGTAGTAGTAGTACTATTAGTAGTAGCAGCAGCAGCGGCAGTAGTAGCAGCAGTAGCAGTAATAGAAGTAGTAGTTGTAGTAGTAGTAGTAGTAGTAGTATTAATAGTACTAGTAGTAGCACCAGTAGTAGAAGTTGTAGGAGTAATAGTATTGAAGTGATCATGCCTTAATTGCATGTATTACGCAAACGTTGTAAACTCTACTATAATAATTAAATAATATTTGTTCTCCGTGAGAACATTATATTGTTTCTGTGTGCGTGTGCGTGTGTGCGTGTGCGTGTGCGTGTGAAAAATATGTCGTTGTTGTTGTTATTGTTACTATTATTATTATTATTATTACTATTACTATTATTAATATTATTAATATTATTAATAGTATTATTATTATTAGTAGTAGTAGTAGTACTAATAGTAGTAGTAGTAGCAGCAGTAACAGTAGCAGTAATAGAAGTAGTAGTTGTAGTAGTAGTAGTATTAATAGTAGTAGTAGTAGTAATAGTAGTAGTATTAATAGTAGTAGTAGTAGCACCAGTAGTAGTAGTAGGAGTAATAGTATTGAAGTGATCATGCCTTAATTGCATGTATTACGCAAACGTTGTAAACTCTACTATAATAATTAAATAATATTTGTTCTCCGCGAAAACATTATATTGTTTCTGTGTGCGTGTGCGTGTGTGCGTGTGCGTGTGCGTGTGCGTGTGCGTGTGCGTGTGCGTGTGCGTGTGCGTGTACGTGTGCGTGCATGCGTGTGTGCGTACATATGCGAGTGCGTGTGTGCGCGCGAATGTGTGTGGTGTGTGTGTATTTGTGTGTGCGTGTGTGTGTGTGTGTGTGTGTGTGTGTGTGTGTGTGTGTGTGTGTGTGTGTGTGTGTGTGTGTGTGTGTGTGTGTGTGTGTGTGTGTGTGTGTGTGTGTGTGTGTGTGTGTGTGTGTGTGTGTGTGTGTGTGTGTGTGTGTGTGTGTGTGTGTGATGAGTGAGTGACGTGTGTGTGTGTGTGTGTTTGTGCGTACAATAATGCTATATGCATGTAATACATACGTAAACAAATTCCATCGTTGTCTTCTGACCCTTCTGGACACTGACTGCAGTTGTACGTCTTGCCATTGGCGACTTGCTCCGCTGGGACCACGTCAGTACAGGTCGTATTCTGTGTACAAGGGTTGTCCTGGCAACCGTCGAAGTCATACTCGCAGTAATCACCTGGCACGAAAATTGAAAATGTAAACATTTAAAGTGGCCTGACAGAACTAATGCAACCATTGCTGCGACAGCTATGTTTTATACGCTGTGTAACTGACATAGTTTGGCGAACTTTTCGGTATGCTTATATGTGACGTCACAGACGACATATACTCGCATCAAGCCGAACCTTTACACACATGCTTACAAGGATAGCTTTTGGGTCGAAACGAGCGTCAGAATGAGTTACTGTGCAATATTCCGATGTCATACAAACATTAGTCATCATAGAGGAACAAGCAGTTATCTTACGGTTCCACATGAATCCAATTTGTATTCAAAACAATGAATGCGAATGGGCCTACAAGCAGACGAAGTTTCGCTGAACGTCGGCTCGTTTTCAGAATCATTTTATCGATTTCAACCGACGGGAGATACTCTACACCAGTAAACACACTTAGCAAGCAGATGTTGTATCCAGCTACAGAAAGTAACGTTGTATAATGTCATAGTATCACTAGACTAATTTGAATTGTTATGATAAATTATACAACTCCTCCTTTGTATATCGATATTCTAGTGATATTATGAGTTTATACAACATTACTTTCTGTAGCTGGATACAATATATGTTTGCTATGTATGTTTATTGGTGTAGATTATCTCCCGTCGGCTGCAATTAATATAATTATTCTGAAAACGAGCCGATGCTCAGCGAAACTTCGTCTGCTTGTAAGCCCATTCGCATTCATTATTTTGAATAAAATTGGATTCATGTGGAACCGTAAGATAACTACTTGTTCCTTTATTATGACTAGTGTTTGTATTACATCGGAATGTCGCACAATAACTCATTCTGACACTTGTTTCGACCCAAAAGCTATCTTTGTAAACATGCTTTGAATGCTTGGAAAGGGTCGGCTTGATGCGAGTATATGTCATCTGTGACGTCACTATACCACGTGATAACTTCGATTTTCCGCGGGAATCGCTACACAGGCGGGTTTAAAATCGAACGTATGCTACATATGTATTTTCTGTATGTTTTTAAAGTTCTAAAATGTTACATACAATGTTAAACTTTGTGTACACATGCAAAACTGATTTTAGTTAATGCCTTGTTTTTATTTCCTTTAACTCATGCATTCAACTTTCTAGCGATGTGTGTCTATCACCGTGTAGCTGTCACACGTTGATATTATTTATTATCAGTACTTGTATGTCTGGCTTTCTAACCTTCCCAGCCGGTGGAACAGTTGCATTGGACGATCCTAAATTTCTGCTTCAACTCGTAGTCGTCAGCGAGCAGGTCAAACAGACACTCTCCGTGGTCGGAACAGTTTAACAAGATTTAACAAGATTGCCATCCAGAAAATTACTCTGGATGGCAGTTGGACAAGGAAGCCTTTTGGCTTATCGAGAGTCCAATACTTTTAATCTACATGTATCCCGCCTTTTTAAGGTGTGTGTCGATTTTATTTTTAAACATATTCACGCTACTAGCACCAACACAATCAGGAGATAATCTGTTCCATTCATTTACAGTCCTTTGTGAGAATGAGAACTTTCTTATATCTAATCTACACTGCTCCTTTACTAATGTAGCTTCATGTCCTCTGGTCCTTCTATCTTTCTTAACTGAGAAAAAAATGTTTCTATCAATATTTTCATAACCATTCAATATTTTAAACACTTCTATGTGATCTCCTCTCAATCTCCTGGTCTCTAGTGTTGTTAAACCACATTCTTTTAGGCGTATTTCGTAACTAAGATCCCTCAGATTTTGTATCATTTTAGTCGCTCTCCTCTGTACTCTTTCTAGCATATCTATGTCCTTCTTGCGATATGGCCTCCATGCTTGTATACAATATTCTAAATGAGGCCTCACTATTGTTTTGTACAGCGGTACTATTAATTCTTTTTTCTTATACGCTATATTTCGCCTAATTAATCCAAGGATTTGATTTCCCTTTGACGCTGCAATTCCGCACTGCTCTGAAACCTTCATATCAGCACTAATGGTTAACCCTAAGTCCTTTTCTTTTACAGTAGTACTTAGAACAGTACCCCCCATTTTATATTTTACCTCTTCATTCCCATGACCTGTGTGGACGCATTTACATTTCCCAAAATTGAACAGCATTTGCCACTTTTCAGACCATTTGATCAACCTATCAAGATCATCTTGTAATCTTGCACAGGTTCACAATCACGTCCACGGATGCGACACCTCCTTTGTCATCCGATGCCGCAAACCTATGTACAGTCACACGTACGATATGTTCACAACATTTTACCTGCGCCAACATTTCTGCTATTATATACAATTTTGCTATGATGAACAACAGTGTGATCGCTGTTGCATTTTGTCCTTACTCAAATGAGCATGTTGCTCTCAATGTCATTCTTACCATGCGTTATTCTTATTGATTTTAACAAATTCTGACAAACCGTTTTACAAGAACAGTTCCAACGGGATCATGATACAACATCATGTTCTTTGCTATGTTATGTCAGCACTATTAACACGAACACAGCAGTTTGCCATAACCTAATAATAATAATATTTTGTATACAGGTATTACAACTATGTCTCACCGGTACGCAGTGATACGTATGCAAACGACTTTTTGACAAATCCATACGTGGTGTTTCCTTGTAGTTGTGAAGCTTTTTGTTAGGCAACACATCAATTTCTTCAGTGACTTACGGGGTCATCGTATATGTGAGATAGTACTAGGTAAAATCACGCTTTGAATATGTCAAAACGAAATTGTTTGCGCCAAGATGAACTGTCGTGAAGCACGGTGTGATGTCCGTTTGTTGGCTTGATACATACATCATAATGTCGTGTCATTGGAAATATTCGTGGTGGTGAGGGTTGTTCCAGTGTACACAGAATCGATACAACAAAATATTACGTACGTTATGTTAACTGGCTCCATATTGGCCGGCGTCCACGAGAAAACATTATTCTCCCATGTAGCACCTTGTGGAAATGTTGAATTAAGGCTGAGGGTCACGAAATCCTTGTCCTGGTCGAACGTGCTCACTCTCAGGATGTTGTTTTGACCAACAGTCACGTTAAAAACTGCTGCATCTACGGTAATGTTTGGACTCGCGTTGGCTGCAATTAAAACATAGAGCGAGAAGAATAAGCTACAACTCAAAACTACGCCGAAAATATATGACACAATCGAGCAAGAAAGAAATACAATACGGCAAGCAAAACGGGTCGTAGCAATACACGTCTGTTGGTTAATATTATTACACGTATTATCAAATTTGCTAACAGGATAAGTAACTAATATGCATAGTTGTGAAAAATAGACTCAATATATTGTATATCAAAAAGTCCAACATTTGATACGGGGTGCGGTTAGATATTCCGTGGATCTCGTTACACAACGCTATGATGGGGTTTGACTGAAATCCATGTCATGTTCTTACTAATTATCCCTTCTCATATTAACGAAATAAGTGCAATTGGTCATACGTTTTGTTTAATATGAATAATGTTCCGTTTACAACACGGCTTATACAACGAGCCACATTATGACCATATTCCTAAAGACAACATCGTGTTTCGGCCAGCGTATAATGTTTCTGATTTCTGTTTTGTTTGAAATTAACTTAAGTACACTATGTAGTATAGTGGGTTGTGCTTAAAAGACGATAACATGACAGTTTATGCAGTATAATGTACTTACACAATGCGATCACTGTGGCTTGGTTCTTAGAGTTTGTTGCCAATGTCGCCGCGGCAGCTTCTTCTTTCCCTAATATACATATATAAATGAATTAAGATTGTAATTGTTGTTGTTATTTTTCAAATATAATATTTCAGATATATATTTTTTTCGAAAACGAAATGTTCGTCATAGGAAGAATAATGGATCCATACGTTTCAAAAGAGATACGTTTTAGACCCATAACTGCATATTTCATGTACAACTATTTTGAAATCAGATAAAGCGAAATAGTGACAAAGGTAAATATGTGTGTATGTTGTAAACACCAACGTATCGTAACTGCATATAACCATGTACAGCAGGTATTGTAAGATTCGAAAGTATTATAAACGTATTGAGATGTACGTAAGACATCAGAGGAAGTTATAATTTATGACCGCAAAAGGTCTTTGCAAACATTTCGAATAAACATTTCTTGCTGATATTCGAATTTGCTAATTTTGGAGAATTGTAAGTGCATCCCATTCCAGGTACCAAGGTTCCCTCGCCTAGGACAAGGTTCATTCGCTTCCTTGAATCATTGTCGTCTGATCTACCAATTGGATTATCATTACAACTTTAAGGCTTTTATTTACACTTATATTTATAGTTATATATTTTTTTTCTCGGTTAACAATTTTTATGGAGAGAAATTATGCGTGCGTGTGTGTGGCGTTACCCCCCGAAGTTCCGGGAAATTAGTATCGGCTACTTAAAATGCCGTAAAAGACGAAGATGGAAATAAAATGGTAAGTGAGAACGAAGTCAAAATGAGAACAGTGTAATGGGGATAACATTTGAAGTCGTTTGCTACTCCATCAGTAGTTGTAAGCTAGTAAATCTTTAGTGTCGCTAGGAATTCACTCACCCGTAATTGCGAAGTCAAATTGACATTCCTTGTTCTCCCCGCACGTCTGTTTTGCCTTCGTTAGTTCTGCTGACATCATGTTGTTGAGGACGTCCTCAAGGAAGAGAGGTTTGAACTCCGTGTGAGCGAACGTCGAGTAACTCTCGCCCGGTGCGTAGTAGAACAGTGAGTCGACGCGCAGAATTCGCCCTGAGTAGAAATACCACTTCAGATACGTCATTAAGGAAAGAACATATTTAAATTGAGTTCCCGAAAAAACCCGCAAATGTTTGATTGATGCCATGCACCTATTACACTTTATCTCTGTTCTTTCGTTTCCTCCCCCTCTCTCATTCGCTCTCTCTTTCTCCCTCCCTCCCTCCCTCCCTCCCTCCCTCCCTCCCTCCCTCCCTCCCTCCCTCCCTCCCTCCCTCCCTCCCTCCCTCCCTCCCTCCCTCCCTCCCTCCCTCCCTCCCTCCCTCGCTCCCTCCCTCCCTCCCTCAATCGTTCGCGAACCAGTTGTAACACTTTTGATCGTAGTTGACCTCATGGCTTCCCGACGCCACGCGGAACATGTAGCGACCTCGGTCGCCTGCACACAACTTACATTAATTACATTAACATAAACGAGGCGACGACTTGCTTTGTGTTTGTGTGTGTGTGTGTGTGTGTGTGTGTGTGTGTGTGTGTGTGTGTGTGTGTGTGTGTGTGTGTGTGTGTGTGTGTGTGTGTGTGTGTGTGTGTGTGTGTGTGTGTGTGTGTGTTTGTTTTCGTGCGCGCGTGTGTGCGTGCGTACATAAGTGAGATCATTTGGCCACGCGTGCTTGTTTTGATAAAGGTACATTATACAACTGGATGCAAATATTATAATTAAGGTTTACTATTCAACGCCAAACGCACAATACCGAAATTACTTGCATCGTGCAAACACGTTTTAATAATTGGATAAAACGCTTACCGAAACAGTCGTCATATATAATATCAACAGAAATAGAACAAACTCGCCTGTATTGCCTGTCCGTGTATCTAGACGGAAAGCTGTCGATTTCATGGACGGTGCCAACTCCAGTGATTCTTGCTCATCTTGTTTGTATGACAGATGTCCTATCATGCTGCGTCGTATCAGGTATTCAGCGTCCCATCCCATGTTTATATACACGTACTGTGTAAAGGTCTGGTATCGCGACGGATCGTAGGCGATGACCAACTGGAAGGTGTTGGGCTGAGGAGAAAACACATGCAGCATTACATAACCGATAACAAATGCATTTTAACATAAGCACGCACCCGTGTACCTCTAATGGTAGCACTCCATATGTAGTAACGCAAACATAGTCCACGTAAATGTACTTCAAGCGTAAATACTCGAAATTACATTCACATTGATAGCCGTAATACTTATTGAAAACACTCTAGCAATAAAGACGATCAAGAAGTTTAAATGTTAGAGTGGTAGTAACTGCAACATGTGTAAATGCAGCTACATTATAACAGCTGGGACATACAGCATTGTTCGTCAGAATGCTTTGACCGGGGTCAGGTAAAGTAGACTGCAAGCGCAACAGTAGGTCTGGTCTGGTGCAGTTCCTTAGCCAGTCACAAACGCAAACGGGCGCTTTATCTGTTCGGTCACACACTGTTACCGCTACTGCATATACATTTGACATTAAATACCCTGAGAATAGGATTTTAAGGGTTCCACAGGAACCGAATCAATATTTAATCATTGCGCAATAATTGGAAATACACAGCGATCAATGTACGATCCAGGAAGAGCCACCCGATATGTGAAACATGGAAAGCACTGCACCTCGGGAAGTGGTTGTTAAATGGTTGGCCGCCATATTAGCAATGCAAATTTGATAGTCTGCACAATGGTCATACTATGTCTATGTAATGCAGGTTGTATGGGTAGAATAACAACGCATTCATTTATACTGTTTCAGTAAACCACTGCGCACGCGTGGTAGTGCATATAATATGTAGTGGTTTGTTGAAGCAGTAGAATTTAGTGACAGAAGCCAGCGGTGGAAGAATCATGCAACAATATGGACAACCCCTGCGTCAGAAGCAGTAACTCTGAGTGAAAACAATGTGGAAAATCGTGTCATTGTTGTTTGTTATCAGCGGTTTTGTTCATATTTAGCAAGGCAGTAACTGGTTCAGATGGTGTTGGTCAATGGTTGTGTACGCAATGTGCCATTTTCGAGTTGTTATTAGTGATCCATCTCTCACAGAGGCAATAACCGATTGTAACTCACCCTGTCGTAAAACCTACTGTAGTACAAGCGAGGAATCATTCTGCTCCACGTGATCACCATGACCCACGTGACGTCTGTCACGGACACACCGCCGTTCGCGAGGACATCTTTCTTCGCATGGTCGATCGCATGCTACTAGAACAAAATCATATACTAAAGTCTTTACTGACGTCGCTTTCACTCAGTAGCCTGCTATGCAATCTTCAGGCATTAATTGCAGTATGAACCGATCAATTACCATTGCTTTGCTGCATGCGAATCAACAGGTGTCGCATCTAAGTTATACTTTTGTCATCAACTTACCGTGACTATTAATGGGTGTTTTACGAGAACAAATGACGGAATCAGTATCGTCGTTCAAAGCACGGTTTACAACTGACTTAGAACAGAGTTGGAATTTCACTAAACATTAAGATTTCCTAAGTCGAATAACTACTCAGGGTATAGTATTAGTGTACGAGTTTAACCAAACAATAAAAAAAAATTCAAGTCATATGTCACCAGCAATTGACTGTGTAAACATAGATCAAGGAACATTCTCACTGACCTTTACGCGAGCTTTGTCGGTGGGTGAGGATCCGGGCTTCGTTAGGTCGTAGATGTGATAGGAGACATCTCCATGTTGGGCGTTGTTATCCGTCCACAGAGGCGCTAGCATGGCAATACCTTGCGCGTTGGCGGTTTCACGTTTCGTGTATCTCAACATGTCCTTGTTGAGTTTGTCGGGGTATCGACTCTCGAAGTTCAGCCCGAATGTAACGTAGCCATTCGTATATATCTGACGAGAAGAGGCGCATTATTACACTGACCTTTGTAATTCGAACAAACGTACGGATGCATACAAATACCGATGTTGCAATATTGATCAAAGTGAAAGAGTTTACATACTTGGATTTATCGTGACAGCTATTTCCATCACAAACTATACAATACACGAACAAGTCAGTGCAACGTCTCCAACCTGTAGAACGCAACATAAGGCTTTCCCACGCCGAAGGCAAAACTTGTTTCTAGTCGGAATAAAAATTATCCTGTTTGCTTACACGCATTTGTCCTGATAGTACTACGCAGTACAACATATTGCAATAATAAACAAGGACATTACACAAATTGTTAATTACATGTATTCGAAATAATAAACTTTGTAAATAATACAATCATATAATTAAGGGTTTTGGAATCGTGATGGATCGGCATGCTGTCACTGTCATAGGCTGTTCCAGTCTTTCTGATCCATGGATTACCTTCAAAACGCCACATGTGCGCTATATCATGCTTTATCTGACAGTAACATTAAATAGGCGAGTAGCAGG
Source organism: Escarpia spicata (assembly GCA_963995525.1). NCBI lineage: Eukaryota > Metazoa > Annelida > Polychaeta > Sabellida > Siboglinidae > Escarpia > Escarpia spicata. The sequence continues at coordinate 62,839,935 of OZ023209.1, read as the reverse complement.
TTCTCCCACCACAATTGTAGACAGCAATGGGACTAACTGAGTCACTTACCTTCATACGCCTATACAGCCCATTGAAAATCTGGACTTTCGGGATCTGAATGAAGTCAGACGCGCAACTTTTGCTGCTCCAGTCGCAGCTGTAACCCAGTGTCGACTGTATGTTGACGTCGCCTTGTCGTTCACCGTACAAGTAGTGTATATACCGCACCTCTGAATAGTAGTACCAATATAATAAAATTATTACTATCTTTCTAGTCATCGTATCATATTTACAAACTATGACTCGAGCTGTATTAGGTTCACATGATAAAGAGAATAAACTATTTCAGCGATTATTTCAATTGGCTTAATATTGATTTTGTTTGAACACGCCAACAGTATTATTTGTAGTCAAAAGTAGTACAACAAGGAGTGATTCGCTGGGTTGTTGCTCTACTCTGACGTCACATATGACTGGAATATGGATTCCAACATGTGGTTTTACTATACACTTGATTTAGTCGATGTTTTCATTAAATTAAAACATTATATACGTGTACTGCTATTATGCTATATAGGCGATGATAACTAAATGTTGTTAATACAAAAATATATATACATTTCATGTGATGTGTGACAATCTTCTTGAACAAACGGTTGAGATGAGTTGTTATTACTGTGATTGGTGTCGCATTAATATCATATCAACCATCATACAGTTTGGCGCACACGATCGTATTTGCAGTTACTTAGCGATTATTACAACCATTCCTATATAGATCATGCACCCCATAGTTGAACAACTGGATCTGTTTTTATTGTCAACTAACGGAACATTTCAATGTGATTTCACGGAAATATGGTTATCAAAATCTTCACTATACTGGATGAACTATCACATGCTTCGTTTTAGTATGTGAACGCCATTCAATCAATCAGTGGGGTATCTAGGTTCTCGGAAAAAGGGGCCAAGCTTAGTTATCCGTATCTTACCATGCTAAAGTGTAGGGGGCAACACTTTTTGAAGGAACAGATATATTCCACGCGCAACAATTGAAAACAACTACCTAAGGCGTCACGGTTCAGTGTTCACTTCCACACACGCTATTATAATAAACTTACCTTCCTCGCATGTTTTTCCTTTGTAGAGGTCTGGTAAACAGTGGCACTTGTACCCTTCCGACGTGTCTTCACACGTTGCACCGTTTTGGCAAGGTTTCTTTGAACACGTATCCGTAGCTGGGGCTATCAATATAAAATGTTAAATAAATGACAAGTAAGCATATCAAAAAGTGTAACTAAGCAACTTCTTAGTTTGTCACAAAGCCACTTTTAAACGTTTTCGGTTTGAAAGGGCGATGATCTCTGATAATTATATAACGATTATATGATATATGTAAGCGTACGGATATTATATGATACATGTAAGCATACGGATATTATATGATACATGTAAGCATACGGATATTATATGATACATGTAAGCATACGGATATTATATGATACATGTAAGCATACGGATATTATATGATACATGTAAGCATACGGATATTATATGATATATGTAAGGATACGGATATTATATGATACATGTAAACATACGGATATTATATGATACATGTAAGCATACGGATATTATCGCTTCCTGACCGATAAGCAATAGTGTGGATATAAACAATCATATATCGCGCAAACATGACCAGACTTAAACATACAGGGCACCACTCAAATGTGGAAGAAGAAGAAGAACATACAAATATAATTAATTAAATACAAATGGCTACACACATCATAAAAGTACCTTTGTTCAATTATACTAAACATAATGTCACACACAATGTCACAAACTCTTATACTTGCATCACATACATAAACAAGAACTATCCAATACAGACACACGAGAGGTCTCATCAGTTCGCAACGTCTGAATAAACCACGCCACATCCACCAACACTCCAATACATTACCCACCACGCGGTCCGGTTCTCATATCCACAAGAGCAGAACTATATATTTTAATCGATACGCGGCGCCACTGTATCGTATACTTCCCCGCAATACGTGAGACGACCAAACAACCAATTATCCGTTCGTAATGCTATGCGTTTGGGTGACATCACGAGTAGTGCGACTGTGCGTAACAGAACCATACTAAACACACGCGGACATAGACAATAGACCGGTAGCAGATCTACTAGACAGCGACTACTTTATTAATGTTAATATGAGTCTCCCGTGTCCAGTTTAAACTGTGCAATCGTTCATCAGTGCACACATTGCCGCTCATATTGTAAACATTTACGAGAATTTTATCACTATTTTGTTTTATTGGAGATGCATTAATTGGTGCGTTTACGTAACTAAAGAGTTTGGATCGCTGAACCCGAAATTTTTAAAACAAAAACAATTTCGAACTGCCGACAGTGGAAGACCATCGCAGAAGATCGAGAAAAATTAAGATATATAGTACGCAAGGCAGAACGGACCACCGAATGACGTGAACCCAACATGCAAAGGAAAAGGGGGAAGAAAAACAAGGCGAAGAAGAAGAAGAAAAAAGAAAAGAATGAGAAGAAGATGACGATGAAGAAGGAGAAGGAAAAGACGGAGAAGAAGGAGAAGAAGGTTATGTGAACACGGACACTGCTTATCAATAACTTTGTTTGCAGCTGTGTATTTTGACAAGTTACCCAAGGAAGGTACTGCTATGGTGCATAGTGTATGATGATTATTACCTACCCACATCACAATTGGTGCCCGTGAATCCACCAGCGCAATTGCAATTGTAGCCTGTCAGGCCGTCTTCACACGTGCCGCCATTGTGACAAGGATTGCCTTGGCAGTAATCGATGTCTACGAAGGAAACGCCTAGATTCAGTTGCGATGATTAGGGGTGAATATTCGAGAATATTTTTACGATTACGATAGTATTGCGAGTTGTGTTATCATAGTAATACTATAGTGAAAGTGTCATAACTATTGCGCTAGCTTCGCTGAATTGGGTTATGACCATGACCAAAAATATAGTATGTTTGCTAATACCTAGGAATAGCAGTCCCCCAACAATGGTAAGAAAACATTTTTATTTATTTTGTTATATTGATGAGTGTATTATTATGATGTGTGCAGTCATCTGCCATTATGATTAATTTGACCGTGCTGTCGTTATCGATAATCGTTGCAGAACTACTCCGAGTGCACCAGCCTTTGTCCACAGTGTGGCGCCACCATCTTCTACAATTCCACTGATTGACAACAATACGTCATAGTAGCGAGAACATCAGCTACAGTTCATTGTTGGACTTCATTATTGGCCTGATAAACGTTTCGCTTCCGTCGTCCATGTACACCCGTAAACTCATATGTTGTATGCATACATGTTATCATATCCTGATTTGTCTCAAAGGGAATTAATAAGAAACATACTAAATCTGCCTGGAGCATCAACAATGTATCGGTGCATCTAATGCGGCCACTATATCGGCAACAAAGAATTATGAAGTTCGCCGCTACAAAAATAGTCGGCCGAACTGTTATTGTAAGAACAATAACCAGACAGATCATCGCGCTGATGATATAATTTGTAATAACCACTAATGACAATATCGAGGAATATAACGGGTATGTTATGATGAGCAGCAATTAAAGTCTCCTCTTGTGAGATAGGGCTAACATTATGTAAAAACACTACGTAGTATGACTTACTTGTTTCACACCTGGTTCCTTCAAATCCTTGTGCGCACTCGCAGCTGTACGCGTTCACTTTGTCCGTGCAAGTTGCCCCATTCAGGCACGGACTATTTCCACAATCGTCTATGTCTGAATGTACGGAAACAAACGACACTTTTTTGTAAATCAATTTTTCTGGAATTAAAGGAGTTTACAATCAAAACGATCTTTGTGTATGGACTTTGACAAATCGTCGCTGGGCTGACCGCTGCTGTTATGTAAGGGGAACCAGCCTGTTCGTCTACTCGAAATAAGCGGGCGTACTAATTTGTGACGGCAAGTATGCTGTATTGAACGTGGGAAAGCTGAACATCAAAGGGTATAGCATTTACTCAGTCCGATTTCGCCGAGTTGACAATGATGCTTGTTTTGAAACTGAGTGTTTTGTTTACTATTTGAACATGCTGCCGTGGTCGTAATGTCAAATTACGATATTTGTTACGGGCTTAAAAAACAATTGTACCTTCGACATAGTTAGGTATGTCTTAAGAACATTACATCAATTATTAAATGAAAAACTTGGAACAGACTGCCATCTTTAAAAATCTTACTATCTCAGGTTTAACACAATTTGTTATAGTGTACACAAACCAATCACTGTAGGACTCCCAGAAAAAAACGGTCATAATTTGTTCTAGTGATATTGAAACGTACTTGTTTCACACGTGGTGTCCGTGTACCCTGCTGTACAAGTGCACACGAACCCGCTGTCTCCGTTCACGCATGTCGCGCCGTATTTGCACGGATCACTGCTGCAGTAGTCTGTCAAAATAACTACAACGGTTTAGTGCAAAAACTCGGTTAGTCCTCACCAATATCACAATTTCGTTTACAATGTGCATGCAATGCAACATGTCAAACACACACACCGTTATACATCAAATGTAATGCACAAAGACTTACAAGTCGCAGCATTCGATTATTACTTGAAATTGTTTTTAAAAAAACAGATCATAATGAACAGGACTGTTTTTTTTCCACGAAAAACGTCTTGGTTTATGTAACATAGCCCGTAACATGTGCAGTCTTTATAACATCAGCCTGTGCCGTTGCCATTTATTATGTCAGAAGACATTTATAATTTAGAGGTAGAGTTGTATTAGCATGACGTTTGTGAGTTATCATTAATCGTTATAACATTGTAGAGCGTAATAAATATAATAATTACCACGTAATCATCAAAAATACTACCTGGTGTTGTGCCTGTATCTCCATATTGTTGTGTGGTTGTTGCCACACCAGGGGACTTTGTTGTTGTATCCTTAGCATCAGGAGCATTTGTTGCGGTGTTTGCCATATCAGGAGGTGCTGTTGTTGTAGTACCTTGAGCATCAGGAGGATTTGTTGCGGTGTTGGCCGTATCAGTGGGTGTTGTTGTTGTACTACCTTGACCATCAGGAGGATTTGTTGCGGTGTTGGCCGTATCCGGGGGTGTTGTTGTTGTTGTACCCTGGGCATCGGGAGGATTTGTTGCGGTGTTGGCCGTAACCGGGGATGTTGCTGTTGTACTACATTGACCATCAGGAGGATTTATTGCGGTGTTGGCCGTATCCGGGGGTGTTGTTGTACCCTGGGCATCAGGAGGATTTGTTGCGGTGTTGGCCGTATCCGGTAGTGTTGTTGTTGTACCTTGACCATCAGGAGGATATGTTGCTGTGTTGGCCGTATCAGTGGGTGTTGTTGTTGTACCCTGGGTATCAGGAGGATTTGTTGCGGTGTTGGCCGTATCCAGGGATGTTGTTGTTTTACCCTGGCCACCAGGAGGACTTGCTGCGGTGTTGGCCGTATCCAGGGGTGATGTTGTCGTACCCTGTGCATCAGGAGGATTTGTTGCGGTGTTGGCAGTATCCGGTAGTGTTGTTGTTGTACGCTGGCCTTCAGGAGGATTTGTTGCGGTGTTGGCCGTGTCCGGGGATATTGTTGTTGTACCTTGGGGATCGAGAGGATTTGTTGCTGTGTTGGCCGTATCCGGGGGTGTTGTTGTTGTTCCCTGGGTATCAGGAGGATTTGATGCGGTGTTGGCCGTATCCGGTAGTGTTGCTGTTGTACCCTGCCCATCAGGAGGATTTGTTGCGGTGTTGGCCGTACCCGAGGGTGTTGTTGTTGTACCCTGGCCATCAGGAGGATTTGTTGCTGAGTTGGCCGTATCCGGTGGTGTTGTTGTTGTACCCTGGGCACCAGGAGGATTTGTTGCGGTGTTGGCCGTATCCGGTAGTGTTGCTGTTGTTGTACCCTCAGCATCGGGAGGATTTTTTGCGGTGTTGGCCGTAACCGGGGGTGTTGTTGTTGTACTACCTTGACCATCAGGAGGATTTGTTGCGGTGTTGGCCGTATCCGGGGGTGTTGTTGTACCCTGGGCATCAGGAGGATTTGTTGCGGTGTTGGCCGTATCCGGGGGTGTTGTTGTTTTACCCTGGTCATCAGGAGGATTTGTTGCGGTATTGGCCGTATCCGGGGGTGTTGTTGTTTTACCCTGGCCATCAGGAGGACTTGATGCGGTGTTGGCCGTATCCAGGGGTGATGTTGTTGTAACCTGGGCATCAGGAGGATTTGTTGCGGTGTTGGCCGTATCCGGTAGTGTTGTTGTTGTACCCTGGCCACCAGGATGATTTGTTGCAGTGTTGGCCGTGTCCGGGGATATTGTTGTTGTACCTTGGGGATCGAGAGGATATGTTGCTGTGTTGGCCGTATCCGGGGGTGTTGTTGTTGTTCCCTGGGTATCAGGAGGATTTGATGCGGTGTTGGCCGTATCCGGTAGTGTTGCTGTTGTACCCTGCCCATCAGGTGGATTTGTTGCGGTATTGGCCGTACCCGAGGGTGTTGTTGTTGTACCCTGGCCATCGGGAGGATTTGTTGCTGTGTTGGCCGTATCCGGTGGTGTTGTTATTGTACCCTGGGCATCAGGAGGATTTGTTGCGGTGTTGGCCGTATCCGGTAGTGTTGGTGTTGTATCCTGGCCATCAGGAGGATTTGTTTCGGTGTTGGCCGTATCCGGGGATGTTGATGTTGTTGTAGCCTGGGCATCGGGAGGATTTGTTGCGGTGTTGGCCGTAACCGGGGGTGTTGTTGTTGTACTACCTTGACCATCAGGAGGATTTGTTGCGGTGTTGGCCGTATCCGGGGGTGTTGTTGTACCCTGGGCATCAGGAGGATTTGTTGCGGTGTTGGCCGTTTCCGGGAGTGTTGTTGTTTTACCCTGGCCATCAGGAGGCTTTGTTGCGGTGTTGGCCGTATCCGGTAGTGTTGTTGTTGTACCTTGACCATCACGAGGATATGTTGCTGTGTTGGCCGTATCAGTGGGTGTTGTTGTTGTACCCTGGGTATCAGGAGGATTTGTTGCGGTGTTGGCCATATCCGGGGGTGTTGTTGTTTTACCCTGGCCTTCAGGAGGACTTGATGCGGTGTTGGCCGTATCCGGTAGTGTTGTTTTTGTACCCTGGCCACCAGGATGATTTGTTGCAGTGTTGGCCGTGTCCGGGGATATTGTTGTTGTACCTTGGGGATCGAGAGGATTTGATGCTGTGTTGGCCGTATCCGGGGGTGTTGTTGTACCCTGGGCATCAGGAGGATTTGTTGCGGTGTTGGCCGTTTCCGGGGGTGTTGTTGTTTTACCCTGGCCATCAGGAGGATTTGTTGCGGTGTTGGCCGTATACGGTAGTGTTGTTGTTGTACCTTGACCATCACGAGGATATGTTGCTGTGTTGGCCGTATCAGTGGGTGTTGTTGTTGTTCCCTGGGTATCAGGAGGATTTGATGCGGTGTTGGCTGTATCCGGTAGTGTTGCTGTTGTACCCTGGCCATCAGGAGGATTTGTTGCGGTGTTGGCCGTATCCGGGGGTGTTGTTGTTGTACCCTGGCCATCAGGAGCATTTGTTGCTGTGTTGGCCGTATCCAGTGGTGTTGTTGTTGTACCCTGGCCATCAGGAGGATTTGTTGCGGTGTTGGCCGCATCCGGTAGAGTTGCTGTTGTACCCTGGCCATCAGGAGGATTTGTTGCGGTGTTGGCCGCATCCGGTAGAGTTGCTGTTGTACCCTGGTCATCAGGAGGATTTGTTGCGGTGTTGGCCGTATCCGGGGGTGTTGTTGTTGTACCCTGGGTATCAGGAGGATTTGTTGCGGTGTTGGCCGGATCTCGGGGTGTTGTTGTTGTAACCTCGGCATCAGGAGGATTTGTTGCGGTGTTGGTCGTTTCCAGTGGTGTTGTTGTTATACCCTGGGCATCAGGAGGAATTGTTGCAGTGTTTTCTGAATCTGACGGTGTTGACATTATGCCCTGTACATCAATTACGGTGTTCGCCGTATCTGTGGACATCTTTTCTGTGTCCGTGGCGGCAGGAGCATCGGATGCAGTCGTTTCCATATCTGGGAGCTGCGTTGACGTGCCAGAATCCCCAGAATTTATTGTGGCATCATTCACGCTCACAGGCGGCGTTGTGGTGGTTGAATCACCCTCCGCTGTTGCGTCATCCACACTCACGGCTGAAACATCCTCCACTGTGGCGTCGACAGTATTGAGCGTCTGTGTTGTGCTGTAATCTTCCCCCGTTGCGTTCTCTTCCATTGTCGGTGGTTGTGTTGAAGTGGGTGAATCCGCGTCTGTTGTGTTGGTTTCTTCACCAGGGGGCGCTGTTGTTGTGCCTGTCAAATCGTCCATCGTGGTGTCTTCCGCTGGTGTGAAATCTGTATATTCCGTAGTATCCGTTGTGTTTTCTGAATCAACCACATGCAACGAAGCGCCTAAGTTTCTTGCTTCACACGCAAACACACGCAAACACACGCAAACACACGCAAACACGCGCAAACACACGCAAACACACAAACGCACGCACACACACACACACTATATGCACTCACACACGCGGGCGCGCACACGGCGCGCACACGGCGGTCACACGGACGCCCGCAGACACGCAAAAACGTATACGCACACGCTACGCAAGCGAAGACGGACACGCACGAACAAACACAGACATACGCACGCGCTCACGCACACCGCGCATACAGACACGAGCGCGCATTCGGCAATAACCAAGGTATTCGTCGCAATCTACTCAAGTAAGGATGGAAGTCTATATTCCTGAAGCAAAATGCAAGATGGTCAAATGTTATCAGTTTGTTGAAATTAACGTTTTTTGGCGAACGAAAGGTAAGTCGCTATTACAGATGGTAGGATGGACGAAGATAGGAATATAAATGATGGTTGTCTTGATGATGAGGATGACGCAGATTACAATTATGATACTCGATTTCCTGCAAACGAAGCTCGTTGTCATGTCGTTTTGCAAAGAATAATACTAAAATAGTTGTTGTAGGATAATGTAATCCTCTACGGAGGCAACTCACCATACTACCAAATTACTTAATTCATCTTTTCCTGTGGGTTGACTGACAAAAGTCGATTGTCAGTACACAATTCCAGTCTAATATAATGTTAGTAACACTGCGACTACGTCAATGTTAAAAGAGAAAATGAAGCTAATAAATAAATTTAAGGAATAGGAACTGGAGACACACACGTTTTGTGTTGCGGCTGCAATCACACCCTAAGACGCAAGACTTACCTTGCGCGGAAATGGCGTGAGTCGCCACTAATATCACCACCAGGAGGCACCACTGTTTCGCTGCGCTCCCCGCCATGACGGCGATATTTCCCCTACAAAAGAACAATATTTGGCTACATACATCACAACAATTTTATCAGACCCCTACCAACTATGAACCGCAATCACATTCCTAATGGGATGTACCACAGCACAACACACCTACAATTCAATCTTCACAATCACACATGACCACATAATACCATTGTTAAAAGAACTGCATTGGCTGCCAGTTGCGAGTCGAATTGGGTTCAAGGTGTTGTTGGTGACTTACAAATGTATTCATGGTTTAGCGCCGTCTTATCCTGCAGAAATTATACAGCCACGAGAGAGTGATGGACGCCTACGCCAGGACCATGCGCCAACACTGCACCAAGGCATCACGAAGAAATGCATCGGCGACTCGGCATTTGACGCAGCAGCACCGCGACTATGGACTGAACTACCAGTGGACATTCATGCTTCAGGGACACAGAATATGTTTAGAGAGTCTTTAAAGACTCATCTTTTTATTATATATTTTAATTAATTTAAATTGTTTCGTTGTTACGGACATTATTTTATAAGTTAAGTATTACTTGTCTTAACGTGATTTTTTTATTTTAATGTTCAGTATTATATGTCTTAAAATCAGTGTTTAGTTTTTTTTATATTAATATACATTCATATGTTTGCTTGTACAGCGCATCGATCCGCTATGCGGGAATTATTGCTAAAGAAATACCGTATTATTAGTTTTATTAGTAGTAGTTTTAAACGTTATTAATATACCTACGTGCATTCCAGAGGACCGTTCTCTAATCAACCGTAATGGGATAAACAATTTCCATTGTGGACATATGTGTTGACGTTGTTGTCTGCTGACGCAGAATAATGTATAGTCCAATTCTTTTATTAGCGTACATGTTCAAAAAGTATCGCTACAACGTTATCACTAAATATATGTTTTGTATTTGACTGCGCAAGCAAATTGACGCGCGACTACTAGCACCTTTACTGAGAAACATTATGTCCAGCAACATAAAATTTGGGGCAGTTATTTATTCCTGTTTTACTTCAATATTTATTTCAAATACGCCCATTATACAGAAAACACTGGGATTGAAATAAGTTGACAAAGGTCTTTACAGGAGCGAGAGGAATGGAAGCCCGCTGCTCGAGTTTGAAAGGGCGACTCTTCACCATTGTCCTACAAGCACGACGTAGATAGCCGGCGCCTGAGAAAGTACGGAAGTCGCTAGAGGCAGTCACGCAACGACACACATTTGCTTTTCTGCTGCATCGATCCGTTACTGTCAGGTGTATGTCTCCCGTTCAACTGATTTGCTGATGTAAAAACCGAGTACAAGATACAGCCTCCAATCTTTGATCTGTAGCACATTTTTTCTTCGCATGCTTAACTTTTGTGCAGTAGAGATAGTTATCTACAAAATTCTAATATTAGGCATAGGATAAACACATAGATTGGTTTCCGTCTCAAGACACCGTTCAAGGCGTCGAAACCCGTGGGGGTGGCTTGAAGGGGGCTCACCCCTATTTTTTTGATGGAGGGTCTGGAGATAGGAATAGCCCTCAATATTTACGGAAGGTGTACATCTTAGGGTGGACATTATTTGGTGGGGTGCTGGACATATAATTAGCCTCAAGATTTAGGGAAGGGGTGCATTTGTTGATGGAATGTGATGTTTTGATGAGCCTGAAAACGTTTATGTGGCATGCCTCAAGAGAGTGTGTGGAAATCGAGGTTGTTGGTGAGCTTCTAAAATTATGAACGTCGCCGCACAAAAATGCCAACAGCACTCTCTCTCCCGTCTTCCGTTGTCTATTTGTTATGGAAACAAGCTGATTTACCTATTCGATACTTGATTCGCCTATTTTGAAACCAATCGAGAAAGGTAGGATTGAATTAAACAATACGAATATCATGCCTTTTTTCGCTTGAATTTTTAGGCACGTGCATTTATAGCCACTCCCTCCAGTCTCATGGCAATTGATATATATACCGTTATACACCCATTTTCACGTAACGCATACTTGTGTTATAACTTTTAGTTTTTTTTTATTATAGCGATGTGTTGGTACGTGTTAATTTGCGTCAATTCGCCAACTTGTTTTTTTGTGATAATTGTGACTACCAAAAATTGACATTTGTTTCGTCAGAAAATTATTGCACAATTGTTACCGCATAGGTTTCGCTAAATTAGAGGTGTGATCTTTCAACACATAATATAATAACAAAGCTGTTTTTGTTATAAAAATTTCGTTTAATAAGTGCGTTAATATAAATTGTGTCGCGTTCATGGTCATTCAAGCACACACACACACACACACACACACACACACACACACACACACACACACACACACACACACACACACACACACACACACACACACACACACACACACGTATATTCTAAAAATGTGTTCTTGAGTAATTATTACAATATGTTTTAGAATTTGCGTATTATATATTATGTAAGTGTAGAACATACATATTATTTTTTTTATTTCATACACACACAAACGTTTGTTGTCCCAAAGCATCTTTCCTTGTAACAATAACGTTTTGTATTACTATATCAAGTTTCCTGTATATCAAACACTAATATAAGACACTCGCACAGTACCATGTGTGACCTGAAGAGGGCGCTTCTAACACATTAATTATCCTATAGTAACATATGTTTGTGTCATTAATGTTACCAGGTGAACAATACTGAATAAATGTAAATGTAGTTTCGAAGACTTTGATTGTCAGAACTATTGTATGTAACGAGTGCACTTGATAGCAGCACGAGCATGAGGTTAACGACCACACGAGCGCGACGTTTGCAAGACTGCCATCCAAAGCAAACAAGTCAAATTGCATGTAATGTGCACACGGAAGACGTTAGATTTTTGAGCGTCGTGTCTTTGTAAGATATTTGCTACTACTCATATCGTCTAGCAATCAACAAAGCATATATCCCATTGTATTTTCCTCTGCCACCGCGAATACTTTCTTATACGTGTAATCCACACTGTTCTTTTGCAGACGTTACGTCGTGCCCTCTGGTTCATTTGTCTTTCTCATTACAACAATATCTACCTGCTTTCAATGCTCACACAGATAAAGCAAACCTATTCAGCTTCGGTCGGCTGCTTCTAAACTATTACTTTTTGTTCCCGTAGTTAAGATTGTCACAGGAACTCAAGCCTTCTTAGTCGCTGCACCATTTTTTTGGAACTCACTCCCTGCTAGAGTTAAATCAGTAGGAAATGTAGTTTCACTTCGCCGTCATACAAAAAAAAAAATATTTTTAATTGTGCATACATTCCTTAGCTTCGTAGCAACTCCGTCCATCTGTTGACGACGTCTGCTACGTACGTGATTAGGAGAATGCTTAATACTTCGTTCTTTATGCCAATGAAATGTAACTTTCCGAGGATTTGGGCGGTAAGGAAGTCATTGTATTATTATCAAAATTATTAGTATTATTATGTTTGAATAACCAATCAATGTCTTTAATAACTCGATGTCTTTCCATGTGTCCTTCCCATGACTTGATCTCAGATTATTACGATTTGAACGTATTTGATGCCAATTGTATTAAACCGCGTGTTTGTGTTACACACCTATTGTTTTCTGAACTACTATCTTTTCAATTTAATATTATTATTAAAAAATATAAGTTAACTCTTGAGCGTCCGTCTTTCGATCAGATCCAGTTAACAATTCGTTTTACCTGTAGTAGTATGCTCCATGATCTGACTGTTTAACTGGAAAACGTATTTAGCGCAGCATCGTCATGCCTCTACGGCGCAGATCCACTGCCTACCTGTCGCGAACTCTGTCTTCCAGATGTCTGCACACTTGTATCCCCGTTGAACCGATAAACGGCGTTTATTCCTGTTCCAGAACGAAATGAACGTGCGTCTTCTTTGTAGCCCGACTGGAGAATAATTACACAGGCAGACGGTCGTGTCTCCAAACATTACGTCACAATAGCGGGTGGGGTTGAATAGACACGCAGCATGCACATGACATTAGCAAAACCAGCGCGTTAGTCACACAGGAAAAACGTCGTGTCTCCAAACATAATCTCACACTAGTGGGTGGGGTTGAATGGACATGCTGCATGCACATGAAATTGGCAGGACCGGCGCGGTTATCAATGTTCCCGGTGGCTTGGACCACTACTCAAGCATTCACGACCATTGAATCGGCGCAAAGCGTCTGCCAATTTGGATCCTATTAGGTGTTGTTCTTGCAGATGTTGTGATTATATTAGCGGCTTTAATATTATGAATATTTATAGCTAAAAAGCGAAACGTAGATTCATGACCTCTTTTATTGTGCCTGCTGATTATTCTGATGAAATATGGTGAATACCTACAGATGAGAAAAGGGAAGATGAATAGATGAGGAAATATGCACAAACAAGAAAAACATGATGAGGAAACAAGCACAGATTAGGAATCATACAGAGATGACATGTACACACATCCACATAGATGCACTTCTGCGCACGCCTGGTTCCAGAAATATATATATCCTGTCAAGAGTAGCGGCCAACTTGTTGTGTTCTTCAAGTAGTGCATGACGACACATATCATCTGACTTCCGAACACACCATAAGGGGGGTGCATACCCTTTCAAATAGCTGATACCATATTGCATGCCTTTTTATCAGCCCATATACCGCTAATGGCTACCAGCAAAAAACAGGTTCAGCTCTTCATTCACTGGGCGTTGGTCCTGCACGAATTACAAGGACAAGGATCACTGCAGTACTCCCAACAGGAAAACATGTAGTAATGACATTGAAAACACTGTACATAATACACACATAAACAGGTCCGTAGTATGGTTGGTATTTGGGGAGGTGCAATTTTCGGCCTGCCTCTATCTCTGTCTCTGTCTGTCTGTCTGTCTGTCTGTCTGTCTATCTTTCTCACTCACTCACTCACTCACTCACTCACTCACTCACTCACTCACTCACTCACTCACTCACTCACTCACTCACTCACTCACTCACTCACTCACTCCCTCACTCACTCACTCACTCACTCACTCACTCACCCGCTCTCTCTCACTCACTCTATCTCTATCTCTATCTCTCTGTATCTATGTTTCCCTCTCTCTATGTGTCGCTTCTCTGACTCTACGTCTGTATGTGTGTCTGCCTCTATGTATGTCTGTATGTCTGTCTGCATGTATGTCTGTCTTTCTCTCCATGACACTCCTCTGTCTCTTCTATTCTCTGCTCATATGTCTGTCTGTCTGTCTGTCTGTCTGTCTGTCTGTCTGTCTGTCTGTCTGTCTGTCTGTATGTCTGTCTGTCTGTCTGTCTGTCTGTCTGTCTGTCTGTCTGTCTGTCTGTATCTGTCTCTCCCTCTGTCTCTCTGTCTCTCTGTCTCTCTGTCTCTCTGTCTCTCTGTCTCTCTGTCTCTCTGTCTATCTGTCTCTCTGTCTCTCTGTCTTCTTGTCGTCAATATGTCTATATCATAGACAAACATCAACATTAAAGACTCAAAAACCTTAGTCAGAATTGAAGTAAGCGATATAGGTCTAACAAGTCCTACTGTTTTCAATTGTATCTGGCGGGTGTTTCTTTGACAATGGAATAACGGTTGCTGTCTTTCACAATTTTGGCAGTACACCTTCTCTGAGTGAGCTGTTGAATATTGCTGTGACTGGAGGTGCGAGTAGGTTTCAAAGTACATGTTGTAATGTTGTCCGGTCCTGTGGCTTTGTTCGCTTTGACCTTATTTAGTGCTACCCCATCATCAGACACGCTAATAGTGAATTTAGCAGGCAGTGGTTCCTTGATGTCAAACATGTAGTGGGAAGACTGCAATCGCGGCAGGTCACCGCTCACTGACACAACAAAAAACTCATTGATAGAGTTGGCCAAGCTGTCCACATCTCCACCAGTAAATTTATTGGCTAGCCTCTGCATTTCGTTGAGACTACCATATGTCGTTCCCTTGAGAGCCTTCGTGTGCTTCCACCAGTCGCGTGTCGATGATTCCTCGAGTGATGCCATTTTTGACTGGTAAAACTGGTGTCGCAATTTGAGCGCTGTACGAATCACTACATTCCTAAGTCTTCTGGCTTGTTCCATATCACCTGACACACGAGCACGTTGACGCTGTCTGATCAGGTGGCGGAAGCCATCTGTGACTCATGGTTTATGAATGCTGTGACGTGACACCGTGTTTTATGGAAAACACGTACCCATCAATAGGTCCATGGTCTACTGGAATAAATTAAACTGTTCCTCGCACGTAGTCAATGTGCACATATACTTTCATCTGTGACAGCGCCGGCTGCCTGCATCCCGGGATGTTATACATTCAACGACCTTACGACGTCTTACATAATCTATAATCAGGTCACGGACGACCGCAGATCGACGTACGTATTTCCATCGTAATAGTACTTGGATTGCGGTACGGGCGTACTACGTTTCTTGTCTAAATAGGTATGTGCTTGTAAAAGTGTAAATTTATTTGTAATCAGGAATTTCATTTGCCAAAACCACTTCATAATCAACCAGTTACAGCCGGTGATTCACCAGACGTTGCTTCCCAGAAACAACTTTCGGAAAGAACGATGTGCCATGTTTAAGTATCGGTGAGAAGTGTTCATCGGTTTTGAATAGGCTTACATAATTGGTAACCACACTACTCGGGATGATAGGCATGCTCTAATATTGACACGTTTTGTAGTAAATAAATTTTATTTTGCCTCAGTTTGGTGAGAGTTTTACCTAAATTTCATTGCATATTTCTAAGATAATGATCATGAAAGTTCACCCCCCTCCAATATTCACCAGCCGTTCTTAGATTGATGTACGGGCGTACTTCGTTTGAGTATGGGCATTGCGATGATTCCTCGAGTGGTGCTTCCAGTACAGTCGCATACTAAGAGACTCGCCTCTCAAGTATCTCTCTCTCTCTCTCTCTCTCTCTCTCTCTCTCTCTCTCTCTCTCTCTCTCTCTCTCTCTCTCTCTCTCTCTCT
>OZ023209.1:62793701-62823417 GCA_963995525.1 Escarpia spicata | reverse complement strand
ATGATGGTTTAACTGTTCCCGGTACTATTACTCTAATGTCATGCAATATGAAATATCCATAATAGTACGTGTGCACTTTTACGGGTGTAGTTTTACTAACATGCCGACCACTGATGATAATTATTGATTTTTAAGACACCACGATAATGTTAGTAAACCATGATCTAGTGAACATATACTAACAGACTAACTGTCATATGGACAAAGGTCTTTTAATACACTGTGAGGAATGTACTGTTATGATGCATCAATTTAACTTTTTTTGTAAAGCGCTTTGGACAGAACTAAGGACTGAATACAGCGCTATATAAGAGCTTATTATTATTATTATCAAGGGCGGATCCAGCATTTTTAAAAGGGAGACCAGTGAAGATATTAGTGTAATAAATTTAATATTACAAAACTGTTTTAATTTGGCTTAAATCAAGGTGCGATTTACACGACTACATCGTTAATTGCACACAGTGTATTAATTTCAAGCAATGATTAAATACGTTCCAAAGGAATATAGTAGTTATTGTGTTGTTATAAATACACGGCAGAGCAGGAAGCTCTTAAAAGGTGAGTGAGAGGTATTAAGTTGGGAGGTTGAGACAGTAAGTATCGGATTGTAACTGTATAACATTTTTTATTTCTTTCTAAAAAGATAATAGATGTCCGACAGTATCATTCATAAGTACTCTTTGAAAGTGTTGTGCTTGGCTTCCCTGGGAGCTGGTTGGCATAATATATGCAACTTTTCTTGTCGCAGTTTGTCAAGAGGTGGGAGGGGACAAAAAACATTAAATATATTTTCCTTGCCCAAATCTTAATTGGAAGTACGATCGTACGTCAATCGAAGTACGCACCAATCTGATCTTTGCAGGAGCAGTTTTGTTTCAGTAATTTTTAAAAATATGCAATACAATCTCTACAATTGTTGGTGCAAATGAAACCTAGGATAAACATATCTACAACAAACTATATTTTAGATCATGCCAGTGATCAGTTAATTCTATTTTTCGAGATTTATTTGGCTCTGCCAACCTTGACCAACCTTTCACTAGTCGTAGGGGAAGCCTGTGAACTGAAATCATGTCCTATCCGGTTTCTAAATATAGCCCAACTGTTGCTCAGATTTTCTTCCCTCCTGACTTATCACAGAAGCCGTAACACATTACTTTTGGCACGTTTTGCGTGTTCCCCTACTATAGCGGTGATGAGATTTCAAAAGACTGAGAAGAAGACAGATGAAAGAAGACAGATTGTTCAACAAAAGAAAAGTAAACAGGACGGTGTTGAGGAGCTGCAACAGAACAGAGGACATGACAGTATGTCTACTATGGGCAAAGATAGAGGATCCATACTAATACAACATTTTATACTTCTAATCCTCTCCCAACATGTTTTGGACCCAACCAGAGGTGGGACTATGTTGGATTTAGTGTTCTCTTTTCAAAACGAATTAGTTGATAATGTAAAAATACACGAACCTTTGGGATCTAGTGATCATAACCAGATCCATTTTAGTATAAAAGTACAATCAGGGAATGATTATAAAAAGCGATGGAGGAGAAACTTTAACAGAGGCAAATATAAACAGATGAGAACATATTTAGCACACATAGATTGGACTAACTTAATGAAGGACAAGGCAGCAACAGAATGTTGGACCATTTTGAAAGATGAGATGGAGGGCATTATTGAAAGATTTGTTCCCATAAAAAGCATGGGAAGCGATCTAGGAAGACAAACCTATCAAAAGAAGTAATACGAAAGATTACTTACAAACAAATTATGTGGACAGTTTACAGAAACACTGGAAAAATAGAAGGCTATATCAACTACAAAGAGGCCCTTAACCTAGCTACAACCGAAATTCGAAAATCCAAACGAACATTTGAGCAATAATTGGCGAATGATATAAACAATTATAGCAAGAGTTTCTACGCTTGTGTAAGGAGTAAACAGAAGATTCGTGATATAGGGGACCACCAGAAAACAGTGCAGGAAACGTAATAGCAAATGGGTTTCAAATGGCAGAGGCCCTGAACGAGTATTTCGGCTCAGTTTTTACCACAAAAGATATATGTTCACTGTCATTACCAGTAAATAAATTTGAGGGAGATGAATCAAATAAATTAAGATGATGAAAGAAAACAAATCACCTGGAGTTGACGGGATACCACCAAAACTGCTTAAGGAAATTGTAGACCAAATCAGTAAACCACTTGCTGTATTCTTTAACTTGTCATATAAAAAGGGAATCCTTCCACTAGAATGGGAAAAAGCAAACATTACACCAGTATTTAAAAAGGAATCGAGGAGCAAGACAGATCATTACAGACCACTAAGCTTAATATCAGTTTTATGCACATTATTAGAAACGCTTATTAGAGACCACATGTTGGAATTCCTTATAAAACACAAATTAATAAATGAATCGCAACACGGGTTCCTAAAAGCTAGATCTTGTCTAACCAATCTATTATGTTTTAGAAGAAATTACAAAGTGGGTAGACGATGGGTCACCAGTGGAAGTTGCCTACTTAGATTTTCAGAAAGCAGTTAATAAAGTGTCACATCAAAGATTGTTACTTAAACTAAAAGCCCATGGTTTAGGGGATGATGTGATCAGTTGGATTCAAACAGGGTTGACAGACAGAAGACAGTGAGTAATAGTAGAGGCGGTGATTTCAAACTGGAAACCAGTTTTGAGTGGAGTCAGGGGTCGGTGTTGGGACCTATATTATTATTGATATATATAAATGATTTGGATGATGATGTATCAAGCAAATTCGCAGATGATACAAAAGTATTAAGATCATTTAAAACAGATGCAAATAATCACCCTATACAGGATGATCTAGCGAAATTGTTCAAATGGTCTGAAAAACGGCAAATGTTATTTAATTTTTGGATGTGTAGATGCGTCTACACAGGACATGGAAATGTGAACAAAGAATACATAATGGGCGATACTATATTATGTAAAACTGTAAAAGAAAAGGACTTAGGAGTAACAGTTAGTGCTGACATGAAAGTTTCGGACCAATGTGGAATTGCTGCTTCAAAGGGTAACCAAATACTAGGGCTAATTAGGAGAAATATCACATATAAGGAGAAACAGCTAATTGTACCACTGTACAAAGCAATAGTTAGGCCATATTTGGAATATGGTATACAAGGAGGCCATATCGTAAGAAGGACATATATAAGCTAGAAATTATGCAACAAAGAGCAACTAAGCTGATTCCTGAACTGAAAGATCTTGGTTATGAAAGGCGCCTAGTAGAATGTGGGTTGACAACATTAGAGACTAGGAGACTAAGAGGAGACCAAAGAGACGTTTTAAAGATATTGAATGGTTATTAGGATATTGATAAAAAATATTTTCTTCAAACTGAAAGAAGGCAATATAAACAGAGGGCACAATGCAGCATTAGTCAATTAACAGCGTAGGTTGGATATGAGAAAGTACTCATTCTCTCAGAGGACAATACATGACTGGAACAAATTATCTGATATTGTGTTAATGCTAGCAGTGTGAATATGATCAAAAAATTGACAGCTATCTGGCGAGGGCGGGTTATATGTAGATAGAAAATTGTTAGACTCTCGATAAGCCAAAGGCTTCCTTGTCCGCATGCCGTCTGGAGCTTACAGCTCTGGACGGCAATCTCGTTAAATCTCGTACGCCAAACGTAGTACGCCCCGTACTCCAATCCAAGTACGTACTACGATGTAGGTATGTACGTCGATCTGCGGTCGGTCCGTGACTTCATAATAGGTCCGTAACCCCCGTCGTGACGCTTGTAGATTATATATTTCATACTACTTATACCATCTACACATCGTGTAAGTGAACATATAAAATAAGTACTTGAGTTTCATAGTTTCAGTAAAGCTATTTTGGGTATGCGAACATGAGCACCATACCACCATTTGTTTTTCGTATTGTTATCAACGTTAGTTGATTAAAACTAACCCGTCGTGTTACATAATGAGAGAGTTTCAGTGAAGACTATGTATACCATCACAGGCGGCGTCACATCGTCCTGCTTTATAATATTAATTTGATTTAAACGATGACAATATAGTTTAATATAATTGTGTATCTTAGCAGACTCTTTACATCTACTTCACATCTACTTCATAAATGATGTTAACAATTCAAATCTGATTTGGAATTGTCACATATGCCTTTTTGAAAACGACAGTATTTTTCAAAGAGGAATGATATACTGATGACGTTGCTACTATTTCGGAAAGAGGGGCATGGGGAGTAGGGTTGGTCACAATTTATTTGGCCCTGCGAAAATGCAGTGGAGAAACAGGTTGTTATTATTATCATCTTTCTGACCCAAAAACCACAGAATGTACACGACAGAAGATTACATTGAATCGCCAGAATTGAATTATATAATGACATGATATAATAGTACCAAGATAAAAAATCACAGCGTCACATTCTTCATGAATTAAAACATAGTCTTAGCTACCACCAATTTACGAATCACATGTCCCTGATTGTGACGTAACACTTACTTTGACATATCATAAGTGAAGTAAATCATATCCCAATGGCGAATGGCCGGAACGTTAACGTCATACCTCCTCAACTAGGCCCGTGTACGGAACATCAACACCGTTGTTCTATTTGTTTTCTCCTTTAGCGACGCGTGTGTAACGTTCTCAACAAAGTAACAGATATAATGTGTCAATCAATAACACCCCCTTTAAAGCACACTGTACCGCCCATGCACAGTGCACCATCGGAGCGGAGCGGAGCGCAACATACAAAGTGATTGTTATTGAAATTGTTGCGGTTTCCGTGTGATAGTTATCCGAAATGCCGTCGTTTGTGACTCAACTGCGCGTTGAGATCAAAGTGAGGGCTATCATCCCGTCAGTTATTTTGCAAAATGGAGGTTTCATTATTCAAATGTGTTGTAAATCGTGTAAAACAAACTATTTCCTTCAGACAACTAGTCGACTTGTAGAATGCAGTTTTGCGGCATTTAATGTAAATTGGACCAATACATGAAATATTTAATTGATTGAACTGTTGATTTGGTCTTCATTCCAAAGTAAAACTTTTTAGAGATCTTTCTGATTATTTTGATAATGGTTCGCAGGGAATGACAAATACAACGTTATACAGCCTGTAGTGGGGTAACGTAAGCTATGGCGTTATATAAATACGGTTACTACAAAGTCGCTTGCAGATATATTTAATGGTTTCCTATGAAAATCGGAAGATTCCTCTCTTCAAAAATATATTGTGTGAAAATTATACACTTAACAGCCAAACAAAATATTACTATTATCAATGATATGGACATAGGTTGTTAAGTCCACTGCATTCAGTTAACTGCACGTCCTGTCTCGGGGCCTAGTAACACCCTGATCAGATGATACGGCACACTCACAAACCTTCACTTATCTCTGTCAGCTGTTCAGCCCATTCGGCTGTAAACATGACGTTTTGAAGATAGAATACGGATCACTGGTCACCTGGCACTAAGTGGTCATATCGAAGAATGCTGGTCATTTCAATAGCAATACTTTGGCCCCGCAAACACCAGTTCTCGTTGTTCCTATATGTCAAGATTGTAATTTTAAGAACTTAACATGGGTTGGTAGCGTCGGTGAAAGACTGCATTTAGGGTTACAATGTAAAGCTATGGTTGGCTGACTAGAATTAGGGTTGCCGTGTAGGCCATTGATGGCTATGCAGTGGTTATGCAATACTGTGAATGTCCGGATATGTATATATTTATGACGAACATTAGGTACATATGTTTGTGTGTAGGTACTATGATTGCATGTGGTGTCGGTGGAAACACATATGATATGAAGGGTGTAGGTTACACATCAAGAAATAAGAATATTTTAGTATTATAGTTATCATTTATTGTAGTGTCGGGGCGTGGTGAAGTCTGACAAAGTGTACTCGAGGGCGGTAGACGCCGAGTAACACCTCGTGTAACAACAGTGCGAGAGTAGACGGCTTACGCGACAATGAGAATTCACACCCGAAAAAGGAATTCCAGACGAACCGAGTGATAACTACTTCGCTCGACTACTGAGGAACAAAATTATCATCAAGTTGACGTTGATGACAAAATGTGGTATCGTTCATTATAAACATTATGTTCTCACATCTCTACATTGCGAGTGCCATGCAGACAGCCATAGGGTGTTGCATTTGTTGTGCCTATATGGCGATTATGTTATAGAATCTTTTGGTGAAATAGTATAGGATTGAAGAACTGGTCATTCCTTGTGTACCTATGAAATGTAATGATAGAGATGTATGTACGTAAGACTTTGTATGATAAGAGATTAGGGAGGCTGACGAGTCTTACTTGAAGAATCGCTGTATTTTGTTGTTTGAAAGATGGGTCAATAAATTTTGAAAATTCTTTAATTATGTATAACTACTTCCCTTCTGATTTATCTCAGAACCCGGATATTTATTAGCAAGGCCATTTCACCTGGCGGTTCTTGACACTATACAACAAGTTATCTGACAGCATGCAATCAATGTCATGCAAATTTATACAATATTATATAAACAAAGATCATTGCGGCTACATATAGTGGTGGAATGGTCTTCGCGTAGTAATTACAGCGTGGTTGAATGCTTCCCGAAAGTATACGTGAAGGGTTTCAGGGCAAAACGCGATATATCCAATTTCTTCGTTTTGAGATAAAGTCATTTTGGCGTTTATCGCGTTTTGCCCTGAAACTCTTCATATGGTGCTTCCGTTTTGCCCTGAAACCCTTCATATGGTGTTTCCGTTTTGCCCTGAAACTCTTCATATGGTGTTTCCATTTTGCCCTGAAACTCTTCATATGGTGCTTCCGTTTTGCCCTGAAACCCTTCATATGGTGTTTCCGTTTTGCCCTGAAACTCTTCATATGGTGCTTCCGTTTTGCCCTGAAACTCTTCATGTGGTGTTTCCGTTTTGCCCTGAAACTCTTCATATGGTGCTTCCGTTTTCAGCGCCGTGAGATTTCCTAATGCCTTAATCATGTGATCTATACAAACTTACGTTTACCTTTTCCGACAATCCTTCGTTCTATTTCTTAAGAAGTATGACGGTGTGACGGACTGGCCCAAACAGAAACATATCTGGAATGAGGTCTTTAAAGTGTTGTGCTTTGTGTTGTCAGCGAGGCGTGACCCCGTTCCACGACACTTACTGCACATGAAAAGACCAAGAAGTGAACAAGACGCTTAATAAAAAAGAAGCGCTGCTGTGCGGAGTAAATCCTACCTAAGCAGTAACACATTATTTACGAATCCACTCAGGACACGGAGACAGCTCGCACACTGGAAACTCACTATTGAGGTCACCTTCGGGACTGGCGAAAGTGCCCTGAATGTCGAGGTGACCGTATTAGCGAATTTTTTGTACCATATACAGTTTACATTAACGGTGTTGTGTTAGTAACAATTATATTTCAACAAAAACGAATGGATTCCACTTTTAACGAATACTTGTAACGAATGCTCTGAAGATTCGTAGTTAAACGTACGTTTGCAACACGGTTGTCATTTGTAACTGACATATAATAACAAACATCATGTGTGTTTCAATTGTGTACATACATCCATTTTAACTGCGTTTCAGATTGTGCCGACCGACCGACCGACCGACCGACCGACCGACCGACCGACAGACAGACAGACAGACAGACAGACAGACAGACAGACCGACCGGCAGATATACCGGCAGACATACCGGCAGACAGACCGGCAGACCGACCGACCGACCGACCGACCGACCGACCGACCGACCGACCGACCGACCGACCGACCGACCGACCGACCGACCGTCCGACCGACCGACCGACCGACCGACCGACAGACAGACAGACAGACAGACCGGCAGACATACCGGCAGACATACCGACAGACAGACCGACAGACCGACCGACCGACCGACCGACCGACCGACCGACCGACCGACCGACCGACCGACAGACAGACAGACAGACAGACAGACAGACCGACATACATACCGGCAGACATACCGGCAGACAGACCGACAGACAGACAGACATACAGACAGACAGACAGACAGACAGACAGACAGACAGACAGACAGACAGACAGACAGACAGACAGACCGACCGACCGACCGACCGACCAACTTGCAATGTTTTAGTTAGTGCACAATTCCATCTTACAGCAATCTTCAATTTGTAAGAAATCAGTCACATATAAGAAAGGGTACGGCAGTGTTAATGAGTAATCACATCAATCCTGACACAAAAATAGGGCCTATTCCCTATACATATATTGTACGTTTGTACGATGATGTAAGGATATCGGAGATAGTTGAAATCATGGTTTCAAAGATAGCACATATTCTGGAACTAGTTTCTTTGATGGAGATTACACGAATGTACTGCAATACGTTTATTTTTTTATTTCACAAACTATATAGCGAATTGCTTCGCTTGGGTATGTCCAATATTGTTATTTTAGGTCTTAGCAGGTTTTAGTAATTTTAAGAAACCAAAAAATACAGGAGAACAGGTGCAACTGGCGAGCTGTTTACTTAAAACAGAAGTTTCAACTGCGTACCAGACGTCAGACAAAACGGAAAAAGCAGAACTGAAATCCAGCGTTATTACATGTCATAGCTTTAGAAGAGCAAACATGAATAAATAGCTAACAACAATCAGTGTATAAATAACGAATGATCTAGCTGAATGACCCCATTCAGCTATATCGTTCGTTATTTAAATACGGTGTATATATATATACCCCTAGTTTATTGTTTACATTACAGGTTCCATACAAACTGTACATACGTATATGTACATACTGTACACGTTACTCACGAGAAATACTGAGTGACGTTTACTGTGAATCTATTTTAAAGTTCTGCCAAATGATTTAACAAACCGGTGTTTCAACTAGGCCCAGTTCCCCTATTGCGGGCGATATCCATTTCATATGTTGATATCGTCGCATCGACGTTACTGCCGTGCTGCGTTGTATACAACTTTTTATTTGCTCGCAAAATTTAACAAACCTGTATTTCAACTAAGCACAGTTCCCCTAGAGAGCCGTATATCATGCAGTGAAATACTTTGTTATCACAAAGGCAGACAAGTTGAGTCCATTCATACATGATTGCGGCAATAAACAGTGGAATACCTGAAACTTATGAACATGATACACCAGCATTCTTTAAACCGGGTTACGCCATGTTGAATCCGTTCGAGAATGGTACGAACCGACTATGGCTCTGATGACATCAACTAAAAGTTCCCTTCTCAATTGGATGGTTTTTCCCATCCCGCTTACATTAACGTAACGATAATCTGGCATTACCATCTGGTGAATTGATTATGAATTTTCGTTCGTTTACATTAGGAAACGTATACTTGGACACCTTTATTTACAGAGTGCACGTACATGTGCTATATGCTGAACAACCCGTTACCTGTATGCCAAGCGCAGGTATTGCAAATACAACATGCGTCGTTTTAACCTACTTATATATTGAGAACACAATTAACTAGATTAACAAGCAACTGACGATGAATACTTGTATTTCCTAGACGCGATGTTGTGTGCTGCAACCACGTGATTTATTTGCTCGAACAACTTGACGACGGGCTGAAGTGAAGCTAGCACCACCCATGACCATGATTCACTTGTGTCAGACGCAACAAAGCAGGATTGCATAGCTCTGTCAGCGACCGGGCGTCACACCACTATGTCAGCTCTGTTACATTGTATTCCTTCTTCGTTGACTTAAAACAGGTGTTTCCCAGCATATTTACAACTTGCTGTTGCATATAATGTCGGGTGGGACGGAACATCAATAAATAATGCAATAAAGTTGTACGCAGCTCTACTTGACTGCTGCAAAATAGCAACGCACCACCTGAAACCACAGTTCGCGGAGAGTCTGCACAGACTGATTGGCACTTTGTGACGCACAGGATGACAACAAGCGGGAAGGTGGTAGTCACATGACACGATCACACATGACACGGCATCTGTTGCCCAACCACGTATTTGCTGCAAGCAGATTGAAGTAGAGGAACGTTTTCAAGAACTCGTCTTAGACCTTATACAACGCTAGGCAGGATGTGTGGAAGAGCAGACTGCAAGATACACAAGTAGTCGTCAAGCCGTGTTGCGCCGAACTGCATCTATACCAACCTGGCTTGACCACCCTTGGTAATGAGTATAAAGTATCTCCTCAATTGGATGTTTTCAATCACCTCGTCTACCATCAAAAACACCAAGCACGACCTTGTAGCGATGACATTATTTCGTTCGTTACAGTTTTTCTTACCAAAGTTATATAATTTTTTGTTTCGCATTAATTCCCTGTATTAGTTTTTATAACTGTAGATGCATATATAACGAATCCCCTATATTGGATGTATTGTTATCATTCGAAGATGCGCATATTGCACCCTTCAGGGTTATGCGCAAGTAACGCATGTCGCATTCACACTAAACTGTTTAGTGTTACCATACAGTTATCGGCATTTACACAATAATGCCATAGTGAGACATGCGCCACATCATACATTCAGATTCTGGCCTTATAGTCAGCTTACGTCAAGCGGAATATGGTTAGATACTTTGAGAGGTGTGTTTAGTTGGACCGTAGAATAAAGTACACAGGTTATGCTCTAGTGATAACTGATAGTTTAGTTATCAACTATTCAGACTGCATAAAAAGATGCGCTTTTAGTGTACTGGTATAATGCGGTTATAAATAGCTATGTTAACGCGCAATAGCAATAGTATACTTGTCATTGTTCCCTTTTACAATGAAACTTATAATGCTGCCACCTGGTGAATGATAAGTGAGTGTCGGTTCTCATGCTGGTGAACAAATTGAAATTGTACATTTGTTTTAATAATGTGTTTGTCGTTGCTTACATGCGCAAAGAAATTACTCGCCCAAATGTTTACACATTAGAACCAAAAGCCGCAATTAATGTTATTATAATAGCAAAAACTTCACAAATCAATAATGATGGCAATGTCTAGCCTATTGCTCACAACTTCTGCTGCACTTATACTATCTCCCCGACGCCGTCGCTTGCGATAGAACTGGCTCTATTTCCAGACGATCGTCGCCTCGTTGCATGTAATCTGTCCAATCGCAGTCAACATCTAGAAATAGAATAGACTTCCCTAGAAATAATGGCTGCGTTGATGCGTAACGGAACTTGACTCGTTGTGGTCACGTGACACTTCCCGTCTCAAGCAACTACACGGCGTCGTGTATACACGCGACCCATATCCCTTGCGATCTATATTGCAAGCGATATCATTCAGCCTTGACATTTCTTAATGACGTCAAAATCGCCTCGTCGCGGCGACGGCGTTGCTTGGTGTAAAGCCCGTTTAAGGCATGCGAATCTAATCACGGATTGGTCTTCTGCTGATTTGATGCTCATATTATAAATTGTAATCTTAACAAACTAGTACGGATTAACAACAACATCTCGTTTTCCAGTACCAGTGCGTCAAAGAAGGGACTTACCTCGCTATTTGTATGACATATCATGTTATCTTTATTGATAAAAATACAAAAAAATGAATTATTGTATACAACATTTCACTGCATTCGATGTGGTCGATTTCCAATGGTCACAATAACATGTTCGCAATAGTATTTTGAATAGTTGCATATTACAAACGAATCATAGGAAAACGACGATTATATTAGTAATGCAATTTTATTGTTATACATACATATATGCACTTATACACACAATTTCTGCATGTTCAGTGTCTTTGCAGTATGCAACATTATTAACTAAGCACTTACATCACTGTTTTCGTTCATACACATGACACAGAAACCACGTCTGTTTGTAACAGTGGTATGTTATTGATTTTACATAGTGGATTCACTGTAAATATGCATTCATATTTAAACTATTTTACAAAGTACTACTTGTGTCAGCGAGTCATAACATAAAGTAAACACCAACAATTATACGATTACAGGTAGTATTTGCCTTGGATTCACACAACGGTTCAAATGCCTGACGGGGAAACAATCAAATGCATTAAGTCACATTCAAGTGATGGTGAACATTTACATTGCTTATGTAACATCAATAAGTATATTTGTATTCAAACCCACAGGTCCGTTATTTAACACGTTGTAAACCGTAAAATGCCATTAGTATGCAAAATATCAAACACCACGCAATTAAGTATATGGTAGGACCCAATGTTAGTCAACTAATAATTATAACGATGCAACATGCTTTTTACAAATGCTAGTCACAGTGATAACATTACACCCATTAAAGCACATGATTATGTTAGGAACGTATCCTGAAATGACATCTAAAATGGAAATATTTACAATAAACATTTCGTAAAGGATTGAACACAAATAAAACGTTTAAGTTGCAAAGCTGTCTGAATATTTCTATAATAGATTGGTACAGTTATTCCTGATACCGTGCCTCGAATAACTCTAGTTATGATGCGATATCCACAGTAGCGGGTATTCCCGGTCAAGTGAGCTACGTTCGGGCACGCCACTGGGTCGACATTCGTTGTCATTTCACAACTCGAAATTGTCAGGTCTTGGTAATTCGAGAAGGGTATCAACATGATGTCGTACCGCAATACATTCCGTGCGAAGCTAAGCATTGCGGTTGAATATTGGTCCAACCGATGGCCTCGTTGGCGCCCTGCTATTCCAATGTTAGTGACGCCAACGTGTGACGTCAACGTATCTAACGTCATTGTCTCTTAGGAAATAACGTACCGCACAGTCTCTCTATTGTAACTGTCGCGCCAGTATTCCTGCTACCAACAACATCGTAGCGTTAATTATTGAAGTTGCTTTCTATGCAGTATGTGTCCGATCATTGGCGATCGCTGTGTCATGTGACGCGCGTCAAGTGAACGGAACGAGATGATCAGAGCAGAATATTTCGTTGTCGATGCAGTGCCGTTATAGTTTTCAGTAATTTCGTCAAGTCAGTTTCACTTGGTCGATTTTGAACACCACGTCGTGTGAAGCACATCACGTGATCGGAACATGATGATCCGTGCAGAATATTTCGCATGTCTCCGCTCAAATTTTTGATGCAGTGTCGTTGTCGTTTTCCGTAATTTCATCACGTCGGGTTCACTTGATCGATCATTTGGCCTGTTCCCATGACTGCAGAATAACAAGAACCATGTGTCACGTGTGCATCGCAACTGAATAGTTTCTCTTAGATATTAGCCACAGAGCAACAAAAGCGAAGAAGTGACTACATTGGGGAAAAAGAGGACAATATATTTTAAAACCAAGACTACGATGTAATGTTAATTCCGCATAGTTTCTCAACATTTAGTCAAAATTGTATATTGTCGTTCGTATTTATGCAATAATATTATTATATTTCTTATTCAAGTACATGTACAAATTGTATTATGAACACGATAATCGTCATAATCGCCATCGTTGTTACTTTATACTTCTGTTTATTCCTGGCGGTCATATTCGATAATGAAAATATTACATTGTACTCACGCGATGAAATAGAAAACATGTATGCGAATGTTACCTCTGCCATATTTGATTCAGTAACACAATCATGGTAATAGATTATATTACTGGGAGAAGTTGCGGCTATTCAACGAATAACGTAAAACTCATGTACCTACCTGACCGGTTGTCAGGATTGCCCATACATACGTTGTTTTCGTGTTTGTCTAAATAAGGCCATGCATATCAGATATGTTTCGAAATGTCCGTGAATGTATTGGCAAGTGAACTTTCTTGAATTGTGATTACGATACAACACAGCCTGTGTGTTCAGTCAGATACTAGATGAGAAACTCACCCAGACGTCGTTGCCTCGCTGGGTGGGAGCGTTCCGATGAAGCATGTCGCCTTGGCGGCCCGCGTTGCGTTGTGCGAAGTTTCGCATCATGCCCCAGTCCTGCAACAAATCGTGCATCAGCATCTGGCCTATCAATGACACGATCTAATGCCTAGCATCTAGGTCGGCCAAACTTTCTAAATGGCTTACGCACATGGTCATCTGTCGGTCATTCAGACAAATAATTTTCTTTGAGACAAAATGTAGAACAACGTTGTTTACGTGGTACCTGCATGGAGGAAAGATTGATCTGACAAATATCACACTCTGCAATAATGCAATGCACATTACAATAAAAACATTGTTGGAAAAGCACTGCGTGAAGAACTGGCGCGCGTAGTGTTGATTATTATGTCAGTTTCAGGATCATTAATCATTGTGGAGAGACGAAAATACAACTGAGACAAATTAGAAGGACATAAACAATAACTCACTATGTTTGCTACTTTGCTCATGGCTCTGTTGATCATGGTCATCCTTTGACGTTCGTACTTGTCCCGTTGTATGGCGTCTGGGTCAGCGGCAGGCATCGAAGGCTTACCATCCTGCCACAGCATCTGTCGATTCATTGCGGTCGGACTGCAAGAAGACGACACGCGCTCACACGGATGATGTACGTGCTGACGCTAACATAGCTAAAAGATCTAGACTCCCGCTCTACAATGGTGACATATCAACATTCTGTTCTAAGCTGTGATATTGATATAATGTTTTTATTTCGCTTGATAAAAACCGGTTTCATGTTAATGACGAGTGTGACAAGAATAACTATCCTGACGACAGTACTGAAAATTAAAACATTAATAATCATGAGAGCGAATACGGTACTAATGATGGTTTACGTATCAGTGATAATAACAAGAAAGTGTAGTAATAATTATATTATTATTATTTGAAAATATTTTGGTTGGCACTATAAACACACATTTGTAGTAAAGTTTCCCGGAGTATTGTTGTTGATGTTGTTGCTGCTGTTGATTCAATGCAGCAGCAACAGTAGCAGCAGCAACAACACAAGTATCAAAAGCTGCAGTAGCAGCAGTAGTAGCACTAGCAGTATAATAATAATAACAATTATATTACTAGCAATTATAGTATAATGTAGTTGTAATAACAATACTAATTTATGTGATGAGGATGATTATTATTATTATGTGATGATGGGCAGTCAATCAATACCTGTAGGGAACACTGACTTCATCTTCGTCCGAGGACCCTCGGCGGAGTGCCTTGGCTTCTCTGACCTTGCGCACGGTGAAGATGACGAGAATGACGACAAGGACCAGGAGAACGACGGATAGGACCGTGCCGAGGACCACAGGCAGCCACGGGAAATCTGGTGATATTGTGATAACGACATTATACTTTATAAGTGTACAAATTAAGCTAACGATAATGTTATTACTGTTATCAACTTTCTGACAAGGTAACGCTTGTGAGAAAAAAAAGGCCACGCGCATAATTTGTTCATGACGTAGGCAAACCGCGACGTACTGAATCCGTCAATTAATTCAATATTCTTTATTCAAATCAAACACAGTTCATTACGAGTAATGTAATGACCTTACAGCCCTGTAATAAAGTATGGTATTCTCACGTATTTATTTACCCCCCCCCCCACCCCGGCAAGTCTGTGTCCAATGAAAGATGCGATAAACATATATTCACCTTTGCCTCCTAGCGGAGTATCTGAAACAGGACAGTGTAAACGTTAACACCATTATCTAATAGCACAATTGGAGGCAAGATAATTTTCGACATAACAAAACAACATAACAACATTTACATAATAGTTTCGTTATCAACACTCAATTATAGAGTTAAGTTGTTTAGTTACGTGCTTTGCATTCTGCGAAATAAAATTTTACACGAAACATATTTCATATTATAACAATATTTCCATCTTGGAAATGTTAGGAATATATAGTTTAAAAACGGGTAGAGAAAGAAGTTATGTGAATAATATGTGACGTAATAATTGTGTGTATGCTTCCTCTTAGTGTTAGATCAGTTGAAAATATTACAAAATTCCGTCGTCATTTAAAAACGTTTCTTTACAACCTTGATCCACCGTAGCTCCCTAGCGCCTTGACCCATCTGTTGACAACTGGAAAACTACTTATGGATTTTGAGATTGACCAACCCTTTTGTTTTGATGCGTCTCTGAGCTTGGTTTCCAAGGATTTCAATATTCTTTATTCAAATCAAACACAGTTCATTACGAGTAATGTAATGACCTTACAGCCCTGTAATAAAGTATGGTATTCTCACGTATTTATTTACCCCCCCCCCCACCCCGGCAAGTCTGTGTCCAATGAAAGATGCGATAAACATATATTCACCTTTGCCTCCTAGCGGAGTATCTGAAACAGGACAGTGTAAACGTTATCACCATTATCTAATAGCACAATTGGAGGCAAGATAATTTTCGACATAACAAAACAACATAACAACATTTTATATAATAGTTTCGTTATCAACACTCAATTATAGAGTTAAGTTGATTAGTTAAGTGCTTTGCATTCTGCGAAATAAAATTTAACACGAAACACATTTCATATTATAACAATATTTCCATCTTGGAAATGTTAGGAATATATAGTTTAAAAACGGGTAGAGAAAGAAGTTATGTGAATAATATGTGACATAATAATTTTTTGTATGCTTCCTCTTAGTGTTAGATCAGTTGAAAATATTACAAAATTCCGTCGTCATTTAAAAACGTATATTTACAACCTTGCTTATCAACCGTAGCTCCCTAGCGCCTTGACCCATCTGTTGACAACTGGAAAACTACTTATGGATTTTGAGATTGACCAATCCTTTTGTTTTGATGCGCCTCTGAGCTTGGTTTCCAAGGATTTAGGCGCAATAGAAGTTATCTTATTATTATTATTATTATTAACGTCAACGGAACGGAAAAGAAGACTCACCAGAAACCCTGATGCTGTTTCTATCCACATCAACTCCACCTATCTGAAAGTCTGTCTGAGTAGCGAGGATTGTTCTCAGCTGATCCATGTCCTTGATGGAATCATCCACCCAGAGAGTAAAGTCGACAACGACGCTGCCCTCCCTGTTACACATCAAACAATACACATTGTTGATGAAACACAGCGTTGATATTTATTCAAAACATCAACGCTCCTGAAGAGAAAATGTATTTACTTTCTGTTGAAATCATTTGATATTCGACACAGATGCCGTCAGTAGTTATTGAGTTTGAACTCACATGAAACAGATGTGCATTTGTGTTTTTGGTGTACCATCATAAAACACGTGACAAAGCAGCATCACATGATGCTACAGTGTCAAATTAAATCATATACAATTAATATAATTTTAACTCTTTCATTACAATACATTCTAATACAAACTAACCCAAAACCTATACAATAACAATACAATGATTAAAACCAATCCTTCAACAGTATTTAGTTTATTTTGAGATATCAAACTGTTCGGGATTACGGCCTCATTTGTTGATAAAAGGAGACAATTCGTACGTACGTGAACTTTATGTCAGTGACACCGATCAGCTTTGAGCGAACATAGTTACTTTGGCTGTATATCCGTGTGAGCTAAAAACAACAACAACTGTTTATGACAAGTACAGTACAAAACACACGCTAGAACACGGCCGCTCGTGAACGTTATGAAAGTCACAGCGACAAGCTTTCGGCTAAGGGTTTTACTGTATTATCAAGGTGTAATTGTATAATCTAAAAATACATATTAATTAAACTTTTATGAACGCACACGTTTCGCAATTATTGTTGAATTGTAAATTATTCGAATCGATTGGCATTGATTGGACTCTGAATAGTCATTATGTGTTTCTTCAGTTTGCCATTGTGCGTTTTGCATGGAAACATAGGTTACCTTCGCTGATAACTGTTAACATAGCTACACAATTTCTCCTAATGCTATATTAATGAATCGGTCGTCCCGCCAGCTGTGGTCCATATGTTATGCTATTCATGAATGAAACTTTTAAAACATATGACGGTACAATTATATTCTTGTTTTATTTTCTGTTCGCTGAAATACGATTGGGTGGTCAACATGATCGAAAAGATAGCGTGCGTTTATTAACATGAGAGGAGAACGATCAGGAACTTACGTTTAACTATGTGTAAAAACAGCTTAACATTGGCCCGATGTTAATATTCCCTAGAATCCTGCTATAAGATATTCTGAAACTGCTTTGCTAAATACACTAACTTATGTTATAACAAAAAAGGAACAAGGTGTGTGTAACTATTGTCATGATGTATGTAATAACGGTCTGATATCCGCACCTCCTCCGAAACATTTGCTGCTAAGTTTATGTAGTCATCTGTTGTGTTGTCTTTAAGGCTGGCTGTGTACTTCAAATCTGGCACCCGGAATCGTCCGTAGTATGGAATTGTCTTCAGGTCTAAGTACCAAGTAAACACCAAGTAATAGTGATTCCAACGTAAACATTATTGTCATAATCCTGTTAGATGCAGTGTGTAGCTATATAGGAAGTAAGATACTAGTGCAGTGATACATGACATAATCATACCGAATTAATCTGTGCATATGATGTAAGATGAGATTGTTGTTATATGACCTAATCAAGGTCAAATAATCGCATTACATTTGTTCACATTGTAGGTATATTACCCTTTGAAAAATGTAATCCACATAAACAAACTGGTGTGTATAAGATGCCATACAAAGGAGGGCAATACATAAATTAATAATTATAGCGATTATATTTTCATAGATAACGTTATGCCTATCGGTCACTTGTTTTTCGTCTATACACAATTTATTCTTTTGACAAAAACAAAAGTCCTGCATAGATTAAATATAACATGTTTAAATAAAACAAAGTGTTCGATTTTACCTGTCTTTGTCACTGAGCCAACTCCCAATTTGCTAAACGAGCCATTGGTTTCTGTGATAGCCGTAACGACAGAGTCCATAACAGAAGCATCCTTCTGTGGCATTTTAATATCATACTTGACCACAACACTGCCTTCACTGGAAACAAAGTCATAGTTGATCACTATGGGAAACACAGAGATAGTTGGTGAGACTGGAAACAAAGTCATAGTTGATCACAACACTCTCCACGCTGGAAACAAAGTAATAGTTGATCACAACATTCACCACACTGGAAACAAAGTCATAGTTGATCACTACACTTTGCACATTGGAAACAAAGTCATAGTTGATCACAACACTCTCCACACTGGAAACAAAGTCATAGTTCATCACACCACTCTCCACGCTAGAAACAAAGTAATAGTTGATCACAACATTCTCCACACTGGAAAAAAGTCATAGTTGATCACTACACTTTGCACACTGGAAACAAAGTCATAGCTGATCATAACTCTCTCCACACTGGAAACAAAGTCATAGTTGTTCACAACTCTCTCCACACTGGAAACAAAGTCATAGTTGGTCACAACTCTCTCCACACTGGAAACAAAGTCATAGTTGATCACACCACTCTCCATACTAGAAACAAAGTCATAGTTGATCACAACTCTCTCCACACTAGAAACAAAGTCATAGTTGATCACAACTCTCTCCACACTGGAAACAAAGTCATAGTTGATCACAACCCTCTTCACACTGGAAACAAAGTCATAGTTGATCACAACTCTCTCCACACTGGTAACAAGTCATAGTTGATCACTATGGGAAACACAGAGATAGTTGGTGAGAATACAGTCGGCACTGGAATCAAGGTGACAGTTAATGATAATTCTGCCCACACTTGGAACAATATAATAGTTGACGAGGAAATATAAATGAATACAGATCGCAATAAAACAAAAATGGAAAGACAATAATAAACACAAAAGGGCCGATAAATCTGGTAATGTAATACATCTAGATAATAAGAATAGAGAGAATAAATTTATTATTATTTGCAACTTTGTAGTTGGATTGTACATACATTCACCATAAAAGCCCCAAATCACACAAATTTCATAATGTTACAAGTTACAATACGACACAACATTATGTTACAATACTCATAAAACATGTTGTACTAAATAAAATAACGCAACACCAAAGATACTGTTAAGTAAATTACACAAAATCGCCCCGTGACGCAACAAACTCAGTATGAGGCGCTTTATATTAAAACGTGTACATTGCATTACTATCTTTCATAAAAAAATAAGATACTTTAAATACACTAAAATTAAATCATATAGTTTAAATATTAAAATTGACTGTTGAGACATACACTAAAATCATTAAGTGTTATGGCAGTGTACTAAGCACCATGGAATTAATGAGTTTTTGTAGCGATTTGTGTTCGCCATTGGGACGGGTAACTCATTGAATGATCTTAGTGTATACGGCACATTTCGAATATTTGGTAGTAGCGTATTCAGTTTGTGGTCACTATGCTTCATTCTAGCGAAATACGTTTTACACAATTCATTGCGTCTATCATGCAGCGTTGGTAAGTTTACCATCTCCAGAATATCCTCGTACACACAACCAGGAAATATAGTTTTGAGACACCTTTTTTGAATTATCTCGATGTTGTCCGATAAATATTTAGGCAAGTTCGTGTGCCATACCGGGCAGGCATATTCAACTACTGGTCTAATCACAGATACATATATTCTAACCAAGTCATTTTGGTTGATACCATTTGATATGGAGAAACGGAAAATATTTGCATTTCGAAGATAACACATTCATTACTAAGATTGTTTGTCGAAATGTTAACTAGAATATCATTATTGCTTGGGACACATATTAACAGGTAGCGCTCGTGGTATGCGTGTAACTTACCTGAAGGTTACGTCAGTAATTTGGTATTTCCCTTTCCCCAACTTCTCGTCGATGATCGCTGTCAGCTGAAATATACAATATCAGAATCAGCTTGTTGTCACAACACACACACACACACACACACACACACACACACACACACACACACACACACACACACGCACACATACATACATACATATATATATATATATATGTGTGTGTGTGTGTGTGTATGTGTGTGTATACACACATATATATGTATATATGTGCGTGTGTGTGTATGTGGGTGTGCGTTTGTGTGTGTGTGTGTGTGTGTGTGTGTGTGTGTGTGTGTGTGTGTGTGTGTGTGTGTGTGTGTGTGTGTGTGTGTGTGTGTGTGTGTGTGTGTGTGTGTGTGTGTGTGTGTGGGTATGAGTGTGTTTGTGTGTGAGTGACGTTCGCCGTAGATAGAATTTAACCTTTCTTATTCTTTTCAACAAGCACACACTTAATGCTAAGACTTTTCGCACACTGCTGTGTTAAAAGTGCGGTCAAAGCAAATAGGTTTAAGCACATTGCAACACATACCCTGCATAGGGTCTTCCATTCTACAGTAGATTTTGTCACTTACCGCGACAACAACTGTCTTCTTCAGTGCCTTGTATTCAGGTGAACTTGTATTTTTCAGTACTGGTGTAAACGTTTCCGTCGTCAGTTTCACCTCTATCGTGAATCGTGCTATCTCCGTAACCGGCAACGTTGATATCAAATCTAAAACGGAAGTTGGATTACATGTATAACTTGCTACTAGATACGCGCTCAAATTTAACAATAAACGTTCATGATGATGTTGAATACGTCCAAATCAAACGCCGGGGGACAGCAGCTAAAATTATGTAAGTTTTCACAGTGAGTATCATCTTATACATATTGGATGCAAACTATATGTAAATGTAGAGTAAACAAGGTAAATTCTTATAATATAGCGCAGTGAATACTTATGAGTATTCAAAGTGTGTTACACTTACTCTCTGGCAAACCTATTCTATCAAACGCCATGTCAGCATTTCTAGGAAGCACTCGGTAATCACTGTAATTCGCTGTAATCGTTCGAGACAGAGGCCTACATTTTACGCGTTTGCTAATTGTTGCACGGTACGCTTTATGTTGCGAACATTACATTCACCCTTCAATTTGTGACAACCCTTACATCCCAGGGAATTTTAAGAAAAATAGCGTTACTTTTCTTTCGAACGTTCGGCGCCCGTAAAACTCACCGCCATGGTGGAAAACGTCAACATAACCACATGCAATGCTGCACCCCGTTTATGGTTAAATACATTAACTCGTAGGCATGTTACCCCTCAGGTGTTCGTTAAAACAAAAGTATGAAACCGTTGTTAAACCGTCTTGTAGGTATGGGTGTGTGTGGTGCCATCCGGAGAGCAGCCCTTTTTTGCTTGTTTAGTAAATTACCTTTGTTTGCGACTTCACATTTTTTCGGGCTGTGAAGTGTACTGTTGTATCATAAATGAAACAAGCACGTTCACGTAAATGCACATTTATACTAATGTTAATGGTAGGCGGACAAGATAATCTAGTAAACAATCTGGTCACTTATTGTATCGAGCAACTCTTCTGCTATCATTCCAATGATACAAACTACCGATTGGTGATCTAAGGCGATGCCGCGATACCTTTTTCGCAGGTGGAACCTGTGTATCCGTCGGTGCACTTGCAGACAAACTCGTTCACCTTGTCTTCACAAGTTCCGCCGTTCACACACGGATGACTCTTACACTCGTTGATGTCTACAAGAACGCCGTTGAAACAATTGTAAGAAATAACACCGGTGGGTTCGTGCTTTAATGCAAGTAAATACATTACTGAAATTGCTGCTTACGTTTTAATTATTCGTAGTTCTGAATGCTTTGTCATTGTCTCATTACTGGATTATAGCATCAAAATATCGCTCTTTGGTGCAAAAAAAACCGTACGTTTCGTTTTGTTTGAGACATGCATAATAAGCTTTTCTTATTAAAAGACCTCACCTCAAAAGAGGGTAAGACGGCGCCTCGACGGAAGGAAGTAGCAACACACAACAAATTCCAAAGTGCAGTAGGACATATTACTTATGCAAGAAACCTATTATTAAGACGTGTGAATAACTCGATGTTTGGTGATAAATAACTACTTTGTCGATCAATCGCATTGCCGTCAAGCATCCGATTGCAACTCACTCAACAAAAGGCGTGTTGCATATTGGGAAAGGATGCATCTATGATGTCGTATACTTATATTTTTCGGATTTGATTCAGGGAGGCAGAAGGGTAAACATCTTGAGGAGCACTCAATATGTATAACGGCTGCACCTGAAGATGCAACCGTGGAATTGTATTGGTTCCTGTACCACGATAAAACAGTGTTGTAATCCACACATTTGTTGTTGGGTGTAGGCACCAATTGCTTTTACTATTTTAGTTATTGTTATGACCAATAGGGGTCATTTATTCGTATTTCAGATTATGACAAATACCCAAAATCACCTTGGGGCTTTGATATGGTGACCGCGCATAAAAAAAGGAATACAAAATCTCATAAAAAGGTATTGTAATTACTACTAGCAGGAAAGACAGAAACACCAACTTGATTCACAGTTGAGTCCCGAGTAGCCAGCGGCGCAATCACAAAGGTAGTCGCCATTCTTCTGAACGCATTTGCCGTTGTTCGTGCACGGATCGCTGTCGCAGATGGTGATCTCTGTCACACACACACACACACAATACATTGTATACTTATGCTACATAAATTATTCATTGATGACTCTGTTCTGAAAATATATCATAATGAACATTATCACAACTGGTGACGTTAACAAAATAAATAAATGGTGACTTTCACTTAATTAAACAGTGTGAAAATCTTAACCTAAATATCCACAATAACTTACGTGTTTATTCTGTTTGTGAAGCTTCCAAAAATGTCATCGAGATACGTATATTGAGTAGTTACGATATGTAGCATTAATACACTTTTGAGCTGACATTCACATTTTAAAATTCAAAATGTATCAATCATAAAACTTTAGTAACTTCGCTCTTTGTATCTAGATTGTATATATGATATATTGGACATAGCAAAACTACTAACCAGTCTCACAGTTCTTGCCGGTGTATCCCCGCTCGCAGATGCAACGGTATTTATTGGTGAGGTCCGTGCAGTTGCCGTTGTGTTGACACGGTTCGCTGGCACATTCGTTAATATCTGGAAATGCCACATATTTGCGACGGAGAACAATAGTATTGGTTTGTTAGGTAACTAGTTTAGTATATGCGATGTGCTCTACTGAATAGATATACAGCTGTATATATATACATACAATATATATGTATATATATATATATATATATATACACACACACACACACACACACAAATGCGTCGTATCGACCCGGTCTCGACATAAATTTCGGGCGGCCTACCCGGCATCCGCTGCAATAAGGGTGGGACTCAACTACGACGAAGACTCTTGACAGTATAGTCGTCGAACGCAGCCCACGTGTGGCTGTCTTCATATGGACATTATTTAATACGCGTAACTGCAAAGACCTAACTTAGTATGGTACTGATCGATTTTAGATGATATAGCTAATTCCTACCCAGATTATGATATTTCAAATACGTTCATTTGGGCACAGCGATTTATGGGAAGTGCCCAGAGGGTGTAGTTTCGGAACAACATGTAGTTTAGGGGCGTAAACAAAATTCCCGCGTCTTGTATGTTCCATATGAAAATACT
This sequence comes from Escarpia spicata, assembly GCA_963995525.1. Lineage (NCBI taxonomy): Eukaryota > Metazoa > Annelida > Polychaeta > Sabellida > Siboglinidae > Escarpia > Escarpia spicata. The sequence continues at coordinate 62,798,981 of OZ023209.1, read as the reverse complement.
GGGATACTATGGGCGGAACGTCACCGCAAACAATCTTCAACAGCATCCCCACCGCCACCCGTCTTTCGATGGCAGTTCGATAAGTAGGCGCTGAGGCTTTGCCTGAAACTTTTTACACTTGCCGCAAGTTCACAGAAATGCTTTCCGTGAAAACGCACCCCCGAAGTTCATCCACGCTACGGGCCTGCAATATAAGGGTGATGCCCGTTTGGAAACCCACAAATATATAAATCCTGGGTATGCCCCATTACGTTAAAAGCCATTTTTGCACGTCGACATTAGTGTGTGTGTCTTGATGGTGAGGGCTGTTGCGGACGCCATTCCAACTGTGAGTAAGAACATAGTAATTATATACGGAATTGGCAGAGTAGCTGCTATTTACCTTAAAACGGCGAAGGGATTGTTTATGAAGCCAGGAGCTGGAACGGGCACGGCCTGACGGTGGTGATTATGAAGTGTCAGCTGAATATGGCGAGCCCAGTAACGGCAATAAGGAGGATTTCCAAGATTCGGCAAGAGAGGAATTCATCGATGAACCGGTGCACCCCATAGGTAAGAAGAAAGCGAAGCATGATAATCCGACTCGGAGACACTGTCTGTCAACTTGGAAGCTGTCACAGCTACACTCGAAGATAACTGCTAGGCTATTTTACCAACAAGATGAAAACGGGTAGACAGCACTTCAGCGTGCTCAACGACCTTGATGTTTACTACTCATCGGAACCATCAGGAGCTGCTCAACAAGTGTTTTTTTTTAGTATATAATGCAAGTATGACATGGACGACGTAACGATGGTGGGCCATGGCCAATCTGCTCTGCTCAAGATCGCCATAAATGCGGCATTTCGAGAACTCCACCCGACATCTTCAACAGCGAGACGACAGTTGTTCCACGGTTGTTGCCTACTCTTTCCGCAGTCACAGAGGAAAGAGATTATTGTGTTGGAGTAGCTGCCGTTCTACGCGAGAATGGTGGAATCTTTAATGTGTTTGCCAACCACACCCTATTCCAAAGAAAGGTCGTTTTAAGGCATGCTCTCATCAAAATAAAATTCTGAACGACAGATCCACACGAACAATTACGCCATCTCAACAAGAACACCATCGACTCCATTGATTTGGAAATAGTGGCGGACGAATTAGTGAGCTTGGTATTTATTAAAAGTATATCTGCGCGCATAGAGACTTGCATGATGAACTCACAAAGCGCAGATGCTTGCTGTACACAAAAGTGTCCACTAATGAACAGTAAAACATATATTGTAATCAGTTTTTTTTTTATTTTGCTATGACATGGGCCAGTTACTGAAGTCATCCAACGTTTGATGGCACTAGTAGTTATTAAGCTTATATATCCATTGAACATACTACCCTAAAATTATCCCCTGTTTTTCGGGGTCTTCTGTCGGGCTATTACTATTACTATAATTAATTAGTATACTGCAGGTACAGTCATAATGGCCGCAGCTAGTTTGATGTATACAATAACAGAAACAGTGTGCAATATATATATATATATATATATATATATATATATATATATATACACATATATATATATACATACATATATATGTGTGTGTGTATATATATATAATTTAAAAACATGCAGTAATAGTCCGCATTGTTTTGCTGACCTGTTTCGCAGTTTCCGCCGCTGTATCCATCCAAGCACATGCACGAATATTTATTGTTCCCGTTCTTGCATTCGGCGCCGTTCATGCACGGATCACTGTCACATTCATCCAAGTCTACAATCGAAAACCTGATGCATTTCAGGCATGAAATACAGTTCATAGCATTACATAAAAACAAGAACAAATCTACACAAATATTACTAATACTTGCAATACTTGTCATCACAAAAAGCTGCAACGAGAATTGAATATAATACGCATTACATTTAACCAGATAAAAAAAATTCATAAATATATTTTCACGAACATTCACGATATGTTATGTGTGCGTTTGTTAACATTTCTGGCCGTCATCCAAATTCAGAACATATTTTTCAACCCATGTCTTAATAGTTTAAAACTTGCGTTAAATATGACAAACACATTAAAATGCACCGAATAAATAAATTACAACATTTATTAAACCAGATGAAGTTATTGCCACATTTGCGTCGTTTATTCATTTATTGAAAATCTAAAAGAAATATATATATATAGAGAGAGAGAGGGGGGGATATATCGTACGATTTCGACATTATTGGCATTTAATTTACGATTTACGCAAATGTATTTTATGAGTGCGACAATACTGAAACATACAATCCGGTATACGGTAAGTATTATGGTATGCATGGACATGCCAATTAAAGCGATATTTAAATTGTGAAAGTTTATTCGGAAGGCTTCGATATGATATTATTCGAAAGCGGCACCGATTGTCGCCAAATGCGCTCATGACGCATTTTTACCGGTATCAAGCACAATATGACATACCCACACCAGATGCGTGCGAGACGGACAATTTATGCCATAACAATGTCGCGTAAAATAGAAATGGTACGTGGATAGAATCAAAGGATAGGCCTACATCAAAGTAATGCAATATTCGCATGTATCTGCGTGTATCTGGTTTAGGCAAGCGGAATAATGAAGTAAGTGACGACCCACTCAAAATAACTTGGCGATCCAACTTTGGGTCGCGACCCATGTGTCAAGATACGGTGTCTTCCATTTTAGAGAACGCCTCTAATAAAGGCGTGTAGCAGGCTACACTTCATCCTCTGGCAGATCTGGTTATTCGATCACTAACTCTAGTTCTATGGGAATCAATCAGCCACAATCGTATGTAGTTTCACTAATCTACTTTATTTAATATTTAATTGTTTTATTAGTTGTAATATACCGTTTCAGCCTCTACGTTTGCTAATGAAATAAAGTTATTATTAAAAGTATTACTATTAGTGAAAGCAACTGTTTATGCTTCGAAATGGCACAAGATGTGAAAGCGAATTTACATAACTATGTGTCGAAAAACAGTTATAAACACGCCATTCAAATTAACACAAATGAAATGTCGACCTTGATATGGCTAGCGTCCGTAAATATGCTGTCATGTTGTTATGAAATACTTGCTCACCTTGACAAGTAGTGGAGTCGTTCTGCGTGTACCCGGCTTGACAGACACATTTGAAGGTGCCGAAGGTGTTGGTGCAGTTAGCATGATCATCACATGGCTTGTGAATACACTCGTCTTCGTCGTCGCGACAATCCCCGCCCGTGAAGCCGGGCGGACAGTCAGTACAGCCGGTCGTCTCGTTACATTCAGTATCGCTGTTACGACAGTTGCAGTCACGCAGACAATCCTTGCCCCACGTACCGCTCAAACACGCTGCAGATAACACGTATTTGTAAGTGGATATGGTTTGGGCAGTGTATAGGCTAATGTTAAGATTGCCACGTTGTTGCTGCGGTATACACAGCAATTATTGTGTTGAATATATTCAGACAACAACTGATGTAGATTATAAATGTCACTTTTATGGCCAATTATATTGTAACAACAAACATTGTGACCTCAGTTACACATTGAATGTGTTACAAACACATATGTTAATGTCACGGGCATCCGCAACAGTCGTACAGATTTGTAGAAAAAATAGTTTCGGCATGACGTAAGCAAGCTAACAGGTATTATTATATTCTACTAGAAACGTACCATAATCACGCTCAGACGAAAACCCATTTCTTCCTGTTGAGTACATTGAACATAATGAACTTGCAGAATTTGTAGCATAACATATTTGCAAGCAAACAATATTTCAACGTCTGACGGATGGCTACAAATAAGACTTAACAGTGCAATATTTACGTTTGCAATGTGTCTTATCTTTCATAAGTTGGAAGCCGACGTTGCAGCTACAGTTGAAGCCACCGTCGAAGTTCATGCAAGTGTGTTCACAGCCACCTTTATTCGTCAAACACTCATCCACGTCTACAAAATGAATTCGCAGAGTACAACTAAAAAGACTATGTTGACAAATACAGCAATGATACTAGATATTGGACAAAGAGCAATCTCATTCGGCCGTGTAAACCACACCTTTTGTTTACTGTAATTTAAATGGGCAACTCATGGTAGCTTAGTAATAACACATTACAGTGGAAAGGTTAGTGGCAAAGAAATCGACGTCATCGTCAATAGTTTATTGAAAAAAAGGAACAGTGATATTAGATGTTCACTCACCTTCACATGTCTTGCCGTCGTTTTTAAGAGTATAACCGAGTTTACATATGCACTCGTAGCCTGTTGAGTCCGTCGTTTTGCAGCCATACCCGCACGCCAATTTATTGCATTCAGTGTCCAGGTTCGAATCTGTAGAGAAGAGGAACGTCTAGTTTTCCTTGCATGTTTTAGACATACCGAAAAATACAAAACGTACGTTTGAAAACATAAACTGTTTACTTAAATATGGAATATTTGTGTATCGTTTTACCTTGCAGGTTATGTAAACGTGTCTAAAAATATGTTAAGCATTTTTTGTTGTGCTGTGATTCCATATGTACCGACAGTGTATGCGGATGCGGTATGCGGGAAAACAGTAACTATATGCTGTGAAAGATATCATCGGTCCTTGCAGTGATTGGAATCGTATCCGCACAGGATTGCGTTTTATTAATAATCTGATGTTCAATGGTCGATTACCACATAAACTGCATCTGTGCATCGTAGTCATATTATTTATGCTAATTACTCAATAACACATTAATTGAATAAAGACCATATATAAGAAAACATGATAGACGTATAGGTTGAATGTGACTGTCTATGCGGTATATCGTAAATATTAATAGAGCATGACAACGATTGTGTTGATTGAGATTACGACATAGTTGCACTACGACAGCAGTATACATTATGTTTCAATGATTCATAGTGAATCACTGGTACCTGCTTCTGCGTTGATCACTTACCAATGGTGCAAGTTTTGTTGTCCACGTTAAGTGTGTATCCTTCGAGGCAGGAGCAAACGAAGCTGCCGTTTGTGTTCTTGCACTCCTGTTCGCAGCCGGACGTCTTCTCGTTGCACTCGTCTATGTCTGCAATACACGATCCGCGTGTTAGACCGAAGAATCAACACCACACCAACAACAACATAAACACATCTGTGTCATCCAGAAAATGCCTGCGTGGTGAACTGGGACTTGGCAAGGAAAACAGCGCTAACCTGGACGCAACAAGGAAACGTAACAAGATGAATACGAAAAACAACTGGCATTTAATAATGAATGAATAAGTACAGATTGATATAGTGTTATGGGGTTG
>OZ023209.1:62773701-62788701 GCA_963995525.1 Escarpia spicata | reverse complement strand
AAACCTCTCATTTTGCCGTTGGAAACTATAATACCGAGATGAGCTAGAAATAAAATTATGATGTAACGGATTCTTCGTGGTGTTGAGTTTCACATGTCAACCGGCCAAACCAATGCTGTTTTGGTAGGCGACAATATGTGAATACGATTTCCGTGCATTCATGTGTACATAGTGTCGCAGTTAGGTAATCACCTGTAACTGCGAAGTCAAAGAGACATTCTTTGTTGTCTCCACATATTTGATTAGCCTTAGTTCTCTGTTGTATTGTCATGTTGTTGAGGACGTCCTCAAGGAAGAGTGGCTTGAATTCGGTGTGAGCGAACGTCGAGTAACTCTCGCCCGGAGCATAGTAGAACAGTGAATCAACGCGCTTGATTCTCCCTGAGTATAAAATAATCGATTCAAACGTTCGAACCAAGAGCATCACCAACATAAACATATAAGGCTAAACCAGTTATCATTTTTATACCTTTTAAATAACAAATTCCTTTAATTGCTATATTGCCTGACGTGTCAGAGATGAGTTACTTTTTTGTTTACATCATTTGGAAAACAAGAACTATGATATACACGCGTATGTGGATGATACAGTGAAACATATTGTTCAGGTATATGTCTTGATGACAAGTGGAAAGTTAAAGTAGTATCCGTCAAGTTGAACCATTTCATTGATTTTTAATGTTGCACATGATGGCGACAGACGAACACACGACATAATATTTATGTTTTCTTATCAGCATACATACACAGTTCACCAAATTCGTTGAATATCGTCTTTTCCGACGAGCTGTTTGACAGCGGCACTGCGTTCTCCTCTGGCGGCAGAAGGTCATCAGCCGGGTCGCCATTGAACACTCCCATCAGGCCTTTCGTGTGGTTCTTGAACTTGTCTGAGCTTCCGACTGTGATGTCGAGTTGTTCAGCACTCACCCCGATCGTCAGAAAGAAACCTGCGGCAAAATATTCAGTTAACCGGGAAAGGCGAAAGACAGCTGTAGCTTACGTAGCAGATGCAACTTGATGGAACTTAGGCTGAACACACCAACGTGATTTCTGCCATTCATTAGGTCGGATTAGTCTTCGGAAAACCTGCGTGTGTTGTAATAGTCATACGCGCATTGGAAACGGAACCTACGTTAATGTTTTTTTCAGTAATTTGTCCAGGTTCCGTTGTTTTCAATGATCTCAGAATTGTTTTCAAAAGGCAAAATAACGATGACAGGGGGACTTTGTTAACGAACCATTGTCCTTACCAGACTTAAAAGACACCTCGATTTCGGTAGTGTTCTTCTTCGTCAGAGTGACGCCCGAGTATTCGTTTTCGTCCGTCAAATTTGCAGCATTGAACCAGTCCATAACATTTTCGTTTTCAATGAGCACGAATAGGCCTGCAATGATAACAATGTTAAGCAAAAAACAAACCCTTATTTTTTAAGCTTACCCTTTAATTGTCAGTTGACCCCTTAATTGTTTTGTATGTTATTACGTTAGACATCCGACATAGTTTTGCCATTTCGTGGCAGTACTGCTATCCGTTGTAAATAATCAGACATAGCTCATGGCAGACTAGCCAAACATCTACGTGTTTATTGGTAGTCAGGCATTGCCACACGGTGTGGTAATATTACGAGCGCGGTAGCGCCCAATAATAGCGACGAAGAAGGTGGCTCGGGTGTTATCCGCCAGTTAACGCTCGAGTAACGCCCACACTTCGTATTGTATTCCCGGTTACATAACGGTACATTAATGTTTAAACAGTTGAATATACATGCACGTCATATTTGTGTAAACATGCGACTTTTGTGTCAAAACAAGAACACTGTTCGCCATACTTGTCCGGGCCAGAGTATGCACGACTGACGAAGATTGCGTTGCTTTGATGGGATGCACGCAGCAGTATGCGTGTTTTCTATATGTCTTGCAAGCTATGCAACACGTCCACTGATCAGTGAAGAACGGCTTACGTAATTTGCAAAGTATATAGTTGGGAAGAAACGGATCAACGACGTTTAACAAACTAAAGTACAACAAATTATTCATGGGGTCATAGATGCCAGTCGAGTGGATCGTCTGCCTTATCATTACTGCCGAGTATTGTGCATTATTCTAAAAATTGTTAACTCACCCTGAGACCCTACGTTAAGCATAAATATTTCGTGGATATCACCATGGCTAACTGTTGTATAACTTAATTCGTACCGTTGCGATTCGCAGTCATTTCAACGTGGAAAGTGTCCGAGTCGACGTCTTTAGCAGCGAACGCGCTAAAAATTGTAGCATCCGTCTCTTTTCCTTTGTTGTCTCTAGCCTTCGCCGTGCGGCCCTGCAATGTGAAGTTACCGTGTGTCGTCTCTATGAGTGTGTACTCGCCCAGGCCGTTGAAGGTGTACTGGAAGCCGTCCAGCGTGCGGATGTGTGGGTCACCGTAGAACCAGCCTGTAGAAATTGTTGTTAACAATGTGCATCATATGAGGGACCGCTCGTACCTTGTGACCTGAACCATATTGCCAAGATTACAGATACGTGTGTCATCCTAGAAGAAAACGAAGTAACGAAACGTGCGACTCTAAACAAATTGCACATATGTTAACACTCCGCACTTCTTAAACAAATAATGGCAGTGACGTTATCTGCTGCGTGACGTCAAGAACCATCGCAGACGATTCCGCGATGCCAAGGGTGCACTAGAGATACACCTGAAGTAATGCGCCATGTCCTGCGAAATCATGACACGTTCGTTTAATGTTAAATACAAAGGTTACCTTTTACGTTTTACACTTTTACGTTGATCCACAACGTATGTTCTATGCGGGACACAATGTACAACTTATACCTCACGTCGCACACAACAATCTCAACCACTGTGTTGAATAAGGAACAGTTAATGATCATAGCGAACGATAGAAAGTCGTCAAAGATGTATTCACTGACCTATGGTGAGAGGCATGTAGCCCCAGCAGTGGTCCATCGGCCGCACCCAGTAGAAGTACTCGCAGTTGTCTGTGTATTCACAACACCACTGTTTCGGTAGAACGTCGTACTTCTTGTGAAGTCTTCTATAGCGAGGATGGTAGAAGAACGTTTGACCTCCGCGACCGTCCTCAGTGCTGATGAGGTTGCCGAATGATGTGTAGCAGCATTCCTGTTGGCGACGTATGTCAACAATGATTAGCAAAGTATCAATTGCTACGCAAATAGAATGTCACACACAACCGCCTACACGATTAATATGATCATGTTGCTGCATACCGGCGAAGATGTAGTCGTAAAACCGTGATCGTGGCTACTGATAATCTAAACACAACAACAATTTTGTTAGTGTAAATGATACAGACATCAACAGAGACGTCTTTCCGACGATTTAATGATACTGAATGCCGTCTGCGTGTGTCTGTGTGTGTCTGTGTGTGAGTGCGTGCGTGTGAGTGCGTGTGCGTGTGCGTGCGCGTGTGAGAGAGAGAGAGAGAGAGAGAGAGAGAGAGAGAGAGAGAGAGAGAGAGAGAGAGAGAGAGAGAGAGAGAGAGAGAGAGAGAGAGAGAGAGAGAGAGAGAGAGAGAGAGAGAGAGAGAGAGAGAGAGAGAGAGAGAGATGGAGACAACAATATGATAGCTAGTGTTAGTTCGTCGTTAGTTGTCCTTCGTTCGTACCTGAGTTGACGGTCCCCATGGCATGCGTTCATATATGCACATTCTTTCTGCGTTTGTTTGAAAATACTGCTTCCAATCGAATCTCCAGCGGCCGTCCATCCACGCGAGCCGTAAATCACACGGACAGACCATCGTCCAGCCCCAGTAGTAACGCACGATATCTATCCGTCTCATCTCGTTCGCGAACCAGTTGTAACACTTCTGATCGTAGTTGACCAGCTGACTTCCCGATGCCACGCGGAACATGTAGTGTCCGCGTAAGCCTGAAAAAAACTATAACATTACCACTAACTACCAAACGATTGGCATCGACTTTACCTTTGGTCTTAGCTTTGGTGTGTGTGTGTGTGTGTGTGTGTGTGTGTGTGTGTGTGTGTGTGTGTGTGTGTGTGTGTGTGTGTGTGTTCGTTCGTGTGCGCGAGCGCGTGCTTCCGTGCGTACGTAGTAACCAGTTCGACTATTCTGAATAGTAACCTAGGTACGATCATGTCGTTTCATCCATTTTTGTATTAGAATGCTTCACGAATTAGACTGATCTCTTGAAAAAAGTGTTCGGTAGTACATAAAGTGTAGCAAAATACACCCACCTGTGTTGCCGTTCCGCATATGTAGAGTGAATGCCGTCGATTTCATGGACGGCGCCAGCTGCAGAGATTTTACCACTTTGTGTTTGTATGACAGGTGTCCGATCATGCTACGTCGTATCAAATATTCATGGTCCCATCCCATGTCTATATACACGTACTGTGTAAAGGTCTGGTACCGCGACGGATCGTAGGCGATGACGAACTGGAAGGTGTTGGGCTGCAGGGAAACACAATATTACACTATTATGCATCCATGTAACAACATATTCACACGAGTATTGTACGGATTTGTGTTACACATATATAATTCTAGATTCAACACCTTTAACACATCCCACATAAATATCCGCACAGTTTACTTGTTTATAACTTTGGCAAACCGAATGAAATTTATAGTAGTCCAGCCATCCCTATGATCGCTGTGATAATTCGTAGTATGGCAGCGATGAAAATCTCGACGTGAAGTGATATATCAAAATGTTCGCTATAATTATTTGAAAAAAACAGTCGTAAATGTTTTTTTTATAAAGGAACAACATTATAAAACAATTCCGTGTCGATTGGTAATTATCAGCAGTAAAGATACTTGTTAATTGGTGATGATGGTGTTTGCAATGATGACAGGTTTTTTGTCGATTTTTGTGATAGAGGTATTGGCAGTACTGTAAAATGTATATACATTAATAAATTAGTTAGGCACACTTTACACATTGAATACATAATTCATATTGTTTTCTATCTAAACAACTCACCGAGTCGTACCAACTGTCGTAGTACAAGCGAGGGATCATTCCGCTCCACGTGACAGTCATCACCCACGACACGTCGGTGACGGAGACACCGCCATTGCCAAGGATATTTTCCTTGGCATGGTCGATAGCGTGCTGCAAGGCAAAAAGGGTTAAACGAGTTTACTGAAGCACCAAGTGGCTTGCAAACTTAGCGTAGCACGATATACGAATTTAACATATTTGTTATACCCGTATTCATTCGTTCATCAACTATGATGCATCACTGACACTGCGAGGTTTTAGGAATCCATGACATAATATGTTTTTCTAATGAAATATATCAATAGCTGTTATTACTAGCTATTGTTTTATACGAAGGATTTAGATAACATATAATTTGAAAGCAATATTTTCTTTGGTCAGCCAAATGTAAATCAATTGCGAAAAATAGAGTAAAGATAACATTGTCACTGTTGCTTTATGTCCATTCGACGCAGACAGCGAACAATAATTAACAGCTATGCCGTATTATGCTACCTGTTAACGAACATTTTAGAATATAAACTTGACATATCATTAAGCAAATGCAATTACCAATATCAGCACAGTTCAAATAACAATCTCATTCACCTTCACACGAGCCTGGTCGGTGGAGGTCGACCCGGGCTGTGTCAAGTCGTAGATGTGATAGTAAACCTCTCCATATTGAGCATCGTTGTCTGTCCACAGAGGGGCCAGCATGGCAAAGCCTTGCTTCTTCGCGGTTTTACGTTTGTTGTAGCTCAGCATATCTTCACTAAGCTTGTCAGGGTACCGACTATCGAAGTTCAGTCCAAGAGTAACGTAGCCATTTGTATATATCTGAAAGGCGGAACACGATTATATAGAACTTCGTATGCGCGGTGTACAAGAATACTGCTATAGATGCAACAATGTATGAAGTATTGATAATTATATTTCTGCAATGTTGTTGCCGTTATTATGATTACAAATGATCCCACTGCTAATTTGATAGTATAGTATCAATCGTTCATACCACTTTTGTCACTGCATGTGCGTGTGTCCATGCGCATGTGCGTGTTCGACGGCTTGCACCACAGGCGCCAAACGTCCAGGGATTAATCAAATACCCCCTCGGGAGAAAAGTAACCTCTTTACTCTTTTTCGAAATTCCTCAGAGGCTAAGGGTTCATACCTGTTTTAGGGTAAAACCTAAATTAAATTGACATAGCGCTCGGAATTTCCGAATTATGGTGTTTACTGGCGTTTTCAACGCGTTGCAACACACATGAATACAACTGCTTGTCAGCAAAAGCTAAATATCCAATGGTCGTTGTACTAAGCTAATAGGACTGCACTTATTATTTCAGTTTGTTACCTTCATACGTCTATACTGCCCGTTGAAGATCTGGACTTTCGGGATCTGTATGAAATCGGTCTCACAACTTTTACCAGTCCAGTCGCAGCTGTAACCCAGGTTCGTCTTGAGATTGACGTCCCCTTGTCTGGGGCCGTACTGGTAGTATACGTGCCGCACGTCTGGAGAGCCACAACAAATTCAAGTGCTAGCAAGTATGGACTCTTTAGGATACTATTTCAGGATACATAAGCTACTTTTTGTTCAAACGCACCCAACCATTGAACTATGATTTACACGCTATCATGGAGCAAATATACCACAATATATTTATTAAGTGGCATTGTTTACAGTAGTAACATTTAATTCAACACTGAATTGCATGGACACGACTTGTTCGGCATTTGCCTTGACTTAAATTGTAGTGCTTTAATAATTTATGATATAGGCGATTTACTTCGATTATATGTTGGTTAGCAACATGTATAACCACTCCTTGTCAGACAGGCATGTCAACGTATTAACTAACAGGTGACGCTTCCCGTAACGTCACAGTCGTTGTATGTATGTGTTCGTTACTCATTAAATAATTTCGTCAACTCACCGTTGCCACAAGTCGGTCCCTTGTAGAGATCGGGTAAACACTGACAATCGTAGCCATTCGCTAAGTTCATACATGTTCCACCGTTCTGACAGGGGTTGCTTGCACACTCGTCAACATCTGTAACAATCACGCCTTACCATCGGCACCATGCTATACAATAACATAGATTAACATTTTTAGCAATACCACTGAACATAGTAACACATTAGAATCAATGCTTGTCTATGTCGTTCTTTAATTAATCTTTCATTTGCAGTTAGTCAATATTCCACGGAGCTAGGATAGCTGAAGTCGCAGTCATTGTTTCTATATGAACTCAAGCGCAATGAAGTTGCAGGTATTTATTGTAAAGAAACTGATGTTTGTCTTACCTAAGTCGCAGTTGGTGCCCGAGTAGCCAGCAGCACAACTGCAAGTGTACCCTGTCTGGTCGTCTTTGCAAGTACCGCCATGTAGACAAGGGTTCCCATTGCATCGCATGATTTCTACGGAGACCACGTTAAGATTTAATAATACTTATGTTACAAAGAACGAGGCAGTCATTATTATGTTACTTTTCTTTGGCATACTACTATGAAATAAATTTAATAATAATAATAATAATACAAAATCACATCATCATCATCTTCATCAACATCATCACCGACACCGCCATCGCCATCACTATCTGTATCGCCATCTTCATAGCAATGATCAAGAACGTCATGATGATGATGATGATCATCATCATCACCAAACTCGTAGTCGACGTACTACTACTACTACTACTACTACTATCACTATTACTACTACCACTACAACAACTACTACTATACTACCACTACTACTACTATTACAACAACAGCTACTACTGATAACAATAATAATAATAATAACTCAAAAGTAATAATTCATATAGCAAAACAAACTGAGAACAAGCGGAATTAAATATTAAATTATTATTTATGTACATCATATTAACACACAATTAATAAATGCAAGTACCTGTTTCGCACTTGTCGCCCGTATAGCCTGGCTTGCACGTGCAGGTGAATGTATATGTCGAATTACTGTCACATGTCGCTCCATTCATGCATTGTGTAGAGGCACACATATTTACCACTGAAACACGATACCAAATCAGTTCAGTTCCCATCAATGGCTCCGGTTGCAGTTACAGTAATTAGCGTCTACGAACTGCGTATATAAAGAAAACACGTGCGTTCAAACACATACACACACGCACGCACGCACGCACACACATACACACACGCACGCACGCACACACATACAAACACGTACAAAAAAGAGCATCGAGTGCATGGTAACACTCAACAAAATATAAATTAATCTAAATATAGTGATGTAATGGAGGTGTGAGACGTTTCCACCTGCGGGACATATCTCAGACATATCTCAAGCAATGCAAATTTAGTTACACGTACCGTCTTTACACTTTTCGCCGCCGTAACCTTGTTTGCAATCGCACATGTATGTATTCACACCATCTTTGCAAGTAGCCCCATTATAGCAGGGATTTATTTTACAGTCGTCTTTGTCTGAAAATAGAACATAATTATTGTTGTGCATGAATAGCGGCAGTTTTAAAGTAGGCGTATGAAATAATAAAATTTTGTTCGATTATGTGTCGAAAAGTTTAAGCTATTACGTTTTCGATCAAGTACGTTTGTCTGGAAATGTAAATTGAATAGTCGTTTACATAATATTTCCAATAACACGTGTAACACATTAATCCGGACATAACATGCCATATCTATTTGAGGACAACTAACATTATATACAGCCATATCAATGTAAGTAACCATCAATGCATCAAGCTTCAGCAATGCAGAAACACACATTTGTATAAAACAATTAACAATCAAACGCACGCATTTTGTTCTTATGTCAACTCGCGATCGCATATTTCAGAAACCCACTGGTTATGATTTTAAATTATTGTTTCTCAGTCGTCCAGTAGAATATGTCACAATACAGTAATACATACTTGTTTCGCACTTGGTTCCTCCAAAACCGTCCACGCACTGGCAGCTGTATGTGTTCACTTCATCCTTGCAAGTCGCCCCATTTTGGCACTGGTTGTTTTCACAATCATCTATGTCTGAAGATAAAAGTGTTTTTGTCTAAAACACAACGTTTTAACTATTCTTTTGTGTGAATATATTTGGAGGATCATCCTTTGCGAAAGGCATTTTGATTATACAGGACCTTACAATAAAACGCATAACAAACATAACAATTAAATATCAACGAATTAATGATGGGATGTTTTGAAAGACGTATGGTTAGATTTCAAAGAAAAAACAAATGAAATCAAAGACAGGTGGTTGGTTTGAGACACAGAAGATAGATAACCAATATTACATCAGTTGTATCTACTGAGTGTGAGGAAGGTAGAAAAACCCGCATATAATATTTGAAGAACACGTCAAATAACGAGAAGCGAGAACTATACAGAGGCAAGAACAGACTAGTGGACAAGGGAATACGAATTCACATGAAGAAAAGAGTTTGAGAAAAAGATAGAACACATGGAACAAGACTTCAAGAACGAAAACGCGCATAGCCTTATGAGAAACGTCCGTGAACTTAGTAACAAGTTTCGTAAACATCTCACAGCTGCAAAGGAGAGTGATGGAAACTTGAAAACGGCTCCAGCTGAGGCCTTAAAATGTTGGGAAATCTACTTCAAAAAACATATTAATACAAACTTGCCAACAACAGAGGAAGCAGTTGGCAACATTCCAGATAACATGCCAGGACCAGTTGGAATACCATTCTCTTTAGATACATAAAGCTATTGGAGCAATGCAGTCAAGGGAAGCGACTGGTGCAGATCGCATAACCTCCGAATTCATTAAAGCAGGTGGAGAAAAACATGACCGAGATGCTGCTCAAAATATGCAATGCAACGGGGTATCAAGAAACAATACCAACCTATTGGTGCACGAATATCATCAACACTGACCACAAGAAAGGATGCAAGTTAACATCATCAAACTACAGAGCAATTAGCTTAATCTATGTTATCGGTAAAGTGTTTTGTAAGATGATACTTGCAAGAATATAATACACAATTGATGGACACCTATAAAAACAGCAATTTGGATTCAGGAGAAACAGCGGAACGATAGATGCTATCTTCATAGTACGCCAGATCATAGAAAAGGCAAATGAAAACCAGATCCCACTACATATCAATTTTGTGGATTTCAAGGCCGCATTTGACACCATTTTGAAGGATACTTTATGGAAGATGATGCTAAGATCTATTGGGGTGGACCCCATAATGACATCACTGATTGAGGCCATGTACGAGAATGTTGAATATACTGTTACCATCAATGGTCATTTGACAGATTGGTGTAAAGTAGAAATAGGAGTGAGGCACGGCTGTCTGCTCTCACCTATCCTGTTCAACTTGTTCCTCGAATTTGTCATGGCTGACATGTAGAACCTACCTAAGGAGTTCAAACTAAATACAAACCTCAGTTTTGACATCAGGTGTGCTGTCGATACAACACTAATATCTATCATATTCGAGAAACTACAACTTGCAACTGAAGAGCTGTGTAACAAATGGGGTATGAAAATAAACTGCTCCAAATGCAAAGTAATCACCTCATCAATCAAAGGTCAGCATCACACAGACCAGAGTGGACGACACCATGGTTATTCCTTCGGACAGCGTCAGGAATCTCGGTGTTATCTTTGATGAGAACCTTTCCATGGATAAACATATCGCCGCTGTATCCAGAGCCATCTGTCTGTCAATTCGTAATATTGGCCTGATTCGTAAGCACATCAATCAGCGTGTTGCGGAACTAAACTACTTACTCACGCTCTCATTACTTCTAGAGACTGTACGTGGGCAATGCTCTGCTTCACGGCCTCAACAAGTCACAACTACAACGACTCCAGCGACTACAAAACACTGCCAGACTGATCACGCTCTCCAGGAAATGCACACACATCACACCTATCCTCAAACAACTACACTGACTGCCAATCGAACAAAGGGTCATCTACAAAATCTCCACGCTTGTATTCAAGACAATCCACCGTGTCTCTCCTACCTACTTGTGCAACCTTGTCAAACAGTATGTGCCATCTCGTGAAAATCTGCGCTCTGCAAACAAGTTACTCCTAGTAAAACACAAACCGAAGAACTCGTTGGGAGCACGATCGTTTATAATATTCGCTGCAAAGATCTGGAATGCGCTTCCAAAAATGTTAGAGATACTACAACAATCAACACCTTCAAAACAGCCCTGAAAACCCACCTCTTTAAAGTATGCTTAGAATAAGACATGATGTGGTGATGTGAATATTTCCTGGACATTGTGTAATACTGATCTAATACTATTTGTGAATATATTTATATTGTATTTATTATTTATTGTATTACTTATAACATCATAACATTTATTATGTATACTATAAATAGATTTCTAGAAAGGTTGTATTAACGAGTCTACATTGTATTGATAACAATAATTGTTATAAATTTTTTGATGTGTAATTAATGATACTCATTTTAAAATTTCTAGAACGTGGCTCTTATTATATTTTAGAATAGTGCTTTTACAATTCTTAAAATTACTACTTTAAAGTCACTAATGGTCAAATACTGTGCAAGCGCCATGAGTGTCTACGGCGGATACCGGCGTTATACTGTATAAGATTTCATTACTATTATTATAAAGCATATCATCCTGGAAAATGAAGAACTCCAGACTGAGACATATGCTTCCTAAGCAACATAGTAACTTCTATAGAGAGGGACGTTGACAGGCGAACAGCCTTAGCATCAGCAGTCTTCGGTAGACTCAGATTCAACATATTTTCTAAAAAGGCATCTCAATAAGAATGAAAGCCATACTATATCAGACCCTTATACTGTCTATGGTGCAGAAACATGGACACTACGATCACAAGAGACGCAGTCTCTTGACGTTTTTGAGATGCGTTGCCTGCGGGCCATCAGAGGTGTTACTAGGGCAGACAGGCTACGAAAAAGCCAGATCAGAGATGATACATTCACCCCTGAATCCAGCTCAGATGTCATTAGATATATAAGGTTCCGGTGGTTTGGCCATGTCTGCCGTATGTCAAACGAAAACCTCATCAAAATAGCTTTCAAGGAAGACTATAGGACGCAGAAAACGAGGAAGGCCGCGGAAGAGGTGGAGTGACCAAATTAGACAGGACACTGGCCTTCCGCTTTTAACAGCAGTGCTAGACAGGACGAAATGGAGGGATGTGGCATCCTGGAGGGTTGCGAGGGATCAAATTGGCATAGGTATTTAAGTCAAATGTTTTAAAAGGGTGATTCGGATAATTAGGCGACCAAGAAATACTATGATGATGTTGAAACCTACCTGTTTCGCACATGTTGCCCGTATATCCTACTACACACTCGCAGCTGTATTTGTCCAATTCATCCTTGCAAGTCGCTCCATTCTGGCATTGTTTTTTTTTACAATAGTCCATATCTGAAGTTAGGAAAGGACAATTATAATCATGCGTTTCATTTAAAAAGTTATTACACTGGACTATGACATATCTACAACACGTTGTTTTATGTGTGTGAGATATTGTGGGGAATCATCGTCGCAGAAAACGCATTAATTATACGGAATTTTACCAAAACAAGCTAACAAACTTAACAATCCTAAAAGAGCAAATCATTGACTGGATGTCCTATAAAAGTGGTTCGTGAAAATAGGCCACCATCAAATTCGATGCTGATGTTAAAAACGATCTGTTTCACACTTGTCGCCCGTGTATCCTGTTACCCAAAAGCATACTCCATTTTTGTGCCAGTGATATTGACTATAACTAATGTCAAAGACTTTTGGAGGATGGTCTCTTGCTAAAAACATGTTAGTTATGACTAATCTTACAATAATACGTATAACGAACGTATCACGTATGTACGGGCGAACTATTGATACTTTTAAACCGTGATTCGAATAAACCTATGACCAACAAATGTTATGACGATTTTTAAACTTACCTGGCTCCAGCGTAGGTGTAGTACCCGTGTTATCAGGAGCATTAGATGCGGTGGTTGCAATATCCGTAGGCTTAGTTGTTGTCACCGTGTCATCAAGACCATTAGATGCGGTGGTTGCCATATCCGCAGGTTTAGTTGTTGTACCCGTCTTATCAGAAGCATTAGATGCGGTGGTTGCCATATCCGCAGGCTTAGTTGTTGTACCCGTGTTATCAAGAGCATTAGATGCGGTAGTTTCCATATTCGCAGGCTTAGTTGTTGCACCCGTGTTATCAAGAGCATTAGATGCGGTGGTTGTCACATCCGCAGACTTACTTGTTGTACCAGTGTCATCAGGAACATTAGATGCGGTGGTTGCCATATCCGCAGGCTTAGTTGTTGTACCCGTGCCATCAAGAGCATTAGATGCGGTAGTTTCCATATTCGCAGGCTTAATTGTTGTACCCGTGTTAGCAAGAGCATTAGATGCGGTGGTTTCCATATCCGCAGGCTTAGTTGTTGTACCCGTGCCATCAAGAGCATTAGATGCGGTAGTTTCCATATTCGCAGGCTTAGTTGTTGCACCCGTGCCATCAAGAGCATTAGATGCGGTGGTTGCCATATCCGCAGGTTTAGTTGTTGTATCCGTGTTATCACGAGTAATAGATGCGGTGGTTGCCATATCCGCAGGCTTACTTGTTGTACCCGTGCCATCAGGAGCATTAGATGCGGTGGTTGCCATATCCGCAGGCTTAGTTGTGGTACCCGTGCCATCAAGAGCATTAGATGCGGTAGTTTCCATATTCGCAGGCTTAGTTGTTGTACCCGTGTTATCAAGAGCATTAGATGCGGTGGTTGCCATATCCGCAGGCTTAGTTGTTGTACCCGTGCCATCAAGAGCATTAGATGCGGTGGTTTCCATATTCGCAGGCTTAGTTGTTGTACCCGTCTTATCAGAAGCATTAGATGCGGTGGTTGCCATATCCGCAGGCTTAGTTGTTGTACCCGTGTTATCAAGAGCATTAGATGCGGTAGTTTCCATATTCGCAGGCTTAGTTGTTGCACCCGTGTTATCAAGAGCATTAGATGCGGTGGTTGTCACATCCGCAGACTTACTTGTTGTACCAGTGTCATCAGGAACATTAGATGCGGTGGTTGCCATATCCGCAGGCTTAGTTGTTGTACCCGTGCCATCAAGAGCATTAGATGCGGTAGTTTCCATATTCGCAGGCTTAATTGTTGTACCCGTGTTAGCAAGAGCATTAGATGCGGTGGTTTCCATATCCGCAGGCTTAGTTGTTGTACCCGTGCCATCAAGAGCATTAGATGCGGTAGTTTCCATATTCGCAGGCTTAGTTGTTGCACCCGTGCCATCAAGAGCATTAGATGCGGTGGTTGCCATATCCGCAGGTTTAGTTGTTGTATCCGTGTTATCACGAGTAATAGATGCGGTGGTTGCCATATCCGCAGGCTTACTTGTTGTACCCGTGCCATCAGGAGCATTAGATGCGGTGGTTGCCATATCCGCAGGCTTAGTTGTTGTACCCGTGCCATCAAGAGCATTAGATGCGGTAGTTTCCATATTCGCAGGCTTAGTTGTTGTACCCGTGTTATCAAGAGCATTAGATGCGGTGGTTGCCATATCCGCAGGCTTAGTTGTCGTACCCGTGCCATCAGGAACATTAGATGCGGTGGTTGCCATATCCGCAGGCTTAGTTGTTGTACCCGTGCCATCAAGAGCATTAGATGCGGTGGTTTCCATATTCGCAGGCTTAGTTGTTGTACCCGTGTTATCAGAAGTAATAGATGCGGTGGTTGCCATATCCGCAGGCTTAGTTGTTGTACCAGTGCCATCAAGAGCATTAGATGCGGTGGTTTCCATATTCGCAATGGCTGAAACACCCTCCGCTGTGGCGTCATCCACGCTCACGGGCTGTGATATGGTTGCTGAAGTACCCTTCGCTGTGGCATCATCCACACTCACGGGCTGTGATACGGTCGCTGAAACACCCTCCGGTGTGGCGTCATTCCGTGCTCACGGGCTGTGATGTGGTCGCTGAAACACCCTCCGCTGTT
>OZ023209.1:62733701-62771201 GCA_963995525.1 Escarpia spicata | reverse complement strand
ATTGTTCCTTAACGTATAGGTATGGTTGCCAGCTGAATTTGCACGACACATCACTCAGCAGTTCCATATCAATTTCGTTACGTTTTTCATGCGATACCATCTTGATATCTAAGAACAGTCCAAACTAAAAAGTACATAATAACGTTAAACTAAAATAAAATAAGTTAAAACTCAACTAAACGTTAAGCATTGATATACGTATGAAAGTGTGGGTAACGTTTGATTGAAACTGTCTAAATCTCTATCTTAAATCGCGTTATTCTTTCATCCGCATTTCGATTTACACACTTATTTAGATCCCAAATTTTATTTTCGTAAATTCGGATGTTAGCAACATTAGTAATTACACATAAGAGAACAGTGATTTGTTGAAAGAAAAACTATACAGTAAAACTAGTATAATGCATATTTGGCCTGATCCATTTACATTTTATCTATAAGCTGTGTACCAGTACTATACCAGTATTTGCAGATTAGTAACACTGTGGTTTTCCAAACGGTTATCATATTATGTGTAGAACACACGTTCTTATAAGATGCATCCTATCAACTGATCGATGAATAGTGTGTGTTATGGATATAGTAAATACTAGTGCTACGAATCGTCGCACATAAGAACATACACCAAAGAGAGGGTAATGTTGGCTATCGTCATGCTATTGTTATGCATCACAGTGTTGATACATTCGCATGATTGCTAAAAATGGTTTACCCGAAGCGGCACCCCACCTGTTTGACAATTCTCGTCCGTGTACCCAGCGAGACAATCGCATGTCCGGGTGTCGTTCGTTTCAAGACAGGTCCCTCCGTTTTCACATGGTGTCGCAGTGCACAATCGTCCTATAGACACCACATAGTCATATTGAAACATATAATGATGTCTGCAACGTAATTGGTCGTTAAGATAACAGTACTATTATATAACATTGTCGGGGACATCAGTGGGTGGGGTATGACTAATGTTGTTTAACTAAACAAACTCTACATGGAATGTTGGCATTATATTGATAAATATTCTATGGATTATGATATATATATATATATATATATATCATAATCCATAGAATATATATATAATGTGTGTGGTGTATATATATATATAATGTATATATATATATTATCGTACCTATGTTGCACCTGGAACCGTTGTAGTTATCCGTGCAGTTGCAGGAGAAACCATTCACCAGATCGTCACAGGTTCCGTCGTTCATGCACGGATTGCTGGCACACTCGTCTATGTCTGCAGCAAATAAACCCAGCACATTAATTTGTAAACTCACATGCAAAACACAACGTACTGCACATGCCACCAACAATATACAACGTAACTCAAAAGACGCGTTGACTGTACTTGTCGTGCATAGATCGTTATACAAACATACCGACATACCGACATTTACATACATGCAAATATGCATCCATGTATACTTTCATGCTTGCCTACATACATACAAATTGGCTACAGGAAGTGTGTAGGCCTACCACCCTCAATGTTCACTTACCAAAGCCGCAGTCTGAGTCGGTGTAGCCGGCCGCGCACAAACATCTATACCCAGCGACCAGGTCTTCGCACGTGCCGCCGTTCTTGCACGTCACGTTTGCACAGTCGTCTATGTCTGATGGACACGGACAATTGAAAATACATGGTTTACGTAACAACACTAATACGGCATTTGCATTATCTATGATTGTTACGGCTAAATCGTTACAATGAGTTTATTTGGGTGGACAGACAATTCTGGGGACACGTGTCTAGCAAATGGGTCAATGGTCAACTTACCAGAGCACCAATAGTGACAATACGTGGCACAGTTTCGGATATTCCCGGTTCGATTATTCACACCTTGCGGACTAGAGAGACGTTTCATAGCTGTGATTCGAGCTGACTGTTTTTTCCAATAAAATGAACGTTGCCAAAGTGATCCCTATATTTAAAGCGGGTGAGATAAATGTATTTACTAACTACATACATGTATCTCTGCTTCCACAATTCTCCAAAATCTTAGAAAAGTTATTTAGTAGGAGGCTAGACAAATTTATTGATAAATATAATATTTTAATTAGCAGTCAGTATGGATTTAGAACTAATATGTCTACATCAATGGCTCTTCTAGAATTAACTGAAAAAATCACATCGCCTTTAGATAAAAAAAGTGTACTATTGGTGTTTTTATTTATTTGAAAAAAGCTTTCGACACAATAGACCACAATCTGCTATTAAGTAAATTAGAAGCTTATGGAATTAGAGGTATTGCCAATAACTGGCAAACAAGTTACTTAATTAATATACTAAGGTATGTTAGTATTGATGAATATAACCCTGAGTTACTAAAAGTGACATGTGGAGTACCACAGGGCTCAATACTGGGCCAAAAACTCTTTTTATTGTATATAAATGATATTTGTAATATTTCATCAATACTAACATTTATACTGTTTGCTGATGATACTAACATGTTTTGTTCCGGAAAGGATCCTGTGCAGCTCAGCAAGGATATAACCATTGAATTACAAAAACTACATGTGTGGTTTTCAGTAAATAGGTTGTCTTTAAATGTGGCTAAAACAAACTATATGCTGTTAAAAAACTGTTGCATTAATTCAAATATCGATATAAAAATTGACAATAAGAGTATAGACAGAGTATATGTTAATAAGTTTTTAGGAGTCTTGATCGATCATAAGCTCAACTGGAAGGAGCTCGTTAGCATGATAAAATCCAAAGTGTCAAAAAATATTGTCATTATGTACAGAGCAAGATACACACTTGACACAAACTCACTGTTCATATTATATTGTTCACTATTTCTCCCTTATATATCATACTGCTGTGAACTCTGGGGCAGCACTTATAACACTATTGTTCACAGTGTTTTTATTTTACGGAACAAAGTAATCAGGCTAATATGCAATGAGACTTTGTTATGTCATACTACTACATTATTTTATTATTTAGGTATACTTAAACTGACTGACATAATAAAATTGAAAATTTATATTGTAATGTTCAAGGCTAAAAATAATGTTGCCGTATAACCTTCAAGATTTAATGCATTTGATACGTCGAAGTAAAAACATGCAACATATGTATACTCGCACAACTTGGAAATATATTTGTATATCGGTATATGGGGTTAAATTATGGAACTCCTATGATGAAAAAATAACTAGTTCAGCTACAGTTAAAATACTAAAAACAAGACTTAAGCACTTGTTTTTTATTAATAATTACTATGCACACAAGTAAAACGGAAGTGATGAATATACGTATATGTATGTATATATATGTATGTGTGTATATGTGTATATGTGTATGTGTGTATATATGTACATATATATATATATATATATATATATATATATATATATATGTGTGTATGTATATGTCTATATGTATGTATGTATATATATGTACAAATATAACAGAAAAAGTGAATGAGATTGCTTTCTAAAAATATATTTCCATGTTGTTACCAATGTTGTGTTTAATATACTTGTACAAGTTATGGTCGTGTTGGGGGAAGTGATTAATAAGTATAACACTTCTATCTTCCCTCATTTCCATGTGTAAATGTTTATGTATTGTATATTGCGTGTAGTTCTCTTTGTATGCATTTTCCACTTGGAAATAAACAATCAATCAATCAATGTGTCACTCACCGTCAGCTGCAATGACCCGAGTCACCATTAAGAAAACCACCAGGAGGCACCACTGCGCCGCTCTGCGCTTCGCCATATTGGCGGTATTTCACCTGGAATATAGGCATATTATGTACGTTGCACCCGTCTGTGTTGTTTAAATACATATCCAGTATAAAAATTACAAGCACATACCTAGCCCATAATACCAAGAGAGAGAGAGAGGGGGGAGGGAGAGAGAGAGAGAGAGAGAGGGAGAGGGAGAGGGAGAGGGAGAGGGAGAGGGAGAGGGAGAGGGAGAGGGAGAGGGAGAGGGAGAGGGAGAGGGAGAGGGAGAGGGAGAGGGAGAGGGAGAGGGAGAGGGAGAGGGAGAGAGACTTCCACTCTTATATATGATCTGCCCTTTTTTGTTGTGGCTTCGCTGTATCACCGCCAACATTGTTATAGTATGTGTTATGTCTCGTACCGCACCGTGTGTCTAAAATACACAATCATAATGACTTCGTACTAGTCCTCTTCCTGGGTTCAACTGCTTTCCAATTTGTTTCCTCTAGTCACCCACCTTTCTTTTCTCCAGTATTTATTTATAGTTGTGTGTTCTCATAACTGTGTCTGTTCAGTTGCTGCTGTTCTGGCAATGCCTCCGACTCCAACCCATGTAGGTACACCGACCCTACACACGGTCCATTGACTTTCCTGTTAACATGTTTGATATAGTCGTATTTAGCGACACTTCAACATTCCCTCGTGCACATGCACCGTCTTGTATTCATCCCTCCAAACTACCCACACACGCACATCTTCAGTGGTCCTTTCCGCCAATATACACAAAGCCACGTACATGCTTGATCCCATTCACTTCCAACAGTATATCGAACCCCTCTTTGTTAGACGGGCGGCCAAGGACGAGAAAAGTGCTCCGAAAAATATTCGTAGGCATTTTTTGTTACAAGCAGCCAACCTTTTTATACGTTCTCTATATACGTTACTGATTATGATATGATCAATTTTTTCAAAACCGTATTATGGCCCTGTTAGACATAATAACAATGCTATATGTTTCCAAGTCAGCTTAAGGTTTCTCTATAGGCCACACGTTACACAAACGGAGTTTTTGCCTGTCTAATTTGGGGTTTTAGCCAGGTATGGGTCACCAAAGAGCGGCCCTAGCTGCGTGTCACTTGTCATTCTTATTGGATACAATCGGCGTGTCTGTTATCAATCGTGCACTGGGTGTTCATCGTCAACAACCGTTCCGCCAAACACGCTGACGCGATGCGGTCGATCTCGTCAAGGAACGGACGTGACAGGCTGATAAAATCAGTGTAGTCAGCGTACGTGACGTCCTCCGCTATCAGGTCCGAATCCAACGGGGTTCTCAGGGTTCACGTGAACCCCCCTTTTTGTGAAACTCCCTTTCTCCTAAATGTGAAAGCCCCCCTCAAATTTAATATTTTAAGATATGAACCCATAATTGTTTATGTTAAAATTATTCTCTGTTTCTCAAAAGCATGAACCCGCTCCTAAAACCAGATGGATGTTATTCAAAAATTACCCAGCATGCCAGGACAGCCTGATTGACACTGATGTTAAAGGGATAACAAATACACAAGAAGTCAATTTTACTCTAAAGGTACATGACTCCAAATTGTAGTCAGTCAGAGGTGACTGGTGCAGACAAAACAGATAGAATTATACTAATGGATTTATGTGAGTGACTCAATTTGATATCGACATTCCACTGCATAATGACAATGGTTCTCATAAGTATCATGTTAAATGGTAGTGGGTGAAAGGGGTGACAATGATTTAACACTGTTTAAAGAACAAATACGTCCACATATACAGTATATTGGGCCATATAAAAATAATTATTGGCTTATCGTCAGAACTCTGTTAAATATAAATGATGGGTGTTATTTGTATCATTGAGTGATTGAGCCAACTACCGAGATCAAAGAGCTATTCTCAGCAATCAACAAATTAAGATGTGTAACGTGTGCATTTTGTAAATAAATTCGTCTAGCTTGACACAAATCAGTTTTATTTGAACAGTAACAAATAAAGGTTAACTGCACCTATTTTAAAATGCGCGTACTGGTGACAAATCGTGAATTATGTGGCCTTAGTTGTGGTTGCCGAAATTCTGTTTTTGCTGCTTGCATAGTTATAGACCTAACAAGGGAGGGGGCTAATCTCGGCAAGAAAGTGTGAAGAAGCTTTAATCTCAATTATTACGTTCATTTCGTTTGTTAGCTGCCAAATGCAGATAACGTTTCTTGCGGTCAGTGTGGCCTAGAGGTTACGGTACTCGATTGTTTGATACCTATAATTTTATTCAAATTCAACTAGAGGAAATGTGTTTTAATCTTCTATTTATGGTACGCATTTTATAAAGGTTTATTAAATTACTAACTTAATTATGTTGTTGATAAATTGCGGACATTTTGGTTACGTATATAATTTATTAATTGACTGAAAACCACATTGTACGCACAACAATCGCCTTTTGAGTGGCGTGGCTTGAGCGAAGTGGCCGGAAGAAGGACGCGGATCATACGCAGTTCCGACTCGCCAAGGAATGTTTGCAGTATTATTTGGGAGCTTGTCGCGACGGATGGTGTCAAAAACGCGACTCAAATCGATGCCTATCAATTCGACTAACAGGCGTTAATGTAGCGTTTTCAAACATAACCAAGAAAACAGAAGAAAACGTCGGCCGTTCTACGTTTGCGCTGGAATCCCGATTGCGCCGGCGACAAAAACTCGTTACTTTCAGCGCGGTCCTCGACGGAATGATGAGATACAGTGTCTTTCGGACACACTGTTGCAAACGGCAAGGCGATATGCACTACGCTTTGTGACATTATACTGTCTATGTAAGCGGAATACAATGTGTTTTTCGTGAAATTAACAATCACCGGTAGAATAATAGTTATTCGCGTAAATCCGTTGTACGTTGTCAGGTTATATGATACGAGTGTTGTAATTGTTTTGTAAATCCGTGTTAAGCCTATATCAGGGTCGGGTCCAGAGAGGGTAGTCTGGGCGGGGCACAAAAACCTCCACTGGCGGCCGAACCAAAATTGGTGTACAACATTTTTCTTAACTTCAGCTTCTCCGCTGTCTCGGTTCGACTGATGACACCGAAAGACCGGGTGGGGGAGGGAGGGTGCTGTTAGAATTTGTCGCCGCTGCACTGCCGTAACTTCAGTAACGGGGGCACATTGAAAAGGTGTAGGGGGCACGCCACAGTTGCTTAGGCATAGCGCGGCCAAACTCAAACAGTCTATGGGGGCACGTGCCCCTGTCCCCCTAGACCCGCCTATGCATATACTTATGACCACATGTTTACCATTCGCATGATACTAAACCCCTGCCGCGACTAACTCCATACATCAACAACGAAATAAACGTGCACAAACTTCCGTCAGTAGCGGGCGTGTTTTAGAAACATGTAGCCTGTCTAGTAGAAATAAATATAACGCTCCCTGAGATACGTTGAACTTTTACGTCAGTCTCGCAGTGTGTGCTGTCTATTCAGTCCTTATTACTATGCCTGCAGCGTGGATCGTTTCGTCAGTAATAAGCGCGTAAACAATTTATTATACATTTAACAGAACCACGCACTATGAAGAGCACTAAATGGCATTGATTTGCCTATATTCAGCACTCCAATTCACAAGTTTGAAGCCAACTCACAGAGCACGAAACTTCGTAGGTTGCTGGGAAGGAATGTTTCCTCCTACTCGTTTCTAACAACGCATGGTTTACATTGGTTTGCAAAGTTTATATTCAGAAAGTTATTGGGCGATTAACTGGAAACCATACACATTCATAAAACCACTGCATAGCACACTAAACATGCACTTACCTCGTAAAAAAAACTCCGAAATGCCGGTACAATGGTATCAACGTTGAACGGCTTGACTGGGTGAAGTCCCTTTCCGAAACGAAATGTACGAGCTTATCCTCTGTAGCGCGCCCGGAAAACAGTTACAGAGGGAGACGCTCGTTTCTTAAAACTTGCTCCCACAATAGTGGGTGGAGTGAAATAGTTCCGCTTCGTGCACATGTATTTGTCAAAGCCAGTTTGTTTTATCAGGTTACCCGCAGGACACGCCGTACAGGACGTGACAAGGCCCGCTTTCATGTCCACTGGAGCGGGGCAACGTGTCTGCCAATTTGGATCTTATCGGGCGTCGCCGTTGCGAGGCGAAAGTTAATATCTCCATAACCAGAAGCAACGTACAATTTTACACAAGGCATTGCGTCCATGTGAGAGCATTGGATCGGTAATGTTCGAGAGTCGTTAAAGCGCTCAGTCAACTAACTTGCACACGTGCCTTATCCTTAGATTGTTTAGGCGTCGGTCCTCATATGTGACTCATATTGTTGTGGATATATATATATATAAATATGAGTGAGTGAGTGAGTGAGTGAGTGAGTGAGTGAGTGAGTGAGTGAGTGAGTAAGTGAGTAAGTGAGTAAGTGAGTGAATATATGTATATATACATACGCCCACACAACACACATACCAACTCAGTCCGTCACTCACTCACTCACTCACACTCACTCACTCACTCACTCACTCACTCACTCACTCACTCACTCACTCACTCACTCACTCACTCACTCACTCACTCACTCACTCACACACACACACTCTATCTCTCGCACGCGCATACACACAAAAAACTCTCACTCACTCACTCATTTACTGAGTCAATCTCTCGCTCCTCAATCTCTTACTCACTGACTCACTGACTCACTGACTCAATCAATCACTGACTCACTCAATCAATCACTCACTGACTCAATCAATCAATCAATCTCCCAACCATTCACTAAACCACTCTGTTACACATACACACACCTTCATCCACACAGATCGATCACAAAAGATCCACTCAAGGTAGTCCGGCGAAGGTTAATCTGTGTAAGAGACTGATAACGGGTAACGTCAGGGTGTAAGCCTGTTAACCACATCTTATTTGTGGTGTTCCCATGAATGCGTATGCGAACTTGTAAAGAAGTTTAACCTTTCTTATACAGAAAATATTTACTATAAAGGTTAACAATCTGATCGACATTTTCGTAAAATCATTTGATGTAGTGCATTCCTATATTCTAAAATATCGACCTCCTAGATGTGCTTTAGTGAAACACAACTAGAAGGGATTTGACTGTTATCTGTATAATATGTCTGCTTTTGAAAGGAAATAATGCCTACATTGGCTACCTTGTTTGTTAGTCATCCACATAGGACGACATATAATTTTACAGGTGATAATTGTATTCACGCCAAGGTGAATACTCATATTGAGATACCGGTTAAGTTACATTTTACGCGGTGCTTCACCCAAATACCTTTGGACTCTATGTGTATTAATATAGATGATAGGTTATATCATATAACATTACATCACTAGTTACCTATTAGTACGATTATTGCTTTACGCAAGCGTGCGATGATTCCGGAAGACACGCTCTGAACCATATCAAAACGTCAAACGGTGTCGCCAGTGAAGTAAATACGGTACTTCTGGATGGTGGAACAGTGCACTATTAGGCTTGTGTGTTCATGCGTATGAATGAACTGGCGTTAGCTCGGTTTTCACAAACACTGC
The DNA here is from genome assembly GCA_963995525.1 of Escarpia spicata. NCBI lineage: Eukaryota > Metazoa > Annelida > Polychaeta > Sabellida > Siboglinidae > Escarpia > Escarpia spicata. The sequence goes on along the minus strand of OZ023209.1, from coordinate 62,761,932 downwards.
CTTCCTGTTGCAGAGCCTACCATTGACAGTCGTTACCCCGTTACTTTGTTACTTTTGAATCTTTATATCAGCATTCGACACTCACCAGTTTAGATACTTTTTTAGGAGTTGAGTATAGTTATTATTGTTGACGGTAGGATTTAGCAGTAGACAATGTACGCGTACTGCGTAAGACGAAACAAGTCAAGTGCGGTGAACTGTTCTCAAAAAGACGTACTATCGAAATAAGTCGAATACACGAAATGCCTGTCAACCCAGAGACTAAAAAAATATTACACACGAAAACAATCAGTTAAATATCAGCGTAAACAATACATTTTATTAACAGCAAAAGGATCCCAAAACGTTACACATTCTTTGTGAAATGACTGAGCTACTGTCGGGCGATACAGTTGTACTATAACACTTGCGGCCTTGACGTGCATTCCTACGAAAAGGCCACGTAACGTCATCGCAGTCTTCCGTTCCTGCATTCGTATATGCTACAGGTACGATAGTCACAATCCACTGGATGACACCACAGGCAGTCCGGTTTGATTGCTCTAACACTAGTTGAGATGTCAAAATAGTCTAGTAATGCGAGTGTTATACGATACGTACTGTTTCATAAAGTGTGGCAGACGACCCCCTCCATTCCTCACGCCACACACCCCATTCTCTCCGTGTTTGCCTGCGCGTGTGCTTATATGCGTGTGTGCGTGTGTGCGTGTGTGCGTGTATGTGGTTTACTTAAAAGTGGTACAAAACATATGCAATGTAATATTTCGTTTCCTTTCAATTTTATATTAGTACATTAGGATTGTTATGTTTGTGAGTATAATAATAATAACAATAACAGTAATAATAATAATAATAACACCAACAATAATAATAACAAGAATAATAACAACAACAATAATAAAAAACCAATAATAATAAAATAACAAGAATAATAAAAAATATAAAAAATAACAATGATAACAATAACAATAATAATAATAATAATGTATGAATAAATGTTAATGAACATGGGATCGTTACTATTGAAATACAAGTTATTACAAAACTGCATTTCAACTACGTTGTCATCTTTGGTATTATAATAATACTTTATTTGTGAATTAAAGAATACCACGAACTTTCTAAATGCTGTGTTGGACCAATGTTTATTTTTGACATAGCAATTAACACAGAAATGCATCCGAAAACAATGTCCAGCATTTCCTGAATGTGTAAGGCGTAAACAGGTCTCACACATTTGCGTTGCTATCCTTATCAACACAAAGTAAAGCTCAGTGTAGCATAGCAAACCGTTATCAGATCCCATTGAGGTATCCTATCCACTTTTACATTAAGGCCGACCACTTCACGTATATATTCACCGCCTACTAAGTCAAAGCCTTGGGGTATGGCTACTAATAACAAGAGAACACGTTACATAAGTACGTGGAAGTACAAATAATATTATATAAAGCAAGTCATATTATTAATAAGGACTAATCATGTATGTATACATTAGTTGTGTAAATAGTTCATAAAGGAAAATAAATATATACGTGTATACAACACATTAGTAGAAACTGTAGAACTGTTGATAGCCCAAGGGTTACATTGCTCACACTTTTCTTGGTGCTTGCTTGTCTCTTTGTATAAACTGTTTGAAACTGTTACGAATGACTGTATAGGGCGGTGGTCACCCGGCTACATTGTGTCGGGAATTTTGGCTGTACCATGTTGATAACAATATTGCTGATTATTATCAAAAAATGTTGCCCTATAATTTGTATCGCATCCGATAATGATTATACTTTACAATATCGTATCGCCCCGTCAGTTGGCATCAACATAATGCTAACTCTTGACTTCACCCGCACATGCATGCGGCTTGACCGCTGCCGGTGTAGTTGGCTACATTTCACAATACCCACTCTTTAAAACTTGGCACGGTATCATACCTTGTTAATCGTGAATGTTGATTGTGAAATATGTTACATTTTATGTGATTTCGATGAAGAAACCAAAGTGGCTTTTAGACATATTGTCCAATGTTTCGTCTCGAGCCTCCTCAAAATTGAACATCAATAGTATTTACTTGTCGTATTTGTAGCACCATTCTACATACTGACTTACTTACTTATTCACTTGACATGCCTAGGCCAACTTGACCCCTCGGAACCCTCCAGGATGTTATGTCTAGAGCACACCGCTCTGCTGCTAAAAGCTGGAGTCCAGGGTCCTGTCTAACTTGGTCACTCCACCTCTTCCGCGGCTTTCCTCATTTTCTGTGTCCTTTTCGTTTGGCATACGACATACATGTCCAAACCAACGGAGTCTTCTATATCTGATATGGATTCAGAGGTGAATGTCTCATCTCTGATCTGTCTATTTCGTAATATGTCTGCCCTCGTAACACCTCTGATGGAAACGCATCTCAAAACCTTCAAGAAACTGCGTCTTTTGCGATGTTAGTGTCCATGTTTGTCTGCGGTAGACAGTATAGGGGTCCATATAATATGGCTTTCATTATTACTGTGATGTCTCTGTTTGAACAAAAAGTTGTTTTTGAGTATACCAAAGATTGCTGATGCTAAATTTAGTCGCCTTTCAACGTCCCTCGCTGTAAAAAGTACAATGCTTCCTAGGAAGCTGAACTGTCCCACAGTCTCGAGTTCTTCATTTTCCAGGATGGTATGCTTGTTTGACGAGGTGATTACTTTGCATTTGGAGAGATTTAGTTTCATACCCCATTTGTTGCAGGCTGCCTGAAGCTCTTCGGTTGCAAATTGTAGTTTCTCGAATATGATAGATATTAGTGTTCTGTCGACAGCATACCTGATGTCAAATCTGAGGTTTGTATTTAGTCCTTGGAAAGGCCCTTCATGTCAGCCATGACAAACTAGAAGAAGAAGTTGAACATGATAGGTGAGAGCAGACAGCCCTGCCGCACTCCTGTTTCAAATTTGAACCAATCTGTTAACTGTACGTTGATAGCTACAGCACATTCAACATTCTCGTCCGTGGCCTCAATCAACGATGCATATTTTAGTATGAAATTTAGCATTGTTATTATATTTCTACTATACAAATTTGAAAATACAAATTATAACAACGGGGCCAATCTGAAACCCCGTTGACCTGAATGTAAGTCTAATGTTCAATGTTAGAACAACTGTTTTCAGAGGCTTGTCCTCTGGATTATTGTTCAGGAATGTGTTGACAGAAACACAGAAACCAAAAATAGTACGAGGTGTCCAAAACGCCTAATATTTGGGACCCGTGCTCTCAGACTAGAAAAGTATGGAATTCCATTTCCAAGTGAGCAGCGTAGCATTTGTTTCTATACGTTTCATAAATTATAATAATTATTGTTCCAGCAAGATGAACGTAACATATCGTCAAACGGCATACGCATCATAGAAGAAAGGTTGGTGATACATAACATTTGAAAGGAATGAACTGATTGCGGCGCACAAATAGTGTTCCTATGGGTTTGTTTTTGCAAATACACACAAACACATTTAACGATGATGAATTGTGTTGGGTGGGGTGTAAATCATATTTCGCAATACGTATTTAGTCATGATCAACAACAACTCAATGCTATGCTTGGCATGCTACCAGTCTACCCTAAGGTGACGCCGAAAGCGGTGTGCATTATCTACTGGGCGTTGGTTAATTTGTGTAAACTCGTCACAAAGCACAGGTCACGTCCCCCGGCTTATCTTAACCTCGACTTCGGTAGATGACCCTAAAACTCCGGACCACGAGTTTTGTTACGTGGGTGCGTCGACCTACATGACTTATAAATATGTCTAGTCATTTCACTACACGCAGCTTAACCGCAGTGAATTATTGTTGCCACTTAGTTTGAAGTATTTTGTTCGTGTAATCAAGTTTATCAACAAGCGTGATTTCTAACTAAAAAAACTCACGCAACAGTTTACCTGCCCGATCTATAAATGCAAATGTTTACCATTGTGTTATATTTACAGAAACATTCACAATTTCACCAATTTCCAAATCCATATTTATTAAAAGCGTTTTCTCACATGGTATCTCTTTCTACATGAGTCCAGATTTGGGTTGCGCAGATTACAATATCAGCAAACATCAATCAAATTCGTGAAAAAAATTGTCTGTGATATAACTTTAATCAAATAAATGTCTATATTTTCGGAAATGAATGTGCAGGACTATTCAGTCGTTACAATTACGAGCCTATCTATACAAGACAATTAACATTATTTGTCACAAATAATACATTTCACGAGTTCTGTTTCCTACCTGTTTCCTACGTGACGAACTTGATTGATCAAAGGGCAATAGTTGATATAGCGACAACACCATGAAATGTATAAATCACTTAGATGAACGAAAGCACGCCAGCATAGCTGAAATCAAATTAATATTTTTCCAGAGACATCGAGATGGTGTACGATTGGAGAGGTCTGCAATGGAGTAATGTGTAATGCGGTTTGTTCATTCCCAAGGACTGTATACTGTCCTTTATAAGCTATTACCTTTTTTCAACGTTTAGCATCATTAAATTTCATACTGCTCAGTCGATTTAATCCGTATCCATGACATTTCACAAACTTATTTTAATTGGCAACATCAATGCAAATACTTGGTTGACATGGTTCTTCTTCACAATTTAAGGTAGACACATCGTAGAGAAGCCGAGAGCGCGACCGAGTACCCGGCGGTAAAACTGGGTATGCCGAAGTCGGATGTGTTGAGCCTGAGCCGCCAGGCGCACAACGGCAACAAACGGAACACGCTCAGAGAACGAACGCCGACAAAAAAGGATCGTCAAACTGTCGTGGTGAAAACCACAACCATATGAATAAGCTCAGTTGGGCTATAAAAAAGATAAAAGTCTTCTATTGTTAACGCATAACAACATGTTTGCACTCTAGGGGTCGAAGCAACCATGCGAAACATAGGTGAAATTCGATAACGTCCCGTTCATCTCCGTTCAAGTGCTACGACTGAGCGCTCCGTAACAATCGAATTGTTATGGTTCTATAGAGTGCAGTGCCCTATTCTGAAAACAAAACAGTATGTTCAGAAATGTGTGGTGCAGTACACCCGTGTAATTAACATGATTACATCTCGTGAAGATTGCAAAGATTAATTAATAATTAGGACGATTTTGGTTATGATTCTTGCATTATTCTGATGAATTTGTGTTATTTTGTGTGGAATGAACATATGGTTAAGACGAATTTTGTTATGATGTTATGTACTTTTTTTAGTTCAAAACATTGATAACAGTATGTTTTTTGACTTTTTTAATGAAACAAACAATTAACCCTTCCTTCGCAACCCCAAACGGCTGCCGAATATTTGCTGTTATTGAACATCCTGCTGTTTATGCAGTTGACATTCAGGCCAAGAGACAATAGAGCAACGTTATTTAAGCGAGGAAAGTATGTTGGAGAGATTCGTGTGGGAGTTGTCGTGCCTCCCTAGAAATATATTGTACATTGTACATTTGAAAACATTGTTAATTAGGCAACGTTTGACGGACTTGTCTCGCATAACTATGATTATGATACTGGAAAACGTTGACGGGCTAGATTCGTAAAATATAAAGCTCTTTACATTGAAAGAAAATCCCCAATAAATGTATAGCCGTTATGATCAATACCAATCATTGTTTTTACATGTTGCCTATTTTGCCGTTCAACTTCAAGCATGATGATTCCGCTTGTTTTAAATTATACCTCTGGGTACCCTACATTCATGTTTTAATATGATTTTAATCAAAATCAATTTTAATAAATTATTCTCAATTAATGATGACTGCAGTGTTGAATAAATTGTTTACTGTTAAATTTAATATGTATATCAGTGGTGAAAACGTTGCTTGACCGCACATTTCGCAAGCGTGTATCACTACGGTTGAAACATTACATACTGTCGCTGCATACATTACATGTTGGTAGTAACGACACGTTTCGCATGACTTGTCACCAACCTAACTGGTGTAGTGATAGCTATATATTGTTGATAGAAGATATGCACCAGTGTATGTGTAACACTCGCGCACGCATTCACGAACACACATACTCACGCATACGCACATACATACATTCGCAGGCACACATGCGCACACACACTCAGGCACGTACACATGCATGCACACGCGAGTTCGCGCACATATGCAAACATACGCACAGAAACAAACGCCGACACATACATACTCACACTCTCGCACAACCGAACGCACACACACACACACACACACACACACACACACACACACACACACACACACACACACACACACACACACATTCACGTACGCACGCATGCACATACGCACACACACACACACACACACACACACACACACAAACATACACTCACACGCATAGGCACACTACCACAAACACACACAAGAACACGCACGCACACGCACGCATACCCAAACACACACATGCACGCTTATTGTGTACAAACACAAAGAAAACACGCACATTGGTAAGCATAACGATCATAAAAGGAGATAATCATCTTCCATGAGTTCTATGTCCTCAACCATTTGTATCGTCGCAGTGACGCATTGTCCGCGTGTCCTCTTACACAACGGTATTTGAATGACAAGGTCGTGCGAAGGCCCACTCGGGCACTGAAATTGTCTGTATACGTAAATTCTCCTTAAGCTATTCTTAGAGCGTGAAACCACAACAAACTGCCTTGATTACTAAACCAATCACGTCAAATATATAATTGTATAATTTTATAATATATCACTTTACAATTACCTGCTGATCCACTCTGCCGATTAATCCTGAGCCGGTCTTTATCATTTTCTAAAGATGTAACACGTTAGGCAGACGTTTGTGAGTTAATGGTCTTATGCATGAACCGAGACAACTAATAGTCTGAGACAATGCCATTGTCGGGACTTCTGCCGTCGCGAAGTTGCTATGCATGGACCGGACGTTAGGCCGAGACAATAAAGTCAGAGACTTTAACGCGATTGTCCCGACGTTAGGTGTTGGGCTAATTTTAGACGAGGGGATCCCGGGGAACCCCAAATAGTTTTGCGAAGAGCGCAGGCGCCTCCCGTTACTTCCTTCCGGGTAACATTCGTGTTATTCGAGTTGTAAACACGGAGCTTAGAAGTGTCATAATATTTACTCTGATTTTACGTTGATCCTCATGTTTTGCAGTGTAATCTTGGATATAACAAGGAAGGGAGTCAGACTTTGATTCGCGTACTCCTCTCCCTATTCCTGAGGTATATGTCCACGTGTCCTTTTTTGCTGCAATGTTGGTTGACATTATGTCATTTATGATTATGATTATGATGATGATATGAACCGCTGGCGCTGCCTCCATAAATGATTTCTCTATTCCATTCAATCACAGTGGCAGGTCAAAATACGTGTCACTGAAATATCTTCACGCTGTTAGCCTATTTTAATATACTGTCAGTTCTTGCAGTGGTTCAAGAGACACGTTCTGGCCAAAGAGCGATTTATACAGCGCAGATAGGACGCACGATTTTTGGCCTAGTCCTACGCGTCTGCCAGTTTGTGACTTTGAGTTAATTACGATATTTGTATTCCGCCTGTCTGTTTTCGTAAGAACTTCACGCAAAACAATTATTCTAACTGTTTGTTTTCACAGCATTGAAAACACATGTATTAAAGATTTAGAATATTGATACGGAAATATAAATTTGTATTCAAGTTTTTATCAAAACAGCATAACACATTAGGACGCACGATTCCTGGTCCTACCAGTATACCTTGTCTCAATTGATTCGAGTAGTGATGTCAAATGCTTTCAATCTCTTAAAGAAGTTCATATTACCCAATTCATTCCAGTATCATTCTGGGCGTCCTCTGTTCATCACTCCTTCGTCTTATATTTCATGGCTCAGTGTTCACCATGTAGATGCACCTAGCGTAGAGTTTGCCTTCTAGCAATCTTGGATGGCTTAGCTTAGCCTTAGGCTCAGCACAGTGCTCCGTTACTTCCAGTTTGTCTGTTATTAATACTCCAGTCTTTCTTTGTGTGATATTTCTATAGGGTCATTTCTCATGATGCAGTCATGTTCTCTCCTCTTGTGGCCATACTGCACTCCACGTGGACCATAACTAGCATAGGATTTGCCTTTTGGGATGTTTTGGCATACACTGCTTTAATTTAAATAGTATCTCAAATTTGTTTAGTATTATCAAGCCTAAGTCTTTATCTTTGGGTCATGTTTCTGCAGGGTCATTTTCCATGATGTAGTCGTAGTACTATAATATTCTTGTGGAAACTGCTGTTTTGTTAAAGGAAGTTTTTTCATTTTCAAAATGGAATTACTCTTAAATCTTAGGAAACAGAGGTGATCTGGCAGATGATTGCCGAAAAAGTGAATGTTGTGGGTGGCAGTGGGCACACAGTGGCCCAGGTAAAAAAGATACGAAAAGACATGAAACAAGCCGTTTGACAAAGACGGGTCAACTAAAAACCAGATGCATGGAGAACCTCTACCTGAGGTGCCCTATGAAAACTTGGTGAGGCTCATCATCAACACCAAGATGGCGAATGGTTCAGAGGGTAAGTGTCCTGTAATCTTGCATTAAAATTTACATCACCTTAAATAATTTATAATATTTTTTTCTTGTTTCAATAACAATACATTTGTTCCTAGCATTACTCTGGCAAATCAGTTAAGGTAACAGTTGAAGATCAATGACACACTATAACTCTGTAGAGTGCTTTTTTTGTCAAATTTGCCATAGCATCTCAGTAGGCCTTTTACAGATAGAGCGATATAGTGTACACTTGGTGGCAGTGGTATTTCAGTGTTGTGCAGGAGTCTCAACCCCTTCTGGTGTCTGTATTTTACAATGAAACATTATTAGATGTGTACATCCACTGATCCCATATTTTGGGTGTGTGTTGTAGTACCACTGGTTATCCCATCATCATCTACTCCTGAACAAGAAAGTATGTCTATGATTAACAGCATATATGTACTCTAAGTAAGTCGTAATTTGCAACACACTAGTAAGAAATAGTCATGTCATCTACAAAACTAAGATATTCAAGAATATGATGAGACCAGTTCCTACTATGTTTTCTTGATAAGGGTCATTCCACGTCAAATCAATCACTCAAAACATCACCCGACTCCAATTTTGATGAAATTTAGCACAGGTGTTGGCTCCCATGAGAACATCAAAATTGCAAATTATAAAGAATCTAGGTCAAATATTAATGAAGATATAAGTCACTGAACTTTGACCCGATTCACATACTGGCCGTTACAGTAACATCCATAACTCTGCTTCTAATAAAGGTAGAAAAGAAAGTAAGACAGCATTGGAAAGCCAGTAAATATGTGCATATTTACATTGTAAAATTACATTTTTCATGTAAATATAAAAGTATCATTTATCATAATATGACCTTTGACTTCCGATACTAAAAAAATGTATCCTTAAATTTGTATTCTACAGCATCCTATATCATTGTTCAAGTGTCCCTGAAAATATTAGGATGGGCAAATAATAATGTTCAGAGATACTGTAAATTTAGTACACCCGGCAACCTATGTTTGGTCTCCAGATCAGTCAATACCACACTGAATTTCCGATTAAAAACTTTTCAGATCACATAAAAAGCATGCTAAAAGGTCTCTTATAATTAAATGAGTGTACATACATGCTGTAATGTCTCATTTAACATGTTCACATGTTTTACTTTTTCTTTGGATAGCCTGTAGGTGCAACCAGTGTCAGTCATTGGGTCTACGTTGGTGAGGAGAATACTAACTCGAAGAGTGTCACTTTGTTTCGGGTAAAACTATGATGGTGTTGGACCATATGGGTGAAGGAAGGCCAGTCAGAATATTTGTTACATGCGCTAGCCTCCAGTGTCCATTGTAGATGGCTGTTACATACCGTTTGGCATCTGCCAGATGAGGACAACACACTGGGCTGTTACAACTTCTTCCCTTTTCAGGTTGATGTAGAATATAGTGCTACTTCCAAATGATTCAATGATAATTACTTGATGATGTGTAGATTATGTGTTCCTGCTGGTGTTTTAACTGTTTCCATATAGCTTGTAAGAAGATAGCTGCTTCATAGTACTCTTCCGGGAATCCTCTTATGTGGTTGGGAAGCAGAACTCAGTAGCTGGTATATGGGCTGATTCAGACAACTGCATAAACTATTATGTTTTTTGTAGACTGGCTTTTGGTCTGGTCTCTTGACCATTCCATCCACACCATCACCTGTCGTTTTTGAGAAAAGTGCTACACTGGAGTCTGCTCGTGGTGGCAGAGGTTCAGAAAGTTTTTGCAGTTTTTATACTAACTAACCACAGGCAACACTGTGCACAGGCAACAGTGTGCACAGGCAACACTGTGCACAGGCAACAGTGTGCACAGGCAACAGTGTGCACAGGCAACGGTGTGCATAGGCAACAGTGTGCACAGGCAACTATGTGCACAGGCAACACTGTGCACAGGCAACACTGTAATTTCTGACTCCAACATACGCGACACCATTGTTGTACACCTCTTCCAAAACACAGTATAATTTTTTTCACTGCAAAATGTACAGCTGGGCAAAGAAACGTCAACTTTCCTGATGGTTGTGCTAGTTAGCATACAGACTGCGAACACCTTCTGAACCTCTACCGCCACTAGCAGGATTTGGGGAAATATGCGAAGTGGTACTTTTATGCAACATAACACAGGAAAGGCATATGTGATGATGTGGGTGGAATGGAATGGTCAACAGACTTGATGCAAAAGCCAGTCTACAAAGACCATAATTATATGATCATTACACCACCACACCAATGTAGTCCTGTGAGTTCACGTCAGTCTATTTATTCCTGCTATAAAATTCTGCACTTTGGAAGGTATTTTCAACCACAGAAGAGTTACGAATAAGCAACTCTTCTTGCAAGCTGTTTGTAAACAGCTGAAGTAATAGCAAGAACATAGAAGGTACTATTCTTTAAGGCATAATCATTGAATCACTTGGAAGTAGCACCATATTCTATATCTTCAATGAAGAGAAGAGGTTGTGAACTTGTCACAGCACAGTGTGTTGGCCTCATTCTGGCGTACGCCAAAGGATATCTGAAAGCCATCTATGATGGATACTGGAGACTTGCGTATGTAACAAATGTTATTCCAACTAATCTTCCTTCACCCCAAACCTCATAGTTTTACCCATAACAAAGTGACACTCTTTGACTTAGTGATCTCCTTACCAATGTTGACCCAACGACTGACACTGATCGCACCTACAGGATATCTAAAGAGAAAACAGAAGAGAGGCCTTGTAAAAAATGTGAACATGTTAAATGAGCCATTACAGCATGTAAAAACTTGTTATGCAATCTGAAAAGGTTACGCTGACATTCAGTGTGGTATCGACTGATCTGCAGACCAAAAATAGGTCACCCGCTGTACTAAATTTACTGTATCTCTGAACATTATTATTTGCCCATCCTAATATTTTCAGGGACTCATGAGCAATGGTGTAGTATGCTGTAGAATTAAAAATTAAAAAATCGGAGGATACATTTTTTGGGTATTTGCGTTCAAAGGTCATATTATTATTAATTATACTTTTTTATTTATATGAAAAGTGTACTTTCTTTTCTACCTTTATTAGAAGCAGAGTTGTGGACGTTAATGTAACGGCCAGTATGTGAATCGGGTCAAAGTTCAGTGACCTATATCTTCAGTAATACTTGACCTAGATTTTTTTATAATCTGTGGTTTTTATGTTCTTATGTGAGCCAACAACTGTGCAAAATTTCAACAAAAATGGAGTCCGGTCATGCAAAAATGGCCTCAAAGTGATTACTTTGACACGGAATGACCCATCAGCTTGTTCAGTTCATAATACAGTTATTGTAATGTACCGGTATGTTATTAATTGCCAATCTACAAAGGTTTACAGGGTGTAATTATATGTGGGTGATAATGTGTCTACATATTATATTCCCATTAAATCCAGTTAAATGGAAAAGACTTTAAAGCCCAAGGAAAAGTTGTGGGAATAAAAAGGGATTAATATGGTACAGATCGTAATTTCAATTATAAAATAAAGGTGTTAGTTAAAAACATCGAGAGAGACAAATGATACCAGTATGTGGCCTCATCACGTATGGTCACTACAGGAAATTAGGAATGGGTGTGTCAATTGTTTTGTAATTTCACTAAACACCATGTTTCATTATTGTAAATAACTTTTATTGCTATAAAAAAGCACATGCTACAACATTTATATAAATTCATATAGAAAATAAAGAGGCTAAATCATCTTAACAGTAAAGTATAATTTAAACTCTTTACATAAATGAATAAGAAATCTGATAGAAGTCCAGATATATGCTATATTTAAATGCATACTAGTACACTTCTTCATTTGTTTTTAATTATCTACCAATCACACGGTTTTTATTGTTTACATCAACATTGTTCCAGATGCTGGTCATGGTGTGTTAAATGCTATATCTGAAGATGTCCCTGGGGTACAGCCCTCAAGCAGCTATGGGAAACAGTGGTAGTGGTCCATGACATCCAGTGATCCACCTTCCTCCTTCCAGTGGTTCATCAGCAACTGTCAGTAGATTGGCTTCATCAAGCAGACAAGAAGAAAGAATGGCTGACTCCTGATAGCAGATGCAGAGTGTCCAGTTCTGAAGGAGAACATTTTATAATTTTAAAATGGCAGCATAGTGAAATGAAGAAATACGGTGCAGTCGCATAAATGGTACAGCTAAAATATAGCTCGCCCTATAAATAAAACAATTAAAGCAACCAGGATGCATCATCAATGAAACATAGCATGCGAAATGGATAGAATGTAACTACCTCTTAAAAAAGTCATCCTTTGTTTCAATAGCAAGTTAACATTGGTCATGACATTGGATTGATGAAGGGCAGATCTGCATCACAGATTTCCTGAAAATGAAAGAATAACTGAAGTTGTTAATGGCAAGTTATTTTTCTAATTTAGTAAAATGCAGTTTGACGAGAATTACATTGTATCTGTCTACATTTAATTACATGTGATTGTTAAATCTCCTTTGTCACTGGTCAAAATCCCACATCCTTCATTTTTAAATTGTCAAAACTAAAAAGCTCCCCCCTTCTCATATTCGAGTAGTGTGACAATATCAGAATATGTCATGAAAAAGGCACAGTGACACGAAACTTGGCCTACACTATAGACAGTGTTATCAGAGACAGAGCTAGTAAATATTCCAGTAGCTCAGGTGTTATGACAAACAATATTAATGATATGAACCATTTGTTTTTGCTTCAATAACATTTACCTTACCTTAGGATACCTTAGGACTGTTCTGATCGCAGGATCCTCTCGGTTCCTCAATGATCAGATCTTCTTCTTCGGGGTCTAGTATTAAGAGTTTGTGTTTTCCGGTTCCAGTGTTTAATGTTAGTGGGGCTTCATAGTCGTATAATATCTCCTGGGTTGACCAGAATTTATCAAGGCGGTTTTTAAATGAATTTATTGATTTTGCTTGTATTACTGAATCAGGTAAACTGTTCCATGGTTCAACCACTCTAAGCGGGAATGCATTTTTTCTTATGTTTAGTTTTGCTCTTTGGTTGAACAGTTTAAGGGAGTGTCCTCTGTTACTGGATCGTGATGCCACATCCTCCCACTTAGGAAGGTTTGGTGCAGATTTGTTGTCGTATATGTAATGCATTATTTTATACACTTCAATCATGTCTCCTCTTAACCTACGATATGTTAATGTGGGTAACTTAAGTAATTTTAGTCTTTCAGTATATGATAAGTCCCTCATACCAGGTAGTTCTTTTGTGGCTCTTCTCTGGACATTTTCTATGGCTATTTTATGTTTCGTCTTAAATGGATACCATATTGCTATTGCATAATTTAGGTGGGATCTAACCATAGTCTTGTATAGTGGCAAGAAAGTGTATGTATCTAAGAATTGAAAAGTTCTTCTGATTACTTTTGTCATTCTGGTTGCTTTATTAACCACTTGGTTGATGTGATCATCAAAAGAAAGTTTTGAGTCAATAATTACTCCTAAATCTTTTTGTTTGTCTGTGGTGACAAGAGCATGTTTGACATTATTTGTTGCCATAAAATATTTACTTTCACCAATGTTATTTTTCCCAATTTCCATGTGTACACATTTATCAGGATGGAATTTTAACAACCACTTGTCGCTCCATTGTTCTAGTATGCTTAAATCATGTTGAAGTACATCCTGATCATCTATATGTGTTATTGTTCTAAATATCTTTATGTCATCAGCAAATAGAAATGTATTTGAATTTGTTAGATCTGGGAGGTCATTAACATATAGAACAAAAAGTAGGGGTCCTAGAACGGAACCCTGGGGTATCCCTGATATTACCTCTTTCCAGCTAGACTCATCTCCATTTACTGAAACTTTTTGTTTTCTATCTGTGATGAATGATTCTATCCAGTTAATCAGTTCTTCTGAAATGTTGAAGCTTTTTAATTTGCTAATTAATCTTTTGTGTGGCACGGTGTCAAAGGCTTTTTTGAAATCCATATATATAACATCAGTATGGTTGCCCTTATCCATTTCTTTAGTCCAGTCATCTATTATTTATAAATTATATTTGTGTATAATGAAATTCCTTGAATAGGCTATAGTCCTATAGACATAGACGTCATAGTATACTGATAAGTAACTGGTCATGACATGATAAGTAGGCTTACCGGATTCTTGGTTTGATAAATTATGGAAACATTGTTTACCTCACAATACATATCTAATAAAATATTGGTTACTCGAAAATGCGTAGTATGTCCTGCTCTTGAATACTCGTATTTTAATTTATCGTGATTCGAATATTATTTATTCGTATTAAAAATGGCCTTGACCCTTGTTTGAAAAAATAATCGCTACACTGCACTGGCACTGGCTAGCCTACAGTATTGCTGGTCGATTCGAATGCTAGATTTGACAAGCTGTTTTGTAAACAATCTAAGCACACTTGCATACATTATCAATAAACTAGCCGTTATATTACATCGATGAAATGCAAACAAGTTGTTAGAAAATATGTTTAAAGTGACATACGATAGTTCAACGACAGAAACTTGCTTCACAACCACGACAACAAATGTTATTTATGGAAAGGTCTATACTATAGGCGTGTTTGAAAGATGCAACGGGACCGTTCGTTGTCTTTCCTATGACTAGTACAACTCAAGTCAAGTACAATTACGTAGACAGTCGGACAAAAGGGTGAAATATATACTTTCATCACTGTCACCGATTTGCCTCGACGGCGATGCGGTACCGGTAGTAGGTAGACCTACCACCTTTTCTGATAGATGTTCTAGTAAAATGCGTCGTCCGAAAATGCTGTTTGCGTAGCCGTAGCGTAGGCCCTAATATTTCGTCGAACATGATAACTTTTGGTCGGACTATCATACTTCCAGTGACTATATCCGACTAACAACGTATTTAATGAAAGATCCAGTGATACCCAGTATATCTGATAAAGTGTATCGATTGGACACACGTTAGTCGCGTTACTGTTACATTCACAGACACTATATGCACGGTAAAGTTCGATAATAACTACTCTGAGTCCTCACTTACCTGAGGCTGAGGCTGAGGCTTGACAGTGGTTTGATTATGTTCGATTAACGAATTCATTGTGACACATGTATTGCTGTTGTGGCGCTAGAATGTAGTAACTGGTCTCATCAACTCATCCGATCACATAAACACAACGACAAGGCATTGGCAGCCATTAATTACGAAATAGTCAGAGACAACTGCGTTTAGCCTTAGGCCAGAGTTATCGCAGGTCTAAAAATCGTGTCGTTTCGTCCCGCGGAAAGTCCGAGACTTCTAGTTGTCTGCGTTCGTGCATAGCGATTATCCCGTCAAAGTCCCGACGTTGGTAAATAGTCCGAGACAACGCTCATTGTCTCGGTTCATGCATAAGACCCGTTATATTAGGAACGGCCGCCGTTCATTCTCCAGTTCGGGCCGAATTTTTGGAACGCACTACCCGGAGTCCACAAGTAGTTCATAAACTAAAAATATGTAAAAAGCGCGTCTTAAGACGCATTATCTTTGTACTCTTATTTTACCTGTCTACTATTATAATAGTTTTATATACTAATATTTTAATTATATATTTATTAATATTTTGCTTAAATTTATTTATCCAATTTAAACATGTTTATCATTTTTAATCTAAGTGTCAACAATGTCCGACACACACACACACACACACACACACACACACACACACACACACACACACACACACACACACACACACACACACACACACACACACACACACACACACACACACATACACACACGCACACATACACACACGCACAAACGCGCGCGCGCAGGCAGATACACACACAAACACAGGGGAATAACTTAATTAAGCAAATATAAATTAAACAAACCTAAGTTTAAACTATATATATATATATATACACTCACACATATATATATATAGCTTCAACTTAAGTTTGTTTAATTTAGATTTGCTAAATTGAGTTTTAGCTGTATAGTAGATATTCTATTCTATCAATCACAACAGTATAGCTATGGTAATAATTATTTTTAGTCTAAACACAGTATAAAACTCTTAAACATAGTTGTGCTCTCTAACTGAGTGTCAAAATGAAATGTATTATTTTATTATTAATTGAACGTATTACCTATTACAAAGACACTGATTATTTTGGTGTATTATATTCTCCGTGAGGGATGCCACGAAACTTGAGTACTAAACTAATAATAATAATATTTATAATAAAATATCTCCTTCGGCGCCAATATTTTCGGAAAATCCATGCAGTGACACGCACAATAAAACCAAATACACAAGCGTTCTCATAAACGTCCAAGGCTATTGTTTTATTGGCTACCCTTGACTTCTAACGCAAAATATATTTGTTGAATGAGATGTACTATTTTCCAGTTGCTGTCCTCATCCATTGATGCAAGAAACGTGTTCAATTTCAAGAAGCCATTCAAGGGAATGCCCGTCATTATTCTTTCGTCCAGCGACAAGAGATAATAGCAGAATATTATTCATGTAACGCCGAAATCTGAAACAAAAGATCATTCATTAACACCCCAGTTTTACATCCACGCTTCAGCAATTGACATGTCAGCAGGTACTAACACTGACACATTCGGCATCGCTTCCAGGCTCGTGAAGATGTACTCTTCAAACACTGAAGACTTCGGGAGTTGTTCAGTATGCTCAGTTACTTTTCGCACACCGCAACAACAACCATAGCCCATTGAACTCGTTTTCGATATATAGTTGCATCAGCATGTCTGTAATCGGATGACCTAGACATTTCACATAACATCTGTGGCATCGTTGCTGGGTATACACTGCATGCGTTCTGGCTTATCGACCATTGCAACGGGAATATGCATTTTGTCCTAGTAGCTGCTAATAAGGTTAAGATAACTTGACCTCTTACGTGACTTAGCTGGTTGGTCAGGCATTGTTATGAGTGCATTTGTGTTATTTCTACCACACAGCCTGCAGCCGCCGTGTTCATTGTCTCTGCATGTGTAGACGTAGCAACGGCGCAAGTTGGACGAAGTTCAAATGATTCAGAGTACTTCCACACATTAAGTAGGGTGTGTGAGTGTGTGTGTGTGTGTGTGTGTGTGTGTGTGTGTGTGTGTGTGTGTGTGTGTGTGTGTGTGTGTGTGTGTGTGTGTGTGTGTGTGTGTGTGTGTGTGTGTGTGTGTGTGTGTGTGTGTTATATGTGCGTGTGTGAGTGTGTGTGTCGGTGTCGGTGTCGCGCTTACATTTATCCTGGCGTTAAATAATAACCGGGTGACGTTTCTGCGCGTGCGCGCATCTAGGGAAATGTATTTACCACCAGCTACGACTGTCGCGTTTTCATTTATCCGGGCGTTATGTTGGTTTTTATGTATATATATATATATATATGTATATATATAATTACTTATATGTATATATATATATATATATACATACATTATAAAATGTTTGCTTCCCACAGACATAAATAATTTATGTTGTAAAACAGATTCCTCTCCACGCACACGTCACGTGACTTACTCTTATACTTGGTCACAAATCTGAAACAGCAAATTATATTTATGTATTCTAACTATAACGCTCGTATCATGATGACAAACGAAACATGTTTAACTACTGGATATTATTTATCACTACCTGATCTACTGGTGCCAAATATTATGCCTTACATATGCACATAAACATGACCCGGATAAAATTTAACGCCCGGATAAATGTAAGCGCGACATCGGTGTCGGTGTCGGTGTCGGTATTAGATACCTACATCTATCTGATCTGTCTGGGAATGGCAGAAATAGTTGTATTAATCAGAAAAGGTTCTGATGCAGTGACTTGCTGACGAGCAAACCATATTAGGTATCGACGCCTAATCATGTGCGTCTTATGTAAATATGGATAGTATATAGACAAGTTTGTATCTAGTCGGCAAAATAGTCGCGCGAATGTATCCGTGTATACCCGCATAGTAGATTGTTGTTTTCGGTCGCTCTACCTTGACGGCAATCATTCGCTCTACTCCTAAAGGTGACGGGGCGCATCGACGGTTAACCCGACAGCCAAAGACGTGGAACCCTTGACCCGGATAGTCAGAGACGTGGAACTGGGTGACGACCTTGCCTGCGCATTGCATTACCGAGGACCGCACACTGTCATTCCCAATCGACCCGTTGCGTGCATTAGCCGTGAATTAACATCAATGCAAATACGTGGACCCATACAGGGATACCTAACGCACAGGAATTAACATGAATTGGATGACTATTGCAGAACTTTGGGACAATTGAATCAAGACGACGGACCATACCAAATTTGTCCCAGCCGTCCCGCAAGGGGCGAAGCGGAAAATAGAAGCCATAACATCTAGTAAAACTGTTATTAAAACGCCTCTCTCTTACTAATGATACAGAAATGTTGCGTTGATTTTAGGCATGAATGAAGAGTTAACTCCAAGCTAGTGTAACATGTTTTCAACACTACAATTGCCTATCAATGTGTGACCCTGTAGCACAATATCTATACCCATTGCACTGTCAAGTGTATACTAATGACTAATGTCATGAGAACTTTTTTTATAAATAGTAGTGTTTCATTACAACGGGGATATGGCGCCATGTTAAATTTCTGCATATATATATGCAGAAATATATATATGTATAATTTTATAATAGTATTTGAATAACTTGGCACTTACAGAAAAACAGTTCTAGAAATCATGTTCTAATGGGATCTCTAAATTAGGAGCATTCCTCAAATCAACCAGACGACCATTCAGCATAACTTAAGGTTTGTACCTAAAAATTAGTATCTGTGCACTGGACTCGGATGTGATTGAGCGTCATATATGTTAAGCTTATACCAACGAAACATGCATAGTTCTTGTTGGCCTGAACTTTTTAATCGTGTGTCTCTGCGTTATCTTCTCAAACTGACGCTTGTCCGTGTGCTTTTTGTTTGCATTCTCGCGTGTTTCCGATACCAGACTAATCTCCTTGATCAGTGGTATTCATGTTGGACGTTTGACTAAAAAAAACCTTTCCTCCCTTTTGTTGGTGCCGAGTTACATAAACAAAGATGTGCTTGTTTGCGAAACATTCATCGTCGAAACATTCATCTGGTGGCTCAATGGGTGTCGACTTCACATCGTTATCGCAAAGTACTGGACTCCAATCCGAGGCCGCCGGCCAACCAGCTAATTTGTCAACGGTAGTATATTAATACGCCAACGTGAAGGCACTGCAAATGTATCTTCTCCTGGGTGTCGAGGTCTACTCGCATGTTTTATATGCAATCGTGTCCCTGTATTATTGGGATCTGTCAACAAACTGGCGATAAGACGCCGAGGTGGTTGCTGAAATAATTATTACTTCTTTTTTAGTGATCACTTTGCGTGGTCAGCCATTTTCAAGGGGGAGGAAGGAGACATGATCTATTTATTGGGACATCATTATTAGCTGCATGCTTAAGTTGTGATAGCAGATGTGCTATGATAGTTCTTTCGAATTACTGAAGTTGTAACAATTGCTGCCCCTGGTTTGTTGCAAAATAGTCGGGTTCGTAATCAGATTCGGACGGTTGATTGTCAACTAGCATTTACAAAATATACACACGCACTCGCAAAACATACAAATGAGAAACAATACAAAAGAGGCAATTATGCTAAAACGTGTATAAGTTAAAACCGGAGCCAACTGCTAATAAATGGTAATGAAAGTATCGTATCTCCAAACATAAAAGTACTAACTTGGTAATATATATAATTATATATATATATATTTAAAATTATATATAAAAGGTCATATTACAGCTGTTGCAATGGTGCATTCATGAAATTAATTATTATTACACTAATATATATATACTATATAATATAATAATAATTAATTTAGCGAATGCACCATTCCAACAGAGTGAATATAACTGTAACAGAAATATGCATGCAGTTAATTAAGTAATACGTATGACGACATGAGAACGTACCTGATAGAAAATAGAGTTATGGCACGAGGATGACGTCTCCGTCCAAGTGTCTCACAGCCTGCGGGAAAAAAACTGTTTCTAAGCCGATGGTTTTTGTCTTAATGCTTCTGTAGCGCTTACGAGAGGGAAGAAGCTCAAAGAGAAGGATGGCTGGGTAGATTGTATCACGCATATTGCACCACACTATGATACAAAAACGTCAGGTTGATTCCAATGATTGTGTGGTAGAAATGTATCACGATCTCCTGCGCGATGACGAATATCCTGAGTTGCCTCAGGAAGTACAAGCACTGCAGTGCGTTTTTTTAGATACACACTGTTACTTTTCCACAGCTGAGATCGCTTGAGATTGTTGTCCCAAGGAATTTGAAACATTCAACTTGTTCGACTTCTAGCTGTTTATCGAAATAGTGCGGATAGGTGTCTTTTTCCTGGGAAAATCAACAATCATTAATTTTTTTATTTGACACGTCTTTGAACCCTACTGTGGAGATATGCATATCTCTAATTCACCAAACTGATATGAACAAATTGTACAACTGTGAATGTCACATTGTGTGTGTGTGTGTGTGTGTGTGTGTGTGTGTGTGTGTGTGTGTGTGTGTGTGTGTGTGTGTGTGTGTGTGTGTGTGTGTGTGTGTGTGTGTGTGTGTGTGTGTGTGTGTGTGTGTGTGTGTGTGTGTGTGTGTGTGTGTGTGTGTGTGTGTGTGTGTGTGTGTGTGTGTGTGTGTGTGTGTGTGTGTGTGTGTGTGTGTGTGTGCGGGCACATAGCATACGTGTGTTCTGTGCGGGTGGGCCAACCCACGTTCCAGGCAATGGACTGACGCCAGCAAGTTATTTCCTCTAAGGAAATATGTATCATATCAACGTAATGGATACGTTATTCATAATGTCATAAAGTAACTTACAGCCACAATGGTATCACATTCCCCGCGGCCCCTAGACCGGCTGTGGTGAACAGCACATTATGTTATATCAGCTCACACAAGGCCCCGAGGTATGTAGTGTGACGTCGGTGTGCACAGTAGCGCTACACTGATTATATCAATGATTTGTCCGTGTGTGTTACAATCATGATACTGTAAAAAGAAAATTTTCGGCAGTTACTTAGCTGGTTTCCCGCCTACCGTATGATGTCATTGTTGTGGTAAAGTTGTTCACTGGTTAATTTCGCAGCCCTGAAGTGACCCTTTGAATGATATTACTAATATTATATTACGATCTTGATTCTAATCAGAAATGTATGTTCTTGAATAGCGCAATATCTGGTCTCAAAGCGTTTTACACTTTATTCCCTGACAGACCTGTTCAGTCGAACACCATATCGACTTCTCTTTGAAGCATTCAACAACGCCGCAATTAATGCGCGAAGACTATTCATGCTCAAATATCCTCCACTGTGTATAGCCATGTACTCGTTCATAGAGCTGATTTAACCAGAGCTGAGTGAACTACAATGATCGAGGAATGTTGTAATTTACGTATGTAACTGTTGCAGTATGTGCATCGTTAGAGCTGAATGTTATATGTACTGTGATATATATTAACGGTGCACTAATAACTAATTCAGATAACCCTTGACTTCATCTATATGTCTGCAGATGTACGCATTAAATGTTTCCATTCAGCATATGTGTCACACCCAATAAAGCAAATTAAATATATCTCGAACGTTATTGCATCAAATATAATTCACAGACTATCAAGCCAGCCACAGTAACTACGCACAGAGTAATCACCTCATTAATAATACGATAACGTGTTTCATTGCTCAGTAAAGCCCAGAAACAAATAGGACATTGCACTATATTGATTCATCGACCACAGCGATGCAACCTAGCTTAGTGACTCTTTTGTCAATAGGCTGCCATAACAAAAGAAGTACACTGTACCACCCACGTAACATATTGTATTATGTATAACTATCAAATATTACCATCTTACACATATTCCTGTACAATGCATTGTTTTCAGAATTGACCGACCGACCGACCGACCGACCGACAGACCGACAGACCGACAGACAGACCGACAGACATACTGGCAGACAGATATACAGGCAGACCGACCGACCGACCGACCGACCGACCGACCGACCGACCGACCGACCGACACCGACCGACACCGACCGAACGAACGACCGACCGACAGACCGACAGACCGACAGACAGACAGACAAACAGACCGACAGACAAACAGACCGACAGACCGACCGACCGACCGACAGAAAGACAGACAGACAGACAGACCGACAGACAGACAGACAGACCGACCGACCGATCGACCGACAGACCGACAGACCGACAGACCGACCGACCGACCGACCGACCGACCGACCGACCGACAGACAGACCGGCCGACAGTCGCATATATACTAGATGGTTCGTAGATTTAAACATTTTTGAAATTCGTCCGGGAATTGAGAACTTAGGGGCTCAATACTTCAAAACGCTGTACGTGGAGTTCCAACCACGGAATTTAGTGTTTTTGTATACCATCGTACATATATTTATGCCTTCTACAAATATGTCGCTGGATGTATGCAGACATGTTGAATAGTTTTTAAGTTACTGACTTTTGAAAATCTTCAGCGCAACATTTTCTCTGCCGTGCGCGGCGTCGTCTGCCCTCCACGGTGTCCTTAAGGATCGTTTTGTCTCAACACAGACAGGCAGACAGACAGACAGAAGACCGATGGATCGATGACAGAACAACAAACAAAGATACAGACAGAGAGACAGACAGACAAAACAAACGATCGAACAGATCGTTGGATTGACGGACAAATTGACGGACGGGTGAACGGACGATTGAAATAAAAAAAAAACTATCGTACGAAAGAACGAAAAATAAGACGGACGGACGGACAAACGGACGAAGAGGCGTGCGAGCGAATAATTGAGAAAACTACCCAATGTGACACGATCACATTACCTATTAAATCTATTAAGCAACCAAAACCAAACCAAACAACCAAAAACCAACCACCCAGATAGGCAGCCTGACAGCCTGCCAGCAACTGGCCAGTCAACGAACACTAGTTGGCTGTTTGACATCACTATAGATTGCACTATAAATAGGGCCACTTCGTTGATGTTCGTAATTCACCCTGCTCGAATGGGTTGACGATGGCTTGAAGTGACGCAAGAGGTGGCACCATTAATGGATTTATTATGTCAGTCGGCAAAAAACGACTGTTTAGTGAAGTCAATGAACGGACGTGATACAATGGCGTCTGTGGTATCGATTGCTTCCTAGTTGTATCTTCCTAGTCCTGTAACAAATGTTTACTTACGAAGCTGGCTCGTTTTCTTGTAACACACCAGCGTATCGCGTATTATACGTTGCATAAACTAAACACCACTGAGATCAAGCACAGCGCGCGTGTGTGTATGTGTGTGTGTGTGTTTGTGTGAGTGTGCGTGTGTGTATGTGTGTGTATGTGTGTGTATGTGTGTGTGTGTGTTTTGTGTGTGCGTGTGTGTGTGTCTGTGTGTGTGTGTGTGTGTGTGTGTATGTGTGTGTGTGTGTGTGTGTGTGTGTGTGTGTGTGTGTGTGTGTGTGTGTGTGTGTGTGTGTGTGTGTGTGTGTGTGTGTGTGTGTGTGTGTGTGTGTGTGTGTGTGTGTGTGTGTGTGTGTGTGTGTGTGTGTGTATTTCTCCAAACATGTGTATCAAGTTCACCCAAATTACATTCTACCGGTATACTAGTTTTTTATCTTCTTTACCAAATGTAAACTACGTTTTCACAGTAGCCAGCGAATTTCCATGTCACCACCTACTGTTTGCAAATATTAACTTGCTTACAAAATTATATTTGAATTGTTGTTATTGATAAGACGAGCAACGTGTTCCTAACACATCAGTTAGGATACCGGTGCTAATTACTGCATCGATATATATTTGTAATGACCTTTGGTCAATTTGGCTTGTCCAGCATCACCAAGCAACTTAGACATCTTAGTTTCTTGCAGAGCAATTTACCCGTATATATTAACGTCATTATTATTGCTTATTGATGTGTTCACACATCATTTATCAGACTAATGTCACTGTAAATAGTAGTGCGTTTTTTATTTACCGTATTCACATTGGTTTCTGGTAGAGTGAAAGTAGTCAAAATACAACACTGCATTTTTTTAAAACTTTAATGTGCTGTATTTTCATCACATTCAGATTTATTTCCATCATTTGTTCAGGATTCCCTCGTTAACTCCGTTAGAAAAGAATACATGTTGAAATACCAAACCATAACAAAAATAAATTAATGTAGTGAACCAATCAATGTCGATGACGTTGGACAGCAACAAGTGGTCTTTATAGAAAATATAATGTCATTTTGTTTCTTATTTTTAAACATGATTTTTGTTTCTGTACACTCTCAAAGCATACCTTATTTACACTTTGAACTTACTGTAGAAATAAAAATATACAGCTCTGATTTTGTATGCTAGCACTTTTAACGTTGGAAAAGTCAATAATTTTGTTAGTCTATACACAACTTCAACCCCCTTAAACATAGTTGTGCTCTGTAAATGAGTGTCAAAATAAAGTGTTTTAGTTTTTTACTAATTGAACATATTACCTATTGGATGCAAGACACTGATCATTTTGGCGTATTATATTCCACGTGAGAAATGTTTACGTCCCTTTGCATAAATACTATATGGAAGGGACCAAAGGCTGTCTGGGGTCTTTTAAGGAAGGGTAGTAGGTAAATTCAGACACTATTTATCTCGCTTGTCAACCCGGTACTCTACCGCCAGACCATCGTGTCCCCTGTATCAAGCATGAACATCGACCTATGGCATCATCCACGAAACTTACGTCCTAAGCTAATAACAATAATACTACTACTAAAAATAATAAAATGACTCCTTCACTGCCAATATTCTCGGAAAATCCAAGCAGTGGCACTCACAATAAACCAAATTATTACGCGTTCTCATAAACGTCCAGGAGGGGGTATTGTTGTATTGGTTACTCTTGGCTTCTAACTCACGCAATACACAGAAGTTCGTTGAATCAGATGTACTTCTTTCCAACTACTGTCCTCAATGCAAGAAACCTGTTCAATTTCAAGAAGCCATTCAAGGGAATGCCTGTCATTATTCGTTCGTACAGCGACGAGAGATAACAACAATATATTACTAACAAAACGTCGAAATATAAAACAAAAATTAGCAAGACCATTCGTTAGTAGTAGTTAGAGCCCGGCTGGCCCCGTGCAAGAGCCAAAGATCAAAGAACATCAAAGGGTTTCGGGGCAGTAGCCTCGTTTTGGCTCTTTACTTATAAAAAAGAAATGATTAATGACCTGTCATAAAAATCTACGTATAAAAAACCTCTTATCTTAATTGGTTTTTGAGAACTTTACTTATAAAAAAAGTTTGATTGATGTTCGTGCCGCCGACCCACCGCGGCACGCCGCCTGTTCTTCTAAGTACATTAGAGCTGACCTCTAGTGGCTATTTTTGCTATGTTAATGTAGACTTAATGAGGCTTAATGCTTAATGACTTGATGACGTATACCTAGTGAGCTGACCTCTAGTGGCTATACTTGCTATGATAACATAGACTTAATGAGGCTTAATGCTTAAAGACTTAATGATGTAGGTCAGTAGGTCAGTATACGAAACCGAAACCCACCTCCGTACATTTAATAAAGGCCCACACGTTAAGCCGGTAGCGCTCGCTCGCTCACCCGCCCGTTATTTTGTAGCTCTACTAACATCGTTCCGCCTCACGGCTAATGTGAGCCGTGTAACTAGGTGAAAGGTCACAGCCGTGTCACCACCACTCCTAGCGTTTATACGAGCGTAGAGGCTTCGTGTAACTAAGTCAAAGATCACAGCCGTGTCACCACCACTCCTAGCGTTTATAAGAGCGTAGAGGCTTCCTATCAAGTAAATATTAAATGGAAAGGTATATGATGTAGTAACGTGCCGAACAGGTTCATAACGCGCTCTCTGTAAATTCTGCTTCGGCTTCTCGCAAACGCTGTGCTCTTCCATCGTTCGCTTTGAACGGAATGTTGTTTACGACGTTTGCTGTAGGCGCGTCTGTGAACGCCTGACGATTGGCACGTAGGCACAGTCACGTCGGCCTCTACCGACCGGGTGGCGTAATTTTCTAAATGCTTAATAAAAGGCTTAAATGTGTAAAATAAACGGTCTATAATACGAAGCAAGGACTAGAGAATATTATGGTAAGCTTATATTTGAAAATAATGCTCTATAAAAGCGACGCGCAGTTTGTCGTGCTGCCGACCCACCGCGGCACGCCGCCTGTTCTTCTAAGTACATTAGAGCTGACCTCTAGTAGTTATACTTGTTATGATAACGTAGAAGGTAGCGACTCTAGTGTAAGAATGAGTAATCAGTCATTTATGCGTAAGGAGGTTATATAGTGGTTATACACGAGGGAGAACGTAGAAGGTAGCGCCTCTAGTGGCTATGCCGCGTAAGGAGGTTATATAGTGGTTATACACGAGGGCTAACATAGAAGGTAGCGCCTCTATGCTATGTCCTCTAGCGGTATGATAACGTAGACGGTAGCGCCTCTAGTGTAAGAATGAGTAACGCATGAAAAATAGAAGTGTTATAATCAGTGTAGGACGGAGTATTAGTTGCATATGTTGTGAGCTGGTTATTTTATTCTCTCGCTTTCCCGTACAAATCTGTAGTCGGTGATGGAATACAACGGCGGCTGATGGTGTCGCTAATGATGACGATATTGGTGACCTATGACTTTGACGTCGTCGGTACCCTAGTTAAGCCTAGCTGTAAGCGGGCGTACATAAATGATGACGATATTGCTGACCTATGACTTTGACGCCGTCGGTGCCCTAGTTAAGCCTAGCTGTAAGCGAATTGCCGTGAGGCGGAACGCTAAGCGCTAAAAATATAGACTGACGCTGACTGGGGTACACTACTTATTCATACTGTAACCTAGGTAGAAATAAGACTGGATTCTAATAAGGGTGCTGTATTTTTAAGCTGATCCTCGTTGTTGTCAGAGACTCATCTTTCTACTCTAACATTGGAAGGTGTTCCTTCCGTCGATGATTTCTTGAAAATTATCATAATCCAACAGTTATCTTGTGAATGCACTGTGTTATAGCCATTAAAGCACATTAAAACTATTTGATATTGCTGGCATGTTACAACGCTGGTTACATCCTGTCATATGAGGTTTAAAATGGTTACTTAACAATATGTTGATCAAATACATACGCAGTAGACCACACGTAGACTTTTGCCCAATTCTGTGTCAAATTTGATATTCCGCAAAATAGGCTCATAATAGGAAGAAATTCACATAGAGGAGTTAATCTGTAGGTTATGTGTTGTTGTCTATCTGCATTTGGAGGTGTCAATCAAACCGGACCACTGAACACCTAATCCGCCGGATTAGTAACGTTTTGTGTGTTACAGGTCCGTGTGATTGCCTGCATTTTGGGAATTATCACATTTAGAGCAGTATTCATATCAGCTAATCGTCAACATTGGAAGTTGTAAGAACCAATCTATTGACTACAAGTAATTACCCTGAAATACTATCGCAAAACGCGGTGCTCAAGAATTGTGCACGTTTAATGAATTGTAACGTTAATAAATCGCCCATGACGTACCTAAAGGCGATGTCATGTAATTTTGGTAAATCAAAACGAGACGCCATCAGAA
>OZ023209.1:62681201-62728701 GCA_963995525.1 Escarpia spicata | reverse complement strand
GTGTGTTTGTGTGTGTGTGTGTGTGTGTGTGTGTGTGTGTGTGTGTGTGTGTGTGTGTGTGTGTGTGTGTGTGTGTGTGTGTGTGTGTGTGTGTGTGTGTGTGTGTGTGTGTGTGTGTGTGTGTGTGTGTGTGTGTGTGTGTGTGTGTGTGTGTGTGTGTGTGTGTGTGTGTGTGTGTGTGTGTGTGTGTGTGTGTGTGTGTGTGTGTGTGTGTGTGTGTGTGTGTGTGTGTGTGTGTGTGTGTGTGTGTGTGTGTGTGTGTGTGTGTGTGTGTGTGTGTGTGTGTGTGTGTGTGTGTGTGTGTGTGTGTGTGTAAGTATTGTTGCTACGACGACATACAATTTAATTCTAAAAGTTTCTTTGGTAATTTTTTCAGCACACTACAAAATTGACGCTACTAACCGGTATAAACTGGCATAAACTCGTAATGAATGCTCTGTGTGTTGGAAGAACAGCCGGGTATCGACATATAACATTTATACTTACCAGCCGTTTCTCACTTGTGCGTCCGCTTGAAAACAAATTGCAAACTGGTTCCAAACTGTTTTGAAGTGATACTCCCTGTCCAAGACCCATCTGTATCTCATGTGTAGCGGGCGCGGCGTGTATTACATCAAAGCTATCATAGTTATTTGGTTAGCTATCATTTGTAAGAACTATGTCGAACACCGGCTATAAACAAACCGGTATAAACATGTATAAACCAGAATAAACTGATAACGAATGGTCAGTGTGTTGAAAAAACATCCGGGTATTTGTCTCGTGTTAAATCATAGGGAATTATAAAACAGTTACTTATCTGCTAAAACCCTCAAACTGCCAGCTATTTACGTAGTATTTTGGTCAAACCCTTTGACCTGTAACATTATTTAACATACGAGATTTGTACTTACCACACTTTGCATCGATATCGACATAGTTAATACACTTTTGTGAGATGGTGGTTGGCTCTGAAAAGAACCGTTTCAATTAGAATAAATCTTCAAAAACAACAGCAAATCAGCAAACTTCACTCGTCTTGGATTCTCCTATGCCGAAACAGGCAGAGGGCCCCAGCCCGTTGTTGATAGCGCAGCGGGGTTGACCCGAATAACATACGAAGAGGCCTTCCCCCTGCTACCTGCTACGCCCTCGACCGGCCCAACCCTGGTGCCTGCAGCACCGATTCTAGCGCCTGCAGTCCCTACATCAGCATCACCATCGCGGGCATCCTTCACCTGCCCAGACTGCTGCATATCTTTCAACAGGAAAGACAACTGGATAAAGCACCACGACCATCCTGGGCGCCAAGAATACCATTTAAAGCATACTGAAGACACCTGGTAATGTGTATTATTTATTTTTATTTTTAAAGCAGTTCGATGGAACATAAAGGTCACGTGGGTGTGCCGAAAGGTTATGGATTGTAGGATAGTACATAAAGATCACCTGGGCGGGACGAACGAACACAGACTTCAGAGTACAAACTACACATGCACAGCCGATAGTTTAGAAAATTCAAGCACGGACTGCAGAGTAAAATCATCTTTCAACACAGACACATCATGCTATAATGCAATCCGGTATAAACTGGTAACCAAGGCTTTATGTGTTGGAAAAACATCCGTGTATTTGCCCCGTGTTAAAACATAGGGAATTATAAAACAGTTACTTATCTGCTAAATTACTCAAACTACCTGCAATCTGTGTACTATTTTGGTCAAACCCTTTGTCATGTAACAGTATTTGTCATAATAGATGTGTACTTACCAAGTTTATAGCAGTTGATAACGTTATAGAGCGACAAGAAACAGGTTATCGCGTCAAATTCCACCACAATGGACAGGTTATCGCATCAAGTTCCACCACAAGAAACAGGTTATCGCGTCAAATTCCATCACAATGGACAGGTTATCGCGTCAAATTCCACCACAATGGACAGGTTATTGCGTCAAATTCCACCACAATGGAGAGGTTATCGCGTCAAATTCCACCACAATAGACAGGTTATTGCGTCAAATTCCACCACAAGAAACAGGTTATCGCGTCAAATTCCAACACAATGGACAGGTTAGCGCGTGAGATTCCACCACAATGAAACAAATAGACAGGCTATCGACCAAGATACGGAGACGAATTCAGGAAAATTCAGGCAATCGACGAAGATACACAGGTGATTTCTGGCAAATTCAGGCAATCGACCAATATTTCAGGCAAATTTAGGCAATGGACCAATATTTCAGGCAAATTCAGGCAATCGACCAAGATTTCAGGCAAATTCAGGCAATTGATCAAGATACACAGGCAAATTCAGGCAATCGACCAAGATACACAGGCAGTTTCAGGCTAATAGAACGTTTTAGTGTTGGTAGGACTTAGACATTTTTAGTGTTGGTACGACTTATAACTTTTTAGTGTTGGTAGGACTTATACATTTTTAGTGTTTGTAGGACTTAGACATGTTTTAGTGTTGGTAGGACTTATAAATTGTTAATGTTGGTAGGACTTAGACACTTTTAGTGTTGGTAGGACTTATACATTTTTAATGTTGGTATCACTTAGACCAACGAATGGAAACAACCAAACTTGTCGGACAAACGAATCACCAAACACTTAAATCAACGACAAATATCGGTGGAATTCTACCCAAATAGACGGTATATCGCGTGAGATTCCACCGAATCGGTGGAATTCTACACGAAAAAAGTTGGGGTTAAGCTCGCGAAAATTTAATGTTTTGTCCCTCTGCGAGCTTAACCCCAACTTGTTTCTGTATCTAACCTAATTATATATTTTTACCTGCTAGATGGCGCCATAATGTGACGTAGTACTCCGATTATCCACTAGGGGCGCTACACCTGAAGTGATGTCGCACCGGAAGTTACTTGACTGTCATGGCGGCCTCTACTAGGGGCCTTTACGTCGGAAGAGACGTCGTACCGGAAGTTACCATTATTTGAAAGATGGCCACTTTCTAATAGTGTGACTGCATCTAGATGACGCGACACCTCACAACACTAAATACTTATAAGTCCTACCAACACTAAAAAGTTCTAAATCCTACCAACACTAAACATTTCTAAATCCTATCAACACTAAAAATTATAAGTTCTACCAACACTAAACATGTCTAAATCCTACCAACACTAAAACGTTCTAATTGCCTGAAACTGCCTCTGTATCTTGGTCGATTGCCTGAATTTGCCTGAAACTGCCTGTGTATCTTGGTCGATTGCCTGAATTTGCCTGAATTTGCCTGTGTATCTTGATCAATTGCCTGAATTTGCCTGAAATCTTGATCAATTGCCTGAATTTGCCTGAAATCTTGGTCGATTGCCTGGATTTGCCTGAAATATTGGTCGATTGCCTGAATTTGCCTGAAATATTGGTCGATTGCCTGAATTTGCCTGAAATCTTGGTCGAATGCCTGAATTTGCCTGAAATCATCTATGTATCTTGGTCGATTGCCTGAATTTTCCTGAATTCGCCTGCGTATCTTGGTCGATTGCTTGTCTATTTGTTTCATTGTGGTGGAATCTCACGCGATAACCTGTCCATTGTGGTGGAATTTGACGCGATAACCTGTCCATTGTCGTGGAATTTGACGCAATAACCTGTCCATTGTGGTGGAAGAGGTGGAATTTGACGCGATAACCTGTCCGTTCTGGTGGAATTTGACGCGATAACCTGTTTCTTGTCGCTCGTTGGTCTAAGTGTTTGGTGTTTCGTTTGTCCAACAAGTTTGGTTATTGTTGTTTTGAACGTTTGTCAGTGAAAGTTTGCAAAGTTGTAAGTTTAAAAGTATGTTTGTGGGTATGACTATGTCTTGAAGGTTAATGATTGTAAGTTTAACAGTGAAAGTTTGCAAAGTTGTAAGTTTAAAAGTATGTTTGTAGGTAAGGCAAAATGTTGACGGTTAATGTTTGTAAGTTTAAAATTTAGTTGATACGTTTGTTTGGACGTTTGTCAGTGAAACTTTGCAAAGTTGTAAGTTTAAAAGTATGTGTGTAGGTAAGATTATGTGTTGAAGGTTAATGATTGTGTGTTGAAGGTTAATGCTGGGTGGTCTGTATGTCTCTATGTCTGTGTTTATGTATGTCTCTATGTCTGTGTCTATGTATGTCTCTATGTATGTATCTATATCTGTATATATGAGTCCGTTTTTGGTTACCCATGACAGGTTAGGGATTTTATGATAGAATCTTGTTTGAAAGGTTGTACCGAAGAAGCACGACTTTAAACACTTCAGTATGGAATCAAGATAAAACACGTTCTAATGGACATTTGTACACTTGACCATTAATACGGTAAACTATATAAATACTGGTACATCTTATCTGGAAGGTTATTATGTTCCTGTACTGTTCTATCAGAACGCTAGATAATTATGACGTTTGCAACCAATTCTTTACTCGAAAAGTTTGATGTGAAGGCCGAAGAGTTGACAACGTGTCTCGCGCATAGCGCATTGAGCATAGGGCATCGATTGTGTTTACTTCTTTAATAATAATGATGAAGAAAATTATACACGTACATACGTGTGGGTTAAGAATGATAGCATGATAAAAGGTTTAAACAGTACTGTTGATCTTTAGGTGCAGATGAAACACAGATGAGATTTGAACATGGAATACCACTTCAAAACAATTTGGAAGCAGGCTATCAACTGCGATAAAATTGGTAAGTACAAATCTAGTATGACAAATACTGTTACATGACAAAGGGTTTGACCAAAATATTACACAGATAGCAGGTAATTTGAGTAATTTAGTACATATGTAACTGTTTTATAATTCCCTATGTTTTAACACGGGGCAAATACACGGATGTTTTTCCAACAAATAGAGCCTTGGTTACCAGTTTATACCGGATTGCATTATAGTATGATGTGTCTGTGATGAAAGATGATTTTACTCTGCAGTCCGTGCTTGAATTTTCTAATCTACCGGCTGCGCATGTGTAGTTTGTACTCTGAAGTCTGTGTTCGTTCGGCACGCCCACGTGATCTTTATGTACTATCCTACAATCTATAATCTTTCGGCGCACCCACGTAACCTTTATGTTCCATCGAACTGCTATAAAAAGAAATAAAACACATTACCACGTGTCTTCAGTATGCCTTAAATGGTATTCTTGGCGCCCAGCATGGTCGTGGTACTTTTTCCTGTTGTCTTTCCTGCTGAGAGATATGCAGCAGTCTGGGCAGGTGAAGGACGCCCGCGATGGTGATGTTGATGTAGGGACTGCAGGCGCTAGGGTCGGTGCTGCAGGCACCATGGTTGGGCCGGTCGAGGCCGTGGCAGTTAGCAGGGGGAAGGCCTCTTCGTATGTTATTCGGGTCAACCCCGCTGCGCTATCAACAACGGGCTTGCCCTCTGCCTGTTTCGGCATAGGAGATTCCAGGACGAGTGAAGTTTGCGGATTTGCTGTTGTTTTTGAAGATTTATTCTAATTGAAACGGTTCTTTTCAGCGCCAACCACCATCTCACAAAAGAATATTAACTATGTCGATATCGATTCAAAGTGTGGTAAGTACAAATCTCGTATGTTAGATAATGTTATAGGTCAAAGGGTTTGACCAAAATACTACGTAAATAGCTGGCAGTTTGAGTGTTTTAGCAGATAAATAACTGTTTTATAATTCCCTATGACTTAACACGAGACAAATACCCGGATGTTTTTTCAATACACAGACCATTCCTTATCATTTCATACTGGTTTATACTGGTTTATACCGGTTTGTTTATAGCCGGTGTTCGATATAGTTCTTACAAATGATAGCTAACCAAATAACTATGATAGCTCTGATGTAATACACGCCGCGCCCGCTACAGATGAGATACAGATGGGTCTTGGACAGGGAGTATCACTTCAAAACAGTTTGGAACCAGTTTGCAATAATTTTTCAAGCGAACACTCAAGTTAGAAACGGCTGGTAAGTATAACTGCTATACGTCGATACCCGGCTGTTCTTCCAACACATAAAGCATTCATTACGAGTTGATGCCAGTTTATACCGGTTAGTAGCGTCAGTTTTGTAGTGTGCTGAAAAATTTACCAAAGAAACTTCTAGAATGAAATTTGTCAAGAGGCGTGGCGAGACAACGACATGAAGACGTTGCGGGACTTTCTCGTTA
Organism: Escarpia spicata; assembly: GCA_963995525.1. Lineage (NCBI taxonomy): Eukaryota > Metazoa > Annelida > Polychaeta > Sabellida > Siboglinidae > Escarpia > Escarpia spicata. The sequence goes on along the minus strand of OZ023209.1, from coordinate 62,722,585 downwards.
GGTACAACATCAGGGACGTCGTACCGTTCTTTGAGGCTATCGCCAAACAGTTTGCCTTCTATTGGCAACGTGGTCTCGACATGTTCAAGCAAGCCATCAGCATACCCGGTTTGACATTGACCTACCTGTTCAACTATGTGCCGGAGAAGACCTTCTTCACGCTCTTCAACGAGGCGAACAAGGATCTCCGTCAGCTGGCCAGAGATAACATCGTTGGAGGAGCGTCACTCTTCTTCACCATACATCACGGGAAAGGGGTCACGAAGATACGTCGGAAGGACTACTACACAGTAGCCCGAACGTGTCAGTCGATAGTTGGCTACGATGCGAGTGGACTCTACATATGGTCCCTATCACAAGACATGCCACGGGATGGTACACGCAACGACGGGAACAGAAGGAGTTCCTGTTGACATGAGTCTGATAGAACGGGACGCGCTACACGTCACCAGAAAAACGGCTTATCAGTTTCACGCATGCTTCTACCACGGATGTGCGTGCACGTGTCGTGAGGTCAACGAGGTCAATGGGAAACTCATGGCTCATCTGCTCGCCGAAACGCGAAAGAACACGCCCTACCTTCATTACTTTGTCAGGGTCGTCAAGCTGTGGGAATGAGAGCGGAAGGTCACGAGACGCGATCCGTGCGTGAAACTGTTTCTGGACGCCACCTTTACCCGCCGTCGAGACGTGCGATGGAAGATGTTTCACAACATATCCTGACAGGCGTACGCAAAGGCACCGTGTTCGAACTGATTCAGTGCGACATTCGTGTACCGCAGGAATTGCGCGCACACTTTGCCGAGATGCAGTCCATCTTCAAGAACATTCACATGATCCGCGATGACCTCGTATCGTTCATGCGTCGATACGCCGAAGAACACGACATCATGGCAACCCCGCACGCATGCTCGTCGGAAGATATCGTGGAAAAAAATCTTGCTCACCACACCTCTCTTGCATGGTAACTGGAACACGAACTCGATTCGGCGAGGCAGTGTCCGCTGCACGTCGCGAGGGAGACTTCCACCCCGACAAGGCCATGATCGCTGACACCAACAAGTTGATGGGGAATTCTTCCTATGGGAAATGTATCACTAACGTCGATATGCACCGCCTACTGTACGGAGAAGAGGGGGTCGATCATGATCAACGATCGCCGCTTTCGACAGCTCGACGTCGTCACCGACAATGTGTACGAGATCGAAATGCACAAGAGCAGCGTCAAATACGCCTTGCCCACGCACGTGGGTTTCTTCGTGTTGCAGTAGGCCAAATTTCGCATGTTGGAGTTATACTACGATTTAATGGTCAGGTACGTGGAACGTCCGCTGTTCGAATAATGCGAAACCGCTACGCACATCGCCTACTTAGCTCTGGCTGGAGAGTCAGTCGACGAGCTAGTGACCCCGGTACTGCGCGAACACTGCTTCCATCACCTCTCCGAATTGCTACCGTCTGAATGTTGCGCCGATCATCAGAGCGAGTACGAGCGCTGTCGACTGGGCGGACGTCCGTAGAGGGCACCGAGACGTGTTGCAAGGCGTGTATAGCGTACGGCAAGACAACACCGGGACGTTTCAAGGCCGAGTGTCCAGCGATTGTTTCCTAGGTCTGAGCAGCAAAACTTACTGTTGTTCGGGACCAGTCGAAAAAATACAGCACCAAGGGACTGAACAAACGGCTCATCACCATCGACAAGCAGACGTTCCTGGATATGTTGATCAATCGACGAAATGGAAGCGGAAAGAACCGCGGGTTCCGGGTGAATCACTCGTCCGTGTTGACGTACATCCAGGAACGTGCGGCTTTGACCTACTTCTACGCCAAGCGTTTGGTCCACGAGGACGGAGTCACCGCGAGTTCGGTGGACGTGTATCGATCAATTGCTGTGTAAGTCTATGCCGAGACACTGCTGACATAAGGAAACGCGGCCCTACGTCAGTAGTTATTAAGGGCTGGATGGCCCCGTGCATGGAATGAACATCAAAGGATTTTGGCTCAGTCATTCCATTTGGCTCCCTACTTATAAAAAACGAATGAGTAATGACCTGTCAAAGAAATCTACTTGTGAAAAGCCTTCTTATCTTAGTTGCTTTTTGACATCTTACCTATAAAAAGCGTTTGATCGATGCCCCTTTTTATGATACCGCCGGTTGTTCTAAGTACTTTTGAGCTGTCCTCTAGCGGATGTGCAATCGTTATAACTTAGTGCCGTAGCGCCTCTAGTGGCTACGTTGTGAGTACCAGTGGCATTCCGCATGATGACGTAGGCAATAGTGCCTCATACCTTAGCCGTGTAACTACTTTTGAGCTGTCCTCTAGCGGATGTGCAATCATTATAACGTAGCGCCTCTAGTGGCTAGGTTGTGAATGGTAGCGCCTGTAGTGTAAGGTTATATAATGGTTTTATGCGTGGCGGCGTAGTCAGTAGCGACGTCTCTATATCAGCGGTATGGAGTCTCCTATACATTTCGGTGGTTCGGCGTTCCTGTCGTTCCTGTCGTTCCTGTCGAATTGTTATCCGTGTCGAGTCTTGGCGTACGGACGGGAGTTCAGATCCGTCGAGCATGCTTATCAGTTTAGAAAAGCGATGCTTAACGAAGACGGCGAACGCGCGGAGTACATCAAATTGTCGTGGTCGGCCTATATAGCGAAGCGCCGAAGTTACGACATCAAGAAAACGAGAACGGCAGCCGAATGGAATGCCGTTAGGGTCGAATCCATGAAGAGCCTGTTGATGAGCAAGTTCGGAGGGACAAAAAAGTTGAAAGACGCCCTATTGGCTACCGGGGAAGCCGAATTGGTGGAGTGGGTGCCGTGGAAAGAAGCCTTCTGGAGTAGCGGCCTCGATGGTAAAGAAGGGCAAAATATGCTCGGTAAATTGTTGATGGAGGTGCGCGAGGAATAAAGAAGAAATGAATAAAGAATCATCGCTCGTTTCCTCGTGCGCTAGTCGTCGATATGTGCGCGCCTTTAAAGCATCCCTTTACGTGTTTAGTAGCCGGCCCTACGGGGTGCGTTAAGACTACTTTCGTCGCTCGCCTAATACAGTTCGCTTCTTCTATGATCGAGCCGCCGCCGGAGAAAATCCTGTCGTGTTATGTCCAATGGCAATCCACCTACACTTCTATGACGCCCGAAATAGAATTCGTAGACGGATTACCGGATCCGAAGCTTTTAATCGTCAAAACGAGGACGCTTCTAGTACTCGATGACCTAATGGAGGAAACCGAATGCAGGGTCACGACCTTGTTTACTAAAAGTCATCACTGCAATACGTCCGTTGTACAGCTTCTGCAGAATATTTTTCCAAAAGGGAAAGAAAACCGCACAATAAGTTTGAACGCGCAATACATGGTGCTATTCAAGAGCCCCCGGGACGCCGGACAAGTAGGTCACCTACGAATCAGATGTATCCGGGTAGGAACAACTAAATGATGGAGGCTTTCAAAGATGCCACATCAGCAGCGTACGGTTATCTTCTCGTAGTCTTGAAACAGGAAACGGAGGAAAACATGCGCTTGTGCACACGCATTTCTCCCGACGATCGCCTTCAGTACGTCTGCGTAAGGAGAGTATAAAAAGAGGAAGGCGTCACGGCGCGTGTTATTAATTGATGACGACGGTCTCAGGATGACAGAGCGCGTGAAGAGGCACATCCTGGCCATGCAGATGTTGAATAGATGTAAGAGGAACGTCGATTTGAGAAAATCCTTACTCGGCCACGCGGACGCCGACCTCATCTGTAGTCTGTGCGACTGCGCGTACAATATTCTGAAAGGGAACGTGAAATTGTTGAAGAAGCTGAAAAAAGTACTCTTAAAATGCAGGAACCATTTGCGTAAGCTAGCGACAAAAAAGTACCCATCAAACAGAAGCGGGTCATCCTGGAAAAGGGAGCGGGCGGGTTTCTGACGGCGCTGCTAGCCCCGTTAGCGAGCACCGTCCTTCTCCCGCTGCTCAGACAGGTTCGGCTCCATCCCTTACGGTCATTACAAAGGCCCCTACGAGTTGAAGAATAAAATCAACGTGGAACTGGCGAGGACGACCACCAAAACAGTCAAGGCACGGCTGGATTACAGCCCGATCTCTAATCGGTGAATCTGCATATGTCGGCGGGTGTCGAAATTAACATACCCCTCGAGAGCGCCCTGACTAGCGTACTGGGGTTCGACTCGACCGTTATCAGAAGCCCCGACCCGCCGGGAAAAATACAGCTCGACCCGCACACCGTCTTCTACCCCAAAGACCCCGGTGCGTTCACCTTAGAGTACGAGGAAAAACACACGGTGGACATGCACGGTGGACTCGACACCGTGTACGTACACACAGACATCCTGGAACCGCGCTTCATTGGCGAGGCTTTCGCACCGCTCCTCCTAACCATCCCCGTCCAAGGCAAGAACGGGGCCACGGTATCGAATACCTTCGACCGCGTCAAATACATCCCCCTACTGCGGCGACATTCGAGTTCGTCGAGATAGATATAAGAGACGACATCGGTCGACCAATACCATTCGAACAGGGGAAACTTGTGGCGACGCTTCACATCAAACGCTGTAAATCTAAACTGTTTTGACGATGACGGTGGCGAACCGCAATGCGTACGAGGACTACTATGTTCGACAGGTCGGCGGCAACCTACCGGTCTTCGTCGGCGGTCGAGGGCAGCGGGGACACGGCTTGGGCAATCTGTTCGGGAGCCTGTTTCGAAGCACCATGCCGCTTATCAAGAGAGGAGCAGTGTCGATCGACGTCATGTTCACCGAAAACAACTAGAAGCATGGCGTTAGTGCATCGACAGTCGTGCGTAGGTCTAAAGAGCGAACTGAACTTGTTCGCTGTGCCGATGACGCAGACGAGCGTCGAGAGCGGTCAGTGGATCGAACACCAGCCGCTGACCTCCCTCGATGCCGGTGGGACTATCGAGTTCCTCATACTGGGCTCGGGAGACGACTATACGGACCTGGCGAACGTTAGACTGTACGCTCGCATCAAATTGTTCCAGGGGGGCGGTACCGATCTCGCGCACGACAACGTCGTGGCCCCGGTCAACAATTTTCTGCATTCGATGTTCAGTCAAGTCGACGTATCGCTGAACGGCACGCTCGTGACGCCGTCGACCAATACGTATCCGTACTGGGCCTACATCAAAACGATGCTGAGTTACGGCGCCGATGCGAAAAAGACGCAGCTCGGGGGCTGTCTGTGGTACAAAGACACTGCCGGGTTCATGGAGGCGACCGCGAATGCTAACAACGGGTACGTGCAGCAGCGCCTCTTCACGCGGGACAGTCACGAGGTGGAGATGATGGGGCGCCTGCACGTCGACGTCATCATGCAAGACCGGTACCTACTGAACGGCGTCGACGTCTGGTGCGCGCGAAGGACGCCTTCGCGTTCATAGGAGCGCAAGTCGATCCGGGGTGGAAAATCGTGCTGCTGGAGACCTACCTGCAAGTGCGAAAAGTTAAGGTGAACCCGTCCGTTCAGCTCGGTCACATTAAAGCGTTGACGCGGGGGGCGGCCAAGTATCCGCTACGTCGAGTCGACTGCAAGGTGTTTTCGTTACCGCAGGGTAAGATGTCGCACACGCACGAGAACGTCTACCTGGGCGTGCTCCCGAAACGCGTGTTCATGGTGCTGATCGCTGCGCGTTGAGGTACACTTCGCAGCGGCGCTACCCCAAACGGTAAACGTCGTCGTGTACGGGGAGTTCGAGACAGTGCTCGAGATCGACAAGAGCCGGAAAGTCGTGTACGAATACTGATGGACACGTTTCAGCTGGTGCGCCGCCTGAAGGACGACGCGTACACTAAACCCGTCGTCCTCGGCGTCCTGCCTAAAGACGAGCTGCCGCGACGGCCTTCGTGTGCAACACCGACGACGGCGACGAACCTGGCGAGCACTGGGTCGCCGTCTACATGCCGGCCTACCGACCTGGCGAGTACTTCGACTGGTACGGCCTGCCGCCGCGGCACACCGACTTCCGCGCCTTCCTGCGCCGCAACTGCGACTCGTGGAAGTTCAACGACAAGCGACTGTACAGCGGTGTATCTAACGTATGCGGACAACATTGCGTCGCCTACCTGCTCTTACGATGCCGCGGTATACCGCTAAAGGGTTTCCAGTGCCTATTCGGCCCCGATAGGGTGGCTAACGACTGTCTCGTATTCCACAGGCTAAAACCGCATTGACGTGTTATTATCGCAGGCATTCGCTTGCTTACGCAATAAAAAACAATGAAAACTCGTTGTTGTTGTTTGCACTTTTTTATTCACTCAAACCCTACCTACATACATACCCTACCCCTAAGGGGGGCTGCCCCCTACTCCCCTTAGAGGGTTAGTGCTCCCACCTCTTAGAGGGGTTAGTTATACGAGTATAAGCGCCTTGGTGACGCCGTCGTCGAGCACGCGACGTTTAGCATAGAAATAGCTCAAGGCCGCGCCCTCTTGAATGTACGTCAGCACGGACGACTCTCTCACTAGGATGCCGCGGTTCCGGCAGCTTCGGCTCCTTTGGCAGCGCAGCATGGCGAAGAAGACGTCCTGATCGATGTCGTTCTGACGCTTACTCAATCCCTTCGTGCTTTACTTATCGCCGGGGGCGCCGAAACAGTACTAGGTTTTACTGCACAGCGCGATGATACTGCGACCGGACCATTCCTCTTTGAAGAGGCCCGGCGTTCGCTTATCGTACCTGCGACATTGCGCGCAACATTTGGCGGGCGCGTCCCACGGTCGCCCGGTGAGTCGGCATCGCACGTTCGCGTCCGCGCGTGGGTCGCAGCACTCGGCCGGAAACCAGGAGCCGCGGTGGCGAAAGTGGTGCTCGCGCTTAGCTTCCGCCACCAGCTCGTCGACGTCGCGGCCTGCGAGGGCTATGTACGCCGAGTCGGTGTCCATCGCGCAATACTGTACCGTGGGATGTAGGCGGCGATGTAATCGTAGTAAAAATCCAGCATCCTCAGTTTGGCGTATTGGTAGACAAAGTAGCCGATCTGGATAGGCATCGCGTAGCGGAAGGTGCGCTTGTTCAGCGCCACCTCGTAGAGTCCGTCGGGTACGACGACTTCGAGCTGCCGGAAGCGTCGGTCATTGACGAGCATCGTGGGGCCGGCCGTCCTGCATTATTTGATTTCCCTGTGGACGCGCGTGATAGTTTTCCCGTAGGAACTCTTCCCGAGAAGCTTAAAGGTATCGGCGATGATGGCTTTGTCGGGGTTGCCGTCGCCCTCGCGTCGAGCAGCGGAGACCGTGTCGCTGAAGCGACGAAAGCACGCGATCGGGACGTACTCGACGATCTGGTAGACGCAGTCGACGACGACACGGTGCGTCAGATACCACCGTAGTTGGGGCGTCGCCAGTAGAATCTTGGTAGCGAAAAAGCTACCCACGAGCGTTCGCTGAGGTCAGGTCAGGAGGTCGTGCGTTTCGGCGTATCGTCCCGTGAACGGGCTGAGATCGTCTCGATCGATGTAGGTGTTCTTGAAGACGGGCTGCATCTCGGCGAAATCGCCGCGCAGCGCGTCAGGGACGGCGTCTCTACCAGGTCGAACAGAGCGCCGTCGCGTACAGCCTTCAAGATCGTCGACCGTGTAATGGCGCGCCGCTAGTCCACCGAGAGGAGCTCTCCTCGGGCGGCAACGGCGACTACGGCGGTCACACCTAGCCCCACCGACACTCCCACATTTCGACGACGGTGAAGAAACGGCAAAGGTAGGCCGTAACGGCGTTTGTCTCGGCGTACAGTTGAGACATCGTACGTCGTCCTCCCCGTGCTCGGGCAGTCGTAGAAGTAGCAGCCGTGGAACTGGTACGCCGTTCGCGTCTCGCGACACCAGCCGTCGACCCGCTACTTGCCGATGCGTTTCTCGCGCCCGTTGAGCTGGTGTCGTATGCGCGTCCCCGTCCGTTGGGCCTCCCACGTCAGCCACTGCACGGCTATACGGCCGTAGCGGTGCTCGCGTTCCGGCCGAAAGGCGTTTTCCTCGCGGCGGCGTGTATACCACCCCGTCGGCATCTCTTGCGTGATAGCCCATACGTTCGTTACCAATTCGGCGACCCATCCCGAGTCGGGTCGGGTCGTTGCGAAGCGTTCGAACGAGTGGGCTTCGGTAATGTGCGCGGGGACTTCCAGGTAGCGGCCGCAGCAATTACAGGAAGAACGATAATACCTGTAACGCCCCGACTCTTAGTGGCGCAGAATAAACCCGAAACTTAAATTTATCTTAAACGCGTGCGTTTGCTCCGCGAACATTTGTCGTAGTTGGGGTTCGAGCGAGCCCGTGTCCACACATTCGGTCAACTGATAATTATAGCGGGACTGGATAGGACCGCGCGACACCGACGTTCGTATACTGGACCAATGTTCCAGCCGATAACGCGTCGTCGTCGTCGTCGCTAGGCGTCGGTGACGGCGGCGGCGGCGGTGGTGGTAGTACTTTTTTCTTTCTTCTTTCTTTTTTCATTGCCGCAGGTCTTCGAGACCCTCAAATGTTTCAACATATTATAACGCTGTATCGACGATCGACCACATTTCGGACATGTGTAGTCGGCCGCCCCCTTTTCGTCAGCGCGTTTCTTTAAATGTTTCGTCAAGCTGTTACGAAAGGCGTATTTTCTATCGCAATTCGGGCATTGGTGCTGCGGTTTATTTTTGCAAGAGTGCCCCTCCAGACGGTCGACGGTTCGACCGCATACAGTGCAGACGGGCATCGCTGCTGGTTACGATCGACAGACAGACAGGTGGCAGCATCGGTGTTGGCGCTGCTTTCTGGAGGTGGCTACGCTGCTGTTGCTTGCTTGCTTGAGCCGGCTGGCTGAGCTAAGCGGTGACACTGCCATGTGTTGCTGCTGCTTGCCGCTTCTTTCGCCAAGTGGCAGCGCCGGTGTTGCCGCTTGCCGCTGCTGTTGCTTGCTCGCTGCTTGCCTGCTTGTTCGCTTACTCCTTTCTAGTTGACACCAAAAACGATATTAACTTCGGAGAAGTCTCTACACCGATTATAAATGCTAGGAGAGGCGGTGAATAGTGGTGGTGGTGGTGGTGGTAATAAATAGCGGTGATGGTAAATAGCGGTGGCGAGTTACATAATCGGCCGGGAAGCGGCTCACTGAGCTGAGCGAGGACACTGCCGTGATCTTTGGCCTGGTTACACGGCTCGCGGTAGCCGTGAGGTGTGAAGATAACGAGCTCTGGCGGCTTGGTATGCGGGACGGATGTTGTATTATTAAACGTGTTGTTGTTTTCCGCGCAGGCGGGGATTCGTGTATGCGGGGAGTTACGTTCAACGTAATAGTAAACAACAAGATTTTTCATACGTTTTATTAAGCCGATAACACTGCCGTGATCTTTGGTCTGGTTATACGGCTCGCGGTAGCCGTGAGGCGGAACGATTGAAGATAACGAGCGCTGGCGGCTTGGTATGCGGGACGGATAAACGTGTTGTTGGTTTTTCGCGCAAGCGGGGATTCGTGTTTGCGGGGAGTTACATTCAACGTAATAGAAAACAACAAGATTTTTCATACGTTTTCAACGTTTTATTAAGCAGCCATCACCAATACAACGTTTTCAAAGGTTTATCATCCGGCTCTTTCTAAGCGCGGCGACTACTGTTCGGCGCTTTTCAACGTTTCATTAAACAGCAGCAGCCATCACTAGTTCGTTATAACGCACAACGTTTTCAACGGTTTATTATAGTCTTAGTCGGCTCTTTTCAAGCGCGGAGGATTAAATTTCGCTAGTATAATGTCTTTTATAACGTTTTATTAAGTGTTATAGTCTCAGGCGGCTAATGTTCGCTAGTATAACGTGTTTTCATCAAGCGTCTAAATTAAAGTTCAGCTACTATTCACACAACCAGGCCGGCCCTTTTCAACAGGTACGCCTGCGTCACCGACTCGAGCATCACGTTGTTGAAGCAGGCTGTCCAGTCAGTGCCGAGGAGCCAGTCGGACACGTCCTTCACCAGATAGATTTCCGCCGCTCGACCCAGCGGGAGCACGCTTTCATCGTGCACGATCATTATCAGCTTCGTGACGCACGGCACTAGTGACCGATCGAGATACGCTTCGAGCACGTGCTGGAAGAATCGCGTAGTTATGACAGCCACGTCCTCGTACATACGCTGATAGCGTCGGTAATGTCGCCCAGCTCGAAACCCGTCCATGTGCACGAAGGGGCACCCTTCGTCCGGAGCATACTCACCGCAGTAGCTTCGCGCGCGTGCTAATATCGTTTCCCAGATAGATTCGGCGAATGCGCTCAGCAGGTACTTCTCCCGCGTCTCATCCGTCCTCATCAGGAGAGATTGGTGCCTGTTGTTGTGATCGTAGATCGGCAGGAGCGGTGGTGGTGCTGCGCTTCGATCACCTCGGGCGCCAATTGAGTGGACGGGATCAACGCCGGTAGCCCTTCCGACGACACCGAAGGGGATGACATAGTCACCACGGGTTATAGGGTCGCGTACGTCGGTGGCGAGGGCATCGCATGTTGCGCGTACATGGGTTGGCACGGGGGTTGACTCGATGGCGGCGAAACGTTCACCACTAGGGGGTATGAAGTGGAGGCGTCAACTTTCTATGCTTCGAGGCACGATGTTCCTCTGCCGACTCCTTCAGAGCTTCGGTGAAGGCGACGGCGTCGAGCTTGGGCTCTTCTGCCACGGGTGGCTCGTTCACGGCCCTCAAAGCGTCTGATATTATGTCGTCGAGTACACGATCCCGCCTCTCTAGATCCTACAGCACAAAAAAGCGAGGCATTAGGCAAATGTTAACTCTTCCATGCATTTATTCGACGGTCGTCTTACTCAGGAGCCGCACGGTGTACGTCGCCACGCCTCCACACGAGGTCTTACGTACGCTGACCTCCATGATCGTGCCAACGAGCATCAGCATAACGTCACGCAATTTCTCCGGTCCCAGAAAGGCCAGGTAGTCGGCCTAATAAGAGACGAGCCCCGACACGACGTTATCAAATAGACTAAGCCAAACCTCGTCCTCGCTTTCCGATGCGCCGACTTCCTTTATCATTAAGCACACCGAAAAATAATTTTTCGGTTCGGTTTGGATGTCGTGAGATAGACACATCATAGAGCCGCTTCACGCGCGATGCACCTTACGCCGGCATTGCACGCACCCCGCGTACGTGCATTTATTTCTCCACGAAATCGCTATTTTATACAAGCCATCTTCAGCCTGCATTAGCTCGCTCACACTCACCGACGGCGGCAAGGGTCGGTCGATGGTGTTCCCTCCGCAGTGGGAACGAAGCGCTTTTCTCCAGCGAGTAGAGGCGTCTCCGACGTCGCCGCCTTCTTCGATTTCTTCTTCGGCAAAGCCACGAATGCGCCTTGTTCCGCCATGACAATCGTGGTGCTGGTGATCTGACATCGAAGTAGCAGAAAAATTTAACGAAGCGAAAAACGATTGAATACAGAAGCATTTTCAAACTACCCATTTATACCAGCCTAGTGAATGGCGCGCGTGCGCACGACCACGGATACCGCAAAACAGCCGAGTCTGCCAAGGTTATTGAAAATACAAAACAGCGTTCGGTCATGTTAGTGCACACACGCGCGTTGCTTTTACAGAGCGTTATTTTCAAATATATCTATACCATTAAATTCGCTATTCCCGCTTCGTCTTGTAGAACGCTTTTTTTTAACACATTTAAGCTTTTATTAAAAAAACATTTAGAACATTACGCAACACGGTCGGTAACGGCTTACGTGACGGTGTCTACGTGACATTCGTCAGGCGTTCATAAGCGCGCCATCAGCAAACGCCGTCAACAACATTCCATTCCACGCCGAACATGGAAACGGACCGCTCGAAACACTAATTCCCTACAACCGCGTCACTCCCCTACCTCGCCTATTTAATATTAACTCGATACTATTTACAAAGTCTACTATTTTTTACCTTTGCTAAATACATTTTTTTAATCTATTTCCATTTTGTCGCCGCCCCTAGCCACTCGCTGCCCGCCACCCCGGCTTGTTCGCGGACTTGGCCGGAGCGCTCTCCTCCGCATCAGGGCGCAAGGCGCTGCAGCGTATGTTCCAATACCGCCGCCCAAACCCGGGCTTGCTCGCGTATTTGGTCGAGGCGCCGCAGCGCGTATTCTAAGCATCATCGGCAGGCGAAACACCACGCCGCTTCCGCTGCAACCACGCAAGACGCCCCGTTTCACAGCCGCGGTGATCGGCGTCCCAAGGCCCGAGAAACACAAGCCACGCGTCCAGCGGTGGTGGTTGGGCGATGATGCTGTACCATTGAGCGCGCCCACACCCGAAAAGGCGCCACCGAGACATGGTTTGGGACAACCGCCTGGCTCGCCCACTCTTGTGTATGGTGCTCCTCCACGATGACAGCCGGACAACTAATAAAACAACTATATAACTCACCGTCTCCTTTCCTATGTTCACAGGTTCAAACTACCCGGCGCCATTATTAAAAACAGCCTTGTATATAAAATGCAGTAGCACTCTCCGTTTCTTTCTACGCTATAAAGCCAACTTCAGCTTACTAGAAACCAACATTGCCCCGATAACAGCGTTCGCCCAGCAGCTAGGCTTAACTAGGACAAGAGATCACAAGTCACCAGCGCTGCAGCACGCGCGCCGCTAGGCAGCCGCTCGCCCAGCAGCTAGGCTTAACTAGCACAACGAGATCATATGTCACCAGCAGTAACTAAGCACCGACGTCATACCAGCAGTCGCCACATTATGTAGTGGTTATGTAGTGGTTATAAGCGTAGGGCGATTATGTGGTGGTTATACTACAGCTATGTAGTGGTTACACGGCTAAGGTATGGTTATGTAGTAGTTATACGCGTAATACTATGGTTATGTAGTGGTTATACAGATAAAGTACACTTAGGCAGTGTTTATACGCGTAGGGAGGATATGTAGTGGTTACACAGTGGTTACACGGCTCAGGTATGAGGCACTATCGCCTACGTCATCATGCGGATTGCCACTGGTACTCACAACGTAGCCACTAGACGCGCTACGGTGCTACGTTATAACGATTGCACATCCGCTAGAGGACAGCTCAAAAGTACTTAGAACAACCGGCGGCACCATAAAAAAGGGGCATCGATCAAACGCTTTTTATAGGTAAGATGTTAAAAAGCAATTAAGATAAGAAGGCTTTTTACAAGTAAATTTCTTTGACAGGTAATTACTCATTCGTTTTGTATAAGTAGGGAGCCAAATGGAATGACCGAGCCAAAATCCTTTGATGTGCCTTTGATGTTCATTCCATGCACTGGGCCAGCCAGCCCTTAATTACTACTTACGTCAGTTGAGTTTAGGGGTGCCTCTAGCTGCCACACGGTTAGTAGGCAGACAGTGTGCCAAACAAAACACTATCTAGACAGATCGATCGTCATGGAACACCAGATCACGGACGCGAGCGGTCGTAGGAGTAGCGGTAGTAGCAACATTCGGAGTGTACCTGTACGTCTTGTTGTACGTTCCGCTTCGCTCTTTGTGTGGTGGAAGCATTGTCGTATCTAACGTCACGACCAACGCGACATTGTCGAACGTGACCACCACCTACTAGAACACGACGTCATGGATGCGCGATGGAAACATCCCTTCCCCTGCATCGTCGCGGGTCAGACGAGGTGTCGCCAGAGTACATTCGTGACGCGCTTACTACGTCACGCCACAACGATGATAAATCCGCCTCCCGAGAAGATCACGTGGTGTTACAGAGAATTGCAGAGTGCTTACGCCGCTGTAGACAACGACTTGGTACAGTTCGAGGAAGGCACGCCGAGCGGCGCGTTCGAGGCATCGACGTGAAACCTTGTGGACATTGACGATATGATGGCGGAAACGGACGAACTGGTCACGACCTAGTTCAATAAAAGAGTCATCATCAGAACACGTCCGTACTGTATCTCGTACAGAACCTGTTTCCGAAAAACAAGGAGAGTCGCACGATCAGTCTGAACGCGCAATACATGCCGGTCTTCACGAGTCCTCGCGATGCGTAACAGATAGGTCACTTGGCGCGACAGGTGTATACGGGACGCCTGAAGTTGTCACGGTACGGCTATCTCCTGATCGATCTGAAACAGGACACACCCGAGGATATGCGTCTGCGCACGGCTTTTTTTTGGACGACGGCGTTCAGTACGAGTACAAGCCCAAGGAATAAGACGACCGCGCACGCGCCTCGTCTCCTCAGTCGCACCATGCCCGAGCTCGTGAAGAAACACATTCTCTGCATACAGGCGCTGAACAGATACAAGAACACCAAATTGAGATGAGCCATCATCAACAACGCCGACGCCGATCTTTTGTGTGCATTGGCCGAGTGTGCTTACAACTTATTGAAGAGGAAGTAGATCAACGATTGTTGGACAGTCTACGCGATCTCACCGACGGAGACAAGGTTGTCATGTATAATCAAGTGTTGCAACGCTACAACGCGTTGGCCGATCGACGCACGCGAGAACCGGTACACGTGATGACGGTGAACAAGGAGACATGCTCACGAGGTTCTCCCTTGGCCAGGGCGGTGGCGGGAGGTATAGAAGCGGTAGTCGTCGACAGCGTTCTAAAGGCGCTACAGCAAAAAGCCAGACGACTGATGGAACGTCTCAAACGAGACGTCGCGAGGAGAGCTCATCCACAAAGGAGTAGCGGTACGCGGAAGTAACGTGGTGGGTCTCGTGAACAATCTGTTGCGCGCGAGAAAGACCGTCGGCGATCCGACGGGATGGCAGGTGTATGCGCCAAATCGACGACATGAATCTACCCATGGAGTTGGTGGATAACGAGGCCAGGAAACTACACATTCAACAGGCACAAAGGAAGAGTGCAGTGGCGGCAGCAGCCACACGATCGCAGAGCACTACGAACCCTGCACTTGACAACCTTCGCGCGTCAACAACGAATGGACCCGTCCGCCCTATACACCTCACCGTCGGAAGGATGCAAGACATGGGAGTATCTTTAAAGGAGGGGCACCGTCACGAATCGACAGCATAATGTTCGATCCACGGTACAGTCTGAGTTTTCCGTTTGCCGCTGACGCTTACGCCGGACTTCCCATCGTGAGCGAGATTATCGTCAACAATATTATCCCTACATCATGGCCCGACGTCGCAAACAGCTCCAGGGCGTCTACTTCGATACCGCCAAAGTAGGGAATTACGGGGGGAATCGAGTCTTTGTGCCGAGCCACCTTCCTACTTATACAGCGTGTACCGAGAAAGGTCGTCGAACAATGGCAATCGAAAAAGAACGCCTATACCCTACACAAACCGGTGAGAGTTTGTTCCAAGCGTACAACGTTCCTACTCACGGTGATCGACAACTTCTCGAAAGTCGCCCGATGCATTCCACAGAAGACCAAGTTGGCGACGTCGATGGTGATGGTGCTTGACTTGTTCACCGACAATAGCGATAGTCCGCTGACGTTGTAGACCGATAGAGGTCTGGAATTCCTGAATCGTGGCGTTCGGGGTGTATTGGAAAAGTACGGTATCTATCACTTATCCACCTACAACGAGGAGACCAAGGCGAGCATCGTGGAACGCTTTAATCGCACCGTAAAGACTCATATGGGGCGATACCTGAAGAAACATGAGACGTGGCGATACATCGATATCCTTCAGGACCTGGGACGCTACTACTATGACACCCCTCACCGAAGCATCGGTATGCCTCCGTCCCAGGTGAATGCGTCGAATCTGGAAGAGGTGTGGCAGCACTTGTACGGCGGTTGGCACGGTAAGGGTTTGCCCAAGTACCACGCGGCTGATCGCGTGCATATCAGCAAGGTCAAGAGATGCTTCGATAAAGGGTACATGGCGAATTGGACCAAAGAAATATTCACGATACGCGAGGTGCATTCGTCCGATCCACCCGTCTAACGCCTGATGGCCGATCTCGGAGAGACACTGGACGGAATCTTCTACGAACCGGATTTGCAGAAGGTGACGGTTCCGACTGATAAGCTTTACCGTGTGGACTCGATAATGGAGCGACTCAAGGTGGGTAGGCGAAGGGAGATGTTGGTGAAATGGTTCGGATACCCTTCGAAATTCAACAGCTGGATCGATGCCAAGGCCCTCGTCGGCTATAAAAAACTAGTCTCGCGTACAACAAGCTTTCATTCGCCCACCCATGACGGACGAGACGACAACACAGGTCTCCGTTAGCGACGAAGACGACGACGTCGACGCTCCGCCACAGAAAGAGAGGACTCCGTGGCACATCTTCGGCACCGCGTGTCCAAAGAGGAGATCGTGTTTCTGTGTCAGGTCTTCGTCTTGTACACGGTCATTTGATTAGAATCTACATCCTGTCGATTGGTCAAGGGATTCCGAATCTGTGGACGGCCCTGTTGAGCAGTTCGTTGGGTTACCTGCTACCCAGCCCGACGTTGAAACAGCATGACGTCGAGTGATTTATATCTCACGTTGCCTAACAATGCTTCCATGAGCACGCACCCCGATAACTCCGTGGCGCATTACGTCATGGACTTGCCTAGTCGTGCCGTGTTGTCGGTCAGTGGCGAGTAGAGTTCCGCTACCCTCACACTTGGTACAACTTTCGTGAAGAGGATAACACGTACTACCTCTACGAATCCGACAACACATGGCACATTCCGTCTGCCAAGATCGAACACGGGTATTATTACAACGTGACCCAATTGTTGCGCGCCATTAACAGGGCTCTGTTCAAAAATGTTGACGGATGAGGTCAAGGCGAAACTGAGCTACAGCGACATCTCTCACAAGGTGACCTTGCACATGAAACCCACAACCGAGTTTAGCATATCCCTGGGGAGTGTCATGAAATCCATACTAGGGTTTCATACAACGGTGATCACCAGCACCGACACAAAGTCTACGCGCACCCACGACCCCCCACCCATGCGTGGAAACAACATCAGACCGACGTCGACCACGGATTCACCAGACAGTGTTGGTAGTGGTGAGTACACCTTTGAGAAAGAGGCTCCTTTCGTTGTGGACATGCATCAATGATTCACCACCATGTACTTCTACACGGACACCAATCTCGCTCCGTTACTACGGAGCGTTGCGGTTATCGGACGTAACGGGGCCACCGTGATCAAAAGTGTTTCGATAATGTCCAATACGTCCCTATCTTGTGTAAAGAGTTCGGGACGATAGAGATCGATATAAGAGACGACACCGGCCGACTCGTGCCATTCGAGATCGGTAAGGTGACGGTGACACTTCATTTACGACGACGAAGGAGGGCGCTGTTCTAGAGATAAATTACAACGACTACTACATTCGTCAAGCGGGAGGTGCGCTTCCCTATTTCGCGGGTACCCGATACCTACGAGGACACGGACAAGGAAGTTTATTCGGAGGTATACCTCTCGTCAAGAGAGGTGCCGTGGCGTTGATAAAGAGAGCGGTATCGACCGGCGCGCGCATAGCCGAATATGTCTTGTCGGAACAGAACATCAGAACGGCCGCATAACTTCGCGTCGCCGCTGCCGGTAGGGACATGTTGAGTGACCACTTGACCATTGACGTGCATCTGCGTAAGCGTATAAGACACAAACCCGCCACGAAACGAGTCAGTACAGCCGGGAGATGGACGAAGACACGCACGTCGTCGCGAACACGTGAGCCCGACTTATTTGTCGATGGCTTTCGTGCATAGACAATTGTGTGAGGGGGAGCGAGCTCGATCTCTTCACCGTGCCTAAGACTCAGACGAGCATCATTGATAGTCACACGGTACAACATCAACCCATGTACTTGCTCGACTCGGGCGGACCGATAGAATTCGTTATACACGGATCGGGAGACGATTACCTCGATCTCGCCAGCACGATACTACAAGTTCAAGCGAAGGTGACCCGTGCCGACGGAGCCGACCTCGACGCCGCCGATGCCGTCGGTCAAGTGAATAACTGGCTCCATTCGCTTTTCAGTCAGGTCAACCTCTACCTGATCGGAACGCTCGTGACTCCCTCGACCAACACGTACCCGTACCGCGCCTACATAGAGATGCTACTGAGTTACGGAGACGATGCCAAGGAGACGCAACTGACGAGTCAGATGTGGCACAAAGAAACGGGCAATCGTATGGAAGCCGTCGAAATAGCCGCCGGCGATTTAACCAACGCGGGGTTCGTCAACAGACGCAACAAGATCGCTCGGAGTCGCGTGGTCGACATGATGGGTCGCCTCCACGTGGATCTGTTCCTCCAGGATAAAGTCATCATCAGCGGCGTAGAGGTCAATATACGTCTGGTGCGCAGCAAGGATACGTTCGCGCTGATGGCCGGCGGCGCCAACCCCTACTACAAGATAAAGATAGTCAACGCCACACTGTTCGTCAAGAAGGCCACCCTGAATCCTGGCGTGCAGATGGTTCATATCAGAGCTCTCGAAAAATCCACGGCCAAGTATCCGATGCGACCCGTCGACTGCAAGGTCTACTCCATTCCCGTGGGTACCCGCTCGCACACGCACGAGAATATTTTCCTTGGCACTCTTCCAAAACGTATCGTGCTGTGCTGCATCGATAACGACGCCTACAACTGGACCTACGCTAAAATTCCGTTCCACGCCACCAATAACCACATCAACTTTCTCGCCGTTTACCGTGCATGTACCCTGTTTCATTATCTGGTAGGTATCATCATCATCATTATCGTTCGAGCCTATAGCGCTGTGGTCAGACACCCTTAAGCATACGACATCCTCATTACGCTTGTATCTTTAGGCAATAAAATTCGTGTGCACTGGTGTGCTCTTGTGTTTCGTTAGTGCTTTCATACACGCGCATTCATACACACACACACACATCTGTCTAAGCGAATACCTCATATCCCACCTTCCCACAGGAAGCACTACCTCCATATCGTTGGTTCTTTCATACGCGCGCATTCATACACTCAATACCTCATTAACCCTAATTACCCACCTTCCCGCAAGAGGCACTACCTCCACTACATTCCGCCAGGTGGCACTACTTCCACTTATTTCCACCAGGAGGTAGGTCACGTGACATGCGCCATCTTAGCATGTATCCATGGGTCATCGTTTCACAGCACTGTGCAAGTGCGAGGGTGGCTACCTAAACAATGATTACAACGATGTGAACAATTGAACAATTACTAATGGATGGATGGGTAGATAGATAGACGGATGGTGGATGAGATTGTCTGATTATACCAGTAGAGTGAATAAGCAACTGTACTTTTTAGGTACATTCATTGAATTTGAATTTTGTGTATCCAACTGACATGTAATTGCTATTTCTAATACAATAGTATCGTTCATGCATTTTGGAGTGGGTTACATTCCAAGTTGTGCATAATGAAATGTTTCTATAATTAAGTATCATTATTCTTGACCTTGACCTTGATTATATGCCCTCGCCATTCCTCTTTCAATATTGGTTCCAACATTATAATAAATATATAAACCTTTGCTCACGCAGTAAGATCAATTGAATCATCAACAGATACATGGGGTTTTACGCATTTATGGGCAATTTAACCTAGACCTTAATTGAAGAGATCTGTTCCAGAGCTCATTCCAGGTTCACCTATTGTTCACCTAAGACATTTGTAGATGAAAATGACACCAGGACGGTAAATATCTGATATAGTATATTTTGAGCCAAGATGAACTTGGATCTGACCTTATCACGTGACATCGACCGAGAATCAGAAAACGAACACCAGAAATGGATTCTACATATTCGAACAACCCTAAAAAGTTGTATAATTTATGGTTCTACTACTTTTTGTTGTCAAGTTATTGCACATACTTATTCTTGGATTTGTCAAATATGGCCGCCACATCACGAACCCAGCTTGGCTCCCGCGAAAAAATTAGATGTCATGGCCATATCTAGTACTGGTCCAAAAATGGTGCTTGTAGAACGATGTGAACAATTTTATGATTAAGCCTCGTAACTAGTATGGAAGTTGACAAATCGTTGCTGGGCTGACCGCTGCTGTCATGTAAGGGAAACCAGCTTGTTCGTCTACTTGGAATTAGCGGGCGTACTAATTTGTAATGGGACGTATCCTGTGTTGAACGTGGGAAAGTTGAAAATCAAAGGGTATAGCATTTAACTTGTTGCCAATAATTCTTGTTGTGAAACTGTATATTTGTTTTACTATTTGAACATGCTCCCGCGTTCGTAACTTCAAAGTATGACCTTTGTTATGGGCTTACTACACAGAACTGTGCGGGGAATATACTTTCAATATAGCTAGTGAAGTCTTAAGAACATTACGCTAATTAGTAAATTAAAACTAGGAACAGACTGCCTCATTTTAAAATCTTACCATTTCAGGTTTACCACATTTTGTTATAGTGTACACCAACAAATCACTGTAGGACTCGCTGACAAAATTCTCAAAATATGTTACAGTGATACTGAAACTTACTTGTTTCACACTTGGTGTCCGTGTACCCCGCTGCATAAGTGCACACGGACCCGCTGACCCCGTTCACACATGTCGCGCGGTAAGTGCACGGACCACTGCATCAGTAGTCTGTCAAAATAACTATAACCGTTTAGCACACAAACTCGGTTTGTCCTCACCAATATCACAATTTCTTTTGAATGTGCATTTCAGACATTTCAAACATACACGTCGTTATTCATCAAATGCAATGCACACACACTTACAAGTCACAGCATTCGATCACTGCTTAAAATTGTGAAAACAGATCATAATGAACAGGATTGTTTTATCCACAAAAAACGTTTTGGTTTATATAACATAACCCACAACATGTGCAATCTTTATAACATCATCCTGTGCCGTTGCATTGCAATAATTTATGATGTCAGAATACATTTATAATTTATAGTTAGAGTAGTGTTGTGAGATATCATTAATCGTCATAACAGTGTAGAGCGTAGACAATATATTACCACGTAATCGTCAAAAATACTACCTTGTATTGAGCCTGTATCTGCATATTGTTGTGTGGTTGTTGCCACACCAGGGGACTTTGTTGTTGTATCATTAACATCAGGAGCATTTGTTGATGCGTTGGCCGTATCCAGGGGGTGTTGTTACTGTTGTACCCTGGGCATCAGGAGGATTTGTTGCGGCGTTGGCCGAATCCGGGGGTGTTGTTGATGTACCCTGGGCATCAGTAAGATTTGCTGTTGTGTTGGCCGGGTGTTGTTGATGTACCCTGGGCATCAGGAGGATTTGTTGCGGTGTTGGCCGTATCCGGGGGTGTTTATGTTGTTGTACCCTGGGCATCAGGAGGATTTGTTACGGTGTTGGCCGTATCTGGAGGTGTTGTTGATGTACCGTGGCCATTAGGAGGATTTGAAGCGGTGTTTGACGTATCCGGGGATGTTGTTGTTGTACTCTGGGCATCAGGAGGATTTGTTGCGGTGTTCGCCATATCTGTGGACATCTTTGCTGTGTCCGTGGCGTCAGGAGTAGCTGATGCAGTCGTTGCCATATCCGGGGGCTGCGTTGACGTCCCAGAATCATCAGAATTTGTTGTGGCATCATCCACGCTCACAGGCTGCGTTGTGGTGGCTGAATAGCCCTCCGTTGTGCTGTCATCCATATTCACGGGTTGTGATATGGTGGCTGAAACACCCTCCCCTGTGGCGTCATCCACACTCACGGGCTGTGATATGGTAGCTGAAACACCGTTCGTTGTGCCGTCATCTACACTCACGGGTTGTGATATGGCAGCTGAAACACCCTCCATTGTGCCATCACCCACAATCACGGGCTGTGATATGGCTGCTGAAACACCCTCCATTGTGCCATCACCCACAATCACGGGTTGTGATATGGCAGCTGAAACACCCTCCGTTGTGCCATCACCCACAATCACGGGTTGTGATATGATCGCTGAAACACCCTCCGTTGTGCTGTCATCCACACTCACGTGTTGTGATATGGTCGCTGAAACACCCTCCGTTGTGCCGTCTTCCACTCTCACGGGCTGTGATATGGTAGCTGAAACACCCTCCGTTGTGCCGTCATCCGCAATCACGGGTTGTGATATGGTAGCTGAAACACCCTCCGTTGTGCTGTCATCCTCATTCACGGGTTGTGAAATGGTCGCTGACACACCCTCCGTTGTGCCATCATCCACACTCACGGGTTGTGATATGGCAGCTGAAACACCCTCCGTTGTGCCATCACCCACAATCACGGGTTGTGATATGGTAGCTGAAACACCCTCCGTTGTGCCGTCATCCACATTCACGTGCTGTGATATGGTAGCTGAAACACCCTCCGTTGTGCCATCACCCACAATCACGGGTTGCGATATGGTAGCTGAAACACCCTCCGTTGTGCCGTCATCCACACTCACGGGTGGTGATATGGTGCCTGAAACACCCTCCGTTGGGCCATCACCCACAATCACGGGTTGTGATATGGTCGTTGAAACACCCTCCGCTGTGGCGCTGTCAGTATAAAGCGTCTGTGTTGTTCCAGAATCTTCCCCCGTTGTGTTCTCTTCCATTGTCGGTGGTTGTGTTGAAGTGGGGGAATCCTCGTCTGTTGTGTTGGTTTCTTCATCAGGGTGCGTCAATTTGTTTGTTGGTGATAATCGTGCCTGCAAAAAAGAAAATTGTTGCACAGTTGTTACTGCATATGTTTCCTTAAATTAGAGGTGTGATATTGTAAAGGTCCTTAACCAATTTGTTTGCCCATCGCCAATCCATTTATTTTAGGTCAAGATGTGTAATGTGTGAATAGTTTAACTAGTGTGCACAAATGTGTACTTTTTTAACCATAAAAAAGATTTGTCGTTACACCGGGTATAACTGGCGAAAGCCGGTTGCGCTGTCAACCTCCTGCGCCATTTCGGTCACGTGGTTTAAGCGAATAAAATAAAAACACACACATGCCTTGGTGTATCAAGATGAAGATTCCAAAGCGGTTGTACGAAGGTACGTATTACAATGTTGCAATTAGCAACAAGAACGCGTAGCCGTGTATTAATTCAACGAGAATTCAACTTGCGAACGTCTACACTCAAATCAAATCAAATCGTGACATTTATATTGCGCCGTTCCAACAATCGTTGCTCACGGCGCCTTACAGAATGTTCGGGAAAACAGGTAAGTCTTAAGGTTTGATTTAAAATCAGTGTTTGTCATTGTTGTTGCAGTCAGCTTTTGCGGTAGCAAGTTCCATAGTGTTGGGGCTGCCACGCAAAAGGATCTATCACCCCAGCGACGCGTTGCACGTGGTACACATAAATGATTGTGTTCACTGGAGCGCAACAATCGAGTTGGTTGACGTCGGGTTACACATTTGGTGATATACTGTGGTGCACAGCCAGTCAGTGCTCGGTGCGTGAGTAGAAGTATCTTATACTCTACTCCAACTGCTATTGGCAGCCAGTGCAGCTTGACCAATAGAGGTGTGACATGACAGAACGTCCTGGCGCCGTCGACAAGGCGAGCCGCCCAGTTCTGTACTCTCTGCAACCGTTCTAGTTGTTTCACAGGCAGTCGGTGGAGTAATGCATTGCCAACGTAAAGTCTGCAGGTAACAAACGCATGTATGACTTGTTCTGTCGCTGCAGGTGTTAGATAACGTCTTATTCTTGCAATATTTCGGAGATGGAAAATTGAAGATTTACAGACAGCAGTCACGTGCGTCTTCATCTTCATCTCGGCATCGAACTGTACACCAAGATTCCGTACATTCTGAGTTACAGTGACCAAACAGTCTCCAATGCATAGTGTGCGCAGCTCAATTTTTCTTAGTTGTTGCGCAAAGCCGAACACGATGACTTTTGTCTTTGAGTCATTCAACTTTAAAAAGTTTGTCATCATCCACGTCCTGATCTCCGCTACACATTCCTCAATACGGACGACAGCCGCAGCAATGTTCTCTTGGTGGGGTTTCACTGGAATGTAGATTTGAGTATCATCCGCGTAGAAATTACACATCAAACTGTACTTGCGAATAATCTTAGCAACTGGTGCTACATAGATGGAGAACAGCTGAGGACCCAGCACGGAACCTTGTGGTACCCCGTATACCAGAGGACGAGCAGGCGATGTAGCACCATGAATGTGGACTGACTGGACTCTGTCTCTCAGGTATGACTTAAACCAGTCCAGTGCATCTTGGACCACTCCGATATCATGTGAGAGTCTATGCAACATCACTTCATGGTCGACGGTGTCAAACACAGCCGATAGATCCAGGAGAACCATGATGACAACATTCTGAGTGTCCATTGCGTGCAGGATGTGATTCTGCACACAGACAAGGGCCGTCTCAACGCTGTGATTCGGCTTGTACGCTGACTGATAGGGCTCACAGAGATTGTGCTCTGACATGTGAGCTGACAATCTCGCAGCAACGACACGTTCTATTGTCTTCGATAGATAGGGTAGATTTGACACGGGTCGGTAGTTATTCAAGACAGTTTTGTCTAGACTCGGTTTCGTGAGTACTGGCCTGATGTGCGCTTCCTTCAAGTGTGAAGGCATTACCCCCGTTCTCAGAGACAGGTTAACAATTGTCATGAGCACAGGTACAACATCGTGCGCACAGTCTCTAAGAAGCCATGTCGGAATGGGATCAAGTTTACAAGATTTCACTGGCGATGACTTCAACAACATTCCAATTTCAGCCTCAGTGGCTGGCTCAAATGCAGTCAGCAGACTCAGCAGAGGCATTTACAATGATGACATTCTGATTCAGTTCAGACCGAATTTTCGAGATCTTTTCTGAGAAGAAATGCGAGAACCGCATTGCCAGTGTGTCAGACGAGTCACATGGCGGTAGTGGTGTGCCATTATCAGTGTGTAGGAGCTTGGCAACAATCTTGAACAGCTGCTTTTGGTCACCAGATGCATCAGCAATTTGATTCGTGTGGTATTCAAGTTTTGCACGGTGCACAGACGAAGAGACGAGCTGGCGCTGGAGGCTGTAGGCAAGCCTGTCAGACTCCAGTCCAGATTTTCTCCATGTTCTTTCCAGTTGTCGTCTAACACATTTTTGCGATTGTATGCCATCATTATACCACGGCGTGTGTGGTCGTACAATCACTGTGCGGTTCTATGACGGTGCTTGCTTGTCAATGATAGCCGCAATGGTTTCATTGCACATGTCAACAGCATTGTTCATGTCATCAGACAGATGATTTGACAGTAGCAACGAACGGATTTCATCACATATCGCAGTGGTATTGATATGTCGATAATTTCGACTCATCGTCGTTACCCGGACGTTTGGTGGTTTCACGAGTTGTAGTGTGCAATGAATTGCCGGGTGGTCTGACATGTGTGGGATGTCTGTTCGTATATTGTTCAGAAACGTATCAGATGAGCGCGTTATAAGCAGGTCGATGGTATGTCCGGCAACATACTTCGGGACTTCCACGTGCTGAGTAAGATCTGCTGCATTTAGAATGTTTTGAAAGCGCTTAGTGTCATTGTCTGATGTATTGTCCATGTGGAAGTTAAAATCACCTGCGATCAGCATGTTTGACGTATACATCGACAGGTATCCAACAAATCACCAAATTCTAGGAGAAATTCCGCAGTTGTAAAGCCATTCTTGGAGTTTGGCGGGGGGCGATAGACGACAAGAAGACGAACAGATTGAGTATCATTGCTGAGTTGTAGACACATCGATTCAAATGTATTTGATTTTGGCATCTCGAGATGTCGCGTTGTGAAGCCAGACTTGCAGACGACTGCAACACCACCACCGGGACATGTCGTAGTTGGTAACCAGCAGGTGTGATGCAACCAGTAGAGACGGAGTCATCAGCACTCAACCACGTCTCTGTGATGGCGAGTATGTCTAGATCATTGTCCTCAATGAGGTCACATATTACGGTCGCTTTCCCCGCTTGCTTCGTGTCACACACCGATCTGGCATTCAACAAGCAGAAACACACTTGGCTTACAGATGGTATGTCACATACACTGTCGAGTCGAATCAAATTCGATGTGTAGGTTTCACATCTCACAATGACCGATGATGGGAAGCGAGGAGTAATCAGTACAGGAATGGGTATTTGCTTTGACCTCCCTGCCCTGCGAGTCTGCCGATTGTTCAAACGTTCTAGTTGTCTTAGTGGTGCCACACAAGCATCTATTGAAAGGTAGCATCCAGTAACAATAGAACGTCCAATACGCAGTAGATCCAGTCTATTGTATGTGATCATGCTGTGGCAGTGCATAGTTCTTGTTGTCGTCACGCCTGGTCAATCGGCTACAATGTTGTGACACATGTGCAGTTCACTATACTGGTACGCATTGCATATACATTACAAAAATGCTAAAATGTCATTAAGTACTTGTTAAAATGGCGCAGTCCACCTTCGACCTGAGACATTCATAAAAACAACTCTAAAATTGCACTGCTGTTCCACGGTTAAAAACAGGTAAAAATGTAAAATATCCACGAGCTTGTTTTGGTGCAGCCACATAGATGCGCGACATCAGATTAACTCGAATCGAGGCTGAATGTAACTAAGCCAGTTACCATGAGGCATGACCATAACAGCCAGATATTCAGTCAGAGGCTGTGACAACGAGCAAAATATTTGATATGTATTGTACTTGGTTACGTAGGATCTTGTTAATAAGCTATGTTATTACGACAATACATACAGAGAGTAGATAACATGAGGGTGCGAAATGACAAGTAACATTGGCTTGGCAGCAGGCCCCTGTTGATCGTGCAAGTAACCTAATCAAGGAGAATCGGTAATTTTCGTGCAACAGAACGTCAAACATGGAAGTATTATATTGGGGATCATAATTATTAAAACAGTGTTTTGTGACTCACATTTTGATACTATTGCTGCAGTGTTTTTTATTTGCATTGTAGTTTATGCAAAATAATTAAGATTTCTTATTTGTCAACCATGATTGAGATGATGATTTTATTCAATATAAAAATGTAAACATGTAAAAACATAAAATACAGCTAGAGTACACGATATATAAGTATTGCACAAGAAAATGCTCGCACTTGTTTCCATTGTGGTCATTGATGCCTGGCTATAAGTCTATGTAATTGGTATCCTGTGATACCTTTCAACTGACATATGCCAGCTATTCTTGTGTATTTTGAACCTTTGAATACTTGGCGAGGAAAATATACTGTTAGCATCACAATAACACCTCATTTTTTCATTTTTAACATTCACCTAGACTATTCAAACTCAGACAGAACCTTAAAATGTCGAACATGAATATGCGTAGTAGTTACTGACATGAATTTGTATACTGAAAACAAAACAAAATATAAATGCACTTTACTGATGCTTTACTGATTAGCAGAATTAAAATCAGTCTATAATATTGACTAAGATCAGACACACTGTAATGAAATTGAACAATTTAAAATCCATGTAATGACAATGAACACCTTATAAAGAAAAAATAGTAAATTTTGTTCACCGTTTTGAAAAGAGCATATTCTATTAATGTCTGCATGTTGTATCAACCCACCCCCTCCCTCCTCCGGAACAACCTAGGTAAACATTGACTGTTCCTAAGATATCAACATGTATCGATGCAGCTGTAGTAGCACATTTCTTGCTGCCTTTTTTCTTGTGAAAAGCTGCAGGTCACACACGAAACTTTATTTTATATTGACTGATTATGACAATTAACATTCCATAATTATTGACTCCCAACACTAGAATGATACCTGTTTTTGTTTACTGAATAATTATGCTTTTCTTTATAGGAGATTGAACTAGTGTGCTTAGTACCACTAGTTCTCCAAGTTAATATGGCATACTAGGCAGTTGTATTTGTCCAGGATCTCACACAATATTCTACAGCCATGCAGCATGCTGCATATCAATGGTTTGTCATGTGAATGTCCACCGAGTGATCCCAATTGCGTCGTGGGTTGCTTGCGTGACAGCTTCCCCAGTGCCGAAGGGGTGTACACTGGCATCCAGGTCAGTCAGTTAGCTTGACTGACTAAAAACAATGTAGAATGCAGGTTGCTCGACTTATGAATATGGTGACGCCTGACTAGCTCTGCAGTTGGTGATGGAACGGTGGATGCCAGGGTCTGGCAGATATAGCATGACTAATCGGGCAACAACTCTTGATGCTTTAAGACAGGTTCAGTGTCGAGCATTCTTCGGTGAACTACATCGGTTTGGATATCGATGACATCACTATATATGTTTGTTGTCTTCGATGGTACTGCATATCAGCTTCCTGACATTTTGCTGTACATCCGCATCTACCTATATCGGAGACAACGTGACAAATAGTATGGCTCTGACATGTATTATATTTTATATGTGACGACACATTTATAACAAGTCAATAATGCACGGTATTTGTATGCAATTCAACTTTAACTTTTAGCAGTGTCCATGAAAAATACATCAATTATCCAGCATTGTGACAGTGGCAGGGTTTCATCGTCTTTGTGTTGTTGATAGTCAGTGGTTACCAGTTGAGTTCTTGCAACGTGCACCAAGTACATGTTATGTACAACACAAGTTTGTGATGGAATAATGTTATTGAAAGCCTTTTCACATTTTTCAACAACAATCTGTTGATACAATGACAGCAGCGTTTTACTTGTTTAAGTTCTCTATGTACCATGAAGACTGTTATTATATTTTCATGCCACGTTTCATATTTTTAAATTATTCTTTTTTACCACTGGTTTATATTTTCACAAATAATTTACATTACATTTTCACTTCGCATGATGATTATACACCTGTACTGATATGGTGTAGTATCCAGTCCTCAGGATTGCTCAAAGCGCTTTATACTTTACTCCCTGGCAGATATGTTAAATCGAACACCATCTCGACTTATGTGGGAAGCTTTCAGCCACACTGAAATTAATAGAAGCGAGGACTATTCGTACAAAAATATTCACCGCAGTCTGTAGCCGGCACCCTTCATACAGCTGAGTAAACCTGAGCAACGTAGCATATAGTGATTGTACATGTAATTCTCAGTCACATGGCGACGACCCTGACTAGTCTAGTCACTATTATTTACGAGTTGTAAACATTCCAAGCATTGCATAAACTACAACATTTTCGAATTTTATATCATATTGATGCTTTTTTAACAAAGAGTCATAAAACTGATCTGCAGACACACCAAATTATTAAGGTCTAGGGGATACGTGTCCCCAGGCCCCCTGGATCCGCCTATGACATACTTGTTTATTGCTTGTATTTATAATTTTGATAACAGGTTTGGTGACAGAGTATCCACATTTGACAACACCCGTTTACTTGAAGGTGAAGAGCTTTGCCGCATACATCTGCATGTGGTGTTGACACACCTCGAGTTCTGAAAATATGGTACATGTTTAATAGTCAGCACTGATTGTTTCTAACAATAATAATGTTAATGTACTTGCAAAAGTTGCATTGCAATGAACGACCACCTGCCAAATGCAACCAATGCCAACGGTCAAAAGCTGTATGCACGTGTTATGGGCATTAATTTTCACGGTATTGAGGGATGCTGGTTTTCTGAACATAACAAAAACTTACAGAAGGCGCAATCAGATAACCTGGCGAAAATACAGCAATGTTTTTTTCCTTGTAAATAATTAAATACCAAGACTAGAAACAAGTACAAGATTTGTTTTTGTTCAATATATTATTATTGGTTAAAAAATTATAATCGTTACGGATCATTTATAATGCATTTACACTATTGCTATTATCCCAAGCCTTCATAGGGCTACCAGCCTACTACCATATACGACAGAGATATAATAATAGTAACTAGCATTGACATAGGTATATGCCATAGCGTCGTACTGTTAGCTGATATTAGTCTCTAGTAAACAGTGCCCAGCCAGGCCGCCATTGTCATTGGCTATGACTAAAAGGTAAACAATCTAATACATTTAGTACAAGCAACATTAATATGTATACTCATACGCCTAAATACACGTGATTATAGCTGAATAATTCGAAATTACTAACCTGTCTGGAAGAACCTTTGCGAACGCTGCATCTCATCTGTTGACGTTGTGACTGACCCCCACGGAACGAGCCACGGGCCACGGGCCACGGGCAACGGCCCACGGCCACAGTTAAGATTGACACAGGAACTCAAGTCTTCTTAGTCGCTGCACTATTTTTTTCGGAACTCACTCCCTGGTAGCGTTAAGTCAGTAGGAAATGTAGTTTCACTTCGCCGTCATACAAAAATCTATCTTTTTAATAGGGCATACATTCCTTAGTTTCGAAGCAATTCCGTCCATCTGTTATTGACGTCTGCTACGTACGTGATTACGAGAATGTTTAATACTTGGTTTTTTTTGCCAACGAGATATCATTTTCCGAGGAATTTGGCGGTAAGGAAGTAATTTTATTATTATATTATTATTATTATTATGTTTAAATAACCAATTAATATTTTTTATAACTCGATGTCCCTCCACGTGTCCTTCCCATGACATGATCTCAGATTATTTTCATCACACTCAACTACACGCACCAAATCATTTTCAACCGTATAATATGGTCATTGTGGTGACTACTATCTCTTGGTGATTTGAACGTATTTGATGTCAATTGTAAACACCGTTTTTGTGTTGTACACATAGTTTTCTGAACTATTATATTTTTAATTAATATTATTATTAGAAAAAATAAGTTAGCCGTTGAGCGTCCGCCTTTCGATCAGTTCCAGTTAAGATTTCGTTTCACCTGTAGTAGTATGCTCCATGATCCGACCGTTTAACTGGAAAATTTATTTAGCACAGCGTCGCCATGCCTCTACGGCGCAGATCCACCACCTACCTGTCGCAAACTCTGTCTTCCAGATATATATACACTGCATCCTAGTTGAGCGGATAAACGTGCTTTATTCCTGTTCCAAAACGACATGAACGAGCGTCTTCTTTGAAGCCCGACAGGAGAATAGCTACACGGGCAGAAGTTTGTGTCTCAAAAAGTTTTCTCACAATAGCGGGTGGGGTTGAATAAATACGCTGCATGCACATGGAATTGACAAGACCAGCGCGTTAGTCTCATGAGGAGACGGTTGTGTCTCTAAACATCATCTCACCATAGTGGGTGGGGTTGAATGGACACGCTGCATGCACATGAAATTGGCAGGACCGGCGCGGTTATCAATGTTCCCGCTGGAGACGGTGGCTTGGGCCACCTCTCAAGCACTCAGGACCATTGAAACGGCGCAAAGCGTCTGCCAATTTGGATTCTATTATATGTCATTCTTGCAGTTGTTGTGATTATATTAGCAGCTTTAATATTATCAATGTTTACAACTCAAATGCCAACTGTAAATTCATGACCTGAAAAAATGCACAGATGAGGAAACAAGCACAGATGAGGAATCACGCAGAGATGACATGTACACACATCCACATAGATGCACTTCTGCGAAAGCCCGGTTCCAGACATAGATATATCCTTTCAAGAGTAGCGGCCAACTTGCTGTGTTCTTCAATACGTGCATGACGACACATATCATCTGACTTCTGAACACACCTGGTTCCAGACATAGATATATCCTTTCAAGAGTAGCGGCCAACTTGCTGTGTTCTTCAATACGTGCATGACGACACATATCATCTGACTTCTGAACACACCTGGTTCCAGACATAGATATATCCTTTCAAGAGTAGCGGCCAACTTGCTGTGTTCTTCAATACGTGCATGACGACACATATCATCTGACTTCTGAACACACCTGGTTCCAGACATAGATATATCCTTTCAAGAGTAGCGGCCAACTTGCTGTGTTCTTCAATACGTGCATGACGTCACATATCATCTGACTTCTGAACACACCTGGTTCCAGACATAGATATATCCTTTCAAGAGTAGCGGCCAACTTGCTGTGTTCTTCAATACGTGCATGACGACACATATCATCTGACTTCTGAACACACCTGGTTCCAGACATAGATATATCCTTTCAAGAGTAGCGGCCAACTTGCTGTGTTCTTCAATACATGCATGACGTCACATATCGTCTGACTTCTGAACACACCTGGTTCCAGACATAGATATATCCTTTCAAGAGTAGCGGCCAACTTGCTGTGTTCTTCAATACGTGCATGACGACACATATCATCTGACTTCTGAACACACCTGGTTCCAGACATAGATATATCCTTTCAAGAGTAGCGGCCAACTTGCTGTGTTCTTCAATACGTGCATGACGACACATATCATCTGACTTCTGAACACACCTGGTTCCAGACATAGATATATCCTTTCAAGAGTAGCGGCCAACTTGCTGTGTTCTTCAATACGTGCATGACGACACATATCATCTGACTTCTGAACACACCTGGTTCCAGACATAGATATATCCTTTCAAGAGTAGCGGCCAACTTGCTGTGTTCTTCAATACGTGCATGACGTCACATATCATCTGACTTCTGAACACACCTGGTTCCAGACATAGATATATCCTTTCAAGAGTAGCGGCCAACTTGCTGTGTTCTTCAATACGTGCATGACGACACATATCATCTGACTTCTGAACACACCTGGTTCCAGACATAGATATATCCTTTCAAGAGTAGCGGCCAACTTGCTGTGTTCTTAAATACGTGCATGACGACACATATCATCTGACTTCTGAACACACCTGGTTCCAGACATAGATATATCCTTTCAAGAGTAGCGGCCAACTTGCTGTGTTCTTCAATACATGCATGACGTCACATATCGTCTGACTTCTGAACACACCTGGTTCCAGACATAGATATATCCTTTCAAGAGTAGCGGCCAACTTGCTGTGTTCTTCAATACGTGCATGACGACACATATCATCTGACTTCTGAACACACCTGGTTCCAGACATAGATATATCCTTTCAAGAGTAGCGGCCAACTTGCTGTGTTCTTCAATACGTGCATGACGTCACATATCATCTGACTTCTGAACACACCTGGTTCCAGACATAGATATATCCTTTCAAGAGTAGCGGCCAACTTGCTGTGTTCTTCAATACGTGCATGACGACACATATCATCTGACTTCTGAACACACCTGGTTCCAGACATAGATATATCCTTTCAAGAGTAGCGGCCAACTTGCTGTGTTCTTCAATACGTGCATGACGACACATATCATCTGACTTCTGAACACACCTGGTTCCAGACATAGATATATCCTTTCAAGAGTAGCGGCCAACTTGCTGTGTTCTTCAATACGTGCATGACGACACATATCATCTCATTTCTGAACACACCTGGTTCCAGACATAGATATATCCTTTCAAGAGTAGCGGCCAACTTGCTGTGTTCTTTTCTTCAATACGTGCATGACGTCACATATCATCTGACTTCTGAACACACCTG
The DNA here is from genome assembly GCA_963995525.1 of Escarpia spicata. NCBI lineage: Eukaryota > Metazoa > Annelida > Polychaeta > Sabellida > Siboglinidae > Escarpia > Escarpia spicata. Next base: position 62,689,277 of record OZ023209.1, on the reverse strand, counting down.
GTTCCAGACATAGATATATCCTTTCAAGAGTAGCGGCCAACTTGCTGTGTTCTTCAATACGTGCATGACGACACATATCATCTGACTTCTGAACACACCTGGTTCCAGACATAGATATATCCTTTCAAGAGTAGCGGCCAACTTGCTGTGTTCTTCAATACGTGCATGACGACACATATCATCTGACTTCTGAACACACCTGGTTCCAGACATAGATATATCCTTTCAAGAGTAGCGGCCAACTTGCTGTGTTCTTCAATACGTGCATGACGACACATATCATCTGACTTCTGAACACACCTGGTTCCAGACATAGATATATCCTTTCAAGAGTAGCGGCCAACTTGCTGTGTTCTTCAATACGTGCATGACGTCACATATCATCTGACTTCTGAACACACCTGGTTCCAGACATAGATATATCCTTTCAAGAGTAGCGGCCAACTTGCTGTGTTCTTCAATACGTGCATGACGACACATATCATCTGACTTCTGAACACACCTGGTTCCAGACATAGATATATCCTTTCAAGAGTAGCGGCCAACTTGCTGTGTTCTTCAATACGTGCATGACGACACATATCATCTGACTTCTGAACACACCTGGTTCCAGACATAGATATATCCTTTCAAGAGTAGCGGCCAACTTGCTGTGTTCTTCAATACGTGCATGACGACACATATCATCTGACTTCTGAACACACCTGGTTCCAGACATAGATATATCCTTTCAAGAGTAGCGGCCAACTTGCTGTGTTCTTCAATACGTGCATGACGTCACATATCATCTGACTTCTGAACACACCACATTCCGTTTGATACATAACATCGGAGTAGTAATTACGGTGCTCAAGGGACAACAGTGTCACAAATGTTAAATACTGCTGTACTGGATCTATGTGAGTCGACTGAAATAAGTCAAAGACTCCGCTCTGTACTGTTGGATGCCAAGTAGGGGTCAAGACTGCCATGGCTCCGATTGTGATCGTTCACGAAACAACATTATTTACTATTTCTAATACCTCTCCCTCCGTGACGTTCAGACTAAGCTATCATTACACACATGGCGCGCCCACGCTCGCACGCACTCACAAAAACAAACACACACACACCCACACACACACACATATGCACACATTTGTGTACACATGCACATGAACACGAACACGCACACGAACACGTATAAACGCGCGCGCACCAACACACCAACACGCACACTCTCAGATACACGCACACATTCACACTCACACACACACATTTGTGATCCGCAAATTATTCACGAGGGAATAGTTTCGAATATGTTATTTATAGAAAGGTGACAATGTAGCAAACCGACACAGTAGTGTCTGTGTTGATAACCACACATACCCATCCTATATACTCCGTCACTTTAATGACTATTCTCCTGCCTCACAACTTGCATTTCACCGGCCGACATTGTATAGACCTTTTTGTTGTCGATTCGGCGTCGTCGTGACTCGTCATGTATTTTACACGCAGTTAAAATAGTGTTGGACTCTCGATAAGCCAAAAGGCTTCCTTGTTTACCTGTCATCTATACTTAATTATGTAGGTGGCAATCTTGTGTAAATAAAATTATTATTATTACTAAAGCCATACACGTATAATTAGTTGTTATAAAACACATGAAATTACGCTAAAATAATTATAGACCATTTTGTACATAATAAACGTAATGTAATTACACTAAAAGAACGACCCGTGACCACAACACACTCAATGAGGCACTTTATATTAAAACTTGAGCATTATAATTGCATTACAAACTTTATTTACACTTAAAATAAAGTAGTTATATTAAAACGAAAACAAAATTACTTTAAATATTACAATTATTTGTTAAGACACACATAATAAACATGTAATCGTTCTGACAGTGTCCTAAACACCACGGTATTAATGGGTTTTTGTAGCGATTTGTATTCGCCATTGGGACAGGTAACTCGTTGAATGATCTAAGTACATAGGAAACACTTCGATTGTCTGGCAGAAAAGTATTCCATTTGTGATCACCACAGGTATAACCACGATATATCGCTTTAAGACACCGTTTTTGAAGGACAAAGATAAGGACACTTTTATTTTCCAAACAGCATTAACACAAATACAAATTATGTAAACATATGCACACACACACACACACACACACACACACACACACACACACACACACACACACACACACACACACACACACATATATATATATATATATATCAATATATATATATATATATATGCGTGTGTGTGTGCATATATTTACATAATTTGTATTTGTGTTAATGGTGTTGGAAAAATAAAAGTATCCTTATCTTTATTCTTCAAAAACTGTCTTAAAGCAATATATCCTGGTTATACCTACGAGGATGTAATATAGGGTCAGATTTCAAAGAACCGGGGAAACAGTACATTATAATTGGGGTAGGCAGGTAGGAAAGTTGATTTTAACACGTAATGATTATACAAATGGTAGGCAGTTATTTAAGTACAAGAACTGTGGTATGGGTGGAAATGCATATGGGATAATTTTATAGCGTATAGAAATGTCGCTATAATGAAGATTTACGTACATGATGAATTATCGTATCACCTATTGGCGGTGAAATTATTGCAGTGGTGTTTTGCCGGATCAGCAGGGATCACATGACAGATGCAAAATATATGGTTGATTAACTGAGGGAAGGGATAGAACACAGCAGTCCAGAGTGATCCACATACATGACAAAGCAACCTGGTCTTCTCAGTAACGGGAAATTATTAAATTATTACAGTGTGGTTGTTAAACCCATACATCGAAGCCATACCCAGCGGTTGCTTAGACGATGAGACCTTGCATTCATAGTAATAAGTCTAGAAGAAAATACCGGAGGTATGTAAAAATACATGTAATGTGTACACATGAGTACATGTTAGATTACAAGCATTGTCTTGATTATCTGGTTTTGTATTATTAAATTTGTCAAAGGATGTGTGACCGAGAATAAAGGAACTTGGGTCAGAGCGACAATATTGATGTCGCGGAGTTTATACGGGATAGCAAATCACCCCTCAACTATGCGGTTGTTATGTAGTAACGATAGTCGAACGAAGGTTGCAGTATGGTTGTCACGGATGATATTCACGCGTGTATAGGTTGATAACAGTTAGAATACTTGTGGTGAGGGGATTGTTTTATGAAGATATATTGAATATTTTGCTCTGATATATATATACGCCGAACATATGGATATATATGTATATATATATATATATATATATATATATATATATCGTATATAACACAAAACAGAATCATATATATACCTATATATATATATATATAATTATATAGGTAGTATGATTCTGTTTTGTGTTGTTGGAATAACCTGTACTATGAAGGATATATAGTACATACCATCGAGTAAGAATATGTTATTATTGTAGTGTATATTTATTGTAGTGTCGGGTCGGTACGACGGCAATCTAAAACTTCATGCTCGTTCGTGCGAACGATGGGCCTATAGCGAAGCAGCAAGCGCCTAGACGATACCCAAGGCAAGGCTGAATTCCCGCGTGAAGAAGGGAGCTCATTCGGTCGGAAATGCTTTGACTTGTGAATGTTACGAACCGTCGGAAGAGCGTATAGTTGACGTCCGTGTCGACCGATGGTATTGTTGGACCCGAACATTGTTCTATTTTATTTGATGCTATAATGAAGGAGCACATTATATAAGTATCGATGTAGAACGGTGCTCATGTACATTCACTGGGTTGATAGATGGTATTTGCCTGTTGCTATTATTTGTGTTGGAGAAGGTGGCAGGACGTCACCGTATGCGGATGAGGGTTAGCAGGGATTTCATGTTTATATTTCCGAGTGTGTAGGAGGCTGACGAGTCTCCATCTAAAAATTGATGGATTCTGATAGTTTTGTTATTTGATGGGTATGAATACATTTTGAAAATACGTACCTTTATATATGTTTTATTAAATTCCACTATTCCTAAACCCGAATTATACAACCAAGTTCACTTCACCTGGCGAATATTGACAGTCAAGCTGTCCACATATCGACCTGTAAATATATTGGCTAGCCCCTGCATTTCGTTGCAACTACCAGATGCCGTTCCCATGAGAGCCTTCATCTGCTTCCACCAGATGCGATTTTTGATTGGTAAAACTGGTGTTGCAATTTTGGCGCTGTGCGAATCACTAAATTCCTAAGTATTCTGGCTTGCTCCATGTCACCGGATATACGAGCCGGTTGGCGCTGTCTGATCAGGTGGCGGAAGAAGTCTGTGACCCATGGTTTATGAATGCTTTGACGTGACACTGTCTTGTATGGAAAACACGTACCCATCAATAGGTCCATGGTTTCCTGGAAGAAATTAAACTGTTCCTCGCACGTAGTCAATGTGCACATATACATTCATCTGTGACAGCGCCGGCTGCCTGCATCCCGGGATGTTATACATTCAACGATCAGCAGAGCGGCCAGCGTGTCACCAACTACTCGCGCGCACCGCCGACAAAAAAACCGACGTCTTTCATAATGCATAATAGGTTCGTACGTTCGTGTGTGGTTTGTGCAGTGTCCAAGGGAAAATAACGCCGATATAAGTCAGATAACGTCACCTGCACAGCCACTAAACATGAATGCCGTGGCCACACTGACGATGCAACAAAAACCTGAAGAATAACGACAGGTAGAAAAAGCCATTGCCTGCTATATTTCACTAAGATATGCAGCCCTAGCATGCCATACAAGAATATATCGTGTTGGCGAGTCGTCACGACAAGAACGCAGACGAACTAACTTTATGCCGATCTATAGTTATCCAGTCAAATATTATCGGCAAACCACAACGTAGAGGTATTGCGCAATATTAATCCAAATACACCACCAAACCATAATTTCAATTCGGACATGCACCTGAAAAAGGTCAAATATGTGTTGATTTGGTTTCTACGTGATATAAGATACCACAGTGACGTGACGTATATGTGTTCTGAATCAAATGAGTGGCCTGTTGTACATGAACGGTTACACACCTTGTAAATTTGGATAAATGAAGATTATAAATTATGACACACGGGAGTGATAAGGAATGTACGCACCGGTGTAGCGTATGCATGGAAATAACAGATGTCTTCAACATTTCACATCGTCGTGCTATATATTTTGATTTGATTTAAACGATGACTATATATTTTAATATTATTGTGTATTTTAGCAGACTCTGCACATCTACTTCAAAATTCAAATCTGATTTGGAATTGTCACATCTGTGTTTTTTGAAAACGACAGTATTTCCAAAGAGGAATGATACACTGAAGGTGTAGCTACTATTTAGGAAAGAGGGGTATGTCGAGTAGGGTTGGTCACCCATTATTTTGTTATTACTTTTATTACTATCATCTTTCTGACCCGAAAAACCACAAAATGTACACGACAGAAGGTTATATTGAATCACCAGAATTGAAGCTACATGATCTATAGTACCGAGATAACAAAAATCACAGCGTCGTAGTCTTTATGAATTAAAACAGAGTCTTAGCTACCACCAATTTATGAACCACATGTGCCTGATCGTGATACGTAACACTTACATTGACATATCATAAATGAAGTAGATCATATCTACTACCGGGACTTCACAGTCATCACAGTTTTGTTCCGTTTCACTCCATCTCTTAACTGAACTACGAGGTCAGATCAAAGATGTGCAACGTTTTTGACGTAGGCTATGCGTTATTAAGGACTTCGTGGTTAATCAACAACATGGAAGTTAGTAAGTATTTTTGTATTTTAGGGATGTTAACAAACTTTGTGGCTGCAATCGTTGTTGTCGTTCACTCAATCCTGACGAGAGCGGTGACGTTGTGTTTAGGGCATCAGACTCGCTATCGACATATCCCTGGTACGTATCTTCTTGCTGCTGCTTCGAAGATTGAGCAAGTTCGTTCCCTCCATATTGCCCCAGTTGTGTGAATGAGTACCTGGCTACTGTTAGTGGTGGAATGGTCTTTGCGCAGTAATTGCAGCGTGGTTGAATGCTTCCCGAAAGTATATATATATATATATATATAGTTTTGCCCTGAAACTCTTCATATGGTGTTTCCGTTTTCAGCGCCTTCAGATTTCCCAATGCCTTGATCATGTGGTCTATAAAAATTTACCTTTACGTTTTTTCGACAAGCCTTCGATGTACTGGTTAAGACGTATGAAGGTGAGACTGACTGGCCCAGATATAAACATATCAGGAATGAGGTCATTAAGGTGTTGTGCCTTGTGTTGTCAGCGAGGTAAGACCCCGTTGCATCACTCTTGCTGCATTTAGAAACACCAAGTAGCGACCAACATGCTCAGTGGTAAAAAGAAGCGCCTCTGTGCGTAGTAAATCCCACCTGTGCAATAGTACAATCTATTATGTACGTATCCAGAGGGTACATGGTACATCTGGCGCAGTTGAACCACCACATTAAGGTCACCCTAGGGACTTGGCAGAATGACCTGAATGACGAAGGGGCAGTATTAACGAGACTAATTTCCTATATTTTACTGTTTTTTATTGATGACTGTCCTAGTGCGACTTTATTTGCGAAGTGGCTGCTTTACCGAGGTGACCATAAGCCAAGGTCGTTCTACCGTATACAGTTTACTTTAACGGTTTTGCATAGCCAACAATAATATATCGACAATTAATGGTATCCATTTGTACCGAATGTTCTGAAGGACGGTAGCTAAATGTACCGACCGACCGACCGACCGACCGACCGACCGACCGACCGACCGACCGACCGACCGACCGACCGACCGACCGACCGACCGACCGACCGACCGACCGACCGACCGACCGACCGACCGACCGGCCGACCGGCCGACCGACCGTCCGAATATATGCCAAATTTAAGCAAAGTCGGATTTGGTGTACGTAGGGTGTCAACGAGTAACATTTCACATAAATCCCGACGTAAAAGTAGGGCCTATTCCCTATACGCGATGCATGGACGGATACCGCGGCTGGTTGAACTCATAGTTTCAAAGATAACACTTTGCAATTTTTTTTAGATAGGGTATAATTCCATCATAAATTAACCTACAATTACATATATATATATCTATTATATGTATATATATATATGTATATATATATATATATATATTATATGTATATATATATATATATATATTATATATATATATGTACATATATATATACATATATATATATATATATATATATATATATATATATATATATATATATATATATATGTGTGTACATTATAAGCAATTTGGATTAGTTTCACAAAAGTTCTGAATCCTGACACAAAAGTAGGGCCTATTCCCTATGATGCTGCACATGTAGGTAAACTTGATCACATATTCGAATGCATACTTAGTATTCAAGATAGGTTGCTGATTCAGGTTGCCGTTTGTCAATATGTTTTTTTTTTTTCATTAAATGATCCCTATGCATATGTTGTACGTTTTCGTGATGCATGGAAGGATAGCGGGACTGGTTAAAATCATTGTTACAAAAATAACACATGGGAGGGAGGGAGAGTCACATTGGAGAGTGATAAATTATGTGTATCATAATTACAACAACAACAAAATGACTAGGCTTTCAATATGGATTGATGTCACGTATAATACAAATAGAAAACCTGTATTCACCTTACTTGCAAATCAAAATAATGTCCCTCGCAACTGAAAACAGAGCATCATGTCCCATTATTGCAGCCATTAATCACATTACAATACTTTGCCCATGTTAAGAACCTAATATCTTGCTACTGAAAACAGATAACAGGCTCATATATACAGTAAGTGGGACCGAGGCCTTGATAATCTGCCTTCATAAATGATGTAGCTATAGCCACTGTCTATAGGCATCCCAAGATGAGAAACATAATATATTCAGCTGGTTTCATGACTACAACAATTGTCTTTAAATTCTTCATGGACGCTCCATATTATACATGCCTGATGCATACGTGTAGGCATGATCTCCTACCTCCCCCAAACAAGAATAAGTCAATCACACAATGTTATCACTGTATACTAGA
>OZ023209.1:62661201-62676201 GCA_963995525.1 Escarpia spicata | reverse complement strand
CTAGTCGCATGACACGTTCACATATGACAGGGCATCTGTTGCCCAGCCACGTACTTGGTGCTAGCAGATTCAAGTAGCGGAACGTTATAAAGAACTCGTCTTAGACCGTACAGCCCCGCTAAACTGGCTGTGTGGAACAGCAGATTACAAGTTACGCCAGTGGTCGTCAAACAAGGTTACGCCCAGGTGCATCCACACCAACATGGTCACCGTGCCTCGTCGCCTCGTCGATCATCGTCGCGCCACTGCGGTCTGTCGATACAGCAGGGCCCCTTATACGGGAGGAACGAAGTTCCGTCGCATAATCCCGCCTCGTGCAGTCGCCAGCATCCCTGGTGGCGAGTCCAACGACTCGTCATGACTGGCTAGCCGCCACGCTATTATAGGTCCACGAGCAACGCGGCGTCGATCCAACTGTTGAAGGAGGCCGGATAACCGCTCCATTTTACGAGCGCCTCCGCCCCGCCGCCGCGCCGACGACGACGCTGCAGAACCTCCTCCACGCGATACAGTTTATCCTTCGGAACGACAACGCGTTGTACTTCCTGTTCGTAGAAGGTGCCCTCTACCGGCGTCCCGGCGTCGTCCTTCAGGCGATAAACGGGCGGCTCGGACGGATGCGCCTCTACGACGGTGAAGAGCTCCTCGCTCCAGTTAGCCATGTATCCTTTTTTGAACGGACCCCTCGTCTTACTGAGACGCACGCGATCTCCCTCGCGCAGTTTCGGCTTTTTCCGCCGGCCGCCTCCGTCGCCACCGTACAGGCGTTGCCATACGGCCTCCTGATTCGTCGCGTCGACGCTCGCAGGTGTCCTACCGATGCTTCGGTGGTAGGCGTTGTTGTACGAATGCACGAGATCAGGTAACGCCTCTACGTAGCGCAGCGTCTCGTGTTTCGTAATACAACGCCACATGCGCGTCTTCAAAGTCCTATTGAAGCGTTCCACGACGCTCGCTTTAGTCTCCTCGTTATGCGTCACGAAATGATGAACGCCGCGCTCCTTTAGGAACGTTTGCAGGGGTCGGTTCAGAAACTCGGTCCCCTTATCGGTCTGCAGCGCGTTCGGTGGCGACTGCGCGCCGCTCAGCAGACGCTCGAAGGCCGCGACGAGCGACGTGCCGGACTTACTCTTCAACGGAACGCACCACGCCCGCTTCGAAAACACGTCGATGACCGTCAATAGGAATGTTATACCGTCGTTGTGTTTTTTCAGCCTAGTCAAGTCGACCAGATCGGCTTGCCACTGCTGGTTTCGACCGCCCACGATGACGCAACGTCGTTTGAAACGTCGTTTAACCGGTTTGTGTAGGGTATAGGCGTCCTGCTCCGCTAGCCACTTCTCGACGGCCGGTCGTCGTCCCCCCTTCGACGCCCGGTGCAACGCGTCGACGCCTCCGTAACTGCCCGCACGAAGGCTAAGTTACCCTAAGTAGTATACAAACACCACAGGGGCTCGCCCCGCCACCTTTTAGGCCTAGCTCTATGCATAAAAAACGTCCTTATCTTTTTCGGGAACATACTTATAAAAAAAAGATCAAAGGGTTTTGGTGACACTAAACGTTTTCGGGAACATACTTATAAAAAACGTGATTGATGACCTGTCACTTTTGATTGATTACCCTTCCCTTGAGGTGCCACCACCTAGCGGTTATCCCAGTGACTAATTTCCCTAGCGATCAACGTAGGACCTACCGTTGTGCTTACGTAAGCAATTATATAGCGTCCCTAGCGACCAACTTACCCCTAGCGATCAACGATAGCGTCCCTAGCGACCGTTGTAAGAAATAATGCGTATAGTTCCCTGTATATATTAGATGCTTCCGCTCCATCTAGTGGCGGCGGCGTCGGTTCTATATAAGCGATGCCGGTAGCGGGGTATCGGTAGTAGTCATGTCGGATCCTATAAAGTTTGGCGGTTCGCGCTCGTTCTTGTCGAATATGTACGCTTGCCGAGTGACGGTGTACGGTTCGGGCTTCCGCTCCGTCGAGCACGCCTATCAGTATAGGAAAGCGATGTTCAACGAAGACCTCGAATGCGCCGAGTGTATAAAATAAACGCGATCGCCCTATGTAGTGAAACGACTCAGTTACGGAATTCGAAAAAAGAGAACGGGAAGCGAATGGAACGCCGTTAGAGTCTCGTGTATGAAGGGGTTGTTGATGAGCAAGTTTGGCGGGTCGACTAAGTTGAAGGCCGAGCTGTTGGCCACCGGGGATGCCAAATTGGTGGAATGGGTACCGAGCCGGGAGGGCTTCTGGGGTATCGGGATCGCGGACGTTGCGGGGGAGAACAAGCTCGGTAAACTGTTGATGGAGGTGCGCGACGCGTATAAAGACGCGTAAAAGGCGTTAGCCAGTATCAGTCGTGAAAATGGGCGGACCGTTGTTGAAGCATCCGTTTACGTGTATAGTGTCCTACGGGGTGCGGTAAGACGACATTCGTCGACCGTCTGATACGACACGCTATGATCGATCCGCCGCCCGAGAAAATCCTGTGGTGCTACGGGCAGTGGCAGACCGCCTACGCGTCTATGTCTCCGAAAATATAATTCGTAGACGGCCTGCCGGCTACGACACGCTTAGACGGAAAAAAGAGGACGCTTTTAGTACTCGACGACCTCATGGAGGAGACCGATAGCGGGGTGACGGAACTATTTACAAAAAAAGTCATCATTGTAATACGTCGGTCGTGCAACTCCGACAGAACATGTTTCCGAAAGGGAAAGAAAACCGTACAATCAGCCTGAACGCCCAATACTTAGCGCTATTCAAGAACCCCAGAGACGCCGGTCAAGTAGGTCACCTAGCGAAACAGATGTACCCGGGAAAGGTCAACTACATGATAGAGGCTTTCAAAGACGCAACGTTGGCGGCGTACGGCTATCTCTTCGTGGATCTGAAACAGGAAACGGAAGAGTACATGCGCCTGCGTACGTGTATATTTCCGGACGACCCCCTTCAGTACGTCTACGTACGGAAGGGTGGCGGTTGACTATAAGTAGAGAGGGACGTCGTCGCGTACGCTTATTAGTCGTTGTGACGGGACGAGGCGAGGTGGTAGCGCCGAAGAGACGACCAAAGGCGGCGGCGGCGACGGTCTCGGAGCAACGCGTGAAGAGACACATTTTCGCCCTGCAGCTTATGGATAGGCATAAGCGGAACATCTTGCTGCGAAAAGCCGTGCTCGCCCACTCGGAGGTCGGTCTCATATGTAGTCTGTGCGATTGCGCGTACAATATTCTGAGAGGGAACGTGAAGGTGTCGCCGAAGCAGAAACGCGTGTTGACGAAATACAGGGATCACCTGCGTGACCTGGTCGACAAACGAATTCCGGTGAAGCGGAAGCGAGCCATCTTGCAAACGGGGGCGGGTGGTTTTCTTACGGCCCTGCTAGCGCCGTTAGCGAGCACCGTTCTCCTGCCGCTGCTCAGACAGGGCATCGGCGGGGGTAATTGATGCAGTACGCGAAGAAGATGGCGTTGGTCGACGCGCGATTGGTGGAAAGCCTCCTTCTACCACAGCAGCAGCCGTCGAGCACGCCACGATCACGTGTGCTGAGTAGCCTGGACAGCGACATGAAGGACATTCTGGAGCGGTCGGATTTATCCGATCGCGATAAGGTGGCGTCGTACAATCAACTGTTGAGTCGCTACAACACGATAGAGGCGGCTCGAGCGGCACAACCGGTACGCGTGTCGATGGTCAACGCCGACGGCTCGATACCACCACCACCACCACCCGCGGCAGCAGCAGCAGCAGCGGCGCCACCGAGATTGATGTAATGTGTTGTATTTTCTTATAGTAAACTAGTGCAAAGTTCTGCGAACCAGCCTAATGAGATTGTTCGAAAATAAATCCCCACAACACGTCCTATATTACGAAATTATTATACTATTAAAGTGGGTGAGCATCCAATAAGAAAGTCACTCCAATATATACCTATAGTAATTAAGCAATCTAGCATATTGAAGAATGGGTAGGCTTGTCTACAAATGGATTGTTCCAGGGAATATGCTCTATTCTACTTGCTCCTTTATTAAACAGTCTCCAGCTACGATGATGAGACCATTTTGTTACACACAAACCAGAAGGAAGGATGACATCAAACAGGTGGCGTAATTAACCTATATACATTAATGACCTGGAATTCACTACAAACTGAAGGACGAAATGTACTTGTTTGCGTGGAAGTTGCTTCGGTTTTTCTCCCAATTCCTTACACAAAATCAAGCCGATGTCCCTTCATTTCAAACCTCACCTTTGACAATCTGGGGAATGCATGCTAGCGACACACTCAAACTACTTAGAACGATAATTTGTAGGTGATCTTATCATTACCCAGTCAGTATTCACTTAGCACAGTCATGATGTTGTCCGTAGCTCGGGTGACACCCGTCTTCACGCTTGAGTAACTATCAATTGACGTACTCTCTGCCTGCGGCAGTAGTTACCCACAATAACTCCTTATCTGTTGGCGTGCAAGTTACGTAGTAAACCAAGAAAAGTGGAGAACGGATATGTAAGCGCAGTGTGCAGACCATGCAGCAGCAAGACACTGTTACCACTTGATCGCCCGGCGCACCGACTAATTACAACACTAATTCTACTCCACTAGGATGCAGTCAGCCACGCTACCAACACTGCACGAAGACTATTTGTACACGTACCCACCGCTGTATTTAGAGTATTCTTTCAAGCAGATGAGCAAAGGAAGGAAACGTGGAGTGAAATTACACAAGTTACAAAATGACAACAAGAGGAATTTACAGCAAATGTTCGGGATTAAACGTCCAATGTGTAACACTACACCACAGCGCCGCACTAGTTGACATATGGTCCACTGCTACAATGACTGCCTGTTCAATTCAAAATGTTATATCCTATTGTATACTCGCGAACGCAATATTGTTTTTTAAAAACGACTTCTGATTTACTGATACATATACACTATTTAATAATACAGATAATGTCAAAGAAATATTTGATGAATGCTAATTATAAGTTTCGTGGAATTACAGTATACAGTCGTCACGAAACTTGAGCCACTTCGGTTGATTCACACGCCAGGTAAATAGTAATTTAACTGTTTTGCACAACCCATTGCGTTACGTGTATTGACGGCATACTAACTAGGCCGTATTTGTGACCTAATGGCAAATACAGCAATACATTCAATAGGGCTTTTTATTCCATTATATCATTAATAATGTTCCGGATGTCCATAAATACATATGAAAAGTTTAAAATGTGAAAGCATTGTTTACGACATTACAGACGAACAACGGTTACATTAGTAATGCAATTTTATTTTGAAAGTCACATTAGTACGCAATTATTTTTTTAAACATGCAACATACACATTTTCTCTTCCTACTACCTCTGTAAATATGTTGTTGGATGCAACACTGTTATATAAACACCTGAATCTCAAGGGAATATTTTCGTAACGATAATGTATTGAAGAAAAACATGTGACCTGCCACAGTGAACCGAGTATTAAGAGACACAGCCCTATTTTGTGAAAGGTAGCTAAATTTTATAATTTGGGCAGAAATGCATACCTTATGATTTCATTTTTCAATGTTCAGTCAATTAATTTCCTCCACAAGTGTTCAGGACCTAATACATGCATTCGATTTCACATATTAAAAACAAGCAATAGGCAATAATATGTTGTTATGAATCAAAATGTGTCGTTTCCCAAGAAGTCGATTTTTGACAGTTTGTTGTAATGTTACCAAGAAATAACAAACTACCGAAGATATTTCAACAGATGAAGGATCATGCTAGAGCTTTTGATCGATAAAAAGTAACAATTAGTATAGTAACAGTGAATGCAGTTATAAACAGTGCAATATTTCCTTAATTCACCACCGCAAACATATAACACAATTATTAGTATGCAATAATCCATCATCTAGTCAGTTGGGAATAACTGTCAATAGAATAGCGACGCGATTACCTTCGTGACATTTTGCCTGGATTTACCCAAAAGTTCTAATGACTATTCGGAATGTATTAGTAATGATAGTGTCAGTAAGTACATAAAACCATTATAGTTTTACTTCAGCTGTCATAAACCTTAGAACCCCTTTAGAACAACAATCTATGCTCCATAATCAATCATGCAGGCGAATTTTTAGTGAGTCAATAACTGTATTAATTATTTGAAAGAATGTAATCATTTTCCACAATGTGATCTCATTTCTACAGGATCCATGTAATACCACATTGATTTTGCACTATACACAGTGTATTGGTCATATGCCCCGTCCAGGCACTCCACTCAACACCACGTGTTGTCATTTCACTATTTGATGTTGTAGGTTGAGAATACCCACTGTGCTTATTGTTCCCATGTTGTGCCACGAAGTGTTTCATGTGAAACGATGATCTGGTACATAAGTGTAACGAATTACCACGATACATGCCGATTGCATCATATTTTACGTAGACGTGTATTACGACAACATTGATTACATTACCGTTTGTTATGTCGTTGTTCCCTAAGTCAACGTCGCTTATTACCAAGTTTCCTACGAAGAAATCCGCAGCTTACACAATATCTTAAATGAAAAAACACGCCAGGATTTATGACAGACCACCAAAATATTATCATGTTACCACATAAATCAGATTATCTATAATACACATGTTAATTCCGGGTTTTGTGCGTTCGCCGTGTTTTGTGATGTGCAGAACGTGTCCAAAATATGATTGTTGGTGCAGATTATATGTTGCCTCGTCGTTGTTGCTATTGGCGCTGTTTCAGTGTTGTTTTCCGTAGTTCCATGACGTCGGGTTCACTTGAGCGATTAGTCGGCCTGTCTCCACGACTACAAAAATATAATGACATGTCACATTGTCACCGCAAAAAGTCATGTGACTATTATCTGTCGATGATACCAGGACATGTTTACTAGCTTGCCATCCAGAATAAAATACCTAAATGGCAAATGTTATGAAAACCTTTGACGTATCAATAATCCAATATCTAAGTGTATAACGCCACTCTGAGATACGGCTTAGTGTTTCTTTTAAACATAATCACGTTGTTGACATTTGCTAAATCAGTACACGATTGGCTTAAATCATGTATATTCATACGAACACGCACTGATTGCTTTGGATGAAAACTGTGTAAAAGTTATAGTAATCATAGATTATCATAGGTCAAAATCGAATAGAAGCATTGTTTATCCTTCGATGATACATTTTTGTTTTTAACAATGTACATAGAATGGTAATTTTGAATGTCAGCATTGGTAATGTCGATTTTGTATCCAATCCAAAGGAAGACCTTACAATAATTAACTTTGTTTCATATATCGCAGCAATCATTCTATGGATTTCAAGTTACAACGAGACGCAGGTCAAAATTACCATTTGGAGATTCACTTATAGGTGTTCGTAAAAGCATTCACACCCATTAGGGCGACATAATGTGAAATGTTACTTTATGTACTGAATACGTTTTGCTAGGTTTGTATGTTAAATGACACTCACCCAAACGTCGTTGCCTCGCTGTGCGGGGGCAACGCGGTGAAGCATGTCGCCTTGTTGGCCCACGCCGCGCTGTGCAAAGTTTCGCATTATGCTCCAGTCCTACAACAAATCCGGTTCAACAATCTCTAGGCGTCTTCGCTTGATAAAATAAGTTATAATGATAGAACGTGGCATCTGTATATGTTTAATCTGAAACGGGAGCACTGTGAGTAAAATAAAAAGATAAGTTCGTATATAACGCAGTATCCAGTATATTGGACTGCTGAAAACGCATTACACTTTATTCCATGGCAGACGTGTTCAATTAAACACTATTTCGACTTCTTTGGAAAGCCTTCAGCTACGCAGCAATTAATGCGCGAAGAATATTCGTTCACAAATATCCATCACTGTCTATGACCAGGTACTCATTCACACAGTGAACGTACGAATCAATGTAGAGTGACAGAATTTGACCAAGATTCAAATCCGCAGCCCAGGATTCGAACGTGGGTTCTCACGATTGAGAGTCCGATGCTCAAATCGCTGCGCCGCTGCGCTCCACAACCACCAATGATAAAGCATTTGGCGACTAATTTATTACAAAAGCCCCCTGTAATTTATATACGAGAGACATTATGCTCTATAGGTCAACCTTGACATGAAAAAGAATGCACCCTAACCCACCCTCGACCGCGACACTGGATTGAGACAGACAGAAAGCAGCGACTCACGATATGCGGTACTTTGCTCATTGCCTTGTTGACCATGGTCATCCGCTGGCGATCGTATCTGTCTCGCGACGCGTGATCAGCGGTGGGCATCGACGGCTTCCCTTCCTGCCACATCAGGTGTCGATTCGTCGCGGTCGGACTACAACAACCAGGGATAATAATTGTGACTGCACGCATATTTGATGACAACATCAGCAGTTATTACCATTATTACTATTGTTAATATTGTTATATATATATATATATATATATATATATATATTTATATATATATGTATATTACATATATATATATACACACATACATATATATATATATATATATATATATTACTCATATAAAGTAATACATTTGCATTAATGCGTATTATTATTAAATTGTATTGTTATTATTATTAAATAATATTAAATTAATACTTATCAGCAAGTTCACAAAGCTGTGATAATATTCACAAATGTGATTTCCCAACTTTATTGCGTAATGTTTTCTTATTTACCGCGTCCACCGTCCTAGCATCAACACTTGTCAATCAAACCAGCATCATTCACGGAACGTTATTGTGGAGCACCTGATTCCAATTATAAGCAATGGCGCCACCCGTCAATTTTGGATGGGTCCGTGCTATGTCTAGCTTAACTCACATCAAGTAAAATGGGATCATATGCATATTTAGCTTCCATTGCGATAGTCGTGAGCCCATAGCGACAGTTTCGCAATAGTATTTAGAACTAATTACTGCTATCACGAAAATATCGCGATAATAAAACAATCACCAATAGTCACCGCTAATGACGATACGTATGATAACGAGGAGTACCTGTAGCGGGTGCTGAGTTCATCGTCCGACGACTCTCTACGGCGTGACTTGGCTTCTCTAACCTTGCGCACGGTGAAGATGACGAGAGTGACGACGAGGATGAGGAAAACGACGGACAGGATCGTGCCGAGGACCACGGCCAGCCACGGGAAAGCTGGTTATGCAAACAACGTAACATTTATAACGGTTATTACAACAGTGGCTGTGGCAACACCACTGATGAAAAAAATGATGTTGCATATGGCGGTGACTAATACTAATAATATTAATATTAATATTAGTGGTAGTAGTGTTATCATTATTATTATTATTATTATTATTGACATATCACAGACCTTTGCACAAACATTTTCTGCAGGCTTGGTGTCGCCACAGTTAATATTATTATTATTATTAATTAGTTAACATAATTTTATATTTAATTACTAATCAAATCACACAATGCTCAAACAATAGCTGATACCAAATTGTTCAAATTGGTTGTCGCCGTTTGCTTTGTTTACCATTGTTAAGTCACCTGTCTCTTAACAAATTTTAACAATCAATTTATATGAAATAGCACATAGTTACCTGTTTCATCCAGCTTTTTGTCTGAAATAGTAAAATTATATCATTAAACTGATTTATAACAGTATAATAATGTCACACGAAACATAACATCAACATTTAGCTTAGCGTATATTTGCACGTACATAAGCTGTTTGTGCAACTATAAAAATAATGTACGGTAATTATTATGCAAATACATCTAACTCGAAACAGTTTGTCATATATATTATCCGCTTTTGATATATTAAAATATGCTGATGTAAAATATGATGTAAAATAAAAGTGAAACGATGAATGTTCGCAACATTTAATCGACGGCATGTCTTAATAATGTTAATTAGGAGAAGCGAGTTGAACTTACCAGATAACCTGATGCTCTCTCGCTCCACGTCGAAGCCACCGATCTTAAAGACACTCTGTTTGAGCAAGATGTCTTTCAGTATTTCCTTGTCCGTGAGCGAGGAATACACCCAGAGGGAATAGTCGACAACAACGCTGCCCTTTCTGTTACATAACACACAGCACACATTGTATTATAGCAGAATATATACATTGCGATGTCTCTGTTTTGACATATTATAGAATATCGCCTATGTTGAGAGGCTGATTTCGCCTGGTTGTTGGTCAGGCAAAGCAAGTTGTACGTTACAAGCCAAGAAGAAATACACTGGTCAACGAAACGTAAACAACATGCTTCACTTCAAGGATTTTGTATCACTCAGAGTTTGCAATAGACTTGCTACAATGTGTCGATATATTATGTTTTTAACTCACTACAAATCTCCTATGGCAACATTGTTCTAATGAACGATAATTTGTCTCAGTATATTTATAACCACCGTGGTGGCTTCTACTGAGATAGCTTAGATGGCAGAGTAATGTCAGCAGACAAGAATACACCGTTTTCTATTTCACATAAAGCAATAGACCTGCTAGGGACGTTGTGTGATCAACATTATCAATAAAGTATTTATAGTATTATAAGTATACAGATGCCATGGGACATTGGAGGAAAATGCGTTGTTACGTAATAATATATAAACAAAGTTTCCATGCTTCTATCGTTGATACGCTTTGACAACCCATACGTACGCGAACTTTATGTCTGTCACGTTGACCAGCTTTGAGCCAACTTGGTCACTGTCGCGGTATATTCGTGTGAGCTGGAAAACATACATCGTTTTTCAGGACACGTAAATATGCACTCACTCGCACGCGGGGTGGCGTATACGTGCGCAAATGAACACGAAATGGTCGATAATGACGTATCATTACTTGTAAGTACTATAATAGGATTCAACAATGTTAATATTTTTACAGATCGTGGAATTTCCCGATTGTAAGAATGCATTCCTCTGATAAATAAACGAATCTAATGTAAAAATGCATCCTATTGTTGTCACGATGTTCTACTCAATGTAGGTACGCACCACGTTTGTCACATTTGCTGCCAAATCCTTGTAGTCCTGCGAGTTGATGTCCTTAAGACGTTCTGTGTATGTCAACTTTGGCACCCGGAACCTCCCATAGTATCTGATAGGTTCTAAGAATAGATGAAGTAACAGTTACATTGTTATCACGTTATACTTTTGCATTTGTGTACAAATCCGACCAGTGTGATCTAGGGTGTGCTATTGTCTTGGTGTAGGAATTCGCGCACCGGCAGTTTTACCTAGACGTGTACGCGTAACATTAGCGATGGTTAACAACATTTGTCAGCACGCTAACTAACATTTCAAATGACAGCTCAGATCAGAACAGATTTTACGGCTTAAGCCATACCTGCCCTGTTCAGCAATTGCAGTACACAGCTGTGTGGAAACGGAGAAATGAGACAACTCAGAATACGATTTTACAGTAATGCATCAGCTCGTACGCACGTGCCATTACGACGGAACACACTATGACGCGGTGGTCACGTTCAAGTGGCTTGGTCTTGCGTACTACGAAGCTTTATTAAATATTGTGTCCGTATTTAAAATTACCATTATTAAAATTCAGCATACGAATAAGGTAATTAAAGAAATATCGAGGGTAAATAACCCGTTAATATTTTTGTTCACAAAAACAACATTGATGTGAATATTATTTGGTTTAGCATTTGGTTTTGCTCACTTGCTTCGCAGAGTTCTCCGATGTATTCAGGCAGGCATTTGCAGGAGAAACTGTTGGAGTCGGAAGAAGAGCAAGTCCCTCCGTTCTGACAAGGGTTACTCGAACACGAATCGAAGTCTGTGAAAGTGTCACACCCTTGTAACTGGTGTTGAATATATAATGCAATTATACAGATCTTTGCTGTTTTAATGCGACTGTATTGTTTTTTACGATCACATTTTAAAAGCAGCATGAATTGGTGTGTCGTTGTATTGATTGTTACTACCATTACCACAGTTGTTACTGTGGTACACTGTCACCCAATATCATGGGAAATGTCGACGAGTTTCGGATGTCTGCATTGACCGTCAGAATGTGGGTGTATTTAATATAAAAGTCGCCGTTTCACGATAGTTAAATGCATTTCGAGGCTGCTGCACAGGAG
The DNA here is from genome assembly GCA_963995525.1 of Escarpia spicata. Classification (NCBI taxonomy): domain Eukaryota; kingdom Metazoa; phylum Annelida; class Polychaeta; order Sabellida; family Siboglinidae; genus Escarpia; species Escarpia spicata. The sequence goes on along the minus strand of OZ023209.1, from coordinate 62,664,075 downwards.
ATACGATGTAGCAGTGGAATTATTATAAACTGATAGTAACGTTGCTGCGTTTATTTTAAGTAAACATAGGTGACAAACACACCAACCTGATTCACAGTTGAGTCCAGTATAGCCAGCGACGCAGTCACAAAGGTAGTTGCCGTTGTCTTGACGGCAAGTGCCGTTGTTCATGCATGGGTTGCTATCGCAGATAGCGATCTCTGTGACAGAAGCACAACACAAGTACATGCAAACAATTTATTTTGGACATATCCAATACGCCAGTCTTTCGTCAGCGTAGCATTTCAACTTCTTCAGTACTTGTGACGTATGACGTCATCGTACATGTGAGATAGTAAAAGAGGAAATACTTTACAAATACAAGTATTGAATAGGTACACAAATTTGTGCACAAAAATGAATTATCCTGAAGAATGTTCAATAATCTCAAGACACATATACATATTTATTACAGATAAGATCGATCTAGAGGAATTCAATTTACGATAAATCCAAACTGTTTATAATATACACTTTCAAACATCACTCGCATAACATGGAATGTTGCCTAGAAGCGATTATCGCATCATTTTGTCACCTGCGCAATCTTTGGATATACACACTTTCATTCTGATTGCATTGTATATAATCAACGTGAATGTCCAGATCACTATTAGGTAATCCGACAAGATATATTTTGTTCAATATTCTCGAGCTTTAAAATATGTCATTTTCTTATATGTGTTTCGTCTCGAACAAACTGCGGCCGTATATCGTTACACGTTTCTGGCTCAAGCTCAATGTGCGGCTTTGTATTTAAGGGAGCCAATCAGTTCTTCTACCCTGAATTAGCGGGCGTAATATTTTGTAACAGTAAGTCTGCTGTGTTGACCGAGGGGCAATGGAACGACGTTAAACATCAAAGGGTTTTGCAGTTCACTCAGCCCGACTTGCCGTATTGCCAACAAATCCTGTTTTGAAATTGGATGTTTGTTTACTATTTGAACATGCTGGTACCTTCCAAATTGCAAACGTTGTTATGGGCTTATTAAACATAATATTTCGCGGGCGGTATACATTCAACATAGTTAGTATAATCTTAAGAACATTATATTAATTAATAACTGAAAAAACTAGGAACAAACTGCCTCCTTTAAAAATAAACAAAGGTCATCTATATTGAAGATGAGACTTTCTAACACGGCGCTACTCCACACACCACGTACCGGTCTCGCAGTTGCTGCCGGTGAATCCACGCCCGCAGGAACAACGGTATTTGTTGGTCAGGTCTCTGCATGTTCCGTTGTTCTGGCACGGCGCATTAGCACATTCGTTGATATCTGAAATTGTCACCGATTTGCTATTGATAACATATAAGCTAAAATGCTATTGTGTGTATCGTGACACGAATAGGCTTCAAGTCAGATTCAGAACATATAGTTTTTATATATTTTAATCATGACTTATAGAAGGCCGTAACTACGTTTGTCCGGATGACAGTTATTAAAAGTAAATTAAATAGTCGAAGTCCGCTTCAATCATAGATTAGTGATTGACGGAATGCACTTCAAATTCAAATATTGTTTTAAAATGACATCATCTTGCACATGTAATTATGCCGCAAACTAACAGTTTGTTTTAAAATATTGTTACGACAATATATCTAACAAGAACAATTATTTTAAGTAAATTTTTTCATAAAATTAATATAATCTTGGATATTTATTTGTTGTAACAGTTTATTAGCATAACAAACAAATACGTTTCTCTAACCTGTTTCGCAGTTTCCTCCGCTGTATCCACCCAAGCATGTGCACGAATAATTATTGTTTCCGTTCTTGCATTCGGCGCCGTTAATACACGGGTCACTTTCACATTCATCCAAGTCTGCATCCGAAATATTAATCCATTCAGCAGTAACAAAAGTTTGTTATGACGTAGTAAACAAATTCACAAATAACACCGCTATTTTCCACCGTCACGCGGGCAACGTTGGTAACTGAATATAGATGACAGTCTACGTACAAGTAACAATACTAGCAGCAACATATTCACATACTAACGCATTAACATCAAGTATGTATGTCAAATAACTAGTCACATGATGGCTTACCTTGACAAGTTGTGGTGTTGTATTGCGTAAATCCAGAATGACAAACACATTTGAAGGTTCCGATCGTGTTGCTGCACGTGGCATGTTCACCACACGGGTTATCGGTCTTACACTCGTCGATGTCGTCGTGACAGTCCCCGCCCTTGAAGCCGGGCGGACACTCGGCACAGCCGGTTGTCACGTCGCACTCGGTGTTATAATCACGACAATTGCAGTCACGAAGACAATCTTTGCCCCATGTGCCGCTTCCACAACCTGCAAGTGACAATTATATAATTATGTATATATAGTACACATGGACATCTTATACAGTAATCGTTACAGTGGTTTTTACTGCTCAGATAACTATGCGTGCATCATGCAATATTTCCGTTAAGTGGATGACGTAAGTAAGTAAGTAAGTACTCTACCACCAACCACATTAAACTTTATAATTAAGTATATTATACGGGTACACCGTTTACAATTACATTTCTGGCAGTGGGAGGAAACGCAACTCAGTTAACGTACACAATTAGCAATGAAAACCATTGTTTAACAAACAATGTACCTATGCGATGTATCGATGCCCAGGAAAAGACACCGTGTAGTAATACTTACGTTTGCATCCTTTCCTGTCGTTCATCAGTTGGTAGCCATCACTGCAGCTGCAGTTGAAGCCACCGTCAAAATTTGTGCAGTTGTGGGCGCAACCACCGTTGCTCGTTTCGCACTCATCCACATCTGTAAAACGTAATAATATATGGAAGTAATGTATGGGTATCTACATCCAAATCTTGCCT
>OZ023209.1:62626201-62656201 GCA_963995525.1 Escarpia spicata | reverse complement strand
ATATTATTTATTATCAATACTTGTATGTCTGGCTTTCTAACCTTCCCAGCCGGTGGAACAGTTGCATTGGACGATCCTGAATTTCTGCTTCAGCTCGTAGCCGTCAGCGAGCAGGTCAAACAGACACTCTCCGTGGTCGGAACAGTTGCACAGGTTCACAATCACGTCCGCGGACGCGACACCTCCCTTGTCATCCGATGCCACAAATCTATGTACAGTCACACGTACGATATGTTCACAACATTCTACCTGCGCCAACATTTCTGCTATTATATACAATTTTGCTATGATGAACAACAGTGTGATCGCTGTTGCATTTTGTCCTTGCTCAATGAGCATGTTGCGCTCAATATCATTCTTACCATGCGTTATTCTTATTGATTTTAACAAATTCTGACAAACCGTTTTACAAGAACTGTTCCAACGGGATCATGATACAACATCATGTTCTTTGCTATGTTATGTCAGCACTATAAACACGAACACAGCAGTTTGCCATAACCTAATAATAATAATATTTTGTATACAGGTATTACAACTATGTCTCACCGGTACGCAGTGATACGTATGCAAACGACTTTTTGACAAATCCATACGTGGTGTTTCATTGTAGTTGTGAAGCCTGTTGTTAGGTAACACACCAATTTCTTCAGTGACGTATGCGGTCGTCGTATATGTGAGATAGTACTAGGTAAAATCACGCTTTGAATATGTCAAAAAGAAATTGTTTGCGCCAAGATGAACTGTCGTGAAGCACGGTGTGATGTCCGTTTGTTGGCTTGATACATACATCATAATGTCGTGTCATTGGAAATATTCGTCGAGTTGAGGGTTGTTCCAGTGTACACAGAATCGATACAACAAAATATTACGTACGTTATGTTAACTGGCTCCATATTGGCCGGCGTCCACGAGAAAACATTATTCTCCCATGTAGCACCTTGTGGAAATGTTGAATTAAGGCTGAGGGTCACGATGTCCTTGTCATGGTCGAACGTGCTCACTCTCAGGATGTTGATGTGACCAACAGTCACGTTAAAAACTGCTGCATCTACGGTAATGTTTGGACTCGCGTTGGCTGTAATTAAAACATAGAGCGAGAAGAATAAGTTACAACTCAAAACTACACCGAAAATATATGACACAATCGAGCAAGAAAGAAATATAATATGGCAAGCAAAACGGGTCGTAGCAATACACGTCTGTTGGTTAATATTATTACACATATTATCAAATTTGCTAACAGGATAAGTAACTAATATGAATAGTTGTGAAAAATGGACTCAATATATTGTATATCAAAAAGTCCAACATTTGATAAGGGGTGCGGTTAGGTATTCCGTGGATCTCGTTACACAACGCTATGATGGGGTTTGACTGAAATCCATGTCATGTTCTTACTAATTATCTCTTCTCATATTAACGAAATAAGTGCAATTGGTCATACGTTTTGTTTAATATAAATAATGTTCCGTTCGCAACACGCTTGTACAACCAGCCACATTTTGACCATATTCCTAAAGACAACATCGTGTTTCGGCCAGCGTGTAATGTTTCTGATTTCTGTTTTGTTTGAAATTAATTTAAGTACACTATACAGTACAGTGGGTTGTGCTTAAAAGACGATAACATGACAGTTTATGCAGTATACTGTACTTACACAATGCGATCACTGTGGCTTGGTTCTTAGAGTTTGTTGCCAATGTCGCCGCGGCAGCTTCTTCTTTCCCTAATATACATATATAAATCAATTAAGATTGTAATTGCTATTGTTATTTTTCAAATATAATATTTCACATATATATGTTTTTTCGAAAACGAAATGTTCGTCATAGGAAGAATAATGGCTCCATACGTTTCAAAAGAGATACGTTTTAGACACATAACTGCATATTTCATGTACAACTATTTTGAAGTCAGATAAAGTGAAATAGTGACAAAGGTAAATATGTGTGTCTGCTGTCAACACCAACGTATCGTAACTGCATATAACCATGTACAGCAGGTATTGCAAGATTCGAACATATTATAAACGTATTGAGATGTACGTAAGACATCAGAGGAAATTATAATTTATGACCGCAAAAGGTCTTTGCAAAGATTTCGAATAAGCATTTCTTGGTGATATTCGAATCTGCTAACTTTGGAGAATTGTAAATGCATCCCATCCCAGGTGCCAATGTTCCCTCGCCTAGGACAAGGTTCATTCGCTTCCTTGAATCATTGTCGTCTGATCTACCTACGCACTACAACGTTATGGCTTTTATTTACACTTATATTTATAGTTATATAATTTTTTTTATAGTTATATATTTTTTTTCGGTTGACAATTTTTATGGAGAGAAATTATGCGTGCGTGTGTGCGGCTTTACACCCGACGTTCCGGGAAATTAGTATCGGCTACATAAAATGCCGTAAAAGACGAAGATGGAAATGAAATGGTCAGTGGGAACGAAGTCAAAATGAGAACAGTGTAATGGGGATAACATTTGAAGTTGTTTGTTACTCCATCAGTAGATGTAAGCTAGTAAATGTTTAGTGTCGCTAGGAATTCATTTACCCGTAATTGCAAAGTCAAATTGACATTCCTTGTTCTCCCCGCACGTCTGTTTTGCCTTCGTTAGTTCTGCTGACGTCATGTTGTTGAGGACGTCCTCAAGGAAGAGAGGTTTGAACTCCGTGTGAGCGAACGTCGAGTAACTCTCGCCCGGCGCGTAGTAGAACAGTGAGTCGACGCGCAGAATTCTCCCTGAGTAGAAATACCACTTCAGATACGTCATTAACGAAAGAACATATTTAAATGTGAGTTCCCAAAAAACCCGCAAATGTATGATTGATGCCATGCACCTACTACACTTTATCTCTGTTCTTTCGTTTCCTCCCCCTCTCTCATTCGCTCTCTCTTTCTCTCTTTCTCTCTTTCTCTCTTTCTCTCTTTCTCTCTTTCTCTCGCTCCCTTCCTCTCTACCTCCCTTCCTCCCTCCCTTCCTCCCTCCCTCCCTCCCTCCCTCTCTCCCTCCCTCCCTCCCTCCCTCCCTCCCTCCCTTCCTCCCTCCCTCCCTCCCTCCCTCCATCCCTCTCTCCCTCCCTCCCTCCCTCCCTCCCTCCCTTCCTCCCTCCCTCCCTCCCTCCCTCCATCCCTCCCTCCCTCCTCCTTCCGTCCCTCCTTCTTTCTCTCTCTCTAGTTGATAATAATAATCGTATGTATTTAGGATATTCTGATAACGTGATATATGATGTGGTATGACGAATGAATTAAAATAGAGGAATTAGAATATTAACGCCAAGCAAGATATATAATATGTAGTGTTATCAACGTACACAGTTCACCAAACTCTGTGAATATCGTCTTCTCCGACGAGCTATTTGACAGCGGCATCGCGTTCTCCCCTGGTGGCAGGAGGTCGTCAGTTGGGTCGCCATTGAACACTCCCATCAGACCTTTCGTGTTGTCTTTGAACTTGTCTGGAGCCCCCACTGTGATGTCGAGTTGCTCGGCATTGACACCGATCGTCAGTGAAAACTCTGCAGCAAAATATATCGTGAAGAAGAGATGGCAAATGTCCTGACAATATCCTTCGACAACCTCAAATGTACGGAAAATGCAGAACACATTCACGATAGCAAAGTAACAGCAGCAGCGGAAGGATAACCGCAAGTTAGGTTATTCTTTCTCAGCCAAACCGTCAGAACGATCCATAATTACTTAATGGTCGACATAGTCGAACATCTGTTAAGAGTTCTTTTCCCTTGGAAAGTTGATTATGCTATGTAACAGGACTACTCCCTTTCAAATTATTGCACAGAGTAGTCGTTGGCCGGTTGTCTACCAAACCACAATAGCTGCTACGGTGAACAATACAAACATATCACGCATTAGTGGTGGAAGTCTCTTTCGTGTGACATACGACTTTTGTCATATTCTACTATGATAACTTTTGGCTAATGCGTTGTTGTTTTTTACTTGAACATTTCTTGTGGGACGTTTCCGTGGATGTCTTGAACACTGTAATATCTGCCAATGGAAAAACGACTTAGAATAAACACAAATTCCTACCCGATTTGAAAGTAACTTCAATTTGGGTAGTGTTCTTCTTCGTCAGAATAACATCCGTGTACTCTTTTTCGTCAGTCACATTTGCAGCATTGAACCAGTCCATAACGTTATTGTTTTCAACGAGAACTTTTATGCCTGCAACACGATGTGGTATATACATATTAAGTGCATTTACTGATTACTTACATTGCCAATTAATACCGTTGTCCCGACTCAAGGTGTGTATCGCACAGATGCAGGTGTAATAAGGATACGCTGGTTTGAAGTTAATCTTGAACTGAACACAGATATACAGACAATATAAAACACATCATATCTGCTTAACTCAACTACACACTAATATTGCAATTAATTGTTCTCCCTTCAGATCAATCATCTTTTCTAGGATAACACTGGGTCTTTTATGAAAATACGTATCTGTTGCTTAGAGTTCACTTGATACTGTAAGTTTTCCAAACAATATAACACTTCTGGTGTTCAGATATTTGCTGTCGTGATCCGTGACACGAAGCATAACGTTTGAAGTATTATTTTTTTAGCTCTGAAATGTCGCGTGTCATGTTGTTAGAAATTAAAACGGCGTTAGTTTAATAAAATAGCACATTCGCAAAGTCGCCATCTTTCTACGTGTTTCCGTCTAACGCAATTCATACCGTCGCGTGTGGATGTCATTTCAACATGGACGGTGTCTGAATCGGCGTCTTTAGCGGCGAATGCGCTGAACACAGTCGCGTCTGTTTCTTGTTCGTTATCGTCGCGAGCCTTCGCCGTGCGGCCCTGCAGTGTGAAGTTGCCGTGTGTCGTCTCTATGAGTGTGTACTCGCCCAGGCCGTTGAAGGTGAACTGGAAGCCGTCCAGCGTGCGGATGTGTGGGTCGCCGTAGAACCAACCTATGGACGTTGAGAAAACAAAACACCATAATAACATGTGCACATACACCCAGTTCCTCACTACACAACCGAGTAAAGAAAGAAGTATTAATGTAAGCGTTGCAGTTAATCGTGAGGCGTTCCAGTTAACATGAACAATACATAGGTGTGCATTCAGGTGGAACGCGAAGCGGTTCTGTTCAGCCACAATACAATAATGCAAACAACTACAAAACTACTAATCAAGTATGCACCGATGTTGTCACCGACCTATGTACAATGGAGTGTAGCCCCAGCAGTGGTCCATCGGTCGCACCAGGTAGAAGTACACGCAGTTGTCGGTGAATTCACAACACCACAGTTTCGGCAGGACGTCGTACATCTCATGACGTCTCCCATAGCGAGGATGATAGAAGTATGTTTGACCTCCGCGACCGTCCTCAGTGCTGATGAGAGATCCGAATGATGTGTAGCAGCATTCCTGTTGGTGATTGGTGAACAAACATTAACAGTGTTGGCTGCGGTTGCTTCATATCACAACTACGATTATAACATAGCATATCAGTATTAGTTGAAAAGACATTGATGAGACCTGCCGATTGGACGACATTTTTTATCACACTATAAGGTATACGCGACAACGAATGGTGTGATTATAATAACCCCAACCGATTGTGGCAATATCACCAATTTAACCGACACTGAAAGAAGTCAAAGAAATATAGAAACATTATAACTGCTTATACAAATTTGATGTATTTAAATTATAAAGTACGTAAGATATAGGGTGTGATTGAATAGCACATTTAAATAAATCAGGTGATAGCAAATAATGTGTTAACTATATTATAGTACGGGTTATTAATATGTTACCGTATTATAGTCTGCATCCGATGATCGTTAGGCTGACATGGTTGCCCTTCCATCTTACCTGAGTTGACTGTCCCCAGGGCATGCGTTCATAAATGCACCATCTCTCTCCGCTTGTTTCAAAGTACTGCTTCCAATCGAATTTCCAGCGGCCGTCCATCAAAGCGAGCCGCAGATCACACGGACACACCATCGTCGAGCTCCAGTAGTAACGCACGATATCTATCCGTCTAATCTCGTTCGCGAACCAGTTGTAGCACTTTTGATCGTAGTTGACCTCATGGCTTCCCGACGCCACGCGGAACATGTAGCGACCTCGCTCCCCTGCACACAACTTACATTAATTACATTAACATAAACGAGGCGACGACTTGCTTTGTGTTTGTGTGTGTGTGTGTGTGTGTGTGTGTGTGTGTGTGTGTGTGTGTGTGTGTGTGTGTGTGTGTGTGTGTGTGTGTGTGTGTGTGTGTGTGTGTGTGTGTGTGTGTGTGTGTGTGTGTGTGTGTGTGTGTGTTTTCGTGCGCGCGTGTGTGCGTGCGTACATAAGTGAGATCATTCGGCCACGCGTGCGTGTTTTAATAAATGTACATTATACAACTGGATGCAAATATCATAATTAAGGTTTACTATTCAACGCCAAACGCACAATACCGAAATTACTTGCGTCGTGCAAACACGTTTTAATAATTGGGTAAAACGCGTACCGAAACAGTCGTCATATATAATATCAACAGAAATAGAACAAACTCGCCTGTATTGCCTGTCCGTGTATCTAGACGGAAAGCTGTCGATTTCATGGACGGTGCCAACTCCAGTGATTCTTCCACATCTTGTTTGTATGACAAATGTCCTATCATGCTACGTCGTATCAGGTATTCAGCGTCCCATCCCATGTTTATATACACGTACTGTGTAAAAGTCTGGTACCGCGACGGATCGTAGGCGATGACCAACTGGAAGGTGTTGGGCTGAGGAGAAAACACATGCAACATTACATAACCGATAACAAATGTATTTTAGCTTAAGCACGCACGCGTGTACCCTAATGGTAGCACTCCATATGTAGTAACGCAAACATAGTCCTCGTAAATGTACTTTAAGCGTAAATACTCGAAATGGCATTCACATTGATAGCAGTGATGCTTATTCAAAACACTCTAGCAATAAAGACGATTAAATGTCAGAGTAGTAGTAACTGCTACATGTGTAAATGCAGCTACATTATAACAGCTGGGATATACAGCATTGTTCGTCAGAATGCTTTGACCTGGGTCAGTTAAAGTAGACTGCAAGCGCAACAGTAGGTCTGGTCTGATGCAGTTCCGTAGGCAGTCACAAACACAAACGTGCGCTATATCTGTTTGGTCACACTCTGTTACCGCTACTGCATATACATCTGACAATCAATACCCTGAGAATAGGATGTTAAGTATTCCCCAGGAACTGGTTATTTTTACGGCAATCAATATTTAATCTAACCTGGCTTCAAACTGCGCAATAATTGGAATATACAGCGATCAATGTATGATTCAGGAAGAGCAACCCGATATGTGAAACGTGGAAAGTACTGCATCTCGGGAAGTGGTTGTTAAATGGTCGGCCGCCACATTAACAATGTCAATTTGATAGTCTGCACAATGGTCATACTATGTATGTATAATGCATGTAGTATGGGTAGAATAACAACGCATTAATTTATACTGTTTCAGTAAACCACTGCGCACCCATAGTAGAGCATACGTAGAGGTTTCCTGAAGCAGTAGAACTTAGTGACAGAAGCCAGTGGTGGAAGAATGATACAACAATCTGGACAACCCGCGCGTCTGAAGCAGTAACTGTGAGTGAAAATAATGTGGAAAATTGTGTCATTGTTGTTTGTTATCAGCGGTTGTGTTCATATTTAGCAAGGCAGTGACTGGTTCAGATGGTGTTGGTCAACGGTTGTGTTCATATTTAGCAAGGCAGTGACTGGTTCAGATGGTGTTGGTCAACGGTTGTGTTCATATTCAGCAAGGCAGTGACTGGTTCAGATGGTGTTGGTCAACGGTTGGGTTCATATTTAGCAAGGCAGTGACTGGTTCAGATGGTGTTGGTCAACGGTTGTGTTCATATTTAGCAAGGCAGTGACTGGTTCAGATGGTGTTGGTCAACGGTTGTGCCCGCAATGTGCCATTTTCGAGTTGTTATTAGTGATCCTTCTCTCTTAGAGGCAATAACCGATTGTAACTCACCCTGTCGTAAACTCTACTGTAGTACAAGCGAGGAATCATTCTGCTCCACGTGATCACCATGACCCACGTGACGTCTGTCACGGACACACCGCCGTTCGCGAGGACATCTTTCTTCGCATGGTCGATGGCATGCTGCAAGAACAACATTATATACTAATGTCTTTACTGACCCAATGTGTGTCGCTTTCACTCAGTAGCCTGCTATGCAATCTTCAGGCATTAATTGCAGTATGAACCGATCAAATACCATTGCTTTGCTGCATGTGAACCAACAGGAGTCTCATCTAAATTATAGTATTGTCATCAACTTACCGTGACTATTAATTGGTGTTTTACGAGAAGAAATGACGGAATCAATATCGTCGTTCAAAGCACTGTTTACAACTGACTTAGAGCAGAGTTGGAATTTAACAAAACATTAAGATTTCCTAAGTCGAATAACAACTCAGGGTATAGTATTACTGTACGAGTTTAACCAAACAATAAAAAAAAAATTCAAGTCATATGTCACCAGCAATTGACTGTGTAAACATAGATCAAGGAACATTCTCACTGACCTTTACGCGAGCTTTGTCGGTGGGTGAGGATCCGGGCTTCGTTAGGTCGTAGATGTGATAGGAGACATCTCCATGTTGGGCGTTGTTATCCGTCCACAGAGGCGCTAGCATGGCAATACCTTGCGCGTTGGCGGTTTCACGTTTCGTGTATCTCAACATGTCCTTGTTGAGTTTGTCGGGGTATCGACTCTCGAAGTTCAGCCCGAATGTAACGTAGCCATTCGTATATATCTAACGAGAAGAGGCGCATTATTACACTGACCTTCGTAACTCGAACAAACGTACGGATGCATACAAATACCGATGTTGCAATATTGATCAAAGTGAAAGAGTTTACATACTTGGATTTACCGTGACAGTTATTTCCATCACAAACTATACAATACACGAACACGTCAGTGCAATGTCTCCAGTCTGTAGAACGCAATATAAGGCTTTCCCACGCCGAAGACAAAACTTGTTTCTAGCCGGAATAAGAATTATCCTGTTTGCTTACACGCATTTGTCCTGATAGTATTACGCAATACAACATATTGCAATAACAAACAAGGACATTTCAAAAAAAAATGTATTACATTTATTCAAAATAATAAACTTTGTAAATAATACAATCATATAATTAAGGTTTTTGGAATCATGATGGATCGGCATGCTGTCAATGTCATAGGCTGTTCCAGTCTTTCTGATCCATGGATTACCTTTAACACGCCGCATGTGCGCTATATCATGCTTTATCTGACAGTAGCATTAAACAGGCGAGTAGCAGGTTCTCCCACCACAATCGTAGACAGCAATGGGACTAACTGAGTCACTTACCTTCATACGCCTATACAGCCCATTGAAAATCTGGACTTTCGGGATCTGAATGAAGTCAGACGCACAACTTTTGCTGCTCCAGTCGCAGCTGTAACCCAGTGTCGACTTTATGTTGACGTCGCCTTGCCGTTCACCGTACAAGTAGTGTGTGTACCGCACCTCTGAACAGTAGCACCAATATAATAAAATTATTACAAACTTTTCAGTCATCGTATCATACTTACAAAGTATGACTCGAGCTGTATTGGGTTCACGTGATAACGAGAATAGACTATTTCAGCGATTATTTCAATTGGCTGAATATTGATTTTGTTTGAACACGCCAACAATATTATTTGTAGTCAAAAGTAATACAACAAGGAGAGATTCGCTGGGATGCTGCATTACTGTGACACCACATGTGACTGGAATATGGATTCCAACATGTGGTTTTACTATGCACATGATTTAGTCGATGTTTTCATTAAACTTTCACATGATGAAAACATTATATACCTGTATTGCTATTATGCTTTCTAGGTGATGGTATCTAAATGTTGTTAACACAAAAATGTCTATACATTTCCTGTGATATGTGACGATCCTCTTGAACAAATGGTTGAGATGAGTTGTTATTACTGTGATTGGTGTCGCATTAATATCATATCAACCATCATACAGTTTGGCGCACACGATCGTATTTGCAGTTACTTAGCGATTATTACAACCATTCCTATATAGATCATGCACTCCATAGTTGAACAACTGGATCTGGTTTTTTTGTCAACTAACGGAACATTTCAATGTAATTTCACGGAAACATGGTTATTACAATCTTCACTATACTGGATGAACTATCACATGCTTCGTTTTAGTATGTGAACGCCATTCAATCAAGCAGTGGTGTATCGAGGTTCTCGGAAAAAGGGGCCAAGCTTATTTATCCGTATCATATCATGCTAAAGTGTAGGGGGCAACACTTTTTGTAGGGACAAATATATTCCACGCGCAACGTTTTACACAGGGACAAATGAAAACAACTACCTAAGGCGTCACGGTTCAGTGCTCCCTTCCACACACGCTATTATAATAAACTTACCTTCCTCGCATGTTTTTCCTTTGTAGAGGTCTGGTAAACAGTGGCACTTGTACCCTTTCGACGTGTCTTCACACGTTGCACCGTTTTGGCAAGGCTTCTTTGAACACATATCCGTGGCTGGGGCTATCAGTGTAAAATTTTAAATAACTTACAAGTTAGCATATCAAAAAGTGTAACTCAGCAAGTTCTTAGTTTATCACAAAGCCACTGTTTAAACGTTTTACGTTTGAAAGGTCGATGATCTCTGGTAATTATATAACGATTATATGATATATGTAAGCGTACGGATATTATATGATATATGTAAGCATACGGATATTATCGCTTCCTGACCGATAAGCAATAGTTTGGATATAAACAATCGTATATCGCGCAAACATGACCAGACGTAAACATACAGGGCACCACTCAAATATGGAAGAAGAAGAAGAACATACACATATAATTAATTAAATACAAATATGCCTATACACATCATAAAAGTACCTTTGTTCAATTATGCTAAACATAATATCACACACAATGTCACAAACTCTTATACTTGCATCACATACATAAACAAGAACTATCCAATACAGATACACGAGAGGTCTCATCAGTTCGCAACGTCTGAATAAACCACGCCACCTCCACCAACACGCCAATATATTACCCACCACCGGTTCGCATATTCACAACAGCAGAACTATATATTTCAATCGATAGGCGGCGCCACTGTATCGTACACTTCCCCGCAATACGTGAGACGACCAAACAACCAATTATCCGTTCATAATGCTATACGTTTGGGTGACATTACGAGTAATGCGACTGTGCGTAACAGAACCATACTAAACCCACGCGGACGTAGACAATAGACCGGTAGCAGATCTACTAGAGAGCGACTACTTTATTAATGTTAATATGAGTCTCCCGTGTCCAATTTAAACTGTGCAATCGTTCATCAGTGCACACATTGCCGCTCATATTGTAAACATAAACTACAATTTTATCACTGTTTTGTTTTATATGGAGATGCATTAATTGGTGCGTTTACGTAACTAAAGTGTTTGGATCGCTGAACCCGAAATTAAAAAAACAAAAACGGTTTCGTACTGCCGACAGTGGAAGACCATCGCAGAAGATCGAGAAAGATTAAGATAAATAGTATGCAAAACAGAACGGACCACCGAGTGACGTGAACCCTACATGCAAATGAGAAAGGGGAAGAAAAACAAAAACAAGACGAAGAAGAAGAAGAAAAAATAAAAGAATGAGAAGAAGATGACGATGAAGAAGGAGAAGGAAAAGACGGAGAAGAAGAAGGAGAAGAAGGTTATGTGAACAGGGACACTGCTTATCAATAACTTTGTTTGCAGCTGTATATTTTGACAAGTTACCCAAGGAAGGTACTGCTATGGTGCATAGTGTATGATGATTATTACCTACCCACATCACAATTGGTGCCTGTGAATCCACCAGCGCAATTGCAATGGTAGCCTGTCAGGCCGTCTTCACACGTGCCGCCATTGTGACAAGGATTGCCTTGGCAGTAATCGATGTCTACGAAGGAAACGCCACGATTCAGTTGCGATGATTAGGGGTGAATATTCGAGAATATTTTTACGATTACGATAGCATTGCGATAGTTGTGTTATCATAGTAATACCATAGTGAAAGTGTTATAACTATTGCGCTAGCTTCGCGACAGTATACTGAATTGGGTTATGACAATGACCAAAAATATAGTATGTTTGCTAATACCTAGGAATAGCAGTCCCCCAACAATGGTAAGAAAACATTTTTATTGATTTTGTTATATTGATGAGTGTATTATTATTATGTGTGCAGTCATCTGCCATTATGATTAATTTGACCATGCTGTCGTTATCGATAATCGTTGCAGAACTACTCCGAGTGCACCCGCCTTTGTCCACAGTGTGGCGCCACCATCTTCTACAATTCCACTGATTGGCAACAATACGTCATAGTAGCGAGAACATCAGTTACAGTTCATTGTTGGACTTCATTCTTGGCCTGATAAACGTTTCGCTTCCGTCGTCCGTGTACCCCCATACACTCACATGTTGTATGCATACATGTTATCATATCCTGATTTGTCTCAAAGGGAGTTAATAAGAAACATACTAAATCTGCCTGGTGCATCCACAATGTATCGGTGCATCTAATGCGGCCACTATATCGGCAACAAAGAATTATGAAGTTCGCCGCTGCAAAAACAGTGGGCCGAACTGTTATTGTAAGAACAATAACCAGACAGATCATCGCGCTGATGATATAATTTGTAATAACCACTAATGACAATATCGAGGAATATAACGGGTATGTTATGATGGGCAGCAATTAAAGTCTCCTCTTGTGAGATAGGGCTAACATTATGTAAAAACACTACGTAGTATGACTTACTTGTTTCACACCTGGTTCCTTCAAATCCTTGTGCGCACTCGCAGCTGTACGCGTTCACTTTGTCCGTGCAAGTTGCCCCATTCAGGCACGGACTATTTCCACAATCGTCTATGTCTGAATGTACGGAAACAAACGACACTTTTTTGAAAATAAATTTTTCTGGAACTAAAGGCGTTTACAATCAAAACGATCTTTGTGTATTGACGTTGACAAATCGTAGCTGGGCTGACCGCTGCTGTTATGTAAGGGGAAACAGCCTGTTCGTCTACTCGAAATTAGCGGGCGTACTAATTTGTGACGGCAAGTATGCTTAAAAAAGTATTGCTTAAAAAACAATTGTACCTTCAACATAGTTAGGTAAGTCTTAAGAACATTACATCAATTATTAAATGAAATACTTGGAACAGACTGCCATCTTTTAAAATCTTATTATCTCAGGTTTAACACAATTTGTTATAGTGTACACCAACCAATCACTGTAGGACTCGCAGAAAAAAACCTGTCATAATTTGTTCTAGTGATATTGAAACGTTCTTGTTTCACACGTGGTGTCCGTGTACCCTGCTGCACAAGTGCACATGAACCCGCTGTCTCCGTTCACGCATGTCGCGCCGTACTTGCACCGATCACTGCTGCAGTAGTTTGTCAAAATAACTACAACGGTTTAGTGCAAAAACTCGGTTAGTCCTCACCAATATCACAATTTCGTCTACATACACACCGTTATACATCAAATGTAATGCACAAAGACAAGTCACAGCATTCGATTATTACTTAAAATTGTTTTAAAAAGACAGATCATAATGAACAAGACTGTTTTTTTCCACGAAAAACGTCTTGGTTTATGTTATATAGCCCGTAACATGTGCAATCTTTATAACATCACCCTTTGCCGTTGCATTGCAATAATTTATTATGTCAGAAGACATTTATAATTTAAAGGTAGAGTTGTATTAGCATGACGTTTGTGAGTTATCATTAATCGTTATAACATTGTAGAACGTAATAAATATAATAATTACCGCGTAATCATCAAAAATACTACCTGGTGTTGTGCCTGTATCTCCATATTGCTGTGTGGTTGTTGCCACACCAGGGGATTTTGTTGTTGTATCCTTAGCATCAGGAACATTTGTTGCGTTGTTTGCCATATCAGGAGGTGCTGTTGTTGTAGTACCTTGAGCATCAGGAGGATATGTTGCGGTGTTGGCCGTATCTGGGGGTGTTGATGTTGTTGTTCCCTGGGTATCAGGATGATTTGTTGCTGTGGTGGCCGTATCCGGGGGTGTTGTTGTTGTTCCCTGGGTATCAGGATGATTTGTTGCTGTGGTGGCCGTATCCGGGGGTGTTGTTGTTGTTCCCTGGGTATCAGGAGGATTTGATGCGGTGTTGGCCGTATCCGGTAGTGTTGCTGTTATACCCTGGCCATCAGGAGGATTTGTTGCGGTGTTGGCCGTACCCGGGGGTGTTGTTGTTGTAACCTGGCCACCAGGAGGATTTGTTGCTGTGTTGGCCGTGTCCGGTGGTGTTGTTGTTGTACCCTGGGCATCAGGAGGATTTGTTGCGGTGTTGGCCGTATCCGGTAATGTTGCTGTTGTACCCTGGCCATCAGGTGGATTTGTTGAGGTGTTGTCCGTATCCGTTAGTGTTGCTGTTGTACCCTGGCCATCAGAAGGATTTGTTGCGGTGTTGGCCGCATACGGGGGTGTTGTTGTTGTACCCTGGCCATCAGGAGGATTTGTTGCTGTGTTGGCCGTATCTATGGGTGTTGTTGTTGTAACCTCGGCATCTGGAGGATTTGTTGCGGTGTTGGTCGTTTCCAGGGGTGTTGTTGTTATACCCTGGGCATCAGGAGGATTTGTTGCGGTGTTGGCCGCATCCGGGGGTGTTGTTGTTGTACCCTGGCCATCAGGAGGATTTGTTGCGGTGTGGGCCGCATCCGGGGGTGTTGTTGTTGTACCCTGGCCACCAGGAGGATTTGTTGCTGTGTTGGCCGTATCCGGGGGTGTTGTTGTTGTACCCTGGGTATCAGGAGGATTTGTTGCGGTGTTGGCCGTATCTAGGGGTGTTGTTGTTGTAACCTCGGCATCAGGAGGATTTGTTGCGGTGTTCGTCGTTTCCAATGGTGTTGTTGTTATACCCTGGGCATCAGGAGGATTTGTTGCGGTGTTGGCCGTATCCGGTAGTGTTGCTGTTGTACCCTGGCCATCAGGAGGATTTGTTGCGGTGTTGGCCGCATCCGGGGGTGTTGTTGTTGTACCCTGGCCATCAGGAGGATTTGTTGCGGTGTTGGTCGTTTCCAGGGGTGTTGTTGTTATACCCTGGGCATCAGGAGGATTTGTTGCGGTGTTGGTCGTTTCCAGGGGTGTTGTTGTTATACCCTGGGCATCAGGAGGGTTTGTTGCGGTGTTGGCCGCATCCGGGGGTGTTGTTGTTGTACCCTGGCCACCAGGAGGATTTGTTGCGGTGTTGGCCGTATCCGGTAGTGTTGCTGTTGTACCCTGGCCATCAGGAGGATTTGTTGCGGTGTTGGCCGCATCCGGGGGTGTTGTTGTTGTACCCTGGGTATCAGGAGGATTTGTTGCGGTGTTGGCCGTATCCGGTAGTGTTGCTGTTGTACCCTGGCCATCAGGAGGATTTGTTGCGGTGTTGGCCGTATCCGGGGGTGTTGTTGTTGTACCCTGGGTATCAGGAGGATTTGTTGTGGTGTTGGCCGTATCTAGGGGTGTTGTTGTTGTAACCTCGGCATCAGGAGGATTTGTTGCGGTGTTGGTCGTTTCCAATGGTGTTGTTGTTATACCCTGGGCATCAGGAGGATGTGTTGCGGTGTTGGCCGTATCCGGGGGTGTTGTTGTTGTTCCCTGGGTATCAGGAGGATTTGATGCGGTGTTGGCCGTATCCGGTAGTGTTGCTGTTGTACCCTGGCCATCAGGAGGATTTGTTGCGGTGTTGGCCGTATCCGGGGGTGTTGTTGTTGTACCCTGGCCATCAGGAGGATTTGTTGCGGTGTTGGTCGTTTCCAGGGGTGTTGTTGTTATACCCTGGGCATCAGGAGGATTTGTTGCGGTGTTGGTCGTTTCCAGGGGTGTTGTTGTTATACCCTGGGCATCAGGAGGGTTTGTTGCGGTGTTGGCCGCATCCGGGGGTGTTGTTGTTGTACCCTGGCCACCAGGAGGATTTGTTGCGGTGTTGGCCGTATCCGGTAGTGTTGCTGTTGTACTCTGGCCATCAGGAGGATTTGTTGCGGTGTTGGCCGCATCCGGGGGTGTTGTTGTTGTACCCTGGGTATCAGGAGGATTTGTTGCGGTGTTGGCCGTATCTAGGGGTGTTGTTGTTATACCCTGGGCATCAGGAGGATTTGTTGCGGTGTTGGTCGTTTCCAATGGTGTTGTTGTTATACCCTGGGCATCATGAGGATTTGTTGCGGTGTTGGCCGTATCCGGTAGTGTTGCTGTTGTACCCTGGCCATCAGGAGGATTTGTTGCGGTGTTGGCCGTATCCGGGGGTGTTGTTGTTGTACCCTGACCATCACTCGGATTTGTTGCTGTGTTGGCCGTATCCGGTGGTGTTGTTGTTGTACCCTGGGCATCAGGAGGATTTGTTGCGGTGTTGGCCGTATCCGGTAGTGTTGCTGTTGGACCCTGGCCATCAGGAGGATTTGTTCCGGTGTTGGCCGCATCCGGGGGTGTTGTTGTTGTACCCTGGCCATCAGGAGGATTTGTTGCTGTGTTGGCCGTATCCGGGGGTGTTGTTGTTGTACCCTGGGTATCAGGAGGATTTGTTGCGGTGATGGCCGTATCTAGGGGTGTTGTTGTTGTAACCTCGGCATCAGGAGGATTTGTTGCGGTGTTGGTCGTTTCCAATGGTGTTGTTGTTATACCCTGGGCATCAGGAGGATTTGTTGCGGTGTTGGCCGCATCCGGGGGTGTTGTTGTTGTACCCTGGCCATCAGGAGGATTTGTTGCGGTGTTGGTCGTTTCCAGGGGTGTTGTTGTTATACCCTGGGCATCAGGAGGATTTGTTGCAGTGTTTCCTGAATCTGACGGCATTGACATTGTGCCCTGTACATGGGCATCAGGAGGATTTGTTGCGGTGTTGGCCGTATCCGGTAGTGTTGCTGTTGTACCCTGGCCATCAGGAAGATTTTTTGCGGTGTTGGCCGCATCCGGGGGTGTTGTTGTAGTACCCTGGCCATCAGGAGGATTTGTTGCGGTGTTGGTCGTTTCCAATGGTGTTGTTGTTATACCCTGGGCATCAGGAGGATTTGTTGCGGTGTTGGCCGTATCCGGTAGTGTTGCTGTTGTACCCTGGCCATCAGGAGGATTTGGTGCGGTGTTGGTCGTTTCCAGGGGTGTTGTTGTTATACCCTGGGCATCAGGAGGATTTGTTGCAGTGTTTTCTGAATCTGACGGCATTGACATTGTGCCCTGTACATCAATTGAGGTGTTCGCCGTATCTGTGGACATCTTTTCTGTGTCCGTTGCGGCACCGTCAGAATTGAGCGTCTGTGTTGTGCCGTAATCTTCCCCCGTTGCGTTCTCTTCCATTGACATTGTTGTGTTGGTTTCTTCATCACGAGGCGCTGTTGTTGTGCTTGTCAAATCGTCCATCGTGGTGGCTTCCGCTGGTGTGAAACCTGTATATTCCGTAGTATCCGTTGTGGCATCTGAATCAACCACATGCAACGAAGCGCCTAAGTTTCTTGCTTCATACGCAAATCCATGCAAACACACGCAAACACGCGCAAACACACGCAAACACGCGCAAACACACGCAAACACACGCAAACACACATACACACACAAACGCACACACACACACACACACACACACACACACACACACACACACACACACACACACACACTATATTCCTGAAGCAAAATGCAAGATGTTCATATGTTATCAGTTTGTTGAAATTAACGTTTTTTGGCGAACGATAGATAAGTCGCTATTACAGATGGTAGGATGGACGAAGATAGGAATATAAATGATGGTTGTCTTGATGGTGGGGATGACGCAGATTACAGTTATGATACTCGATTTCCTGCAAACGAAGCTCGTTTTCATGTCGTTTTGCAAAGAATAATACTAAAATATTTGTTGTAGGATAATGTAATCCTCTACGGAGGCAACTCACCATACTACCAACTTACTTAATTCATCTTTTCCTGTGGGTTGACTGACAAAAGTCGATTGTCAGTACATAAATCCAGTCTAATATAATGTTAGTAACACTGAGACTACGTCAATGTTAAAAGAGAAAATGAAGCTAATAAATAAATTTAAGGAATAGGAACTGGAGACACACACATTTTGTCTTGCGGCTGCAATCACACCCTAAGACGCAAGACTTACCTTCCGCGAAAATGGCGTGAGTCGCCACTAATATCACCACCAGGAGGCACCACTGTTTCGCTGCGCTTCCCGCCATGACGGCGATATTTCCCCTACAAAAGAACAATATTTGGCTACCTACATCACAAAAATTTTATCAGATCCCTACCAACTCTGAACCGCAATTACATTCCTAATGGGATGTACCACAACACAACACACCTACAATTCAATCTTCACAATCATACATGACCACATATTATCATTGTTAAAAGAACTGCATTGGCTGCCAGTTGTGAGTCGAATTGTGTTCAAGGTGTTGTTGATGACTTACAAATGTATTCATGGTTTAGCGCCGTCTTATCCTGCAGAATTTCTACAGCCACGAGAGCGTGATGGACGCCTACAACAGGGCCATGCGCCAACACTGCACCAAGGCATCACGAAGACATGCATCGGCGACTCGGCATTTGACGCAGCAGCACCGCGACTATGGACTGAACTACCGGTGGACATTCATGCTTAAGGGACACAGAATATGTTTAGAAAGTCTTTAAAGACTCATCTTTGTATTATATATTTTAATTAATTTAAATTGTTTCGTTGTGACGAACATTATTTTATAAGTTAAGTATTACTTGCCTTAACGTTATTTTTTATTTTAATGTTCAGTATTATATGTCTTAAAATCAGTGTTTAGTTTTTTAATATATTAATATACATTCAAATGTTTGCTTGTACAGCGCATCGATCCGCTATGCGGGAATTATTGCTAAAGAAATACCGTATTATTAGTTTTATTAGTAGTAGTTTTAAACGTTATTAATATACCTACGTGCATTCCAGAGGACCGTTCTCTAATCAACCGTAATGGGATAAACAATTTCCATTGTGGACATAAGTGTTGACGTTGTTGTCTGCTGACGCAGAATAATGTATACTCCAATTATTGTATTAGCGTACATGTTCAAAAAGTATCGCTACAACGTTATCACTAAATATATGTTTTGTATTTGACTGCGCAAGCAAATTGACGCGCGACTACTAGCACCTATACTGAGAAACATTATGTCCAGCAACAGAAAATTTGGGGCAGTTATTTATTCCTGTTTTACTTCAATGTTTATTTCAAAGACGCCGTTTATACAGAAAACACTGGGATTGAAATAAGTTGACAAAGGTCTTTACAGGAGCGAGAGGAATGGAAGTACGGAAGTCGCTAGAGGCAATCACGCAACGACACACATTTGCTTTTCTGCTGCACCGATCCGTTACCGTCAGGTGTATGTCTCCCGTTCAACTGATTTGCTGATGTAAAAACCGAGTACAAGATACAGCCTCCAATCTTTGATGTGTAGCACATGTTTTCTTCGCATGCTTAACTTTTGTGCAGTAGAGATAGTTATCTACAAAATTCTAATATTAGACATAGGATAAACACATCGATTGATCAACTTCGCCCCCACACACGTTTCCGTCTCAAGACACCGTTCAATGCGTCGAAACCCGGGGGTGGCTTGAAGGGGGCTCACCCCCTTTATTTTTGATGGAGGGGCTGGATGTAGGAATAACCCCCAATATTTAGGGAAGGTGTACATCTTAGGGTGGAAATTGTTTGGTGGGGGACTGGAGATATAATCAGCCCCAATATTTAGAGAAGGGGTGCATTTGTTGATGGAATTTGATGTTTTGGTGAGCCTGAAGACGTTTCTGTGGCAAACCTCAAGAGAGTGTGTGTAAATCGTGGTTGTTGGTGGGTTTCTAAAATTATGAATGCTGCCGCATAACAATTCCAACGGCACCCTCTCTCCCCGTCTTCCGTTGTCGTGAAACCCGACAACGACATTGGAGGAGTGCTGAGCTGAAGCTCCAAGGTAGTTCACCTCCCTCAATACTAATTTAGTTCCGAAAGCCGGTGAGAGTATACAATGCACTAATCACTGCTACCTCGAGTTATGGGTTCACTCCACTATTCACCATTCCTTTCTTGTTACCAAGACATACATAAGTGGTTACAACATGTTTTATGGAAACAAGCTGATTTAAATATTCGACACTTGATTCGCCTATTTCGAAACCAATCAAGGAAGGTAGGATTGAATTAAACAATATGAATATCATGCCTTTTCTCGCTTGAATTATTTAGGCACGTGCATTTATAGCCACTCCCTCTAGTCTCGTGGCAATTAATATATACTATTATACACCCATTATCACGTAACGCATACTTGTGTTATACCTTTTGGTTTTTTATTATAACGATGTGCTGGTATGTGTTAATATGTGTCAATTTTCCAATTTGTTTTTTTTGTGTGATAATTATGACTACAAAAAATATGCATTTGTTTCGTGAGAAAATTGTTGCACAGGTGTTACCGCATATGTTTCTTTAAATTAGAGGTGTGATCTTTTATCATATGACGTAACACGAAAACTTTTTTTGTTATAAAACTTTCGTTAATAAATGTACACACAAACGCGCGCGCGCGCACACACACACACACACACACACACACACACACACACACACACACACATGAATATATTGTCTTCTTGAGTAATTATCACAATTTACAATTTGCATATAATATATTATCTAAGTATAGAACATGCATGTTATTTTTGTATTTTATACAAAGAAAAAAATACGTGTCGTCCCAAAGCATCTTTCCTTGTAACAATCAAGTTTTATGTTATTATAATAAGTTTCCGGTATATCAAACACTAATATAAGACACTCGCACAGTACCACGTGTGACCAGAAGAGGGCACTTCTAACATATTAATTATCCTAGTAACATATGTTTGTGTCCTGAATTTGCAAGACTGCCATTCAAAGCGAACAAGTCAAATTACATGTAATGTGCACACGGAAGACGTTAGCTTTTTGAGTGTCCAGTGTCTGAAAGATATTTGCTACTTTAATTTTGTAAAACGTTCACACCGCTTAGCAATCAACAGAGCATGTGTTCCATTCTATTTTCCTCTGCCACAGTGAATTCTTTCTTATACGTGTGATCTATACTGTTCTTTTGCATACGTTACGTCGTGCCCTCTGGTTCATTTGCCTTTCTCATCTGAAACATATCTACTTGCATTCAATGCTCACACAATAAAAAGCGTATTCAGCTTCGGTCGGCTGATTCTAATCTACTTTTTGTTCTCGTAGTTAAGACTGACACAGGAACTCAAACCTTGGTTGCTGCACCATTTTTTGGAACGCACTCCGTGAAATGTAGTTTCACTTCGCCGTCATCCAGAAACCAATCTTTTTAATATTGCATACATTCCTTAGTTTCGTAACAATTCCGTCCATCTGTTAACGATGTCTGCTACGAGCGTGATGAGAAGAATGCTTAATACTTCGTTTTTTATGCCAATGAGATATCATTTCCGAGGATTTTGGGGGTAAGGAAGTCATTTTATTTGTATTAAAATTATTATTATTATGTTTGAATAACCAATTAATGTTTTAATAACTCGGTGTCCCTCCAAATGTCCTTCACGTGACATGATCTCAGATTGTTTTCATCACACTCAACTACACGCACCAAATCATTTTCAACCTAATAATATGGTCATTGTGGTGACTACTATCTCTTGGAGAATTGAACGTATTAAACCCCGTCTTTGTGTTATACATCTAGTTATCTGAACTGTTATTTTTTTTAATTACTATTACTATTAAAAAAATAAGTTAGCCCTCCTAGAGCGTCCGCCTTTCGATCAGTTCCAGTTAACCTTTCGTGTACCTGTAGTAGTATGCTCCGTGACCCGACCGTTTAATGGAAAAAAGTATTTAGCACAGCGACGTCATGCCTCTACGGCGCAGATCCACCACCTACCTGTCGCGAACTATGTCTCCCAGATGTCTGTACACTTGTATCCTAGTTGAGCGGATAAACGTGGTTTATTCCTGTTCCAGAACGAAAAGAACGAGCGTCTTCTTTGAAGCCCGACTGAAGAATAGCTACACGAGCAGACGGTCGTGTCTCAACAAATTGTCTCACAATAGCGGGTGGGCTTGAATAGACACGCTGCATGCACATGGAATTGGCAGGACCGGCGCGTTAGTTTCATGGTGAAACGGTCGTGTTTCTAAACATCATCTCACACAAGTGGGTGGGGTTAAATGGACACGCTGCATGCACATGGAATTGGCAGGACCGGCGCGGTTATTAATGCTCCTTCGGTAGACGGTGGCTTAGACCACTACTCAAGCACTCAGGACCATTGAAGCGGCGCAAAGCGTCTGCCAATTTGGATCGTACCAGGTGTTGTTCTTGCAGATGTTGTGATTATATTAGCGGCTTTAATATTATGAATATTTATAGCTCAAAAGCCAAACGTAGATTCAAATATGGTGAATACCCACAGATGAGAAAATATGCACAGGGAAGATGAATAGATGAGGAAATATGCACAAACAAGAAAAAATGCACAGATGAGGAAACAAGCACAGAATAGGAATCATACAGAGATGACATGCACACACATCCACATAGATGCACTTCTGCGAACGCCTGGTTCCAGACATAGATATATCCTGTCAAGAGTAGCGGCCAACTTGCTGTGTTCTTCAATACGTGCATGACGACACATATCATCTGACTTCTGAACACACAACATTCCGTTTGATACATAACATCGGAGTAGTAATTACGGTGCTCTAGGTACAACAGTGTTAAAAATGTTAAATACTGCTGTACTGGATCTATGTGAGTCGACTGAAATAAGTCAAAGACTCCGCTCTGTACTGTTGGATGCCAAGTAGGGGTCAACGTCCAACCTATCAGGACTGCCATGGCTCCGATTATGATCTTTCACGAAACAACATCATTTACTATTTCTAATACCTCTCCCTCCGTGACGTTCAGACTAAGCTACCATTGCACACATGGCGCGCCCACGCTCGCACGCACTCACAAAAACAAACACACACACCCACACACACACACACATATGCACACATTTGTATACACATGCACATGAACACGAACACGCACACGAACACGTACAAACGCGCGCGCACCAACACACCAACACGCACACTCACAGATACACGCACACATTCACACTCACACACACACACACACACTTTTGTGATCCGCAAATTATTCACGAGGGAATAGTTTCGAATATGTTATTTATAGAAAGGTGACAATGTAGCAAACCGACACAGTAGTGTCTGTGTTGATAACCACACATACCCATCCTATAAAAAAAATTATACTCCGTCACTTTAATGACTATTCTCCTGCTACACAACTTGCATTTCACCGGCCGACATTGTATAGACCTTTTTGTTGTCGATTCGGCGTCGTCGTGATTCGTCATGTATTTTACACGCAGTTAAAATAGTGTTGGACTCTCGATCAGCCAAAAGGCTTCCTTGTTTACCTATCTATACTTAATTATGTAGGTGGCAATCTTGTGTAAATAGCATTATTATTATTATTAAAGCCATACACGTATAATAAGTTGTTATAAAACACATGAAATTACGCTAAAATAATTACAGACCATTTTGTAAATAATAAACGTAATGTAATTACACTGAAAGAACTCTTAAATAAATTCATCAAAACGACCCGTCACCACAACACACTCAATGATGCACTTTATATTAAAACTTGTGCTTTATAATTGCGTTACAAACTTTATTTACAATTAAGATAAAGTAGTTATATTAAAACAAAAAAAATTACTTTAAATATTACAATTATCTGTTAAGACACACATAATAAAAATGTAATCATTCTGACAGTGTCCTAAACACCACGGTATT
Organism: Escarpia spicata; assembly: GCA_963995525.1. Lineage (NCBI taxonomy): Eukaryota > Metazoa > Annelida > Polychaeta > Sabellida > Siboglinidae > Escarpia > Escarpia spicata. Next base: position 62,632,192 of record OZ023209.1, on the reverse strand, counting down.
AATGGGTTTTCTGTAGCGATTTGTATTCGCCATTGGGACAGGTAACTCGTTGAATGATCTAAGTACATAGGAAACACTTCGATTGTCTGGCAGAAAAGTATTCCATTTGTGATCACCACAGGTATAACCACGATATATTGCTTTAAGAAACCGTTTTTGAAGGACAAAGATAAGGATACTTTTATTTTCCAAACAGCATTAACACAAATACAAATTATGTAAATATATGCACACACACGCATATATATATATATATATATATATAATTATATACAGCATTAATACAAATACAAATTATGTAAATATATGCACACACACGCATATATATATATATATATATATATATATATGTGTGTGTGTGGGTGTGTGTGTGTGTGTGTGTGTGTGTGTGTGTGTGTGTGTGTGTGTGTGTGTGTGTGTGTGTGTGTGTGTGTGTGTGTGTGTGTGTGTGTGTGTGTGTGTGTGTGTGTGTGTGTGTGTGTGTGTGTGTGTGTGTGTGTGTGTGTGTGTGTGTGTGTGTGTGTGTGTGTGTGTGTGTGTGTGTGTGTGTGCGCATATATTTACATAATTTATATTTGTGTTAATGCAGTATATGTGTTATATATATATATATATATATATATATGTGTGTGTGTGTGTGTGTGTGTGTGTGTGTGTGTGTGTGTGTGTGTGTGTGTGTGTGTGTGTGTGTGTGTGTGTGTGTGTGTGTGTGTGTGTGTGTGTGTGTGTGTGTGTGTGTGTGTGTGTGTGTGTGTGTGTGTGTGTGTGTGTGTGTGTGTGTGTGTGTGTGTGTGTGTGTGTGTGTGTGTGTGTGTGTGTGTGTGTGTGTTTGTGCACATATTTACGTAATTTATAAATATATGCACACAGACACACACACACACACATATATATATGTGTGTGTGTGTGTGTGTGTGTGTGTGTGTGTGTGTGTGTGTGTGTGTGTGTGTGTGTGTGTGTGTGTGTGTGTGTGTGTGTGTGTGTGTGTGTGTGTGTGTGTGTGTGTGTGTGTGTGTGTGTGTGTGTGTGTGTGTGTGTGTGTGTGTGTGTGTGTGTGTGTGTGTGTGTGTGTGTGTGTGTGTGTGTGTGTGTGTGTGTGTGTGTGTGTGTGTGTGTGTGTGTGTGTGTGTGTGTGTGTGTGTGTGTGTGTGTGTGTGTGCATATATTTACATAATTTGTATTTGTTTTAATGCTGTTGGAAAAATAAAAGTATCATTATATGTATTCTTCAAAAACTGTCTTAAAGCAATATATCCTGGTTATACCTACAAGGATGTAACATAGGGTCAGATTTCAAAGAACCGGGGAAACAGTACATTATAATTAGGGTAGGCAGGTAGGAAAGTTGATTCTAACACGTAATGATTATACAAATGGTTGGCAGCTTTTTAAGTACAAGAACTGTGGTATGGGTGGAAATGTATATGGGATAATTTTATAGCGTATAGAAATGTCGCTATCATGAAGATTTACGTACATGTTGAATTATTGTATCACCTATTGGGCGGTGAAATTATTGCAGTGGTGTGTTGCCGGAACAGCAGGGATCACATGGCAGATGCAAAATATATGGTTGATTAACTGAGGTTTGGAAGGGATAGAACACAGCAGTCCAGAGTGATTCACATATATGACAAAGCAACCTGGTCTTCTCTGTATTGAAATTATTAAATTATTACAGTGTGGTTGTTAAACCCATACATCGAAGCCATACCCAGCGGTTGCTTAGACGATGAGACCTTGCATTCGTAGTAGTAAATCCAGAAGAAAATACCGGAGGTATGTAAAAATACATGTATTGTGTACACCTGAGTACATGTTAGATTACAAGCATTGTCTTGATTATCTGGTTTTGTATTGTTAAATTTGTCAAAGGATGTGTGATCGAGAATAAACGAACTTTGGTCAGAGCGACAATATTGATGTCGCGGAGTTTATACGGGATAGCAAATCATCACTCAGCTATGCGGTTGTTATGTAGTAACGATAATCGAACGTAGGTTGCAGTATGGTTGTCACGGATGATAGTCACGCGTGTATAGGTTGATAACAGTTAAAATACTTGTGGTGAGGGGATTGTTTTATGAAGGTATATTGAATATTTTGCTCTGATATATATATAAGCCGAACATATGGATATATATGTATACATATATATATATATATATATATATATATATATATATATACATATCGTATATAACACAAAACAGAATCATATATATATACCTATATATATATATATATATATATACATATATATATATATATATATATATATCTCTCTCTCTCTATATATATATATATATATATATATATATAGGTATATATATATATATATATATATATATATATATATATATATATATATACCTATATATATATATATATATATATATATATAGGTAGTATGATTCTGTTTTGTGTTGTTGGAATAACCTGTACTATGAAGGATGTATAGTACATACCATCGAGTAAGAATATGTTATTATTGTAGTGTAGGTTTATTGTAGTGTCGGGTCGGTACGACGGCAATCTAAAACTTCATGCTCGTTCGTGCGAACGATGGGCCTATAGCGAAGCAGCAAGCGCCTAGACGATACCCAAGGTAAGGCTGAATTCCCGCGTGAAGAAGGGAGCTCATTCGGTCGGAAATGCTTTGACTTCTGAATGTTACGAACCGTCGGAAGAGCGTATAGTTGACGTCCATGTCAACGGATGGTATTGTTGGACCCGAACATTGTTCTATTCTATTTGATGCTATAATGAAGGAGCACATTATATAAGTATCGATGTAGAACGGTGCTCATGTACATTCACTGGGTTGATAGCAGAAGATGGTATTTGCCTGTTGCTATTATTTGTGTTGGAGAAGGTGGCAGGACGTCACCGTATGCGGATGAGGGTTAGCAGGGATGTCATGTTTATATTTCCGGGTATACCCGTTCTATGATCAGAGCGTGTATGAGGCTGACGAGTCTCCATCTAGAAATTGATGGATTCTGATAGTTTTTTTATTTGATGGGTATGAATACATTTTGAAAATACGTACCTTTATATATGTTTTATTAAATTCCACTATTCCTAAACCCGAAGTATACAACCAAGTTCACTTCACCTGGCGAATATTGACAGTCAAGCTGTCCACATATCGACCTGTAAATATATTGGCTAGCCCCTGCATTTCGTTGCAACTACCAGATATCGTTCCCATGAGAGCCTTCATCTGCCTCCACCAGATGCGATTTTTGATTGGTAAAACTGGTGTCGCAAATTCGGCGCTGTGCGAATCACTAAATTCCTAAGTATTCTGGCTTGCTCCATGTCACCGGATATACGAGCCCGTTGGCGCTGTCTGATCAGGTGGCGGAAGACGTCTGTGACCCATGGTTTATGAATACTATGACGTGACACCGTCTTGTATAGAAAACACGTACCCATCAATAGGTCCATGGTTTCCTGGAAGAAATTAAACTGTTCCTCGCACGTAGTCAATGTGCACATATACTTTCATCTGGTCTGTGACAGCGCCGGCTGCCTGCATCCCGCGATGTTATTCATTCAACGATCAGCGCACCGCCGACAAAAAACCCGACGTCTTTCATAATGCGTAATAGGTTCGTAAGCCCCGCCGTGACACTTGTAGATTATACATCATAATACAACTCGGTTATACCATTTACACATAGCGTATGTGAACATATAAAATAAGAATTTGAGTTTCATAAAGCTATTTTGGATATACGAACATGAGCACCTTACCACAAATGTTTTGTCATATTGCTAACAATGACATTTGATTAAAATTAACCCGTCGTGTTACATAATAATAGTCTTTCAGTGAAGACTATTTATACCATCACAGGCGGCTGTGACACCCAAAACACAGCAATCCTATACTGAAAACTTAGTACATGGTAAAATCATAGTGTTGTCCGTTGTCAGAATTGTCGTATTTATATAAGTTATAGCGTTACGTAACCTGCAGTGACATAGAAAAGCAGTGATATTAAGTTGAACATCACAACAAAACAATAACCACATTACATGCTGTTCATCATACACTCGTTGTAAATGTCCATCGAATATATATATATATATATATAAATATGTGTGTGTGAGTGTGTGTGTGTGTGTGTGTGTGTGTGTGTGTGTGTGTGTGTGTGTGTGTGTGTGTGTGTGTGTGTGTGTGTGAGTGTGTGTGTGTGCACGCGCGCGTGCGTGCATGTGTCTGTGTAAGTGCGTACGTTCGTGTGTGGTTTGTGCAGTGTCCAAGGGAAAGTAACACCGATATAAGTCAGATAACGTCACCTTCACAGTCACTAAACGTGAATGACGTGGCCACACTGACGATGCAACAAAAACCTGAAGAATAATGACAGGTAGAAAAAGCCTATCACTAAGATATGCAGCCCTAGCATGCCATACAATAATATATCATGTTGGCGAGTCGTCACGACAAGAACGCAGACGAACTAACGTTATGCCGATCTATAGTTATCCAGTCAAATATTATCGGCAAACCACAATGTAGAGGTATTGCGCAATATTAATCCAAATACACCACCATTTCAATTCGGACATGCACCTGAAAAAGGCCAAATATGTGTTGATTTGGTTTCTACGTGATATAAGATACCACAGTGACGTGACGTATATGTGTTCTGAATCAAATGAATGGCCTGTTGTACATGAACGGTTACACACCTTGTAAATTTGGATAACTGAAGATTATAAATTATGACACGGGAATGATAAGGAATATATGCACTAGTGTAGCGTATGCCTGGAAATAACAGATGTCTTCAACATTTCACATCGTCGTGCTATATATTTTGATTTGATTTAAACGATGACTATATATTTTAATATTATTGTGTATTTTAGCAGACTCTGCACATCTACTTCACATCTACTTTATAAATTATGTTAAAAATTCAAATCTGATTTGGAATTGTCACATCTGTGTTTTTTGAAAACGACAGTATTTCCAAAGAGGAATGATACACTGATGGTGTAGCTACTATTTAGGAAAGAGGGGTATGTCGAGTAGGGTTGGTCACCCATTATTTTGTTATTACTTTTATTACTATCATCTTTCTGACCCGAAAAAAACACAAAATGTACACGACAGAAGGTTATATTGAATCACCAGAATTGAAGCTACATGATCTATAGTACCGAGATAAAAAAAATCACAGCGTCGTAGTCTTTATGAATTAAAACAGAGTCTTAGCTACCACCAATTTATGAACCACATGTGCCTGATCGTGATACGTAACATTTACACTGACATATCATAAATGAAGTGAATCATATCTACTACCGGGACTTCACAGTCATCACAGTTTTGTTCCGTTTCACTCCGTCTCTTAACTGAACTACGAGGTCAGATCAAAGATGTGCAACGTATTTGACGTAGGTTATGCGTGGTTAATCAACAACATGGAAGTTAGTAAGTATTTTTGTAGTCGTACCAATATTCGGCTGAAGCATTTTAGGGATGTTAACAAACTTTGTGGCTGCAATCGTTGTTGTCGTTCACTGACGAGAGCGGTGACGTTGTGTTTAGGGCATCAGTTTCGCCATCGACATATCCCTGGTTCGAATCTTCTTGCTGCTGCTTCGAAGATTGGGCAAGTTCGTTCCCTCCATATTGCCCCAGTTGTGTGAATGAGTACCTGGCTACTGTTAGTGGTGGAGTGGTCTTTGCGCAGTAATTGCAGCGTGGTTGAATGCTTCCCGAAAGTATATGTATATATATGTATAGTTTTGCCCTGAAACTCTTCATATGGTGTTTCCGTTTTCAGCGCCGTCAGATTTCCCAATGCCTTGATCATGTGGTCTATAAAAACTTACCTTTACCTTTTTTTGACAAGCCTTCGATGTACTGGTTAAGACGTATGACGGTGTGACTGACTGGCCCAGACATAAACATATCTGGAATGAGGTCATTAAGGTGTTGTGTTTTGTGTTGTCAGCGAGGCAAGA
>OZ023209.1:62603701-62621201 GCA_963995525.1 Escarpia spicata | reverse complement strand
AAAATACTTTCGTATTTCCTAGGCGCGATGTTGTGTGCTGTAACCACGTGATTTGTTTGCTCGAATAACTTGACGACGAGCTGAAGTGAAGCTGACACCGCTCAAGATTCACTTGTGTCAGACAGGAACAAAGCATAATTAGATGGTCTATCTAATTATGCTTTGTCAGCGAACGGACGTCACACCATTATATCAGTTCTATTGCTTTGTATTTTTCTCTCTGGTCTTAAAACAGGTATTTCCCAGCATTGGCACAACTTCCTGTTGCATATAATGTCGAATGGGATGGGACATAAATAAATCATGCAATAAAGTTGTACGCAGCTCTACTTGACTGCTGTAAAATAAAAACGCACCACCTGAAACCGCAGTTCGCGTAGATTCTGATCAAGTTGATTGGTACTTGGTGTTGCACAGGATGACAACAAGCGGAAAGGTGCTAGTCGCATGACACGTTCACATATGACAGGGCATCTGTTGCACAGCCACGTACCTGGTGCTAGCAGATTGAAGTAGCGGAACGTTATAAAGAACTCGTCTTAGACCGTACAGCCCCGCTAAACTGGCTGTGTGGAACAGCAGATTACAAGATACGCCAGTGGTCGTCAAACAAGGTTACGCCCAGATGCATCCACACCAACATGGCTTGACCAACCATGGTTGTGCTGACATAAAGTCTCTTCTCAATTGGATGTTTTAAATCATCTCATGGTTTCAATCAAACTAAGCACGGAATTGTAGCGATGACACTATTTCGTACGTAACCGTTTTTTTACCAAAGTTATATATCTTTGTTTCGGCATTAAATATTATTGCCTTAATATCATTCATAAAGTTGCAGTAAACATATATTGAGTAGCAGGTGTGCTTAAAGTTAGTTAGTTGAAGTATATTAGAACACCTTAGTATAGAGAGTGGTAATAGGTTAACATAGCCTTCGATAAGTTGTAAACAAGATTTAACAAACCTGATTATGTGGTAGAATATATAGGAGATAAAATAATAACCATCAAACTACTTACATAACATAATATCTGTGTAAGCCAGTACTTGCTAGATATTTTTATACTCGGGCGGTGTAACCTAAATATATAAAGCAGCCTAACGTAATTGATTGTATTTAAATTAGGTCACTAGCGGTCATGTTAGCGTTCGTGATAGGATAAATAGTTGGCTGTGTAATTGAAATCTGTAACATAAAGTGTGCTGTAGTACACAGGAAGCAGTCTTTATAAAGACTAAGTTAGTTAAGTTAGTAAATAAATTCTGATCGGGATATGGCGTCTTGCAAGCGGCAAGTCAAGGCAAAGCGACACTTAGTGTGCGATCACTGCCACGGCTGGGTAGAGTTTGCATTGTCCGGCTGTGGGACGTCATGGGCAGAAACCACGGAGGAAGGATTCACCTTTCAGTGCATTGGGTGTTGGAAGGTGGAGTGTCTGCAGAATGAGATAGTTAGGTTGACAGATATTGTGAAGGGAAAGGAGATGGGAATTAGCAAGGAGACAGGTCGAATGGAGAGAGACGACAGGGAGAGAGGTGAGAATACTGCAAGAGTCTAGGAGAATAGCATTGGCAAGAAAACTGAGGAAAGGAGATTGAGAAGAGTGAAGGTGATTGGAGGGGAAGAAATTGGAAAATCGACGACAGAAAACGTGACAAGCGTGAAGGTGACAGGGGAGAAAGTGACCGTAGAGAAGGAGGGAGGGAATATGGGACGGGAGTGGAGAGAAGAAAATGAGATGGGAGGAAAGATGAAGGGACGAAAGGAAGTGAGAGCAAATGTGATAGAAGACAAGTCGATAAAAGGGACGCTAACAGGAGAAAAGGTGACAAGAGAAAAAGCGACAGGAAAGAATGGATCGGAAGAGAATGTGACAGGAGAGAAGACAACAGGGGGAAAATACAACAAACCGAAGAAGGAGCTACTCTACAGCAGTGGTTGAGGGGACAATGAGGAAAGAGGGTGTTTATAGTCGACTCCATTATGAGAAAGACGGACAAGACACTGAGCGAGGGGAAGGACGTCGTTGTTTGTATACCGGGGGCTAGGATTGAACATGTGACTGATAGGGTAGACATGGCAACGGAGGGTCTATACTGGTACCTGTAGGTACAAATAATGCAGACAGGGAGGGAACAACTGGGATAGTACAGAAGTATAGACAGTTAGTGGGGAAACTAAAGAAGACAAGAGTTGAACAGATAATTCTATCATGAATTTTGCCAGTAATGGGAGGAGGGGGGGGCAACGTATTGAAACTGGAAGAGGATGGCGATCAACGCACTAGTTGAGCAGATGTGTGAAGAAGAGGTGGTGGGATTCACAGATTTATGGGGATACTTTATTGGGAGAGAAAATATGTACATAAGAGATGCCCTCCATCTTAGTGGAAAGGGGGCAGCAGTTTTCTCAGAGAACCTGCTGCGATCTGTTGACAGTGGGACAGGTTACATCTATTTAAACTAGATTCGCAGGGGGACTCACAGAAAAGCCTGAAACTGGAGGTATAGATAAAGTCAGCACAAATAAATCAGCAAAGAACAGTCTGGAAAACTCTTCTGAAGCTGGATATAAATGTGTTTGATGCCGAATTGGGACTGACAGGATATGTAAGGTTTAAGAAAGATAGACTAGGCAAATTCTGATAGAGGGTTTTTAAATGTTTAACTGACCTGTCCGCTCACGTGGATGAATTTAGAAAAAGTACCCATTTTACCCTTGGTAGGCATATAAACATTGACGTTTCTAGCTACCATCCTTATGGAGTTATGGTCTGGACAAACCTAATACACACAAACATTCTCACAGGCTTCTTCGTAAGTACATAAATAAATATATATATATATATATATATTGATACCAGATTTTGTTGATGTTATTTACATTGTGACTATTCTAAAGGCAATATACCAAGCTACATTTATGGATAATGGTATTATTATATTTAACACATTTTGAAGTTTTCCTTTGAGCAAAGATGCCTTTTTACCAAAATATAGAAAGTCCCAATGCATAAAAAGGTCTTAACGGAAGAGTTTTGTGGCTTTTTGTCCCGGTGACAATGTAGACAGCTTTCTGATATTATATCTGCCTTACGTTACATAATTATTGTTTACAATGAACAAGAAATACACAGAAAATGTGTTTGCCTATCAGACTATGTAGTTACTTAGCATTGTATATCTCCTTAACTCTGGCGGTGTTCGTTATCTTTGCTATATTATGGTCGGTTTTATTACACTAATTAGCAGCTGTATTAGTTTTACCGCATCTTATTCGTTCATGGGAATACAAAACATGTTAAATACGGTAATAATATTCTAATAATAGCACTATGTAATATATGTGTGTACTAATTTTGTAATTATGTTATAATGTGTACTATGTACTCACAAGCAACACTAATTGTCAGAAATACATTTATGTTTACACGTATAACGAATAAGGCAGAAAAGCACGGCATCTTATTAGAGAAATAAGGATTATTAATCGTCTATTACTGCTGGCCTTAACAACTGAAATAAAAAATTTCCCGCATTATTTTTAAATCGCAATGGTGGGATAGGAAACGGTTCTGTCCAAAGCCAATAAGGAGGCACATGTTAAATTGCATGTGGGTGTATATAATTAACGCTGAATAAAATGTACCCATGCATGCATTCATTTCAGCACATCAAATCAATTCTATAGAGCCAATAGAGAGGAATGTGTATATTGTGTTAATATGTGTAAAGCTAAGTATATGACAACAAGGTAAATACTGCTTTTGCTCCTCCTAGTTTATATAACACAAGGTCATTACAAATGGTTATTGTGATTTACTAATTATGTTTCACACGTGACACCAATGTGAAGTTTCTTGTTCGTGGCTCGCTGTGTGTGTGTTTGTGTGTGTGTGTGTGTGTGTGTGTGTGTGTGTGTGTGTGTGTGTGTGTGTGTGTGTGTGTGTGTGTGTGTGTGTGTGTGTGTGTGTGTGTGTGTGTGTGTGTGTGTGTGTGTGTGTGTGTGTGTGTGTGTGTGTGTGTGTGTGTGTGTGTGTGTGTGTGTGTGTGTGTGTGTGTGTGTGTGTGTGTGTGTGTGTGTGGTGTGTTTGTGTGTGTGGGGGGGGGCGTGGTGATGTTTATGTACAACTGTTATCACGTAATTAATAAATAACATAAACACCAGTAATGTGTTGTATTTTCTTATAGTAAACTAGTGCAAAGTTCTGCCAACCAGCCTAATCAGATTGTTCGAAAATAATTCCCCACAACACGTCATATATTACGAAATTATTATACTATTAAAATGGGTGAGCATCCAATAAGAAAGTCACTCCAATATATACCTATAGTCATTAAGCAATCTAGCATATTGAAGAATGGGTAGGCTTGTCTACAAATGGATTGTTCCAAGAAATGTGCTCTCTTCTACTTGCTCCTTTATTAAACTGTCTCCAGCTACGATGATGAGACCATTTTGTTACACACAAACCAGAAGGAAGGATAACATCAAACAGGTGGCGTAATTAACCTATATACTTTAATGACCTGGAATTCACTACAAACTGAAGAACGGAATGTCCATGTTTGCGTGGAAGTTGCTTCGGTTTTTCTCCCAATTCCTTACACAAAATCAAGCCGATGTCCCTTCATTTCAAACCTCCCCTTTGACAATCTTGGGAATGCATGCTAGCGACACACTCAAACTACTTAGAACGATAATTTGTAGGTTGATCTTATAATGCACATCACAGTCAGTATTCACTTAGCACAGTCATGATGTTGTCCGTAGCTCGGGTGACACCCGTCTTCACGCTTGAGTAACTATCAATTGACATACTCTCTGCCTGCGGCAGTAGTTACCCACAATAGCTCCTTATCTGCTGGCGTGCAAGTTACGTAGTAAACCAAGAAAAGTGGAGAACGGATATGTAAGCGCAGTGTGCAGACCATGCAGCAGCAAGACACTGTTACCACTTGATCGCCCGGCGCACCGACTAATTACAACACTAATTCCACTCCACTAGGATGCAGTCAGCCACACTACCAACACTGCACGAACACTATTTGTACACGTACCCACCGCTGTATTTAGAGTATTCTTTCAAGCAGATGAGCAAAGGAAGGAAACGTGGAGTGAAATTACACAAGTTGCAAAATGACAACAAGAGGAATTTACAGCAAATGTTCGGGATTAAACGTCCAATGTGTAACACTACACCACAGCGCCGCACTAGTTGACATATGGTCCACTGCTACAATGACTGCCTGTTCAATTCAAAATGTTCTATCCTATTGTAAACTCGCGAACGCAATATTGTTTTTTAAAAACGACTGCTGATTTACTGATACATATACACTATATAATAATATAGATAATATCAAAGAAATATTTGATGAATGCTATTTATAAGTTTCGTGGAATTACAGTATACAGTCGTCACGAAACTTGACCACTTCAGTTGATTCACACGTCAGATAAATAGTAATTTAACTGTTTTGCACAACCCATTGCGTTACGTGTATTGACGGTATACTAACTAGGCCGTATTTGTGACCTAATGGCAAATACAGCGATACATTTAATAGGGCTTTTTATTCCATTATATCGTTAATAATGTTCCGGATGTCCCTAAATACGTATGCAAAGTTTAAAATGTGAAAGCATTGTTTACGACATTACACACGAACAACGGTTACATTAGTAATGCAATTTTATTTTGAAAGTCACTTTAGTACGCAATTATTTTTTAAACATGCAACATACACATTTTCTCTTCCTACTGCCTCTGCAAATATGTTGTTGGATGAAACACCTGAATCTCAAAGGAATATTTTCGTAACGATAATGTATTGAAGAAAAACATGTGACCTGCCACAGTGAACCGAGTATTAAGACACACATACGTATTTTGTCAAAGGTAGCTGCGTAGGCCATGTGCAATAAATTTTATGATTTGGGCAGAAATGCATACCTTATGATATCATCTTTCAATGTTCAGTCAATTAATTTCCTCCACAAGTGTTCAGAACCTAATACATGCATTCGATCTCACATATTAAAAACAAACAATAGGAAATAATATGTTATTATGAATCAAAATGTGTCGTTTCCCAAGACTTTTGACAGTTTGTTGTAATGTTAACAAGAAATAAAAAAATGAAGGATCATGCTAAAGCTTTTGATCTATAAAAAGTAACAATGAGTATAGTACCAGTGAATACAGTTATAAACAGTGCAATATTTCCTTAATTCACCACCGTAAACATATAACATAATTATTAGTATGCAAGATAAATAATCCATCATCTAGTCAGTTGGGAATAACTGTCAGTAGAATAGCGACGCGATTACCTTAATCGTGACATTTTGCCTGGATTTACCCAAAAGTTCCAATTACTATTCGGAATGTATTAGTAATGATAGTGTCAGTAATTATATAAAACCATTATATAATTTTACTTCAGCTGTCATAAACCTTAGAACACTTTTAAAACAACGATCTATGCTCCATAATCAATCATGCAGGCGAATGCTTAGTGAATCAATAACTGTATTAATTATTTGAAAGCATGTAATCATTTTGCACAGTGTGATCTCATTTCTACAGGATCCATGTAATACCACAGTGATTTTGCACTATCCACACAATTTATCGGTCATATGCCCCGTCCAGGCACTCCACTCAACACCACGTGTTGTCATTTCACTATTTGATGTTGCAGGTTGAGAATACCCACTGTGCTTATTGTTCCCATGTTGTGCCACGAAGTGTTTCGTGTGAAACGATGATCTGGTACATAAGTGTAACGAATTACCACGACACATGCCGATTGCATCATATTTTACGTAGACGTGTATTACGACAACATTGATTACGTTACCGTTTGTTATTTCGGTGTTCCCTAAGTCAACGTCGCTTATTACCAAGTTTCCTACGAAGAAATCCGCAGCTTACACAATCTCTCAATTGAAAACACCACGCCAGGATTTATAGCAGTCCACCAAAAATAATATAACGTTACCACATAAATCAGATTATCTATAATACACATGTTAATTCCGGGTGTTGTGCTTTCGCCGTGTCTTGTGATGTGTAGAACGTGTCCAAAATATGATTGTTGGTGAAGATTATATGTTGCCTCGTCGTTGTTGCTATTGCCGCTGTTTCAGTGTTGTTTTCCGTAGTTCCATTACGTCGGGTTCACTTGAGCGATTAGTCGGCCTGTCTCCACGACTACAAAAATATAATTACATGTCACATTGTCATCGCAAAAAGTCATGTGACTATTCTCTTTCAATGATACAAGGACATGTTTACTAGCTTGCCATCCAGAATAAAATACCTAAATGGCAAATGTTATGAAAACCTTTGACGTATCAATAATCCAATATCTAAGTGTATAACGCCACTCTGAGATACGGTTTAGTGTTTCTTTTAAACATAATCACGTTGTTGACATTTGCTAAATCAGTACACGATAGGCTTAAATCATGTATATTCATACGAACACGCACTGATTGCTTTAGATGAAAACAGGGTAAAAGTTATAGTAATCATAGATTATCATAGGTCAAAATCTAATAGCAGCATTGTTTATCCTTCGATGATACATTTTTGTTTTTGGCAATGTACATAGAATGGTATTTTTGAATGTCAGCATTGGAAATATCGATTTTGTATCCCACCCAAATAGTACAGTCGGAAGGTATGCCCCCGATGCACCCAGTGGATTTCTAAATTAAACGTACTTTTTTGCAACCCTGAAGGTGTCTAGTAAACAGATTTGGATGTTCACATTTAGAAATAATGTCCGATGGGGTCTGTTTGGCGGCCATCTTGGATTTGGTCACGCGCGACTGGTAAAATCAAGGATACCCATAACGTTTGAAACATTCATCTTATAAAGACAAATGAACCCACTTTTTCGTATAACTGTGGCATGAGGAATCGCTTGAGATGGTTATTTTGACGATTTAAACATATTTATTGCTTTAAAATGCACATAATACCATATTTTCATGCCTGAAATCGAGTCAAATACTAAGTTAAGGATAGGTGATTGCACATAATCACTGACTCAACATTATATGCCACTACTAGGCAGAAAATGGGCTAATTATGAGTCCAAGAAGAAAGGAAACTACACGAAATCTACCCACTACGATCAGTGTCTACGTCTACTCAAGAACTATCTACCCGAAACTTACCCTCGACACTATACACTAATCATCATCATCATCATCGCCAAGAAACAGCTCATCATAGTCAAACTGCTGATCATCTTCCTCTTCTCCCTCCTCCTCCTCAGCAGCTTTCTCAAGCAAGTCAATGAGTGGGGAGGCAAGATGGGTCCACACGACCACACTGGCTCCAGTACACCCTCTTCAGTCTTCACCCTTCCCTGTCCATCATCGTAGGGTTTGGGTCGCCAGAAGCGAGGCTGGTTGGCCCGCTTGTACTTGGCTAGTCGGTAGTTGACCCGGCCAACATCGAGAATTAGCAGGGTGGGAGGAGAGCCAAGTCAACCTTGGACTTGGTGGTGAGCTTCTCGTGTTCTCCCACCATCTTTATGAGCATCTTGACTCGCACAGCATCCACTGATGTCTCGCGAGCCTGACCGTACACGAGGCAGGTGAAGGCATCCAAATCTGCCATCACTTCGGGCTTCACCGTCCAGTCATCAACAAGTTTTTTGAAAACTTTGTGATACTTAGAGTTCTTCTGGAGCTTTTTCAGGGGCGCTACATTGCCTTTGCCCTTGAAGGCGCTGAGAACACGTACAACCCGACCAGCGTGCTCCAATGTCTTGGCCAGCTCCTTCACGTTGACTATCTGGCGGTGCTTGCCCATGCTGGTGTCGAGATAGATGGTGAGGCTGATGGAGTGCGAGTGGTGGAGCAGGATGAAGAATATGTCACTATCAGGAATTCTCACTACAGCCGACTTGTACCCTTGCTTGGTGGCATATTGGAGGTAGAGAACTTCTCGAGTCGCGAGGCCGCCGCCTAGCTGCTCCAGACCCGGAGCAGCAGGTGGCTGAGCTGTCGCTTGTTTTCTTCATTGGCCAGGAACAGCTTGAAGTCGGAAGGCTTCCTGGTGGCCGGGCCATCGATGATGTACTTCTGTGAGAAGCCACGGCGCAATCTCCCCTGTGCCTTGATAGAGTCTGCATGATAGCAGTCAGTGGAGAACACAAAGTTCTTTTTGGCAGCCATCTGGTCCAGCACCTGGAGGCAAATGTCACCGTTCGTCTGGGGCAGACTGTTGAGCACGTGTCAGAGAGCCATGCCATCCTGGATGTGGATCGCGTCTTTTGGGTAAGGCACCTCATCGGGGGTGTCACTTAGCAAGAAGTGTAGCGTGGAGGCCTTATTCGGTTTGGCGAAGAATCCGTCGGGGGTGCCGAGGCTGGGAGGAACAGGGGTGAGGGAGTACCGCATCAGTTCATCAAGGTCGAGAGGCTCATCCAGGAACTGCGACTTGATAAGAAGCGTAAAGGCCAGGTTGCTCTGCTCACGGTACTGGAAGAGCTTTCCCTGTGTGGAGGTGAGCTCGACTGTCTTGTTTGAGGCCTCCATCGTCTTCAGCTTCTGCTTCTTGATGGGTTCAAAGAAGGTCTCCTCAGATGACCCATTCTGGAAACGATCACTGATGAAGGCCTTCCTGGCTTCCTTACCAACTGTGTCAGTTCGAAGGACATCGATCTCGACCTCCGGGGAAACAGGAAAACCGGATGCGACGTTGTAGTGCCGGTCTTTGTCAGGGATGGCGAAGGGGTCGATGAAGTTCTGGGTAGCAGTGAGTGTTTGCTGAAAAAGCTTCCTCGCTCTTCTTGATCTCAGCAGCCTCGCGGTCGCGATGCTTACCTGCCTTTGGACACTCGGGGTCATTGATGAGTCCACACATCTCGAGCATCCTCTCAAAATATTGGGCATGAGCGGATGTGGTGCGGCACCAACGCTGATGAGCAGCGAACATTGAGAACAGCCATACTAGACCTCCTGCCGACTTGACGAACTTCATGAATGTCTCCTCCATGGTTTTGTTGACAGAGAATGGATGAGGATGAGGCGGGTGTGCTCAATGAAGCTGAACCAGAAGGTAGGGGTCTTGCCCAGGTGACCGGCACGCACCTTGTCCTCAAACTCCACGTACTTGTTGACGATGGTGAGAGTTGAGGGGTCCTGGAGAGCGAGGTCGAGGGTCTCTCGGCTGCAGGACTTGACCAGGTTGAGGAGGGCCACTTGGTTGTCTACATGGACGTTTTCCTCCTACTCAAACTTCTCCATCAGTAGCCGCTCCATCGCCTCACATACAGGATAATCTCAGCGTAGCCCGAGCCCCTGAACTATTGCCCAGTCTTATACTTGTACTTCTCTGGAAATTTCCATCTCGAGAAGTGCAGAGCAGCGGTTGCCATCGTGGAGGGGAAGGTACATCAGCTGGACTCGTCCAATGGTGAAGTGACTATGCGCGAGATCAATGAGTTGTCCTCAGACCAGGAGGAGATGGACACTCGGGTCGTTCTCTACCTCCATTATGGCACCAAGCAAGGGTACAAGTCGGCTGTAGTGAGAATTCCTGATAGTGACATATTCTTCATCCTGCTCCACCACTCGCACTCCATCAGCCTCACCACCTATTTCGACTCCAGCATGGGCAAGCACCGACAGATAGTCAACGTGACGGAGCTGGCCAAGTCACTGGAGCATGCTGGTCGGGTTCTACGTGTTCTCAGACGAGGACTGCACCAGCGCCTTCAAGGGCAAAGACAATGTGGCGCCCCTGAAAAAGCTCCAGAAGAACTCTAAGTAACGATGCTGGACAGGGATGGGTGAAGATTGAGGAGGGTGTACTGGAGCCAGTGTGGTCATGTGGACCCAACTTGCCTTCCCCGCTCATTGACTTGCATGAGAAAGCTGCTGGGGAGGAGGAGGGAGAAGAGGAAGGTGATCAGCAGCTTGACTATGATGAGCTGCTTCTTGGCGATGGTGATGATTAGTGTGTAGTGTCCAGGGTAAGTTTCAGGTAGATAGTTCTTGAGTAGACGTAGATACTGATCGTAGTGGGTAGATTTCGTCTAGTTTCCTTTCTTCTTGGACTCATAATTAGCCCATTTTCTGCCTCGTAGTGGCATATGATGTTGAGTCAGTGCTTATGTGCAATCAAATATCCTTAACTTAGTATTTGACTCGATTTCAGGCATGAAAATATGGTATTATGTGCATTTTGAAGCAATAAATATGTTTGAATCGTCAAAATAACCATCTCAAACGATTGCTCATGCCACACTTATATGAAAAGTGGGTTAATTTGTCTTTGTACGATGAATGGTTCAAACGTTATGGGTATCCTTGATTTTACTAGTCGCGCGTGACAAAATCCAAGATGGCCGCCAAACGGACCTCTTCAGACATTATTTCGAAATGTGAACATCCAAATCTGTTTATTACACACCTTCAGGGTTGCAAAAAAGTAAGCTTCATTTGGAAATCCACTGGGTTCATGGGGGGCATACCTTCCGACTGTACTAATAGGAAGACCATACAATAATTAACTTTGTTTCATATATCGCAGCAATCACTCTATGGATTTCAAGTTACAACGAGACGCAGGTCAAAATTACCATTTGGAGAGTCACTTATAGATGTTCGTAAACGCATTCACACACATTAGGGCGACATAATGTGAAATGTTACTTTATGTATGAGAACGTTTTGCTAGGTTTGTATGTTGACTGACACTCACCCAAACGTCGTTGCCTCGCTGTGCGGGGGCAACGCGTTGAAGCATGTCGCCTTGTTGGCCCACGCCGCGCTGTGCAAAGTTTCGCATTATGCTCCAGTCCTACAACAAATCCGGTACAACAAACTCTAGGCTTCTTCGCTTGATGAAATATGATATACTGACCGAACGTGGCATATGTGTATGTTTAGTCTGAAACGGGAACACTGTGAATAAAATATAAAGATAAGTTCGTATATAGCGCAATATCCAGTACTTTGGACTGCTGAAAATGCATTACACTTTAGTCCGTGGCAGACGTGTTCAATCAAACACTATTTCGACTTCTTTGGAAAGCCTTCAGCTACGCAGCAACTAATGCATATTCGTTCACAAATATCCATCCCTGTCTTTGACCAGGTACTCATTCACACAACTAAGTGAACGTACGAATCAACGTAGAGTGACAGAATTTGACCAAGGTTCAAATCCGCAGCCCAGGATTCGAACGTGGGTTCTCTCGATTGAGAGTCCGATGCTCAAATCGCTGCGACACTGCGCTCCACAACCACCAATGATACAGCATTTGGCGACTAATTTATTACACAAGCCCCCTGTAATTTATATACGAGAGACATTATGCTCTATAGGTCAACATTGACATGAAAAAGAATGCACGCTAACCCACCCTCGACCGCGATACTGGATTGAGACAGACAGAAAGCAGCGACTCACGATATGCGGTACTTTGCTCATTGCCTTGTTGACCATGGTCATCCGCTGGCGATCGTATCTGTCTCGCGACGCGTGATCAGCGGTGAACATCGACGGCTTCCCTTCTTGCCACATCAGGTGTCGATTCGTCGCGGTCGGACTACAACAACCAGGGATAATGATTGTGACTGCACGCCTATTTGATGATAACATCAGCAGTTATTACCATTATTACTATTGTTAATATTGTTATATATATATATATATATATATATATATATATATATATATATATATATACATATACATATATATATATATATATATATATATATATATATATATATGTGTGTGTGTGTGTGTGTGTATGTATATGTATATATATATATATATATATGCAGAAATATATATATATATATATATATATATATATACATGTATCATTTT
Source organism: Escarpia spicata (assembly GCA_963995525.1). Classification (NCBI taxonomy): domain Eukaryota; kingdom Metazoa; phylum Annelida; class Polychaeta; order Sabellida; family Siboglinidae; genus Escarpia; species Escarpia spicata. Next base: position 62,608,326 of record OZ023209.1, on the reverse strand, counting down.
ATAATAGAATTTGAATTAATTGGCACTTACAGAAAAACAGATCTAGAAATCATGTTCTAATGGGATCTCTAAATTAGGAGCATTCCTCAAATCAAACAGACGACCATTCGGCATCACTTGAGGTCTGTACCTCAGAATGAGTATTTGTGCACTGGACTCGCATGTGGTTGAGCGTCATATATGTTAAACTTATACGAACGAGCCATGCATAGTTCTTGTTGGCCCGATCGTTTTAATCGTGTGTCTCTGCGTTATCTTCTCAACCTGGCGCTTGTCCGTGTGCTTTTGTTTGCATTCTCGCGTGTTTCCGATACCAGACTAATCTCCTTGATCAATGTTATTCATGTTGGACGTTTGACTAAACCCCCCCCCCTTCCTCCCTTTTGTCGGTGCCGAGTTACATAAACAAAGATGTGCTTGTTTGCGAAACATTCATCGTCGAAACATTCACCTGGTGGCTCAATGGGTATCGACCTCACATCGTTATCGCAAAGTACTGGACGCGAATCCGAGGCCGGCGGCCAACCCAGCTAATTTGTCACCGGTAGTATATTAATACGCCAACGTGGAGGCACTGCAAATGTATCTTCTCCTGGGTGTCGAGGTCTACTCGCATGTTTTATATGCAATCGCGTCCCTGTATTATTGGGATCTGATCAACAAACTGGCGATAAAACGCCGAGGTGGTTCCTTAAATACTTATTACTTCCTTTTTAGTGATCACTTTGCGTGGTCAGCCATTTTGAAGAGGGAGGAAGGAGACATGATCTATTTAGTGGGACATCATTATCAGCTGCATGCTTAATTTGTGATAGCAGATGTGTTATGATAGTTCGTTCGAACTACTGAAGTTGTAACAATTGCTGCCCCTGGTTTGTTACAAAATAGTCGGGTTCGTAATTAGATTCGGACGGTTTATTGTCAACTAGCATTTACAAAATATACAAAATACACACGCACTCGCCAAACATACAAATGAGAAACAATACAAAAGAGGCAATTATGCTAAAACGTGTGTAAGTTAAAACCGGATCCAACTGCTAATAAATGGTAATGAAAGTAACGTATCTCCAAACATAAAAGTACTAACTTGGTAATATACATATAATTATATATATATATATATATATATTTAAAATTATATATAAAAGGTCATATTACAGCTGTTGCAATGGTGCATTCCTGAAATTAATTATTATTACACTAATATGTATATATATATATATATATACTATATATAATATAATAATAATTAATTTCGTGAATGCACCATTGCAACAGAGTGAATATAACTGTAACAGAAATATGCATGCAGTTAATTAAGTAATAAGTACGACGACATGAGAACGTACCTGATAGAAAATAGAGTTATGGCACGAGGATGACGTCTCCGTCCAAGTGTCTCACGCCCTGCGGGAAAAAACTGTTTCTAAGCCGGTGGTTTTTGCCTTAATGCTTCTGTAGTGCTTACGAGAGGGAAGAAGCTCAAAGAGAAGGTTGGCTGGGATTGATTGATAGATTGTATCACGCATATTGCACCACACTGTGATACAAAAACGTCAGATTGATTCCAATGATTGTGTGGTAGAAATGTATCAGGATCTCCTGTGCAATGCCGAATATCCCGAGTTGCCTCAGGAAGTATAAGCATTGCAGTGCGTTTTTTGAGATGCACACTGTTACTTTTCCCCAGCTGAGATCGTTTGAGATTGTTGTCCCAAGGAATTTTAAACATTCAACTTGTTCGACTTCTAGCTGTTTATCGAAATAGCGTAGATGGGTGTCTTTTTCCTGGGAAAATCAACAATCATTAATTTTTTTATTTGACACGTCTTTGAACCCTAATGTGGAGATTTGCATATATCTAATTCACCAAACTGATATGGACAATTGGTACAACTGTGAATGTCACATTGTGTGTGTGTGTGTGTGTGTGTGTGTGTGTGTGTGTGTGTGTGTGTGTGTGTGTGTGTGTGTGTGTGTGTGTGTGTGTGTGTGTGTGTGTGTGTGTGTGTGTGTGTGTGTGTGTGTGTGTGTGTGTGTGTGTGTGTGTGTGTGTGTGTGTGTGTGTGTGTGTGCGTGTGCGAGAATGCGCGGGTGCGTGTGTGTGTGGTTGGGTGGGTGTGTAGAGAAAAGCGTGACAGGGTACCCGTCATCAAATATCGCATACATACACACCGCTCAACAAATGAATACAACAGGCAAAGCGGGAAGCCGAACAAGCCGAACAAGCCGAACAAACGGACCGACCGGCTGGAATGACCCAACACGTTCCGACCGGTGGTGACCGACACGACTCGATTCAATCTGACACAGACAGATATGTTAACAGAAGGCGAGTTGTGTTCTCACGCGTACAGCTTCTCGAAGCTACACGGGAGCTTACGTTTTATAAAGCGTGCACACCGCAATTCGTTTGATAACTTTGTGTGCGGGAATTACCGGAAGAAAATATGTAGTAAATGCACGAATAACCATTGACACACTTTGCGGAAGTGTCGTAGTAGTGCAACGGTGAAGATGGAATGTGTTGGATAAAGCATACATTATTTGGTAAGAATTTACCTGTATGACGAAACAAGATTTAGAAAAAACAATGATGATATAAAGTGTTCATATCACATAGCATACGTATGTTCTATGCGGGTGGGTCAACCCACGTTCCAGACATTGGACTGATGCCAGCAAGTTGTTTCCTCTATGGAAAATATGTATCATATCAACGTAATGGATACGTTATACATAATGTCATCAAGTAACTTACAGCCACGATGGTATCACATTCCCCGCGGCCCCTAGACCGGCTGTGGTGAACAGCACATTATGTTATATCAGCTCACACAAGGCCCCGAGGTATGTAGTGTGACGTCGGTGTGCACAGTAGCGCTACACTGATTATATCAATGATTTGTCCGTGTGTGTTACAATCATGATACTGTAAAAAGAACATTTTCGGCAGTTACTTAGCTGGTTTCCCGCCTACCGTATAATGTAATTGTTGTGGTAAAGATGTTCACTGGTTAATTTTGCAGCCATGAAGTGACCCTTTGAATAATATTACTAATATTATATTACGATCTTGATTCTAATAAAAATGTATGTTCTTGAATAGCGCAGTATCTGGTCCTTAGGACTACTCAAAGCGCTTTACACTTTACTCCCTGGCAGACCTGTTCAAACGAACACACATATCGACTTCTCTTGGAAGCATTCAGCCACGCCGCAATTAATGCGTGAAGACTATTCATGTTCAAATATCCTCCACTGTGTATAGCCATGTACTCGTTCATATAGTTGAGTGAACCAGAGCTGAGTGAACTACAATGATCGAGGAATGTTGTAATTTACGTATGCAGTATGTGCATCGTTAGAGCTGTATGTTATATGTTCTATTATATATATTAACGGTGCACTAATAACTAATTCAGATAACCTTTGACTTCATCTATATGTCTGCAGATGTACGCATTAAATGTTTCCATTCAGCATATGTGTCACACCCAATAAAGCAAATTAAATATATCTCGAACGTTATTGCCATCAAATGTAATTCACAGACTATCACGCAAGCCACAGTAACTATGCACAGAGTAATCACCTCATTAATAATACGATAACGTGTTTTATTGCTCAGTAAAGCCCAGAAGCAAATAGGATATTGCACTATATTGATTCGTCTATCACAGCGATGCAACTTAGCTTAGTGACTCTTTTGTCAATAGGCTACCATAACAAAAGAAGTGCACTGTACCACCCACGTAACATATCTTTACACATATTCCTGTACAACGCATTCACCGACCGACCGACCGACCGACCGACCGACCGACCAACCGACCGACAGACAGACAGACAGAGAGACAGACAGACAGACAGACAGACAGACAGACAGACAGACAGACAGACAGACAGAACAACAGACAGACAGAAAAATTTAGTGTTTTTGTATACCATCGTACATAAATTTATGCCATCTACAAATATGTCGCTGGAATGTATGCAGACATGTTGAATAGTTTTTTAAGTTACTGACTTCAGCGCAACATTTTCTCTGCCGTCCGCGGCGTCGTCTGCCTTCCACGGTGTCCTTAAGGGATCGTTTTGTCTCAATACAGACAAGGCAAGACAGACAGACAGAAGACCGATGGATCGATGACAGAACGACAAACAAAGATACATAGAGAGAGAGAGAGAGAGAGAGAGAGAGAGAGAGAGAGAGAGAGAGAGAGAGAGAGAGAGAGGAGAGAGAGAGAGAGAGAGAAGAGAGAGAGAGAGAGAGAGAGAGAAGAGAGAGAGAGAGAGAGAGAGAGAGAGAGAGAGAGAGAGAGAGAGAGAGAGAGAGAGAGAGAGAGAGAGAGAGAGAGAGAGAGAGAGAGAGAGAGAGAGAGAGAGAGAGAGAGAGAGAGAGAGAGAGAGAGAGAGAGAGAGAGAGAGAGAGAGAGAGAGAGAGAGAGAGAGAGAGAGAGAGAGAGAGAGAGAGAGAGAGAGAGAGAGAGAGAGAGAGAGAGAGAGAGAGAGAGAGGAGGAGAGAGAGAGAGAGAGAGGAGAGAGAGAGAGAGAGAGAGAGGAGGAGAGAGAGAGAGACCACAGACCGACAGACCATACAGACAAAAACCAAAACGATC
>OZ023209.1:62530479-62603501 GCA_963995525.1 Escarpia spicata | reverse complement strand
CAAAACATCAGTCAATCCCCTCAGTATTGGACTCTCTTTGCCAACCCCATAACACTATATCAATCTGTACTTATTCATTCATTATTAAATGCCAGTTGTTTTTCGTATTCATCTTGTTACGTTTCCTTGTTGCGTCCAGGTTCACCACGCAGGCATTTCCTGGATGACACAGATGTGTTTGTGTTGTTGTTGGTGTGGTGTTGATTATTCGGTCTAACACGCGGATCGTGTATTGCAGACATAGACGAGTGCAACGAGAAGACGTCCGGCTGCGAACAGGAGTGCAAGAACACAAACGGCAGCTTCGTTTGCTCCTGCCTCGAAGGATACACACCTAACGTGGACAACAAAACGTGCACCATTGGTAAGTGATCAACGCAGAAGCAGGTACCAGTGATTCACTATGAATCATTGAAACATAATGTATCCTGCTGTCGTGGTGCAACTACGTCGTAATCCCAATCAACACAATCGTTGTTATGCTCTATTAATATTTACGATATACCGCATAGACAGTCACATTCAACCAATACGTCTATCATGTTTTCTTATACATGGTCTTTATTCAATTAATGTGTTATTGAGTAATTAGCATAAATAATATGACTACGATGCACAGATGCAGTTTATGTAGTAATCGACCATTGAACATCAGATTATTAAAAAAACGCAATCCTGTGCGGATACGATTCCAATCACTGCAAGGACCGATGATATCTTTCACAGTATATAGTTACTGTTTCCCCGCATACCGCATCCGCATACAGTGTCGGTACATATGGATTCACAGCACAACAAAAAATGCTTAACATATTTTTAGCCACATTTACATAACCTGCAAGGTAAAACGATACACAAATATTCCATATTTAAGTAAACAGTTTATGTTTTCAAACGTACGTTTTGTATTTTTCGGTATGTCTAAAACATGCAAGGAAAACTAGACGTTCCTCTTCTCTACAGAGTCGAAACTGGACACTGAATGCAAGAAATTGGCGTGCGAGTATGGCTGCAAAAAGAAGGACTCAACAGGCTACGAGTGCATATGTAAACTCGGTTATACTCTTAAAAACGACGGCAAGACATGTGAAGGTGAGTGAACATCTAAGATCACTGTTCCTTTTTTTCAGTAAACTATTGACGATGACGTCGATTTCTTTGCCACTAACCTTTCCACTGTAATTAGTTATTAATAAGCTACCATGAGTTGCCCATTTAAATTACAGTAAACAAAAGGTGTGGTTTACACGGCCGAATGAGATTGCTCTTTGTCCAATATCTAGTATCATTGCTGTATTTGTCAACATAGTCTTTTTAGTTGTACTCTGCGAATTCATTTTGTAGACGTGGATGAGTGTTTGACGAATAAAGGTGGCTGTGAACACACTTGCATGAACTTCGACGGTGGCTTCAACTGTAGCTGCAACGTCGGCTTCCAACTTATGAAAGACAAGACACATTGCAAACGTAAATATTGCACTGTTAAGTCTTATTTGTAGCCATCCGTCAGACGTTGAAATATTGTTTGCTTGCAAATATGTTATGCTACAAATTCTGCAAGTTCATTATGTTCAATGTACTCAACAGGAAGAAAGGGGTTTTCGTCTGAGCGTGATTATGGTACGTTTCTAGTAGAATATAATAATACCTGTTAGCTTGCTTACGTCATGCCGAAACTATTTTTTCTACAAATCTGTACGACTGTTGCGGATGCCCGTGACATTAACATATGTTTTTGTAACACATTCAATGTGTAACTGAGGTCACAATGTTTGTTGTTACAATATAATTGGCCATAAAAGTGACATTTATAATCTACATCAGTTGTTGTCTGAATAAATTCAACACAATAATTACTGTGTATACCGCAGCAACAACGTGGCAATCTTAACATTAGCCTATACACTGCCCAAACCATATCCACTTACAAATACGTGTTATCTGCAGCGTGTTTGAGCGGTACGTGGGGCAAGGATTGTCTGCGTGACTGCAACTGTCGTAACAGCGATACTGAATGTAACGAGATGACCGGCTGTACTGACTGTCCGCCCGGCTTCACGGGCGGGGACTGTCGCGACGACGAAGACGAGTGTATTCACAAGCCATGTGATGATCATGCTAACTGCACCAACACCTTCGGCACCTTCAAATGTGTCTGTCATGCCGGGTACACGCAGAACGACTCCACTACTTGTCAAGGTGAGCAAGTATTTCATAACAACATGACAGCATATTTACGGACGCTAGCCATATCAAGGTCGAAATTTCATTTGTGTTAATTTGAATGGCGTGTTTAGAACTGTTTTTCGACACATAGTTATGTAAATTCGCTTTCACATCTTGTGCCATTTCGAAGCAAAAACAGTTGCTTTCACTAATAGTAATACTTTTAATAATAACTTTATTTCATTAGCAAACGTAGAGGCTGAAACGATATATTACAACTAATAAAACAATTAAATATTAAATAAAGTAGATTAGTGAAACTACATATGATTGTGGCTGATTGATTCCCATAGAACTAGAGTTATTGATCGAATAACCAGGTCTGCCAGAGGATGAAGTGTAGCCTGCTATACGCCTTTATTAGAGGCGTTCTCTAAAACGGAAGACACCGGATCTTGACACATGGGTCGCGACCCAAAGTTGGATCGCCAAGTAATTTTGAGTGGGTCGTCACTTACTTCATTATTCCGCTTGCCTAAACCAGATACACGCGAGGCCAATAATACATGCGAATATTGCATTACTTTGATGTAGGCCTATCCTTTGATTCTATCCACGAACCATTTCTATTTTACGCGACATTGTTATGGCATAAATTGTCCGTCTCGCACGCATCTGGTGTGGGTATGTCATATTGTGCTTGATACCGGTAAAAATGCGTCATGAGCGCATTTGGCGACAATCGGTGCCGCTTTCGAATAATATCATATGGAAGCCTTCCGAATAAACTTTCACAATTTAAAACTCGCTTTAATTGGCATGTCCATGCATACCATAATACTTACCGTATACCGGATTGTATGTTTCAGTATTGTCGCACTCATAAAATACATTTGCGTAAATCGTAAATTAAATGCCAATAATGTCGAAATCGTACGATATATTCCCCCCCTCTCTCTCTCTCTATATATATATATTTCTTTTAGATTTTCAATAAATGAATAAACGACGCAAATGTGGCAATAACTTCATCTGGTTTAATAAATGTTGTAATTTATTTATTCGGTGCATTTTAATGTGTTTGTCATATTTAACGCAAGTTTTAAACTATTAAGACATGGGTTGAAAAACATGTTCTGAATTTGGATGACGGCCAGAAATGTTAACAAAGGCACACATAACATATCGTGAATGTTCGTGAAAATATATTTATTAATTTTTGTTATCTGGTTAAATGTAATGCGTATTATATTCAATTCCCGTTGCAGCTTTTTGTGATGACAAGTATTGCAAGTATTGGTAATATTTGTGTAGATTTGTTCTTGTTTCTATGTAATGTTATGAAATGTATTTCATGCCTGAAATGCATCAGGTTTTCGATTGTAGACTTGGATGAATGCGACAGTGATCCGTGCATGAACGGCGCCGAATGCAAGAACAGGAACAATAAATATTCGTGCATGTGCTTGGATGGATACAGCGGCGGAAACTGCGAAACAGGTCAGCAAAACAATGCGGACTATTACTGCATGTTTTAAAATTATATATATATATATACACACACACATATATATGTATGTATATATATATGTATATATATATATATATATTGCTCACTGTTTCTGTTATTGTATACATCAAACTAGCTGCGGCCATTATGACTGTACCTGCAGTATACTAATTAATTATAGTAATAGTAATAGCCCGACAGAAGACCCCGAAAACAGGAGATAATTTTAGGGTAGTATGTTCAATGGATATATAAGCCTAATAACTACTAGCGCCATCAAACGTTGGATGACTTCAGTAACTGGCCCATGTCATAGCAAAATATATAAAAAACTCATTACAATATATGTTTTACTGTTCATTAGTGGACACTTTTGTGTACAGTAAGCATCTGCGCTTTGTGAGTTCATCATGCAAGTCTCTATGCGCGCAGATATGCTTTTAATAAATACCAAGCTCACTAATTCGTCCGCCACTATTTCCAAATCAATGGAGTCGATGGTGTTCTTGTTGAGATGGCATAATTGTTTGTGTGGAGCTGTCGTCCAGAATTTTATTTTGATGAGAGCATGCCTTAAAACGACCTTTCTTTGGAATAGGGTGTGGTTGGCAAACACATTACAGATTCCACCATTCTCGCGTAGAACGGCAGCTACTCCAAAAAAATTATCTCTTTTTTCTGTGACTGCGGAAAGAGTAGGCAACAACCGTGGAACAACTGTCGCCTCGCTGTTGAAGATGTCGGGTGGAGTTCTCGAAATGCCGCATTTATGGCGATCTTGAGCAGAGCAGATTGGCCATGGCCCACCATCGTTACGTCGCCCATGTCATACTTGCATTATATACAAAAAAACTCTTGTTGAGCAGCTCCTGATGGTTCCGATGAGTAGTAAACATCAAGGTCGTTGAGCACGCTGAAGTGTTGTCTACCCGTTTTCATCTTGTTGGTAAAATAGCCTAGCAGTTATCTTCGAGTGTAGCTGTGACAGCTTCCAAGTTGACAGACAGTGTCTCCGGGTCTGATTATCATGCTTCGCTTTCTTCTTCCCTATGGGGTGCACCGGTTCATCGATGAATTCCTCTCTTGCCGAATCTTGGAAATCCTCCTTATTGCCGTTACTGGGCTCGCCATATTCAGCTGACACTTCATAGTCACCACCGTCAGGCCGTGCCCGTTCCAGCTCCTGGCTTCATAAACAATCCCTTTGCCGTTTTAAGGTAAATAGCAGCTACTCGGCCCATTCCGTATATAATTACTATGTTCTTACTCACAGTTGGAATGGCGTCCGCAACAGCCCTCACCATCAAGACACACACACTAATGTCGACGTGCAAAAATGGCTTTTAACGTACTGGGGCATACCCAGGATTTATATATTTGTGGGTTTCCAAACTGGCATCACCCTTATATTGCAGGCCCGTAGCGTGGATGAACTTCGGGGGTGCGTTTTCACGGAAAGCATTTCTTTGAACTTGCGGCAAGTGTAAAAAGTTTCAGGCAAAGCCTCAGCGCTTACTTATCGGACTGCCATCGAAAGACGGGTGGCGGTGGGGATGCTGTTGGATATTGTTTGCGGTGACGTTCCGCCCATAGTATCCCAGTATTTTCATATGGAACATACAAGACGCGGGAATTTTGGTTACGCCCCTAAACTACATGTTGTTCCGAACCTACACCCTCTGGGCACTTCCCATAAATCGCTGTGCCCAAATGAACGTATTTGAAATATCATAATCTGGGTAGGAATTAGCTATATCATCTAAAACCGATCAGAACCATACTAAGTTAGGTCTTTGCAGTTACGCGAATTAAATAATGTCCATATGAAGACAGCCACACGTGGGCTGCGTTCTACGACTATACTGTCAAGAGTCTTCGTCGTAGTTGAGTCCCACCCTTATTGCAGCGGATGCCGGGTAGGCCGCCCGAAATTTATGTCGAGACCGGGTCGATACGACGCATTTGTGTGTGTATATATATATATATATTGTATGTATATATATACAGCTGTATATCTATTCAGTAGAGCACATCGCATATACTAAACTAGTTACCTAACAAACCAATATTATTGTTCTCCATCGCAAATATGTGGCATTTCCAGATATTAACGAATGTGCCAGCGAACCGTGTCAACACAACGGCAACTGCACGGACCTCACCAATAAATACCGTTGCATCTGCGAGCGGGGATACACCGGCAAGAACTGTGAGGCTGGTTAGTAGTTTTGCTATGTCCGCTCTTCGCTCGCTACAGAACCTAAGCTAGTCGCAAATGTGTAGTATTTTTACGCCATATTCCGTCAAATAAAAAGGTATATTACGTAGGAAGTTTCATAAAAAAGAGAACAACTACAGGCCGCGTTAGCATAACACAACTCCAGAAATGTAACAGTTGTACATTTGTTAAATGCTTACATTATTGTGTGAATAATATATACAATCTAGATATAAAGAGCGAAGTTACTAAAGTTTTATGATTGATACATTTTGAATTTTAAAATGTGAATGTCAGCTCAAAAGTGTATTAATGCTACATATCGTAACTACTCAATATACGTATTTCGATGACATTTTTGGAAGCTTCACAAACAGAATAAACACTTAAGTTATTGTGGATATTTAGGTTAAGATTTTCACACTGTTTAATTAAGTGAAAGTCACCATTTATTTCTTTTGTTAACGTCACCAGTTGTGATAATGTTCATTATGATATCTTTTCTGAACAGAGTCAAATGAATAATTTATGTAGCATAAGTATACAATGTATTGTGTGTGTGTATGACAGAGATCACCATCTGCGACAGCGATCCGTGCACGAACAACGGCAAATGCGTTCAGAAGAATGGCGACTACCTTTGTGATTGCGCCGCTGGCTACTCGGGACTCAACTGTGAATCAAGTTGGTGTTTCTGTCTTTCCTGCTAGTAGTAATTACAATACCTTTTTATGAGATTTTGTATTCCCTTTTTTATGCGCGGTCACCATATCAAAGCCCCAAGGTGATTTTGGGTATTTGTCATAATCTGAAATACGAATAAATGACCCCTATTGGTCATAACAATAACTAAAATAGTAAAAGCAATTGCTGCCTACACCTAACAACAAATGTGTGGATTACAACACTGTTTTATCGTGGTATAGGAACCAATACAATTCCACGGTTGCATCTTCAGGTGCAGCCGTTTTACATATTGAGTCCTCCTCAAGATGTTTACCCTTCTGCCTCCCTGAATAAAATCCGAAAAATATAAGTATACGACACCATAGATGCATCCTTTCCCAATATGCAACACGCCTTTTGTTGAGTGAGTTGCAATCGGATGCTTGACGGCAATGCGATTGATCGACAAAGTAGTTATTTATCACCAAACATCGAGTTATTCACACGTCTTAATAATAGGTTTCTTGCATAAGTAATATGTCCTACTGCACTTTGGAATTTGTTGTGCGTTGCTACTTCCTTCAGTCGAGGCGCCGTCTTACCCTCTTTTGAGGTGAGGTCGTTTAATAAGAAAAGCTTATTATGCATGTCTCAAACAAAACGAAACGTACGGTTTGTTTTTGCATCAAAGAGCGATATTTTGATGCTATAATCCAGTAATGAAACAATGACAAAGCATTCAGAACTACGAATAATTAAAACGTAAGCAGCAATTTCAGTAATGTATTTACTTGCATTAAAGCACGAACCCACCGGTGTTATTCCTTACAACTGTTTCAACTGCGTTCTTGTAGACATCAACGAGTGTAAGAGTAATCCGTGTGTGAACGGCGGAACTTGTGAAGACAAGGTGAACGAGTTTGTCTGCAAGTGCACCGACGGATACACAGGTTCCACCTGCGAAAAAGGTACATCCTCCTCGCGGCATCGCCTTAGATCACCAATCGGTAGTTTGTATCGTTGGAATGATAGCAGAAGAGTTACAATACAATAAGTGACCAGATTGTTTACTAGGTTATCTTGTCGGCCAACCATTAACATTAGTATAAATGTGCATTTACGTGAACGTGCTTGTTTCATTTATGATACAACGGTACACTTCACAGCCCGAAAAAATGTGAAGTCGCAAACAAAAGTAATTTACTAAACAAGCAAAAAATGGCTGCTCTCCGGATAGCACCACACACACCCATACCTACAAGACGGTTTAACAACGGTTTCATACCTTTGTTTTAACGAACACCTGAGGGGTAACATGGCTACGAGTTAATGTATCTAACCATAAACGGGGTGCCGCATGCATGTGGTTTTACGGGCGCCGAACGTTCGAAAGAAAAGTAACGCTATTGTTTTTAAAATTCCCTGGGATGTAAGGGTTGTCACAAATGGAAGGGTGAATGTAATGTTCGCAACATAAAGCGTACCGTGCAACAATTAGCAAACGCGCGCGCAGGGGAACACGTAAAATGGAGGCCTCTGTCATAAGAAGCGTCTCGAACGATTACAGCGAATTACAGTGGTTACCAAATGGTTCCCAGAAAAGTTAAGATGGCGTTTAGAAGAAGAGGTTTGCCAGGGAGTAAGTGTAACACGCTTTGAATACTCATAAGTATTCACTGCGCTATATTATAAGAACTTACCTTGTTTACTCTACATTTACATATAGTTTGCATCCAATATGTATCAGATGATACTCACTGTGATAACCGACATAATTTTAGTTGCTGTCCCCCGGCTTTTGATTTGGACGTATTCAACATCATCATGAAAGTTTATTGTTAAACTTGAGCGCGTATCTAGTAACAAGTTACGCATGTCATCCAACGTTCGTTTTAGATTTGATATCAACGTTGCCGGTTACGGAGATAGCACGACTCACGATAGAGGTGAAACTGACGACGGAAACGTTTACACCAATACTGAAAAATAAAAGTTCAACTGCATACGAAAAACTGAAGAAGAAAGTTGTTGTCGCGGTAAGTGACAACATCTACAGTAGATTGGAAGACCCTATGCAGGGTATGTGTTGCAATGTGCTTAAACCTATTTGCTTTGACCGCACTTGTAACACAGCAGTGTGCGAATAGCCTTAGCATTAAGTGTGTGCTTGTTGAAAAGAATAAGAAAGGTTAAATTCTATCTACGGCGAACGTCAAACACACACACACACACACACACACACACACACACACACACACACACACACACACACACACACACACACACACACACACACACACACACACACACACACACACACACACACACACACACACACACACACACACACATATATGTGTGTGTATGTATGTATGTGTGTGTGTGTGTGTGTGTGTGTGTGTGTGTGTGTGTGTGTGTGTGTGTGTGTGTGTGTGTGTGTGTGTGTGTGTGTCTGTGTGTGTGTGTGTGTGTGTGTGTGTGTGTGTGTGTGTGTGTGTGTGTGTGTGTGTGTGTGTGTGTGTGTGTGTGTGTGTGTGTGTGTGTGTGTGTTGTGAAAACAAGCTGATTCTGATATTGTATATTTCAGCTGACAGCGATCATCGACGAGAAGTTGGGGAAAGGGAAATACCAAATTACTGACGTAACCTTCAGGTAAATTACACGCATACCACGAGCACTACCTGTTAATATGTGTCCCAAGCAATAATGATATTCTAGTTAACATTTCGACAAACAATCTTCGTAATGAATGTGTTATCTTCGAAATGCACACATTTCCGTTTCTCCATATCAAATGATTATCTAGATGTATTACGTTATCAGATTTATCGGTCCTTTTGTGTTTATTATTGTCTTTCCATTTTTTTATTGCGATCTGTATTCATTTATATTTCCTCGTCAACTATTATATTGTTCCCAGTGTGGGCAGCATTAGCATTAACTGTCACCTTGATTACAGTGCCGACAGTATACTATCTCTGTGCTTCCCATAGTGATCAACTATGACTGTGTGGAGAGTGTTGTGATCAACTATGACTTGTTTCCAGTGTGGAGAGTGTTGTGATCAACTATGACTTTGTTTCCAGTGTGGAGAGTGTTGTGATCAACTATGACTTTGTTTCCAGTGTGGAGAATGTTGTGATCAACTATGACTTGTTTCCAGTGTGGAGAGTGTTTTGATCAACTATGACTTTGTTTCCAGTGTGTAGAGTGTTGTGATCAACTATGACTTGTTTCCAGTGTGGAGAGTGTTGTGATCAACTACGACTTTGTTTCCAGTGTGGAGAGTGTTGTGATCAACTATGACTTTGTTTCCAGTATGGATAGTGTTGTGATCAACTATAACTTTGTTTCCAGTGTGGAGAGTGTTGTGATCAACTATGACTTTGTTTCCAGTGTGGAGAGTGTTGTGATCAACTATGACTTGTTTCCAGTGTGGAGAGTGTTTTGATCAACTATGACTTTGTTTCCAGTGTGGAGAGTGTTGTGATCAACTATGACTTGTTTCCAGTGTGGAGAGTGTTGTGATCAACTATGACTTTGTTTCCAGTGTGGAGAGTGTTGTGATCAACTATGACATTGTTTCCAGTGTGGAGAGTGTTGTGATCAACTATGACTTTGTTTCCAGTGTGGAGAGTGTTGTGATCAACTATGACTTGTTTCCAGTGTGGAGAGTGTTGTGATCAACTATGACTTTGTTTCCACTGTGGAGAGTGTTGTGATCAACTATGACTTTGTTTCCAATGTATAAAGTGTAGTGATCAACTATCACTTTGTTGCCAGTGTGGAGAATGTTGTGATCAACTATGACTTTGTTTCCAGTGTGGAGAGTGTTAGGATCAACTATGACTTTGTTTCCAATGTGTAAAGTGTAGTGATCAACTATGACTTTGTTTCCAGTGTGGAGAGTGTTGCGATCAACTATGACTTTGTTTCCAGTGTGGAGAGTGTTGTGATCAACTATGACTTTGTTTCCAATGTGTAAAGTGTAATGATCAACTATGCCTTGTTTCCAGTGTGGAGAGTGTTGTGATCAACTATGACTTTGTTTCCAATGTGTAAAGTGTAGTGATCAACTATGCCTTGTTTCCAGTGTGGAGAGTGTTGTGATCAACTATGACTTTGTTTCCAGTGTGGAGAGTGTTGTGATCAACTATGACTTTGTTTCCAGTGTGGAGAGTGTTGTGATCAACTATGACTTTGTTTCCAGTGTGGAGAGTGTCGTGATAAACTATGACTTTGTTTCCAATGTGTAAAGTGTAGTGATCAACTATGACTTTGTTTCCAGTGGGGAGAGTGTTGTGATCAATTATGACTTTGTTTCCAATCAACGCAATGTTGCGATCAACTATGACTTTGTTTCCAGTAACGGCAGTGTTGTGATCAACTATGACTTTGTTTCCAGTGAAGGCAGTGTTGTGGTCAAGTATGATATTAAAATGCCACAGAAGGATGTTTCTGTTATGGACTCTGTCGTTACGGCCATCAAAGAAACCAATGGCTCGTTTAGCAAATTGGGAGTTGGCTCAGTGACAAAGACAGGTAAAATCGAACAATTTGTTTTATTTAAACATGTTATATTTAATCTATGCAGGACTTTTGTTTTTGTCAAAAGAATAAATTGTGTATAGACGATAAACAAGTGACCGATAGATTCAACGTCATCTATGAAAATATAATCGCTATAATTATAAATTTATGTATTGCACTTCTTTGTATGGCATTTTATACACACCAGTTTGTTTATGCGGATTACATTTTTCAAAGGGTAATATACGTACAATGTGAACAAATGTAATGCGATTATTTGACCATGATTAGGTCATATAAAAACAATCTCATCTTAAATCATATGCACATATTAATTCGGTATGATTATGTCATGTATCGCTGCACTAGTATCTTACTTTATATATAGCTACACACTGCATCAAACAGGATTATGACAATAATGTTTACGCTGGAATCACTATTACTTGGTGTTTACTTGGTACTTAGACCTGAAGACAATTCCATACTACGGACGATTCCGGGTGCCAGATTTGAAGTACACAGCCAGCCTTAAAGACAACAGAACAGATGACTACATAACATTGGCAGCAAATGTTTCGGACGAGGTGCGGATATCAGACCGTTATTACATACATCATGACAATAGTTACACACACCTTGTTCCTTTTTTGGTATAACATACGTTATTGTATTTGGCAAAGCAGTTTCAGAATATCTTATAGCAGGATTCTAGGGAATATTAACATGGGACCAATGTTCAGCTGTTTTTACACATAGTTAAGCGTAAGTTCCTGATCGTTCTCCTCTCATGTTAATCAACGCACTCTATCTCTTCGAACAAGTTGACCATCCAAACGTAATTCAGCGAACAGAAAATAAATCAAGAATATAATTGTACCGTTATATGTTTTCAAAAGTTTCATTAAGGAATAGCATCACAGTTATCAGCGAAGGTAACGTATGTTTCCATACGAAACGAAAAAAATGGCAAACGGAAGAAAAACATCATGACTATTCAGAATCCAATCAATGCCAATCGATTCGAATGGTTTACAATTCAACAATTATTGCGAAACGTGTGCGTTCATAAAAGTTTATTTTTAGATTACACAACTTCACTTTGATAATACAGTAAAACCCTTAGCTTCATGACGTTCTTGAGAGGCCGTGTTCTAGCGTGTGTTTTGCATTGCACTTGTCATAAACCGGTTTTTTTTTTTTATAGCTCACACGGATATACAAACAAAGTGACTATGTTCGCTCAAAGCTGATCGGTGTCACTGACATAAAGTTCACGTACGTACGAATTGTCTCCTTTTATCAACAAATGAGGCCGTAATCCCGAACAGTTTGATGTCTCAAAATAAACTAAATACTGTTGAAGGATTGTTTTTAATAATTGTATTGGTATTGTATAGGTTTTGGGTTAGTTTGTATTAGAATGTATTGTAATGAAAGAGTTAAAATTAAATTAATTGTATATGATTTAATTTGACACTGTAGCATCCAGTGACGCTGCCTTGCTACGTGTTTTATGATGGTACACCAAACATACAAATGCACATCTGTTTCATGTGAGTTCAAACTCAATAACTACTGACGGCATCTGTGTCGAATATCAAATGATTTCAACACAAAGTAAATACATTTTCTCTTCAGGAGCGTTGATGTTTTGAATAAATATCAACGCCGTGTTTCATCAACAATGTGTATTGTTTGATGTGTAACAGGGAGGGCAGCGTCGTTGTCGACTTTACTCTCTGGGTGGATGATTCCATCGAGGACATGGATCAGCTGAGAAAAATCCTCGCTAATCAGACAGACTTTCAGATAGGTGGAGTTGACGTGGATAGGACCAGCATCAGGATTTCTGGTGAGTTATCTTTTCCGTTCCGTTGACGTTCGCGTCATACACACAATTATTACGTCACACAATATATTCACATAACTTCTTCTCTACCCGTTTTTAAACTATGTATTCCTCACATTTTATAATATGAAATATGTTTCGTGTTAAATTTTATTTCGCAGAATGCAAAGCACGTAACTAATTAACTTAACTCTATAATTGAGTGTTGATAACGAAACTATTATATAAAATGTTGTTATGTTGTTTTGTTATGTCGAAAATTATTTTGTCTCCAACTGTGCTATTAAGTAATGGTGTTAACGTTTACACTGTCCTGTTTCAGATACTCCGCTAGGTGGCAAAGGTAAATATATGTTTATCGCATCTTGCATTGGACACAGACTTGCCGGGGAGGGGGGGGGGGGGGGTAAATAAATACGTGAGAATACCATACTTTATTACAGGGCTGTAAGGTAATTACATTCCTCGTAATGAACTGTGTTTGATTTTAATAAAGAATATTGATTTAATTGACGGATTCAGTACGTCGCGGTTTGCCTACGTCATGACCAAATTATGCGCGTGGCCGTTTTTTAAAACGTTGCCTTGTCAGAAAAGTTGATAACAGTAATACAATTATTGTTAGCTTAATTTGTACATTTATAAAGTATAATGTCGTTATCACAATATCACCAGATTTCCCGTGGCTGCCTGTGGTCCTCGGCACGGTCCTATCCGTCGTTCTCCTGGTCCTTGTCGTCATTCTCGTCATCTTCACCGTGCGCAAGGTCAGAGAAGCCAAGGCACTCCGCCGAGGGTCCTCGGATGAAGATGAAGTCAGTGTTCCCTACAGGTACTGATTGACTGCCCATCATCACATAATAATAATCATCATCATCACATAAGTTAGTATTGTTATTACAACTACATTATACTATAATTGCTAGTAATATAATTGTTGTTATTATTATACTGCTAGTGCTACTACTGCTGCTGCAGCTTTTTATACTTGTGTTGTTGCTGCTGCTGCTACTGTTGCTGCTGCATTGAATCAACAGCAGCAACAACATCAACAACAATACTCCGGGAAACTTTACTACAAATGTGTGTTGATAGTGGCAACCAAAATATTTTCAAATAATATAATTATTACTACACTTTCTTGTTATTATCACTGATACGTAAACCATCATCAGTACCGTATTCGCTGTCATGATTATTAATGTTTTAATTTTCAGTACTGTCGTCAGAATAGTTATTCTTATCACACTCGTCAATAACATGAAACCGTTTTTTATCAAGCGAAATAAAAACATTATATCAATATCACAACTTAGAACAGAATGTTGATATGTCACCATTGTAGAGCGGGAGTCTAGATCTATTAGCTATGTTAGCGACAGAACGAACATCATCCGTGTGAACGCGTGTCGTCTTCTTGCAGTCCGACCGCAATGAATCGACAGATGCTGTGGCAGGATGGTAAGCCTTCGATGCCTGCCGCTGACCCAGACGCCATACAACGGGACAAGTACGAACGTCAAAGAATGACCATGATCAACAGAGCCATGAGCAAAGTAGCAAACATAGTGAGTTATTGTTTATGTCCTTCTAATTTGTCTCAGTTGTATTTTCGTCTCTCCACAATGATTAATGATCGTGAAACTGACATAATAATCAACACTACGCGCGCCAGTTCTTCACGCAGTGCTTTTCCAACAATGTTTTTATTGTAATGTGCATTGCATTATTGCAGAGTGTGATATTTGTCAGATCAATCTTTCCTCCATGCAGGTACCACGTAAACAACGTTGTCCTACATTTTGTCTCAAAGAAAATTATTTGTCTGAATGACCGACAGATGACCATGTGCGTAAGCCATTTAGAAAGTTTGGCCGACCTAGATGCTAGGCATTAGATCGTGTCATTGATAGGTCAGTTGCTGATGCACGATTTGTTGCAGGACTGGGGCATGATGCGAAACTTCGCACAACGCAACGCGGGCCGCCAAGGCGACATGCTTCATCGGAACGCTCCCCCCCAGCGAGGCAACGACGTCTGGGTGAGTTTCTCATCTAGTATCTGACTGAACACACAGGCTGTGTTGTATCGTAATCACAATTCAAGAAAGTTCACTTGCCAATACATTCACGGACATTTCGAAACATATCTGATATGCATGGCCTTATTTAGACAAACACGAAAACGACGTATGTATGGGCAATCCTGACAACTGAATAGCCGCAACTTCTCCCGACAAAATAATATATTACCATGATTGCGTTACTGAATCAAATAGGGCAGAGGTAACATTCGCATACATGTGTTCTATTTCATCGTGTGAGTACAATGTAATATTTTCATTATCGAATATGACCGTCAGGAATAAACAGAAGTATAAAGTAACAACGATGGCGATTATGACGATTATCGTGTTCATAATACAATTTGTACATGTACTTGAATAAGAAATATAATAATATTATTACAGAAATACGAACGACAATATACAATTTTGACTAAATGTTGAGAAACTATGAGGAATTAACATTACATTGTTTCAAAATATATTGTCCTGTTTTTCCCCAATGTAGTTACTTCTTCGCTTTTGTTGCTGTGGCTAATATCTAAGAGAAACTATTTAGTTGCGATGCACACGTGACACATGGTTCTGTTTATTCTGCAGTCATGGGAACAGGCTAAATGATCGATCAAGTGAACCCGACGTGATGAAATTACGGAAAACGACAACGACACTGCATCAAAAATTAAAGCGGAGACATGCGAAATATTCTGCACGGATCATCATGTTCCGATCACGTGATGTGCTTCACACGACGTGGTGTTCAAAATCGACCAAGTGAAACTGACTTGACGAAATTACTGAAAACGATAACGACACAGCATCGACAACGAAATATTCTGCACTGATCATCTCGTTCCGTTCACGTGACGCGCGTCACATGACACAGCGATAGCCAATGATCGGACACATACTGCATAGAAAGCAACTTCAATAATTAACGCTACGATGTTGTTGGTAGCAGGAATACTGGCGCGACAGTTATAATAGAGAGACTGTGCGGTACGTTATTTTCTAAGCGACAATGACGTTAGATACGTTGACGTCACACGTTGGCGTCACTAACATTGGAATAGCAGGCGCCAACGAGGCCATCGGTTGGACCAATATTCAACCGCAATGCGTAGCTTCGCACGGAATGTATTGCGGTACGACATCATGTTGATACCCTTCTCGAATTACCAAGACCTGACAATTTCGAATTGTGAAATGACAACGAATGTCGACCCAGTGGCGTGCCCGAACGTAGCTCACTTGACCGGGAATACCCGCTACTGTGGATATCGCATCATAACTAGAGTTATTCGAGGCACGGTATCAGGAATAACTGTACCAATCTATTATAGAAATATTCAGACAGCTTTGCAACTTAAACGTTTTATTTGCGTTCAATCCTTTACGAAATGTTTATTGTAAATATTTCCATTTTAGATGTCATTTCAGGATACGTTCCTAACATAATCGTGTGCTTTAATGGGTGTAATGGTATCACTGTGACTAGCATTTGTAAAAAGCATGTTGCATCGTTATAATTATTAGTTTACTAACATTGGGTCCTACCATATACTTAATTGCGTGGTGTTTGATATTTTAAATACTAATGGAATTTTACGGTTTACAACGTGTTAAATAACGGACCTGTGGGTTTAAATACAAATATACTTATTGATGTTACTTAAGCAATGTAAATGTTCACCATCACTTGAATGTGACTTAATGCATTTGATTGTTTCCCCGTCAGGCATTTGAACCGTTGTGTGAATCCAAGGCAAATACTACCTGTAATCGTATAATAGTTGGTGTTTACTTTATGTTATGACTTGCTGACACAAGTAGTACTTTGTAAAATAGTTTAAATATGAATGCATACTTACAGTGAATCCACTATATAAAATCAATAACATACCACTGTTACAAACGGACGTAGTTTCTGTGTCATGTGTATTAACGAAATCAACCAGTGATGTAAGTGCTTAGTTAATAATGTTGCATACTGCAAAGACACCGAACATGCAGAAAGTGTGTGTATAAGTGCATATATGTATGTATAACAATAAAATTGCATTACTAATATAATCGTCGTTTTCCTGTGATTCGTTTGTAATATGCAACTATTCAAAATACTATTGCGAACATGTTATTGTGACCATTGGAAATCGACCACATCGAATGCAGTGAAATGTTGTATACAATAATTCATTTTTTTTGTATTTTTATCAATAAAGATAACATGATACGTCATACAAATAGCGAGGTAAGTCCCTTCTTTGGCGCACTGGTACTGCAAAACGAGATGTATTTAATCCGTACTAGTTTGTTAAGATTACAATTTATAATATGAGCATCAAATCAGCAGAAGACCAATCCGTGATTAGATTCGCATGCCTTAAACGGGCTTTACACCAAGCAACGCCGTCGCCGCGACGAGGCGATTTTGACGTCATTAAGAAATGTCAAGGCTGAATGATATCGCTTGCAATATACATCGCAAGGGATATGGGTCGCATGTATACACGACGCCATGTAGTTGCTTGAGACGGGAAGTGTCACGTGACCACAAAGAGTCAAGTTCCGTTACTCATCAACGCAGCCATTATTTCTAGGGAAGTCTATTCTATTTCTAGATGTTGACTGCGATTGGACAGATTACATGCAACGAGGCGACGATCGTCTGGAAATAGAGCCAGTTCTATCGCAAGCGACGGCGTTGGGGAGATAGTATAAGTGCAGCAGAAGTTGTTAGCAATAGGCTATACATTGCCATCATTATTGATTTGTGAAGTTGTTGCTATTATAATAACATTAATTGCGGCTTTTGGTTCTAATGTGTAAAAATTTGGGCGAGTAATTTCTTTGCGCATGTAAGCAACGACAAACACATTATTAAAACAAATGTACAATTTCAATTTGTTCACCAGCATGAGAACCGACACTCACTTATCATTCACCAGGTGGCAGCATTATCAGTTTCATTGTAAAAGGGAACAATGACAAGTATACTATTGCTATTGCGCGTTAACATAGCTATTTATAACCGCATTATACCAGTACACTAAAAGCGCATCTTTTTATGCAGTCTGAATAGTTGATAACTAAACTATCAGTTATCACTAGAGCATAACCTGTGTACTTTATTCTACGGTCCAACTAAACACACCTCTCAAAGTATCTAACCATATTCCGCTTGACGTAAGCTGACTATAAGGCCATAATCTTAATGTATGATGTGGCGCATGTCTCACTATGGCATTATTGTGTAAATGCCGATAACTGCATGGTAACACTAAACAGTTTAGTGTGAATGCGACATGCGTTACTTGCGCATAACCCTGAAGGGTGCAATATGCGCATCTTCGAATGATAACAATACATCCAATATAGGGGATTCGTTATATATGCATCTACAGTTATCAAAACTAATACAGGGAATTAATGCGAAACAAAAAATTGTATAACTTTGGTAAGAAAAACTGTAACGAACGAAATAATGTCATCGCTACAAGGTCGTGCTTGGTGTTTTTGATGGTAGACGAGGTGATTGAAAACATCCAATTGAGGAGATACTTTATACTCATTACCAAGGGTGGTCAAGCCAGGTTGGTATAGATGCAGTTCGGCGCAACACGGCTTGACGACTACTTGTGTATCTTGCACTCTGCTCTTCCACACATCCTGCCTAGCGTTGTATACGGTCTAAGACGAGTTCTTGAAAACGTTCCTCTACTTCAATCTGCTTGCAGCACATACGTGGTTTGGCAACAGATGCCGTGTCATGTGTGATCGTGTCATGCGACTACCACCTTCCCGCTTGTTGTCATCCTGTGCGTCACAAAGTGCCAATCAGTCTGTGCAGACTCTCCGCGAACTGTGGGTACAGGTGGTGCGTTGTTATTTTGCAGCAGTCAAGTAGAGCTGCGTACAACTTTATTGCATTATTTATTGATGTTCCGTTATTGCATTATTTATTGATGTTCCGTCCCACCCGACATTATATGCAACAGCAAGTTGTAAATATGCTGGGAAACACCTGTTTTAAGTCCACGAAGAAGGAATACAATGTAACAGAGCTGACATAGTGGTGTGACGCCCGGTCGCTGACAGAGCTATGTAATCCTGCTTTGTTGCGTCTGACACAAGTGAATCATGGTCATGGGTGGTGCTAGCTTCACCTCAGCCCGTCGTCAAGTTGTTCGAGCAAATAAATTACGTGGTTGCAGCACACAACATCGCGTCTAAGAAATACAAGTATTCATCGTCAGTTGCCTGTTAATCTAGTTAATTGTGTTCTCAATATATAAGTAGGTTAAAACGACGCATGTTGTGTTTGCAATACCTGCGCTTGGCATACAGGTAACGGGTTGTTCAGCATATAGCACATGTACGTGCACTCGGTAAATAAAGGTGTCCAAGTATACGTTTCCTAATGTAAACGAACGAAAATTCATAATCAATTCACCAGATGGTAATGCCAGATTATCGTTACGTTAATGTAAGCGGGATGGGAAAAACCATCTAATTGAGAAGGGAACTTTTAGTTGATGTCATCAGAGCCATAGTCGGTTCGTACCATTCTCGAACGGATTCAACATGGCGTAACCCGGTTTAAAGAATGCTGGTGTATCATGTTGATGTTCTCTGTAGTAGCTGTGTCAATCAGTTGGTGATTCTGTCCACGTTCATAAGTTTCAGGTAGTCCACTGTTTATTGCCGCAATCATGTAGGAATGGACTCAATTTGTCTGCCTTTGTGATAACAAAGTATTTCACTGCACGATATACGGCTCCAAACTACATCGTGTGCAAGAGGAAGTTACGCGGATGCAGGCAGACACCTGTTTCACGACCAGGAAGAAGGAACACAAAGCAGTAGAACGTGATAATGGCACACCCGTTCGCTGACAGCGCTATACTGTCAGACTTTATTGCCGTCTGAAGCAAGTGATTTATGGGAAATGCCAGCCCGTGCGTCACTTTGATATATTCGAGCAAATAAAAGATCTATACAACGCAGCACGGCAGTAACCTCGATGCGACGATTCATTCTTACATAAGATCAAGGCGGTTTTTACAACATATGAAATGGATATCGCCCGCAATAGGGGAACTGGGCCTAGTTGAAACACCGGTTTGTTAAATCATTTGGCAGAATTTTGAAATAGATTCACAGTAAACGTCACTCGTTACTTCTCGTGAGTAATAAGTACAGTATGTACATATACGTATGTACAATTTGTATGGAACCTGTAAGGTAAACAATAAACTAGGTGTATATATATGTATACACTCTATATAAATAACAAATGATCTAGCTGAATGGGGTCATTCAGCTAGATCATTCGTTATTTACATACTGATTGTTGTTAGCTATATATTGATGTTTGCTCTTCTAAAGCTATGACATGTAATAACACTGGATTTCAGTTCTGCTTTTTCCGTTTTGTCTAACGTCAATCGGTACAACTGGTACGCAGTTGAAACTTCTGTTTTAAGTAAACTGCTCGCCAGTTGCACCTGTTCTCCTGTATTTTTTGGTTTCTTAAAATTAATAAAACCTGCTAAGACCTAAAATCACAATATTGGACATACCCAAGCGAAGCAATTCGCTATATAGTTTGTGAAGAAAAAAAAAACGTATTGCAGTACATTCGTGTAATCTCCATCAAAGAAACTAGTGCCAGAATATGTGCTATCTTTGAAACCATGATTTCAACTATCCCCGTTATCCTTACATCATCGTACAAACGTACAATATATGTATAGGGAATAGGCCCTATTTTTGTGTCAGGATTGATGTGATTACTCATTAACACCGCCGTACCCTTTCTTATATGTGACTGAATTTATTACAAATTGAAGATTGCGGTAAGATGGAATTGTGCACTAACTAAAACATTGCAAGTCGGTCGGTCGGTCGGTCGGTCGGTCGGTCGGTCGGTCGGTCGGTCGGTCGGTCGGTCGGTCTGTATGTCTGTCGGTCTGTCTGCCGGTATGTCTGTCGGTCTGCCGGTATGTCTGTCGGTCTGCCGGTATGTCTGTCGGTCTGTCGGTCTGTCGGTCTGTCGGTCTGTCGGTCTGTCGGTCTGTCGGTCTGTCTCAGTCTGTCTCGGTCTGTCTGTCGGTCTGTCTGCCGGTATGTCTGTCGGTCTGTCTGTCTGTCTGTCTGTCGGTCGGTCTGCCGGTATGTCTGTCTGTCTGTCTGTCGGTCTGTCTGTCTGTCTGTCTGTCTGTCTGTCGGTCGGTCTGTCTGTCTGTCTGTCTGTCTGTCGGTCGGTCGGTCGGTCGGTCGGTCGGTCGGTCGGTCGGTCGGTCGGTCGGTCGGTCGGTCTGTCGGTCTGTCGGTCTGTCGGTCTGTCTGTCGGTCTGTCGGTCGGTCTGTCGGTTGGTCGGTCGGTCGGTCGGTCGGTCGGTCGGTCGGTCGGTCGGTCGGTCGGTCGGCACAATCTGAAACGCAGTTAAAATGGATGTATATACACCATTGAAACAGACATGTTGTTTCTTATTATATATCAGTTACAAATTGAGACAACCGTGTTGCAAACGTACGTTTAGCTACGAATCTTCAGAGCATTCGTAACAAGTATTCGTTACAAGTGGAATCCATTCGTTTTTGTTGAAATATAATTGTTACTAACACAACACCGTTAATGTAAACTGTATATGGTACAATAAACTCGCTAATACGGTCACCTCGACATTCAGGGCACTTTCGCCAGTCCCGAAGGTGACCTCAATAGTGAGTTTCCAGTGTGCGAGATGTCTCCGTGTCCTGAGTGGATTCGTAAATAATGTGTTACTGCACAGGTAGGATTTACTCCGCACAGCAGCGCTTCTTTTTTATTAAGCGTCTTGTTTACTTCTTGGTCTTTTCATGTGCAGTAAATGTCGTGGAACGGGGTCACGCCTCGCTGACAACACAAAGCACAACACTTTAAAGGCCTCATTCCAGATATGTTTCTGTTTGGGCCAGTCCGTCACACCGTCATACTTCTTAAGAAATAGAACGAAGGATTGTCGGAAAAGGTAAAGGTAAGTTTGTATAGATCACATGATTAAGGCATTAGGAAATCTCACGGAACTGAAAACGGAAGCACCATATTAAGAGTTTCAGGGCAAAACGGAAACATCATATGAAGAGTTTCAGGGCAAAACGCGATAAACGCCAAAATGACTTTATCTCAAAACGAAGAAAATGGATATATCGCGTTTTGCCCTGAAACCCTTCACGTATACTTTCGGGAAGCATTCAACCACGCTGCAATTACTGCGCGAAGACCATTCCACCACTATATGTAGCCGCAATGATCTTTGTTTATATAATATTGTATAAACTTGCATGACATTGATTGCATGCTGTCAGATAACTTGTTGTATAGTGTCAAGAACCGCCAGGTGAAACGGCCTTGCTAATAAATATCCGGGTTCTGATATAAATCAGAAGGGAAGTAGTTATACATAATTAAAGAATTTTCCAAATTTATTGACCCATCTTTCAAACAACAAAATACAGCGATTCTTCAAGTAAGACTCGTCAGCCTCCCTAATCTCTTATCATACAAAGTCTTACGTACATACATCTCTATCATAACATTTGATAGGTACACAAGGATTGACCAGTTCTTCAATCCTATGCTATTTCACCAAAAGATTCTATAATATAATCGCCATATAGGCACAACAAATTCAACACCTTACGGCTGTCTGCGTGGCACTCGCAATGTAGAGCTATGAGAACATAATGTTTATAATGAACGATACCACCTTTCGTCATCACCGTCAACTTGAGGAGAATTTGTTCCTCAGCAGTCGTGCGAAGTAGTTCTCACTTGGTTCGTCGGGAATTCCTTTTTCGGGTGTGAATTCTCCATTGTCGCGTAAGCCGTCTACTCTCGCACTGTTGTTACACGAGGTGTTACTCGGCGTCTACCGCCCTCGAGTACACTTTGTCAGACTTCACCCCGCCCCGACACTACAATAAATGATAACTATGATACTAAAATATTCTTATTCCTTGACGTGTAACCTACACCCTTCATATCATATGTGTTTCCACCGACACCACATACAATCATAGCACCTACACACAAACATATGTACCTAATGTTCGTCATAAATATATACATATCCGGACATTCACAGTATTGCATAACTACTGCATAGCCATCAATGGCCTACACGGCAACCCTAATTCTATTCAGCCAACCATAGCTTTACATTGTAACCCTAAATGCAGTCTTTCACTGACGCTACCAACCCATGTTAAGTTCTTAAAATTACAATCTTGACATATAGGAACAACGAGAACTGGTGTTTGCGGGGCCAACGTATTACTATTGAAATGACCAGCATTCTTCGATATGACCACTTAGTGCCAGGTGACCAGTGATCCGTATTCTATCTTCAAAACGTCATGTTTACAGCCGAATGGGCTGAACAGCTGACAGAGATAAGCCAAGGTTTGTGAGTGTGCCGTATCATCTGATCAGGGTGTTACTAGGCCCCGAGACAGGACGTGCAGTTAACTGAATGCAGTGGACTTAACAACCTATGTCCAGATCATTGATAATAGTAATATTTTGTTTGGCTGTTAAGTGTATAATTTTAACACAATATGTTTTTGAAAAGAGGAATCTTCCGATTTTCATAGGAAACCATTAAATACTTATGCAAGCGACTTTGTAGTAACCGTATTTACATAACGCCACAGCTTATGTTACCCCACTACAGGCTGTATAACGTTGTATTTGTCATTCCCTACGAACCATTATCAAAATAATCAGAAAGATCTCAAAAAATTTACTTTGGAATGAAGACCAAATCAACAGGCAGAGTGTTAAATATGTTATGTATTGGTCCAGTTTACATTAAATGCCGCAAAACTGCATTCTACAAGTCGACTAGATGTACAACACATTTGAATAAGGAAACCTCCATTTTGCAAAATAACTGACGGGATGATAGCCCTCACTTTGATCTCAACGCGCAGTTGAGTCACAAACGACGGCATTTCGGATAACTATCACACGGAAACCGCAACAATTTCAATAACAATCAGTTTGTATGTTGCGCTCCGCTACGCTCCGATGGTGCACTGTGCATGGGCGGTACAGGGTGCTTTAAAGGGGGTGTTATTGATTGACACATTATATGTGTTGCTTTGTTGAGAACGTTACACACGCGTCGCTAAAGGAGAAAACAAATAGAACAACGGTGTTGATGTTCCGTACACTGGCCTAGTTGAGGAGGAATTACGTCAACGTTCCGGCCATTCACCAGTTAAATATGATTTACTTCACTTATGATTTATGATATGTCAATGTAAGTGTTACACGTTACAATCAGGCACATGTGGTTCGTAAATTGGTGGTAGCTTAGACTGTGTTTTAATTCATGAAGAATGTGACGCTGTGATTTTCTTATCTCGGTACTATTATATCATGTCATTATATAATTCAATTCTGGCGATTCAATGTAATCTTCTGTCGTGTACATTCTGTAGTTTTTGGGTCAGAAAGATGATAATAATAACAACCTGTTTCTCCACTGCATTTTCGCAGGCAAAATAATGTGTGACCAACCCTGCTACCCTTGCCCCTCTTTCCGAAATAATGTGTGACCAACCCTGCTACCCATGCCCCTCTTTCCGAAATAATGTGTGACCAACCCTGCTACCCATGCCCCTCTTTCAGAAATAATGTGTGACCAACCCTGCTACCCATGCCCCTCTTTCAGAAATAATGTGTGACCAACCCTGCTACCCATGCCCCTCTTTCAGAAATAATGTGTGACCAAACCTGCTACCCGTGCCCCTCTTTCAGAAATAATGTGTGATCAACCCTGCTACCCATGCCCCTCTTTCAGAAATAATGTGTGACCAACCCTGCTACCCATGCCCCTCTTTCAGAAATAATGTGTGACCAACCCTGCTACCCATGCCCCTCTTTCAGAAATAATGTGTGACCAACCCTGCTACCCATGCCCCTCTTTCAGAAATAATGTGTGACTAACCCTGCTACCCATGCCCCTCTTTCAGAAATAATGTGTGACCAACCCTGCTACCCGTGCCCCTCTTTCAGAAATAATGTGTGACCAACCCTGCTACCCATGCCCCTCTTTCAGAAATAATGTGTGACCAACCCTTCAACCCATGCCCCTCTTTCAGAAATAATGTGTGACCAACCCTGCTACCCATGCCCCTCTTTCAGAAATAATGTGTGACCAACCCTGCTACCCATGCCCCTCTTTCAGAAATAATGTGTGACCAACCCTGCTACCCGTGCCCCTCTTTCAGAAATAATGTGTGACCAACCCTGCTACCCGTGCCCCTCTTTCAGAAATAGTAGCTACGCCATCAGTGTATCATTCCTCTTTGAAAAATACTGTCGTTTTCAAAAAGACAGATCTGACAATTCCAAATCAGATTTGAATTGTTAACATAATTTATAAAGTAGATGTGAAGTAGATGTGAAGAGTCTGCTAAGATACACAATTACATTAAAATATATTGTCATCGTTTAAATCAAATGAATATTATAAAGCAGGACGATGTGACGCCGCCTGTGATGGTATAAATAGTCTTCACTGAAACTCTCTCATTATGTAACACGACGGGTTAGTTTAAATCAACTGTCGTTGATAACAATACGAAAAACAAATGGTGGTGTGGTGCTCATGTTCGCATACCCAACATAGCTTTACTGAAACTATGAAACTCAAGTACTTATTTTATATGTTCACTTACACGATGTGTAAATGGTATAACCGAGTTGTAGTATGAAATATATAATCTACAAGCGTCACGACGGGGGTTACGGACCTATTATGAAGTCACGGACCGACCGCAGATCGACGTACATACCTACATCGTAGTACGTACTTGGATTGGAGTACGGGGCGTACTACGTTTGGCGTACGAGATTTAACGAGATTGCCGTCCAGAGCTGTAAGCTCCAGACGGCATGCGGACAAGGAAGCGTTTGGCTTATCGAGAGTCCAACAATTTTCTACCTACATATTACCCGCCCTCGCCAGATAGCTGTCAATTTTATTTTTGATCATATTCACACTGCTAGCATTAACACAATCATCAGATAATTTGTTCCAGTCATGTATTGTCCTCTGAGAGAATGAGTACTTTCTCATATCCAACCTACGCTGTTAATTGACTAATGCTGCATTGTGCCCTCTGTTTATATTGCCTTCTTTCAGTTTGAAGAAAATATTTTTTATCAATATCCTAATAACCATTCAATATCTTAAAAACGTCTCTTTGGTCTCCTCGTAGTCTTCTGGTCTCTAATGTTGTCAACCCACATTCTACTAGGCGTCTTTCATAACCAAGATCTTTCAGTTCAGGAATCAGCTTAGTAGCTCTTTGTTGCATAATGTCTAGCTTATCTATGTCCTTCTTACGATATGGCCTCCTTGTATACCATATTCCAAATATGGCCTAACTATTGCTTTGTACAGTGGTACAATTAGCTGTTTCTTCTTATGTGTGATATTTCTCCTAACTAGCCCTAGTATTTGGTTATCCTTTAAAGCAGCAATTCCATATTGCTCCGAAACTGTCATGTCAGTACTAACTGTTACTCCTAAGTCCTTTTATACAGTTTTACCTAATATAATATCTCCCATTATGCATTCTTTGTTCACATTTCCATGTCCTGTGTGGACGCATCTACACATCCCAAAATTAAATAACATTTGCCGTTTTTCAGACCATTTGACCAATTTGGCTAGATCATTCTGTATAGGGTGATTATTTGCATCTGTTTTAAATGATCTTAATACTTTTGTATCATCTGCGAATTTGCTTGATACATCATCATCCAAATTATTTATATAAATATCAATAATAATATAGGTTCCAACACCGACCCCTGTGGCACTCCACTCAAAACTGGTTTCCAGTTTGAAATCACCCCCTCTACTATTACTCTCTGTCTTCTGTCTGTCAACCATGTTTGAATCCAACTGATCGCATTATCCCCATATACCATATACCATGAGCTTTTAGTTTAAGTAACAATCTTTGATGTGGCACTTGATTAACTGCTTTCTGAAAATCTAAGTAGACAACTTCCACTGGTGACCCATCATCTACCCACTTTGTAATTTCTTCTAAAAACATAATAGATTGGTTAGACAAGATCTAGCTTTTAGGAACCCGTGTTGAGATTCATTTATTAATTTGTGTTTTACAAGGAATTCCACCATGTGGTCTCTAATAAGCGTTTCTAAAAATGTGTATAAAACTGATATTAAGCTTAGTGGTCTGTAATGATCTGTCTTGCTCCTCGATCCCTTTTTAAATACTGGTGTAATGTTTGCTTTTTCCCATTCTAGTGGAAGGATTCCCTTTTTATATGACAAGTTAAAGAATACAGCAAGTGGTTTACTGATTTGGTCTACAATTTCTTTAACCAGTTTTGGTGGTATCCCGTCAACTCCAGGTGATTTGTTTTCTTTCATCATCTTAATTTTCTTTGATATCATTTCAGGAGTAACAAGCAACTTCCCTAATTTATTTGATTCATCTCCCTCAAATTTATTTACTGGTAATGACAGTGAACATATATCTTTTGTGGTAAAAACTGAGCCGAAATACTCGTTCAGGGCCTCTGCCATTTGAAACCCATCTGCTATTACGTTTCCTGCACTGTTTTCTGGTGGTCCCCTGTATCACGAATCTTCTGTTTACTCCTTACACAAGCATAGAAACTATTGCTATAATTGTTTATATCATTTGCCAATTATTGCTCAAATGTTCGTTTGGATTTTCGAATTTCGGTTGTAGCTAGGTTAAGGGCCTCTTTGTAGTTGCTATAGCCTTCTATATTTCCAGTGTTTCTGTAAACTGTCCACATAATTTGTTTGTAAGTAATCTTTCGTATAACTTCTTTTGATAGGTGTGTCTTCATAAATCGCTTCCCATGCTTTTTATGGGAACAAATCTTTCAATAATGCCCTCCATCTCATCTTTCAAAATGGTCCAACATTCTGTTGCTGCCTTGTCCTTCATTAAGTTAGTCCAATCAATGTCCTAAATATTTTCTCATCTGTTTATATTTGCCTCTGTTAAAGTTTCTCCTCCATCGCTTTTTATAATCATTCCCTGATTGTACTTTTATACTAAAATGGATCTGGTTATGATCACTAGATCCCAAAGGTTCGTGTATTTTTACATTATCAACTAATTCGTTTTGAAAAGAGAATACTAAATCCAACATAGTCCCACCTCTGGTTGGGTCCAAAACATGTTGGGAGAGGATTAGAAGTATAAAATGTTGAATTAGTATGGATCCCCTATCATTGCCCATAGTAGACATACTGTCATGTCCTCTGTTCTGTTGCAGATCCTCAACACCGCCCTGTTTACTTTTCTTTTGTTGAACAATCTGTCTTCTTTCATCTGTCTTCTTCTCAGTCTTTTGAAATCTCATCACCGCTATAGTAGGGGAACACGCAAAACGTGCCAAAAGTAATGTGTTACGGCTTCTGTGATAAGTCAGGAGGGAAGAAAATCTGAGCAACAGTTGGGCTATATTTAGAAACCGGATAGGACATGATTTCAGTGCACAGGCTTCCCCTACGACTAGTGAAAGGTTGGTCAAGGTTGGCAGAGCCAAATAAATCTCGAAAAATAGAATTAACTGATCACTGGCATGATCTCAAATATAGTTTGTTGTTGACATGTTTATCCTAGGTTTCATTTGCACCAACAATTGTAGAGAATGTATTGCATATTTTTTTTAATTACTGAAACAAAACTGCTCCTGCAAAGATCAGATTGGTGCGTACTTCGATTGACGTACGATCGTACTTCCATTTAAGATGTGGGCAAGGAAAATGTATTTAATGTTTTTTGTCCCCACCCACCTCTTGACAAACTGCGACAAGAAAAGTTGCATATATTAGCCTCAATTTTCGTCAGATCATTCTCCGAGTAGCTCGCATGCCAACCAACTCCTAGGGAAGCCAAGCACAACAATTTCAAAGAGTACTTATGAATGATACTGTCGGACATCTATTATCTTTTGAGAAAGAAATGTAAAATTTTATACAGTTACAATCCGATACTTACTGTCTCAACCTCCCAACTTAATACCTCTCACTCACCTTTTAAGAGCTTCCTGTTCTGCCGTGTATTTATAACAACACAATATCTACTATATTCCTTTGGAACGTATTTAATCATTGCTTGAAATTAATACACTGTGTGCAATTAACGATGTAGTCGTGCAAATCGCACCTTCATTTAAGCCAAATTAAAACAGTTTTGTAAATTTATATTTATTACACTAATATCTTCACTGGACTCCCTTTAAAAAATACTGGATCCGCCCTTGATAATAATAATAATAAGCTCTTATATAGCGCGGTATTCAGTCCTTAGTTCTGTCTAAAGCGCTTTACAAAAAAGTTAAATTGATGCATCATAACAATACATTCCTCAGAGAGTATTAAAATACCTTTGTCCATATGACAGTTAGTCTGTTAATATATGTTCACTAATAAAATTATCGTTGTGTCTTAAAAAGCAATAATTATCATTAGTGGCCGGCATGTTAGTAAAACTACACCCGTAAAAGTGCACACGTACTATTATGGATATTTCATATTGCATGACATTAGAGTAATAGTACCCGGAACAGTTAAACCATCATATATTAAAATAGATTAATCATTATATATATATATATATATACAAATATGTATATATATATATATGTGTGTGTGTATATATATATATATATGTGTATATATGAGAGAGAAAGAGAGAGAGAGAGAGAGAGAGAGAGAGAGAGAGAGAGAGAGAGAGAGAGAGAGAGAGAGAGAGAGAGAGAGAGAGAGAGAGAGAGAGAGAGAGAGAGAGAGAGAGAGAGAGAGAGAGAGAGAGAGAGAGAGAGAGAGAGAGAGAGAGACAGACAGACAGACAGACAGACAGACAGACAGACAGACAGACAGAGACATAGAGAGACTTGAGAGGCGAGTCTCGTAGTATGCGATTATACTGGAAGCACCACTCGAGGAATCATCGCAATGCCCATACTCAAACGAAGTACGCCCGTACACCATTCCAAGAACGGCTGGTGAATACTGGAGGGGTGTGAACTTTCATGATCATTATCTTAGAAATATGCAATGAAATTTAGGTAAAACTCTCAACAAACTGAGGCAAATTAACATTAATGTACTACAAAACGTGTCAATATTAGAGCATGCCTATCCTCCCGAGTAGTGTGGTTACCAATTATGTAAGACTATTCCAAACCGATGAACACTTCTCACCGATACTTAAGCTTGGCACATCGTTCTTTCCGAGAGTTGTTTCTGGAAAGCAACGTCTGGTGAATCACCGGCTGTAACTGGTTGATTATTAAGTGGTTTTGACCAATGAAATTCCTGATTACAAATAAATTTACACTTTTATAAGCACAGACCCATTTAGACAAGAAACGTAGTAAGCCCGTACCGCCATCCAAGTACGTATTACGATGGAAATACGTACGTCGATCTGCTGTCGTCCGTGACCTGATTATCGATTATGTAAGACGTCAGTAGTATATAGACAACACATGGCCTCGCCCCGCCCCCTTTTAGGCCTAAATGCATGCATAAAAAACGTCCTTATCTTTTTCGGGAACCTACTTATAAAAAAAGATCAAAGGGTTTTGTGTAACCTGAGAGAAATCGGGAACCTACTTATAAAAAACGTGATTGATGGCCTGTCACTTTTGATTGATAATATTAAGGCGCCATCTAGCGGTTATTCCAGTAACGGCGTCCCTAGTTACGTGATAATATTAAGGCGCCATCTAGCGATTATTCCAGTAACAGCGTCACTAGTTACGATATAGCTATATGGTTATAGCTAAAACCACCGTGGTTATATTATAGCTAAAACCACCGTGGTTATGAAGGCGCTAAACCCACTGTGTACGAGAATACCCGCTGTACCCTATACCGCTGAGTGATTACAGCAGCAGCAGCGGTGGAATTTGATCTACGGCCTAGTTACGGGCGGTTAAAATTAGATCTACGGCTAGCAGCTGTTAGCCGGTTCTGTAACGGCGTTGATTTCAGCTGGCTGGCGTTATTAAAACGAATCCCATGCACGCGTTTAAAAGCTATACTCAGCGGTCGGCTTGTTAAGGCAGCAGGATGTTTATGCGGTGGATAGACGAATGGACGCAAAATGGTGGTATGTTTTTATATAGCCGATACTATGAAAACGAAACGAGGCGCATGCATACGTTTAGCATTTAAAAGCTGTACTCAACGGCACGGTAAGGCAGGCTGCTTATAGGCGATAGATAGACGAGTGAATGCAAAAGGGGTGTAAGTTATGTTTTGTTTATTAATAGAAATCACGGTGGTGCCGTGAACCAGGCGGGCGGCTCTGAGCTTGGCCCAAGTGTGGTAGCCGAGCTGTTCGTGAACGGTCTGCGTCGTATTGTCGTTGCATTAACGTCGAGCGACCGGCTGGCACAAACGGCGAGTTAAAGCCGCGTCGCTCGTATCGTTCGTTAGCGGGGACAGGCGTGTACCAGGATCCATCAGCCCCGCGTACGTTAAACGATGAGATGAGTCCGTCGGCATAACCGTCGTTGTCGTCGGAAGCCCTGTCGGCTATGAACGGGTGGGGGGTAGTGGAGCTGATCCATTCAGCGTCTGTCAATCCCGGGAAGACGGTTGGCTCATCGTCTTCCGACTCCCGGAAGTCGACGGGAGTTGGTGCGCGTGGCACGGCGGGGACGCAACAGACAGGTCTAGCGTCGGCGTTTACCCGTGTCGGCAGTATGATAGGGCGTCGCAGGTTTTTTCTGTGAATAACGCATTTGACAAGTGAATAAAACATATAGGAAAATGTATTAAATAATAAAGAATGAAAACGTACATCTGTTCTAAATATAAGTAATGAAATAATAACTTTAAAAAAGTAATTAATAACTTACAGCTGTACTAAATATTAATTAATTACTAAAGAATTACATATGTAATTAAAGAATATAAAGAATTACATATAGGATTCTAAATAATAAGTTATAATTAATTAATAAAAGTATGTACTAAGTTATAAAAGATTAATAAAGAATGAAAACTTACAGCTGTACTAAATATTAATAAAGAATTACATATATAAATAAAGAATTACAGATAGGAAAGTTATAAAAATAAATAATCAGAAATACAACGTACCGCTGTTCGTTTGCGGCGGCAGGTTCTCGCGTAGCAAGTGTCTGGGAGGCGGCCATGATTGCAAATGAGCGAAGACCGTTGCATTATTTTCTAAAGTCAGGTATGTGTTAAGCGCGCATGCGCAAAAGTGAAATAAAACATTGAAGGCAAAGAGATCAAAATGGCAATAAACGAACGTTTAAATCATAAAATGAACCGTTGTATACGCTTAGTTAGGGATCAGGCATATTGTGGAGTATTAATAATAGAGAAATTCGATGTGAAAGTCACATTTGACAACGAACGCGCTAACGTGAACGTATAATTTTTTTCTTGGCAATAACTAGAAACCGGATGGTGACGCAAGCCAGCTGTGGCGCGCGTGACGCTAATGGGGGTAGCTTATCGTGATTGGAATGTGAAGTGCGAACAATGCTTTTTCCAAAGCCTAACCGAATCGTTAAAAGTATGAATTTAAGTGTTGTGTGGGATCAGTGGAGAGTAGGGAATTATGTGGTGTTATTATTTTATTAAAAGTGGCTGTAAATAAACGTTTGTCAACGAACGCACTACATGACCGTTCATTTTTTTCCGAAAGTAAAAGTCATCGGATACTAGGCAGTTATGCGTTGTAATAGAACCGTCGATTAGGGTGGTATGTGTTAAGTACGCATGCGCCGTATGTTGCTTATATAAACCGGATGAAAAATTCGTATGTGGTATAACCCAAGTGGTCTGACTTTACAGCAGCAGCAGAAGTTCTACCACCGCGAGAATGGCCGACAATATTGAGATGACGACACCGTTGAAAAAGCTGAAGGCGATGCGTAAGCAGGCGTCTAAGACGAGCGGAAGTCAGCAGCAACCTGCTGCGGTGGAGACAACGCCGCCTGTTAAGAGACCCGTGTTGGTTATAGCGTCGCCGATTGGGCGTAAACGTGGGGCTGATGAAGCGGCTTTGGAGGAACCGACTCGGCGCGCGTCGCTTGAGAGAGAGTGCAACACTGCAACGTCATCACAGGCTACATTGGTGAGTGTGAGGGAGCTGGCCTGCGCTGAGAACGGTGTATATAAACTTAAGACCCCAGCCTTCATCGAGGCTGTGTCTTATAAAGACCAGTGCACGTATAGGGGGTGTTCCCGCTGCCGACGCAAGCTGTATCAGAAAACCACAGATGGCATTATGCTATGTCGAACCCACGGTGAACAGGATATGGTGAAACATTTATTTGCGCTGCGTGTGATGATACGAGACGGTGAAGACGATGAAGATGAACTGTGGCTTACGTTGTTTGACACGCAAATGGCTAAGCTCGTTGAGTACCGGGCTGATTACTTGGTGGAATTAAATGAGGAGGAGCTTCGCGATACTGTACTTGAGTTAACAGGTACGAAAGTGTAGCTCAGTGTGCGTAAGACGTCCTGGCAAGGCGAAGCGTCTTATACGGTGCGCACACTTAGGAGATACGTCGGCGACGACAATGACGACTAATGGGTTTCTTGTGTTATAGGAGTCCCCACTGGTGACAGCATTGTTGACGCGTAAACCGACGAGTGACGAGGCTGCGCGCCTACTAGCCGAGATAGTTGAAAATTACGTAATGGCCTGGTGGTCAGCTTACGAAGCGAGGCGCTAGTCGAGATAGTCGAAACATAATAGCATGATGCTCAGCTTATTTAAAGCATGACATTTATTTCTTTTGTCTGTAGGAGGTGCGTCGTGTACTATTGGCCATGTTAGCGAATAACGAAAGGATGCGTGCAAGGTACGCGGAGGTTGCCTTGTTCGTACAAACACTACTGGACAGGGGAGTGACGGATAGTGAAGCGAGAGACGCTGCGCTGCTGGCCCGTGTTTCTGCTGAAAAAGAGGCGGACTAATAGTAATGTGTGTTTGTAGAGAGCACGACGGCTTGAACGTGAGAGACTACTACTGAAGTACGACGATCAGGCGCGCACAAAGTATGCGCACGCGTTACGGTCGTGCGCACGTTCGCCGTGGGACTGGGAAGTATAATTATAATGTATGTTTGTAGGCGCCTGCTTTGTGCTGTAGGGGTGCGTGGGCGGTGTCGATAACGCGTTGGACGCTATCATTGAGGAGGCGCTTGGTGCACCGCCGGCTTACGAAAGTCTGCACCAGATCGTGCCGTCGTGTTGTTGGGATTCAGCACCACCGGAAGTGATACAACGACACGTCGTCGAGACGGGGCGGGGTCCGTTGGCCTGCCGCTATGAACGACACGCGATGTCCATTCTCGCCGAACAACTCGGTGAGATGATACTCGAGATGGCGCGCGATCGATGCGGCGCGTGCGAGGTCAATGAAGGCTGTCCGTACGTGCATATGGTCGGCTATCGAGCGGGTCGGCCTACTCGTGTGTACACACAGCGCTACGACAACGTATCCGACCTCGTCACGCATCACTTCAACGCCGTGTTGGAAACGTGTCTACGTCGATCGCTGATACCGACCTTCGGGCGTCTCGTGCAGCTACTACACGTTAAGGCGTACGGACAGCAACCGGGGCGTGATGGGGAGCTGTATTTGGTCCAGTTCGTGTCGGACTGGCTACTTGGCACGGATTGGCGCGACTTCGTCAACCGAGCTCGACTGGAATCGGCCGTGCACGTGTACATCCAGTGCAGAAGCGGCCTCTAGTCTGAATGAACATTACTGCTTATTCTG
Source organism: Escarpia spicata (assembly GCA_963995525.1). Lineage (NCBI taxonomy): Eukaryota > Metazoa > Annelida > Polychaeta > Sabellida > Siboglinidae > Escarpia > Escarpia spicata. The sequence continues at coordinate 62,568,628 of OZ023209.1, read as the reverse complement.
CTGCTTTAATCGCTTTACGTTGTACGATACGCTTAATAAAACGTTGAAAATGTACGTTCCGTGTCCGAGTTATTTTAATACACACACACACACACACACACACACACACACACACACACACACACACACACACACACACACACACACACACACACACACACCGCGCATCGTTACTTAACAAAACCGTCACCCCACGTTAATTAACAAAACACTGCGCATGTCCGTACCACCACCACCGCGCATCGTTACTTAACAAAACCGCCACCCCACTTAACAAAACACTGCGCATGTCCGTACCGCGCATCGTTACTTAACAAAACCGCCACCCCCACTTAACAAAAAAACACTGCCGTACCACCACCACCGCAACATCGTTACTTAACAAAACCACCACCCCACGTTACTTCACAAAACACTGCGCATGTCGGTACCACCACCACCACCACCTATGTTATAAATAGGGGTGTTCGAAAAAGTAGCAGCACAAAAAAGTATGCCGCCTACTACTAGGTGGCAATGTCCGAAATGCGGTACTTATTTCGCGAAACAGTCGACGTTAGAGCGACACGCGAAGAGTTCGAAACGATGCGGCGATAACGCGCTATGCTTAAAGCGACGAGTGTCCGAAATGTGGCGTAACGTACAGTACGCGCGCCGCGATGCTACGAAACCTGAGGGAACGGTGCGGTCATCCGAAGGTGTCGCCACCTCCCGATGATTCTTCCAATCCACCACCGCCACCATCAGCCGACGCTCTTCAACGCGTCGTGGACGAGCATCGACGTAGCATAGAGACGTCGGTAGCGCTCGGTGCCGTGCAGTCCTGCTACAACTATCGCATGACCGCCTGTACGAGTACGCGGGTGCTCGAACCGCGTCTGAGGGTTATGTTTCGCGAACAAAAGAATGCGTTTAAAATAAACGTAAGCTATGGTTTCGTGTTACGCCACAAGGTGTCGGGTCGTTACCGCTATTTTCATTCGTCCTGTAACTGCTGCGGTCGCCTTCTCGAAACGCCCGCCTTCGTAACCGATAGCCGTTCTTTCGAACGATTCCTCGACGTCGTGCGCACGACCGACGTACTACAGTACGTCATCGCGCAGCGTCCCGACTCGGGGTGGGTGGTCGAGCTCGTAACGAACGCCACCTACTTCGTGAATGCCATCCTAAACCATCCTATCGGGTGCGTTGGCGCCGCGCTCCCCGCCTACGTGCGCAACAACAAGCACGTCGTGACGTTGACGAACGATCGTCGAGGCACGCCCTACGACGATCATCTATGCCTCTTCCGGTGCATCGGCCTCCACCTGCAAGGCGGCTGCGGAAGGCGGAACGGTGGGAGTCTAAATACGACCCGTTTAACGCGAGTCGCTAAACAACTGCGCGCGCACTACGGCACGACGCCGAACGGCGTGCGCCTGAACGAACTGGAACGCGTGGAGACGATTTTCGGCATAAACATCGCCGTCTATCGACTGACGGCGACTGGCGCCGCCGAACTAGTCCGTCGGTCGATCGAAACGCACCCCACGACCCTGAACGTCAACCTGTAAGAGAAGCACTTCTCGTACATAGTCGACCTGCGCGCGTACGCGAAAACGTACAAGTGCTCGAAATGCGGCAACTCCCTCTGGCGGTACCCGGCTCTTTTACGACGTCACGAAGCGACGTGCGAGGGCGGTGTTCGTCACGTGTTCCCCGGCGGCGTCTACCGACCGACGCCGTCCGTATTTCAACGGCTCGACGACGAAGGTATCGACGTCGGCGACGACGATCTGCGCTACTATCCGTACCGCGCGACATTCGATTTTGAATGTTATTTTGCCGCCAACGAACGTGCCCGGACACGAAGCGGCGCGCTATTACATCACGACCGGTGATTCGGCCGACCTAGCGCGCCGCCTCATCGATGACCTGGAAGCCGTGAGCGCGGCGGCGTGCGCGTTTCTACGCCCCCGCTATGACGCGGTCTTCGAGGCGCTCGAAGCGCTCGACGAAGACTGGCGGCGACGACGCGACGACGACAACGATTCGTCACCGTACGCCGCACTCGCCGACCGCCTGTGGACGCACCTTCGTCAAATGCCCGTACTGGGCTTCAACAGCGGTAAGTACGATTTGAATGTCGTCAAAAAGTACTTGACCCCCCTGCTCATAACCGACGACGCGCAGCACAAATCGTCGGCGTTCACCATTAAACGACAGAACGCTTACATGTGCCTGACGACGTCGACGTTGAAATTTCTCGACATAACTAATTACCTCGCGCCCGGTGTCAGCTACGAGCGCTATCTGAAAGCGTACGGCTGCGAGGCGACAAAGGGGTACTTTCCGTACGAATATATCGACGCGTTGACGCGCCTGGACGAGACCGTCCTGCCGCCGCGCGAAACTTTCTACAGCCACCTGAAACGCGAGGGAAACTCTCCGCGCATGCGTACGAAATTTGTGCGACGGCGTGGCGCGACGAGCGCATGACGACGATGCGCGATTTTCTAATCTGGTATAATAACCGAGATGTGGCGCCGTTTCTCGAGGCCCTCGAGCGGCAGTTCGCCTTCTATCGCCGTCAGCGCATCGACATGTTCAAGGACGCCATCAGCGTACCGGGGTTGACGTTGTTGTACCTATTCAACGACCTGCCGCTGTCAATCCATTTCTCGCTGTTCAACGAACCGAACAAAGACCTGCACCGCCTACTGCAGTCGCAGATCGTCGGCGGTCCATCGATCATCTTCGCGCCTCATCACGAAGCCGGCGTGACGTCGATTCGAGGTGGTAACAACCCGTGTCGTTCGATAGTCTGCTATGACCCGAACGGCCTCTATCTATCGGCGATGATGCGGGAAATGCCGACGGGTTGGAACACGCGCCGACGCGCGGAGAACGGCTTTCGAGCGGAACGTGTGCACCGCTACGGTCGTATGGCCGTAGAGTGGTTGACGTACGAAGCGGAACGAATCGGCACTCCTATACGGCACCAGTTGAACGGACGCGAGAAGCGCGTCGGTAAGTACCGAGTCGACGGTTGGTGCGCCGCCACGCGAACGGCGTATCAATTTCACGGCTGTTACTTTCACGGCTGCCCGATATGCCAGACGCGCGTGACGACGAACGCCGTCAACGGTCAACCGATGACGACGCTGTACGCCGCGACGATCGCCGTGACGGCCTACCTGCGCCGCCACGTCGATGCCGTCGTCGAAATGTGGGAGTGCCAGTGGCGAGCCGTGAGACCCCCCGTGGCGCCACCCGACGCGTGGCAACCGGCGGGGTGCGTAACGCACTCGACGATACTGGAGGGTGTACGCGACGGCTCTCTATTCGGTCTCGTGCAGTGTGATATCGCCGTGCCGGAAGCGCTGCGCGCTAAGTTCGCCGAAATGCAGCCCGTGTTCAAGAACGTCGATATCACGCGCGACGATCTCAGCCCGTTCATGCGCCGCTACGCCGAGTCGCACGATCTACTCACCCGAACTCAACGGACGCTCGTCGGTAGCTACTTCGGCACGGCGATCGTGCTCGCCACGCCCCTCCTACGCTGGTATCTGGAGCACGGGCTCGTCGTCGCGCGCATCTACCAGGTGATCGAGTACACGCCGATCGCCTGCTTTCGCCGTTTCGGCGACACGGTGTCGACGGCGCGACGCGAGGGCGACGTCGACCCCGACAAAGCGATCATCGCCGACACCTTTAAACTACTCGGCAACAGTTCGTACGGGAAGCCGATTACGCGCGTCGATCGGCACCGGGATATCAAATACGCTACGCCGGTAGGCGCCTCGCAACTCGTCAACAACCGTCCCTTCCGGCAACTCGACGTCGTCGTCGACGACGAGCTGTACGAGGTGGCGCTGAATAAGCGCACCGTCGTCTACGGCCTGCCGATTCAAATCGGTTATTTCGTGTATTAATACGCGAAATTACGAATGCTCGAATTTTATTACGACTTCGTCGACGCCTACATTCCACGCCCGCTCTTCCAGTACTGCGCTATGGACACCGACTCGGCGTACATAGCCCTCGCGGGTCACGACATCGACGCGCTCGTACCGGAAGCGCTGCGCGAACACTACTTCCGGAATCGGTCGCTCTGGTTTCCGGCCGAATGTTGCGACGCGCACGTGGACGCGTACGTACGGCGCCGCGTCGCCGGACTGACGTGGGAGGGTGGGGACTGCTGCTGCGCGCGCCGTCTTCTATTCGATCGTCGAACGCCGGGTCTCTTCAAAGAAGAGTGGCGCGGCGACGGAATCGTGGCGCTGTGCAGTAAGACGTACTACTGCTTCGGCGGCGACAATGGCGCGAAGTACAGCACGAAGGGATTGAGCAAACGTCAGAACGATATCGACGAGCACACCTTCCTCGCCGTACTGCGCGACCGACGCAGCGGCGTCGGTTGGAACCGCGGCTTCCAGGTGAAAAACTCGTCCGTGTTGACGTACGTTCAAGAGCGCGCGGCGTTGAGCTATTTCTACGCTGAACGCCGCGTGCTCGACGACGGCGTCACCACGGCACCGATACTCGTCTAACTCGTATAACAACAACTAACTCGCCTAACATACCCTAGGGGTGGGGAGCCGCCTAGGGGTAGGGTTCTGTATGTATGTATGTAGGTAGGGTAATAAAACACAATTGCGTACATTTCATCGTTTTTTATTACTACTATACACGTAAAAGCGAAGCGTTAATGCAATGGCTTTAGCCAATCGAATACGAGACAGTCATTGTTCACCCGATTGGTGCCGAATAGGTTCTGGAACGACGTCAACGGCATGCCGCGACATCGGAGGAGTAGGTAGGCGACGCAATATTGTCCGCACACGTTAGAGACGACGCTCTGCAATCGCTTGTCGTTGTACGTTCACGCGTCGCCGCAGTGTCGGTGCAGGAAGGCACGGAAGTCGGCGTGCAGCGGCGGCAGACCGTACGAATGAAAGTACTCGCCGACGCCTCGCCGATCGACGTAGACGGCCACCCAGTGCTCCCCCGGTTCGCCGCCGTCGTCGGTATTGCACACGAAGGCCATCGGGTAAGTGGTGGTGGTGGTAAGTAGCGCGTCTTTAGGCACGACGCCGACGACGATGCGTTTAGCGTACGCGTCGAGTTCGAGGCGACGCAGCAGTTGGAACGTATCCATGGTTACGACGTACAGTCGTACAGGACGTTCCGGGTCCGATCGATCTCAATCACCGTCTCGAATTCCGCGCACACGACGACGTTCATCGGTCGGGGTAGCGGCGTCGAGAACTGCATTTCGGCGCCCACGCTCCCCTGACGCACGACGTTGAAATGGTCCCCGTCGCAACAGTCGGGGGTTAGGTCGAAAGCGAAGACGGTGTAGCCGGCTTCGAAGTCCGAGCGCGATATGTCGTTCCCCTCGTCCTCGCCCGCCTTTCCGGTGGCCTCGAAGAGATTCATGTAGCTTCGTATGCACCGGTGGTGCGGGAAGTCCGGCTGCAGCGGCTTGCTCGGCACCTGACGTCCGTCGACGATGAGCGCGAGGAAGGTTATGTCGTTGTGCTGCGCGTTGAACGGATTTCTAGTGTAGTCTCCGTTGTAGGCGGCGTTGCCGATCATCATCAGGATTATGCGTTTCGGAATCGCACCCATGTACAGGTTATCGTGCGTGTGCGATAGCGTACCCACGGTTATCGAGAACGACTTGCAGTCGACGCGGCGCATCGGAAACTTAGCCGTTCCCAAAGTCCACGCTTTGATGTGACCCAGCTGGACTTCCGGGTTCAACTTCACTTTTCGGACGTACAGGCAAATCGAGCGTATCAAGATACGCCACCCCGGCGCGGCAGCCGGGCCCATGAGCGCGAAGGCGTCCTTCGACTGGACCATGCGTATTTTCGTGTCGATGCCGCTCGGTAGGAGGAGGTTTAGCGTAAACGCGTCGACGTGCAGGTGTCCCATCATCTCCACCTCGGCGCTGGCCGCCGTCAGATCGCGCCGCGCTACGAACCCGGTGTTGTCGTCCCCGCGCGCGTTCATGTGTCCGGCGCTGTCTTTGTACCACAACGACCCCGTGAGATGCGATCGTTTCGCGTCGCTACCGTAACTCAGCAGGGTCTCGATGTAGGCCCGGTACGCGTACGTATTGGTCGACGGCGTCACGAGCGTACCGTTCAGCAACACGTCGATTTGACTGAACATCGAATAGAGGAAATTGTTGACCGGCGCCACGTTGGTGCCGGCCGCCAGATCGGTACCGTCCCCCTGAACCACTTTGAAGCGGACGTACGTTTGAAGGCTCGCCAGGTCCGTATAGTCGTTACCCGACCCCGGAATGAGGAACTCGATGAGACCGCCGGCGTCGAGAGCCGTCAGCGGTTGGTAGACGGTCCACTGACTGCTCTCGATGCTCTTCTGCGTCACCGGTCCGGTGAACAGGTCCAGTTCGGCCTTCACGCCCTCGCACGCTGTCTTTACGAACGCCATCGTTACGCGTCGAATATATCGACCGGTCGACGCCCTCTCTTCCGTCTACTGACCGTCGTCGCCGTTCGACGAGGCTTCTTTATAGGCGGTCTTTTTTTCAACCGTCTCTTCTTCGGCGCCGGCCCTTTCAATAGGCCGTCGAGAAGATCGACGCCGCTTCCTTCGCGCGTCGTTTTATCGACGCTTTCAGATTGCCGCCGCCGACGATGTCCCGCGCCACGTACACGCCGGTTTTGAGCGCGCGTTTTCCCAACGCCATGGCGCCTCTCTTAAAAAGCGGCATGACGCTTCGAAACAGGCTCCCGAAGATATTACCCAGACCGTGTCCTCGTTGACCCCGACCGCCGATGAAGACCGGCAGTTGACCGCCGACCTGTCGAACGTAGTTGTCCTCGTATGGGTTCGGCATGGTGGTTAAAACAATCTCGATTTACAGCGTCTAATGTGAAGCGTCGCCACTAGCTTCCCCCGCTCGAATGGTATCGGTTGACCGCAATCGTCTCTTATATCGACCTCGATCGTGTCGAATTGATGCTTCAGCAGCTTCACGTGGACGTGGACGTGGACGCGGTCGAACGTTTCCGAAATAACGCTACCGTTCGTACCGAAGACGGCGATGTTTCGAAGGAGCGGCGCGTACACGTCGCCGACGACGCGCGATTCCACGAGATCCGTGTACACGTACAGGGTGTCGACGCCCGCCTTCATATCCACCGTATTGCGACCTTCGTACGCGAACGTGTACGCGGCGGGGCTCGTCTCGATAATGACGACTTCCGGTTCGGGCCCCATCATCGGGGGACTTACGATAACGTTCTTATGGAAACCTAGCAAGCTCTTCAGACGACTCGTATCGGGTAGGGTAAAGGCGACACCCGCCGACATACGCAGCGTCATTCGGTTAGAGACGCCACTGTACTCTAGACGCACCTTGACCTTATCGGTACACAATTTCATTAGCGCCTCGTTGAGCTCGCGCAGTAGCACGTAAACGTTGTTGTAGAAACCGTGAGTAATCGTACCCTGCCGGTATATCCCGATACCGTCCATGGTCGTGAAAAGACCCGTCTCACCGCGTGGCGCCGACAGGTAGAAGGTAGCGTCCGCCTCTCTCACGTTGTACCACGTGTGCGGGTACTGTAGCGTCACCTGTCCGCATTCCCATTCTCCGCCAGGCAGGTCAAAACGTCGCGGCAGCGTCGTGATGTAGTGCGTCAACGTATTTTCGGGGTGCCGCTTCATAGACGCATTGCTCGGTAGCGTCAGGTAAAAGTCAGACGATACCGCCATCATCTCGTCGTCGTCGTCGACCGCCGCTCATAGACGGACTCGGGAGCAGGTAACCGAGACAGCTGCTCAACAGCGCCGTCCACAGATTGGAGTCGCCTTGACCCCGCGTCAGATTGTATATACTAACGGCGATGACGAAGTATAGGACGATGACCTGACAGAGGAATACGATTTCGGCCTTTGGGCATTCGTTACCGCAGAGCCGCCAAGGAACGGGTTCGTGGACGGTGGAGTCGTCGGCGTTCTCGACGGCGTCGACGGAGTCCTCGTTGGTAGTCTTCGTCGGGTTCTCTGAACCAGTAGCGGCGTCGACGGAGTCCTCTTTGGTAGTCTTCTTCTGCTGCTCGTCCCTCGCCGCCGCCTCGTCGATCATCATCATCGCGCCACTGCGGTCTTCGGCTACAGCAGGGCCCCTTATACGGGAGGAGCGACGTTCCCCTGCATAAGTACGACCCGTGCAGTCGCCAGCATTCTTCATGACGCGACCAACGCATGACGCGCTATTATAGGTCCACGAGCGCCGCCTCGTCGATCCAACTATTGAAGGAGGCCGGGTAACCGCTCCATTTTACGAGCGCCTCCGACCCGCCGCCGCGACGACGACGCCGCTGCAGAACCTCCTCCACTCGATATAGTTTGTCCTTCGGAACGACTACGCGTTGTACTTCCTGTTCGTAGAAGGCGCCCTCTACCGGTGTCCCGGCGTCGTCCTTCAGGCGATAAACGGGCGGTTCGGACGGATGCACCTCTACGACGGTGAAGAGCTCCTCGCTCCAGTTAGGCATGTATCCTTTTTTGAATTGACCCCTCGTCTTACTGATACGCACGCGATCTCCTTCGCGAAGTTTCGGTTTTTTCTCCCTACCGCCGCCGCCGCCGTACAGGCGTTGCCATACGTCCTCCTGATTCGTCGCGTCGACGCTCGCCGGCGTCCTACCGATGCTTCGATGATAGGCGTTGTTGTACGAATGCACGAAATCCGGTAACGCCTCTACGTAGCGCAGCGTCTCGTGTTTCGTAAAATAACGCCACATGCGCGTTTTCAAAGTCCTATTGAATCGTTCCACGACGCTCGCTTTAGTCTCCTCGTTATGCGTCACGAAATGATGAACGCCGTGACTCTTTAGGAACGTTTGCAGGGGTCGGTTCAGAAACTCGGTCCCCTTATCGGTCTGCAGCGCGTTCGGCGGTTGTTGCGCGTCGTTCAGCAGACGCGCGAAGGCCGCGACGAGCGACGCGCCGGACTTACTCTTCAATGGAACGCACCACGCCCGCTTCGAAAACACGTCGATGACCGTCAATAGAAATGTTATACCGTCGTTGTGTTTTTTTTAACCTAGTCAGATCAACCAGATCGGCTTGCCACTGCTGGTTTTGACCGCCCACGATGACGCAACGTCGTTTGAAACGTCTTTTAACCGGTTTGTGTAGGGTATAAGCGTCCTGCGCCGCTAGCCACCTCTCGACATCCGGTCGTCGTCTTCCCCCCTTTGACGCCCGGTGCAACGCGTCGACGCCTCCGTAACTGCCCGCCCGTTTCGGATCGAAGTAGAGTTCATTCAGTTCATCGTCGTCGTTTCGTTGTCGAAGGTTTAGTTTTGGACGACGACGACTCCACCCGGACACCATGACGACGACGACGACCAATGAACGACGAATATTATATAGAGAGCGATAACCGTGATGACGATGAGACCGACGACGGCGACCGTTCGTTGTATCGGCGGCATCGTCACATCGATTCCCACGCGTCCAACGCTCTCTTTCTAGAACGTCGTCGTCGCACCGCCTTCCCCGCTGAACTGACCGCCGCCGACCCCTCCTCCTCTTCTCTTGACCGCCGCCGCCGCCGCTCCATGTACTCCCGATAGCGCGGGTTGCCGACGAACTCCATAGGAATGTTCATACCCTTCATACTCAACCCGAAAGCGCGCCATCCTAGGGGCTGCGTCGTCTTCGTTCTCGTTCGCATGAGACCGTTCACTAGATCGACCATGTTACTCCCCGCGATCGTTTTACCGTCGTACACGAATTCGCCGCGGTCGTTCCATCGACACAACGGATCGGCTTTCATTTTCGCGATAAGTAGACTCGCCTTCCCTTTCAGCGTTTTCGGCAAGCTGGCTACGATTTCGCGCTCTACGGCCTCCGACGATGCCGCCGCCGCCGTGGGCTGTATCTCGCCGCCGTCGGCGTTGACCATCTACACGCGTACCGGTTGCGCCGCTCGAGCCGCCTCTATAGTGTTGTAGCGACTCAGCAGTTGATTGTACGACACCACCTTATCGCGTTCGGATAAATCCGATCGCTCTAGAATATCTTTCATATCGCTGTCCAGGCTACTCAGTACACGTGATCGGGGCGTGCTGCTCGACGATGGCAGTGGCTGAAGGAGACTTTCCACCAATCGCGGGTCGACCAACGCCATCTTCTTCGCGTACTGCATCGATTAACCCCCGATGATCTGTTTGAGTAGTGGCAGGAGAACGGTGCTCGCTAACGGCGCTAGCAGGGCCGTCAGAAAACCACCCGCCCCCGTTTGCAAGATGGCTCGCTTCCGCTTCACCGGAATTCGTTTGTTGACTAGGTCACGCAGGTGATCTCTGTATTTCGTCAACACGCGTTTCTGCTTCGGCGACACCTTCACGTTCCCTCTCAGAATATTGTACGCGCAATCGCACAGACTACATATGAGACCGACCTCCGAGTGGGCGAGAACGGCTTTTCGCAGATCGATGTTCCGCTTATGTCTATCCATCAACTGCAGGGCGAAAATGTGTCTCTTCAGGCGTTGCTCCGAAACCGTCGTCGCCTTTGGTCGTCGCTTCGCCGCTACCACAGCGCGTCTTCCCGTCATACCGACTAATGCGTACGCGGCGACGTCCCTCTCTACTTATAGTTGACCGCCCTTCCGTACGTAGACGTACTGAAGGGGGTCGTCTGGAAATATACACGTACGCAGGCGCATGTACTCTTCCGTTTCCTGTTTCAGATCGACGAAGAGATAGCCGTACGCCGTCGGTGTCGCGTCTTTGAAAGCCTCTATCATGTAGTTGACCTGTCCCGGATACATCTGTTTCGCTAGGTGACCTACTTGACCAGCGTCTCGGGGGTTCTTAAATAGCGCTAAGTATTGGGCGTTCAGGCTGATTGTGCGGTTTTCTTTCCCTTTCGGAAACATGTTCTGTCGGAGTTGTACGACCGACGTATTACAATGATGACTTTTTTAGTAAACAGCGCCGTCACTCCGCTATCGGTTTCCTCCATGAGGTCGTCGAGTACTACAAGCGTCCTCTTTTTACCGTCTAAATGCGTCGTAGTCGGCAGGCCGTCTACGAAGTCTATTTCCGGCGACATAGACGCGTAGGCGGTCTGCCACTGCCCGTAGCACCACATAATTTTTTCGGGGGTGGCTCAATCATAGCGCGTCGTATCAGACGGTCGACGAACGTCGTCTTACCACATCCCGTAGGACCAGATACTATACACGTAAACGGATGCTTCAACAACGGTCCGCCCATTTTCACGACTGATACTGGCTGAGGTTTTTTACGCGTCTTTATAAGCGTCGCGCACCTCCATCAACAGTTTACCGAGCTTGTTCTCTCCCGCAACGTCCCCAATCCTGGTACCCCAGAAACCCTCCCTACTCGGTACCCACTCCACCAATTCGGCGTCCCCGGTGGCCAACAGATCGGCCTTCAACTCCCCGCCGAAATTACTCATCAACAGGCCCTTAATACAAGCGACCCTAACGACGTTCCATTCGGTTCCCGTTCTATTTTTTCGAATACCGTGACTGAGTCGTTTCGCTACGTAGGGCGATCGCGCACTTTTGATACACGCGGCGCATGCGAGGTTTTCGTTGAACATCGCTTTCCTATACTGATAGGCGTGCTCGACGGATCGGAAGACCCGACCGTACGCCGTCAATCGGCACCTGTACATATTCGACAAGAAGGAGCGCGAGCCGCCAAACTTTATAGGTTCCGACAACAACATGACTACTACCGATAAACCGCTACCGACACCGCTTATATAGAACAGACGTCACCGCCGATAGATGGCGCATCTAAAAAGGTGCCGACGTACGGATTCGGACCCGGAATCTTTCGATCCCTAGTCGAACGCGCTCCCAGGAGAGCTAATCCGGCGCCGGCGTCTATGAGTGGTTTTATCTCGGTTATATACGCTTTGAAGTTGATCGCTAGGGGGACGCTACGTCGTTGATCGCTTGGGACGTTGATCGCTAGGGGTAAACTAATCACTGGAATAACCGCTAGATGGCGCCTTAATATTATCAATCACAAGTGACAGGCCATCAATCACGTTTTTTATAAGTAGGTTCCCGATTTCTCTCAGGTTACACAAAACCCTTTGATCTTTTTTTTATAAGTAGGTTCCCGAAAAAGATAAAGACGTTTTTTATGCATGCATTTAGGCCTAAAAGGGGGCGGGGCGAGGCCATGTGTTGTCTATATACTACTGACGTCGGTTTTTTATCTGCGGTGCGCATTAGTAGTTAGTGACTCGCTGGCCGTTCTTCTGGTCGTTGAATTTATAACATCCCGGGATGCAGGCAGCAGGCGCTGTCACAGACCAGATGAGAGTATATGTGCACATTGACTACGTGCGAGGAACAGCTTAATGTCTTCCTGGAGACCGTGGACCTATTGATGGGTATGTGTTTTCCATACAAGACGGTGTAACGTCATAGCATTCATAAACCATGAGTCACAGATGGCTTCCGCCACCTGATCAGATAGCGCCAACGTGCTCGTGTGTCAGGTGACATGGATCAAGCCAGAAGACTTAGGAATGTGGTGATTCGCACAGCGCTCAAATTGCGATACCAGTTTTACCAATAAAAAATCGCATCACTCGAGGAATCATCGACATGCGACTGGTGGAAGCACATGAAGGCTCTCATGGGAACGACATCTGGTAGTCTCAACGAAATGCAGTGGCTAGCCAATAAATTTACTGGTGGAGATGTGGACAGCTTGGCTAACTCTATCAATGAGTTTTTTGTTGTGTCAGTGAGCGGTGACCTGCCGCGATTGCAGTCTTCCCACTACATGTTTGACATCAAGGAACCACTGCCTGCTAAATTCACTATTATCGTGTCTGATGATGGGGTAGCACTAAATTAGGTCAACGCGAACAAAGCCACAGGACCGGACAACATTACAACATGTACTTTGAAACCTACTCGTACCGCCAGTCACAGCAATATTCAACAGCTCACTCAGAGAAGGTGTACTGCCAACATTGTGAAAGACAGCAACCGTTATTCCACTGTCAAAGAAACACCCGCCAGATACAATTGAAAACAGTAGGACTAGTTAGACCTATATCGCTTACTTCAATTCTGACTAAGGTTTTTGAGTCATTAATGCTGACGTTTGTCTATGATATAGACATATTGACGACAAGACGACAGAGAGACAGAGAGACAAAGAGACAGAGAGACAGAGAGACAGAGAGAGACAGACAGACAGACAGACAGACAGACAGACAGACAGACAGAGAGACAGAGGGAGAGACAGGTACAGACAGACAGACAGACAGACAGACAGACAGACAGACAGACAGACAGACAGACAGACAGACAGACAGACATATAGAGCAGAGAATAGAAGAGACAGAGGAGTGTCATGGAGAGACAGACAGGCAGACAGACAGACAGACAGACAGACAGACAGACAGACAGACAGACAGACAGACAGACAGACAGACAGACAGACAGACAGACAGACAGACAGACAGACAGACAGACAGACAGACAGACAGACAGACAGACAGACAGACAGACAGACAGACAGACATATAGAGCAGAGAATAGAAGAGACAGAGGAGTGTCATGGAGAGAAAGACAGACATACATGCAGACAGACATACAGACATACATAGAGGCAGACACACATACAGACGTAGAGACATAGAAGCGACACATAGAGACAGGGAGACATAGATACAGAGAGACAGAGATAGAGTGAGTGAGAGAGCGCGGGTGAGTGAGTGAGTGAGTGAGTGAGTGAGTGAATGAATGAGTGAGTGAATGAATGAGTGAATGAGTGTGTGAGTGAGAAAGATAGACAGACTGACAGACAGACAGACAGACAGACAGACAGACAGACAGACAGACAGACAGACAGACAGACAGACAGACAGACAGACAGACAGAGATAGAGGCAGGCCGAAAATTGCACCTCCCCAAATACCAACCATACTACGGACCTGTTTATGTGCGAATTATGTACAGTGTTTTCAATGTCATTACTACATGTTTTCTTGTTGGGACTACTGCAGTGATCCTTGTCCTTGTAATTCGTGCAGGACCAACGCCCAGTGATTGAACAGCTAAACCTGCTTTTTGCTGGTAGCACGAAGAGGTGAATTGTCAAGCTGGGTTAGTCGTACCAAGTCATTAACGGTATGTGGGCTGATAAAAAGGCATGCAATATGGTATCAGCTATTTGAAAGGGTATGCACCCCCTTATGGTGTGTTCGGAAGTCAGATGATATGTGTCGTCATGCACTACTTGAAGAACACAACACGTTGGCCGCTACTCTTGACAGGATATATCTATTTCTGGAACCAGGCGTGCGCAGAAGTGCTTCTATGTGGATGTGTGTACATGTCATCTCTGTATGATTCCTATTCTGTGCTTGTTTCCTCATCATGTTTTTCTTGTTTGTGCATATTTCCTCATCTATTCATCTTCCCTGTGCATGTTTTCTCATCTGTAGGTATTCACCATATTTCATCAGAATAATCAGCAAGCACAGTAAAACAGGTCATGAATCTACGTTTCGCTTTTTAGCTGTAAATATTCATAATATTAAAGCCGCTAATATAATCACAACATCTGCAAGAACAACACCTAATATGATCCAAATTGGCAGACGCTTTGCTACGCTTCAATGGTCGTGAATGCTTGAGTAGTGGTCCAAGCCACCGGGAACATTGATAACCGCGCCGGTCCTGCCAATTTCATGTGCATGCAGCATGTCCATTCAACCCCACCCACTAGTGTGAGATTATGTTTGGAGACACGACGTTTTTCTTGTGTGACTAACGCGCTGGTTTTGCTAATGTCATGTGCATGCTACGTGTCTATTCAACCCCACCCGCTATTGTGACGTAATGTTTGGAGACACGACCGTCTGCCCGTGTAACTATTCTCCAGTCGGGGTACAAAGAAGACGCACGTTCATTTCGTTCCGAAACAGGAATAAACCCCGTTTGTCGGTTCAACGGGGATACAAGTGTGCAGACATCTGGAAAACAAAGTTTGCGACAGGTAGGTGGTGGATATGCGCCGTTGAGGCATGACGATGCTGCGCTAAATACGTTTTCCAGTTAAACAGCCAGGTCATGGAGCATACTACTACAGGTAAAAACGAAATGTTAACTGGATCTGATCGAAAGGCGAACGTTCAAGAGTTAACTTATATTTTTTTTAAATAATATTAAATTAAAAAGATAGTAGTTCAGAAAACAATAGGTGTGTAACACAAACACGCGGTTTAATACAATTGGCATCAAATACGTTCAAATCGCCAACAGATAGTAGTCACCACAATGACCATATTATTAGGTTGAAAATAGGTTGATTTGGTGCGTGTAGTTGAGTATGATGAAAATAATCTGAGATCATGTCACGTGAAGGACACATGGAGAGACATCGAGTTATTAAAGACATTGACTGGTTATTCAAATATAATAATACTAATATTTTAATAATAATACAATGACTTCCTTACCGCCCAAATCCTCGGAAAGTTACATTTCATTGGCATAAAAAACGAAGTATTAAGCATTCTCCTAATCACGTACGTAGCAGACGTCGTCAACAGATGGACGGAGTTGCTACGAAGTTAAGGAATGTATGCACTATTAAAAAGATCGGTTTTTTTGTATGACGACGAAGTGAAACTACATTTCCTACTGATTTAACGCTACCAGGGAGTGAGTTAAAAAAAATGGTTCAGCGACTAAGAAGGCTTGAGTTCCTGTGACAATTTTAACTACGGGAACAAAAAGTAGTAGTTTAGAAGCAGCCGACCGAAGCTGAATAGGTTTCTTTATCTGAGTGAGCATTGAATGCAGGTAGATATTGTTGTAATGAGAATGACAAATGAACCAGAGGGCACGACGTAACGTCTGCAAAAGAACAGTGTGGATTACACGTATAAGAAAGTATTCGCGGTGGCAGAGGAAAATACAATGGAATATATGCTTTGTTGATTGCTAGACGATATGAGTAGTAGCAAATATCTTACAGAGACACGACACTCAAAAATCTAACGTCTTCATTGTGCACATTACATGCAATTTGACTTGTTTGCTTTGGATGGCAGTCTTGCAAACGTCGCGCTCGTGTAGTCGTTAACCCCATGCTCGTATGGTTGTTAACCCCATGCTCGTGTGGTCGTTAACCCCATGCTCGTGTGGTCGTTAACCCCATGCTCGTGTGGTCGTTAACCCCATGCTCGTATGGTTGTTAACCCCATGCTCGTGTGGTCGTTAACCCCATGCTCGTGTGGTCGTTAACCCCATGCTCGTGGGGTCGTTAACCCCATGCTCGTGTGGTCGTTAACCCCATGCTCGTGTGGTCGTTAACCCCATGCTCGTGTGGTCGTTAACCCCATGCTCGTGTGGTCGTTAACCCCATGCTCGTGTGGTCGTTAATCCCATGCTCGTGTGGTCGTTAACCCCATGCTCGTGCTGCTTTCAAGTGCACTAGATACATACAATAGTTCTGACAATCAAAGTCTTCGAAACTACATTTACATTGATTCAGTATTGTTCACCTGGTAACATTAATGACACAAACATATGTTACTATAGGATAATTAATGTGTTAGAAGCGCCCTCTTCAGGTCACACATGGTACTGTGCGAGTGTCTTATATTAGTGTTTGATATACAGGAAACTTGATATAGTAATACAAAACGTTATTGTTACAAGGAAAGATGCTTTGGGACAACAAACTTTTGTGTGTGTATGAAATAAAAAAAATAATATGTATGTTCTACACTTACATAATATATAATACGCAAATTCTAAAACATATTGTGATAATTACTCAAGAACACATTTTTAGAATATTTGTTTGTGTGTGTGTGTGTGTGCGTGTGTGTGTGTGTGTGTGTGTGTGTGTGTGTGTGTGTGTGTGTGTGTGTGTGTGTGTGTGTGTGTGTGTGTGTGTGTGTGTGTGTGCTTGAATGACCATGAACGCGATACAATTTATATTAACGCACTTATTAAACGAAATTTTTATAACAAAAACAGTTTTGTTATTATATTATGTGTTGAAAGATCACACCTCTAATTTAGCGAAACCTATGCGGTAACAATTGTGCAACAATTTTCTGACGAAACAAATGTCAATTTTTTGTAGTCACAATTATCACAAAAAAAAACAAGTTGGCGAATTGACGCAAATTAACACGTACCACCACATCGCTATAATATATAAAAAACTAAAAGTTATAACACAAGTATGCGTTACGTGATAATGGGTGTATAACGGTATATATATCAATTGCCATGAGACTGGAGGGAGTGGCTATAAATGCACGTGCCTAAAAATTCAAGCGAAAAAAGGCATGATATTCGTATCGTTTAATTCAATCCTACCTTTCTCGATTGGTTTCAAAATAGGCGAATCAAGTATCGAATAGGTAAATCAGCTTGTTTCCATAACAAATATTGTAACCAATTGTGTATGTCTTGGTAACAAGAAACGAATGGTGAACAGTGGAGTGAACTCAGAAACACACCCTCGCGCGCCAGGGGTCGCTGCTGCTGATTACGTCAGTGCCAGCCAGCAGTACCCCCTGGCAGATCGCTTTGCGAAACTCTGAATTTAAGCTCAGCCTATGAAATCGCTTACTAGATCAGTTGATCTCGGCAGGTCAAGTGGTCATAATAAATCTAATTTCAACCACCTGTGGATCGTGTTACATGCAATGTTTAGGAAGTAGAAGCAATTATTCGAATATACAATACCGCTCAGCTGCTCGTGCTAATGGGCGAACGGGTCAATATATATTGGGATTGGTATTTGCGCTGTTCTCACGGGTGATGCAGTCGCGACTGGCGAAGTTAATTACTGTAGTTTGACTCAGCTAACTTCCGCACTTCGCGTCGGATATCAGCCAGGGCTAGTTTTGCATGGCAATCAGCTCTGGCTTGCGAGGATGGTGTAGCAGTGATTAGTGCATTGTATACTCTCACCGGCTTTCGGAACTAAACTAGTATTGACGGTGGTGAACCACCTTGGAGCTTCAGTTCAGCACCTCTCCACTGTCGTTGTCGGGTTTCACGACAACGGAAGACGGGAGAGAGAGTGCTGTTGGCATTTTTGTGCGGCGACGTTCATAATTTTAGAAGCTCACCAACAACCTCGATTTCCACACACTCTCTTGAGGCATGCCACATAAACGTTTTCAGGCTCACCAAAACATCACTTTCCATCAACAAATGCACCCCTTCCCTAAATCTTGAGGCTAATTATATGTCCAGCACCCCACCAAATAATTTCCACTCTAAGATGTACACCTTCCGTAAATATTGAGGGCTATTCCTATCTCCAGACCCTCCATCAAAAAAATAGGGGTGAGCCCCCTTCAAGCCACCCCCCCGGGTTTCACGCCTTGAACGGTGTTTTGAGACGGAAACGTGTGTGGGGGCGAAGTTGATCAATCTATGTGTTTATCCTATGCCTAATATTATAATTTTGTAGATAACTATCTCTACTGCACAAAAGTTAAGCATGCGAAGAAAAAATGTGCTACACATCAAAGATTGGTGGCTGTATCCTGTACTCGGTTTTTACATCAGCAAATCAGTTGAACGGGAGACATACACCTGACGGTAACGGATCGGTGCAGCAGAAAAGCAAATGTGTGTCGTTGCGTGACTGCCTCTAGCGACTTCCGTACTTTCTCAGGCGCCGGCTATCTACGTCGTGCTTGTAGGACAATGGTGAAGAGTCGCCCTTTCAAACTCGAGCAGTGGGCTTCCATTCCTCTCGCTCCTGTAAAGACCTTTGTCAACTTATTTCAATGCCAGTGTTTTCTGTATAAACGGCGTCTTTGAAATAAACATTGAAGTAAAACAGGAATAAATAACTGCCCCAAATTTTCTGTTGCTGGACATAATGTTTCTCATTAAAGGTGCTAGTAGTCGCACGTCAATTTGCTTGCGCAGTCAAATACAAAACATATATTTAGTGATAACGTTGTAGTGATACTTTTTGAACATGTACGCTAATAAAAGAATTGGAGTATACATTATTCTGCGTCAGCAGACAAAAACGTCAACACATATGTCCACAATGGAAATTGTTTATCCCATTACGGTCGATTAGAGAACGGTCCTCTGGAATGCACGTAGGTATATTAATAACGTTTAAAACTACTACTAATAAAACTAATAATACGGTATTTCTTTAGCAATAATTCCCGCATAGCGGATCGATGCGCTGTACAAGCAAACATATGAATGTATATTAATATATAAAAAAACTAAACACTGATTTTAAGACATGTAATACTGAACATTAAAATAGAAACACTAATTTTTAGACAAATAATACTAAAATTATAAAATAATGTTCGTCACGACGAAACAATTTAAATTAATAAAAATGTATAATAACAAGTTTTTAAAGACTTTCTAAACCTATTCTGTGTCCCTGAAGCATGAATGTCCACCGGTAGTTCAGTCCATAGTCGCGGTGCTGCTGCGTCAAATGCCGAGTCGCCGATGCATGTCTTCGTGATGCCTCGGTGCAGTGTTGGCGCCTGATCCTGGCGTAGGCGCCCATGACGCTCTCGTGGCTGTACAAGTTCTGCCAGATAAGACGGCGCTAAACCATGAATACATTTGTAAGTCATCAACACCTTGAACACAATTCGACTCGCAACCGGCAGCCAATGCAGTTCTTTAAACAATGGTATTATGTGGCCATGTATGATTGTGAAGATTGAATTGTAGGTGTGTTGTGTTGTGGTACATCCCATTAGGAATGTGATTGCGGTTCATAGTTGGTAGGGGTCTGATAAAATTGTTGTGATGTAGGTTGCCAAATATTGTCCTTTTGTAGGGGAAATATCGCCACCATGGCGGGGAGCGCAGCGAAACAGTGGTGCTTCCTGGTGGTGATATTAGTGGTGACTCACGTCATTTCCGCGCAAGGTAAGTCTTGCGTCTTAGGGTGTGATTGCAGCCGCAACACAAAACGTGTGTGTCTCCAGTTCCTATTCTTTAAATTTATTTATTAGCTTCATTTTCTCTTTTAACATTAACGTAGTCGCAGTGTTACTAACATTATATTAGACTGGAATTGTGTACTGACAATCGACTTTTGTCAGTCAACCCACAGGAAAAGATGAATTAAGTAATTTGATAGTATGGTGAGTTGTCTCCATAGAGGATTACATTATCCTACAACAATTATTTTAGTATTATTCTTTGCCAAACGACATGACAACGAGCTTCGTTTGCAGGAAATCGAGTATCATAACTGTAATCTGCATCATCCCCACCATCATTTATATTCTTCTCTTCGTCCAGCCTACCATCTGTAATAGCGAATTACCTTTCGTTCGCCAAAAAACGTTAATATCAACGAACTGATAACATTTGAACATCTTGCATTTTGCTTCAGGAATATAGACTTCCATCCTTACTTGAGTAGATTGCGACGAATACCTTGGTTATTGCCGAATGCGCGCGCGAGTTTGTATGAGTAGGTGTGCGTGCGCGCTCGTGCCTGTATGCGCGGTGTGCGTGAGCGCGTGCGTGTGTCTGTGTTTGTGCGTGTGTGTCCGTCTTCGCTTGCGTAGCGTGTGCGTATACGTTTGTGCGTGTCTGCGTGCGTCCGTGTGCGCGCCGTGTGCGCGCGCGCGTGTGTGAGTGTATATATATATAGTGTGTGTGTGTGTGTGTATTTGCGTGTGTTTGCGTGTGTTTGCGTGTGTTTGCGTGTGTTTGCGTGTGTTTGCGTGTGTTTGCGTGTATTTGCGTGTGAAGCAAGACACTTAGGTGCTTCGTTGCATTTGGTTGATTCAGAAACCACAACGGATACTACGGAATATACAGATTTCACACCAACGGAAGACACCACGATGGACGATTTGACAGGCACAACAACAGCGCCTCCTGGTGAAGAAACCAACACAACAGACGCGGATTCACCCACTTCAACACAACCACCGACAATGGAAGAGAACGCAACGGGGGAAGATTACGGTACAACACAGACGCTCAATACGGACGACGCCACAGTGGAGGGTATTTCAGCTACCATATCACAGCCCGTGAGTATGGACGACGCCACAGTGGAGGGTGTTTCAGCGACCATATCACAGCCCGTGAGTATGGACGACGCCACAGTGGAGGGTGTTTCAGCCACCATATCACAACCCGTGAGTGTGGATGACGCAACAGTGGAGGGTGTTTCAGCCACCATATCACAACCCGTGAGTGTGGATGACGGCACAGTGGAGGGTGTTTCAGCCACCATATCACAACCCGTGAGTGTGGATGACGCCTCAGTGGAGGGTGTTTCAGCCACCATATCACAACCCGTGAGTGTGGATGACGCCACAGTGGAGGGTGTTTCAGCCACCATATCACAGCCCGTGAGTATGGACGACGCCACAGTGGAAGGTGTTTCAGCTACCATATCACAGCACGTGAGCGTGGTTGACGTCACAGCGGAGGGTGTTTAAGCTACCATATCACAGCCCGTGAGTGTGGATGACGCCACAGCGGAGGGTGTTTCAGCTACCATATCACAGCCCGTGAGCGTGGACGACGTCACAGCGGAAGGTGTTTCAGCTACCATATCACAGCCCGTGAGTGTGGATTATGTCACAGCGGAGGGTGATTCAACTACCATATCACATACCGTGAGCGTAGATGACGTCACAGCGGAAGGTGTTTCAGCTACCATATCACAGCCCGTTAGTGTGGATGACGTCACTGCGGAAGGTGTTTCAGCTACCATATCACAGCCCGTGAGTGTGGATGACGCCACAGCGGAGGGTGTTTCAGCTACCATATCACAGCCCGTGAGCGTGGACGACGTCACAGCGGAAGGTGTTTCAGCTACCATATCACAGCCCGTGAGTGTGGATGACGCCACAGCGGAGGGTGATTCAACTACCATATCACATACCGTGAGCGTAGATGACGTCACAGCGGAAGGTGTTTCAGCTACCATATCACAGCCCGCGAGTGTGGATGATGCCACAGCGGATGGTGATTCAACTACCATATTACAGCCCGTCAGTGTGGATGCCGGCACTACGGAGGGTGTTTCAGCTACCATATCACAGCCCGTGAGCGTAGATGACGTCACAGCGGAAGGTGTTTCAGCTACCATATCACAGCCCGTTAGTGTGGATGACGTCACTGCGGAAGGTGTTTCAGCAACCATATCACAACCCGTGAGTGTGGATGACGTAACAGCGGAGGGTGATTCAGCCACCACAACGCCGCCTGTGAGCTTGAATGATGCCACAACAAATTCTGGGGATTCTGGCACGTCAACGCAGCTCCCGGATATGGAAACGACTGCATCCGATGTTCCTGCCGCCACGGACACAGAAAAGATGTCAGCAGATACGTCGAACACCGTAACTGATGTTCCTGATGTACAGGGCACAATGTCAACACGGTCAGATTCAGAAAACACTGCAACAAATCCTCCTGATGGCCAGGGTACAACAACAACACTACCGGATTCGGCCAACACCGTAACAAATCCTACTGATACCCAGGTTACAACAACAACACCCGTGGGTACGGCCAACACCGCAACAAATCCTCCTGATGGCCAAGGTACCACAACAACACTACCGGATACGGTCAACACCGCAACAAATCCTCCTGATGCCCAGGGTAAAACAACAACACCCCCGGATTCGGCCAACACAGCAACAAATCCTCCTGATGGCCAGGGTACAACAACAACACCCCCGGATACGGCCAACACAGCAACAAATCCTCTCGATCCCCAATGTACAACAACAACATCCCCGGAGACGGCCAACACCGCAACAAATCCTCCTGATGGCCAGGGTACAACAACAACACTACCGGATTCGGCCAACACCGTAACAAATCCTACTGATACCCAGGGTACAACAACAACACCCGTGGGTACGGCCAACACCGCAACAAATCCTCCTGATGGCCAAGGTACCACAACAACACTACCGGATACGGCCAACACCGCAACAAATCCTCCTGATGCCCAATGTACAATAACAACCCCCCCGGATACGGCCAACACAGCAACAAATCCTCCTGATGGCCAGGGTACAACAACAACCCCCCCGGATACGGTCAACACAGCAACAAATCCTCTTGATCCACAAGGTACAACCACAACATCCCCGGACACGGCCAACACCGCAACAAATCCTCCTGATGGCCAGCGTACAACAACAACACTACCGGATACGGCCAACACCGCAACAAATCCTCCTGATTACCAGGGTAAAACAACAACACCCCCGGATACGGCCAACACCGCAACAAATCCTCCTGATACCCAGGGTACAACAACAACACCCGTGGGTACGGCCAACACCGCAACAAATCCTCCTGATACCCAAGGTACAACAACAACACCCCCGGATACGGCCAACACAGCAACAAATCCTCCTGATGCCCAGGGTACAACAACAACACCCCCGGACACTCCCAACACCGCATCTAATCCTCCTGATGGCCAGGGTACCACAACAACACTACCGGATACTGCCAACACCGCAACAAATCCTACTGATGGCCATGGTATAACAACAACACTACCGGATACGGCCAACACCGTAACAAATCCTCCTGATGCCCAGGGTACAACAACAACACCCCTGGATACGGCCAACACCGCAACAATTCCTCCTGGTGGTCAGGGTAAAACAAAAACACCCACTGATACGGCCAAAACAGCAACATATCCTCCTGATGATCAAGGTACAACAACAACAACACTACCGGATACGGCCAACACCGCAACAAATCCTCCTGATGCCCAGGATACAACAACAACAACACCCCCGGATACGGCCAACACCGCAACAAATCCTCCTGATGCTCAAGGTACTACAACAACAGCTCCTCCTGATACGGCAAACACCGCAACAAATGCTTCTTGTGCTAAGGATACAACAACAAAATCCCCTGGTGTGGCAACAACCACACAACAATATGGAGATACTGGCACAACACCAGGTAGTATTTCTGATGATTATGTGGTAATTATTATATTTATTACGCCCTACAATGTTATAACTATTAATGATAACTCACAAACGTCATGTTAATACAACTCGACCTCTAAATTATAAATGTCTTCGGACATAATAAATTATTGCAATGCAACGGCACAGGCTGATGTTATAAAGATTGCACATGTTACGGGCTATGTTACATAAACCAAGACGTTTTTCGTGGAAAAAACAGTCCTGTTCATTATGATTTGTTTTGTTTTAAACAATTTCAAGTAATAATCGAATGCTGCGACTTGTAAGTCTTTGTGCATTACATTTGATGTATAACGGTGTGTGTGTTTGACATGTTGCATTGCATGCACATTGTAAACGAAATTGTGATATTGGTGAGGACTAAACGAGTTTTTGCACTAAACCGTTGTAGTTATTTTGACAGACTACTGCAGCAGTGATCCGTGCAAGTACGGCGCGACATGCGTGAACGGAGACAGCGGGTTCGTGTGCACTTGTGCAGCAGGGTACACGGACACCACATGTGAAACAAGTACGTTTCAATATCACTAGAACAAATTATGACAGTTTTTTTCTGCGAGTCTTACAGTGATTGGTTTGTGTACACTATAACAAATTGTGTTAAACCAGAGATAGTAAGATTTTAAAAGATGGCAGTCTGTTCCAAGTTTTTCATTTAATAATTGATGTAATGTTCTTACGACTTACCTAACTATGTTGAAGGTACAATTGTTTTTTAAGCCCGTAACAAATATCGTAATTTGACATTACGACCACGGGAGCATGTTCAAATAGTAAACAAAACACTCAGTTTCAAAACAAGCATCATTGTCAACTCGGCGAAATCGGACTGAGTAAATGCTATACCCTTTGATGTTCAGCTTTCCCACGTTCAATGCAGCATACTTGCCGTCACAAATTAGTACGCCCGCTAATTTCGAGTAGACGAACAAGCTGGTTCCCCTTACATGACAGCAGCGGTCAGCCCAGCGACGATTTGTCAACGTCCATACAAAGCTCGTTTTGATTGTAAACCCCTTTAGATCCAGAAAAATTGATTTATAAAAAAGTGTCGTTTGTTTCCGTACATTCAGACAGACGATTGTGGAAATAGTCCGTGCCTGAATGGGGCAACTTGCTCGGACAAAGTGAACGCGTACAGCTGCGAGTGCGCACAAGGATTTGAAGGAACCAGGTGTGAAACAAGTAAGTCATACTACGTAGTGTGTTCACATAATGTTAGCCATATCTCACAAGAGGAGACTTTAATTGCTGCCCATCATAACATACCCGTTATATTCCTCGATATTGTCATTAGTGGTTATTACAAATTATATCATCAGCGCGATGATCTGTCTGGTTATTGTTCTTACAATAACAGTTCGGCCTACTATTTTTGTAGCGGCGAACTTCATAATTCTTTGTTGCCGATATAGTGGCCGCATTAGATGCACCGATACATTGTGGATGCCCCAGGCAGATTTAGTCTGTTTCTTTTTAATTCCCTTTGAGACAAATCAGGATATGATAACATGTATGCATACAACAGTGTGTATGGGGGTACATGGACGACGGAAGCGAAACGTTTATCAGGCCAATAATGAAGTCCAACAATGAACTGCAGCTGATGGTGTCGCTACTATGACGTATTGTTGCCAATCAGTGGAATTGTAGAAGATGGTGGCGCCACACTGTGGACAAAGGCGGGTGCACTCGGAGTAGTTCTGCAACGATTATCGATAACGACAGCATGATCAAATTAATCATAATGGCAGATGACTGCACACATCATAATAATACACTCATCAATATAACAAAATCAATCAAAATGTTGTCTTACCATTGTTGGGTGACTGCTATTCCTAGGTATTAGCAAACATACTATATGTATGGTCATTGTCATAACCCAATTCAGTATACTGTCGCGAAGCCAGCGCAATAGTTATGACACTTTCACTATAGTATTACTATGATAACACAACTATCGCAATGCTATCGTAATCGTAGAAATATTCTCGAATATTCACCCCTAATCATCGCAACTGAATCTAGGCGTTTCCTTCGTAGACATCGATTACTGCCAAGGCAATCCTTGTCACAATGGCGGCACGTGTGAAGACGGCCTGACAGGCTACAATTGCAATTGCGCTGGTGGATTCACGGGCACCAATTGTGATGTGGGTAGGTAATAATCATCATACACTATGCACCATAGCAGTACCTTCCTTGTACAATGGGTTGGGTAACTTGTCAAAATACACAGCTGCAAACAAAGTTATTAATAAGCAGTGTCCGTGTTCACATAACCTTCATCTCCTTCTTCTTCTCCGTCTTTTCCTTCTCCTTCTTCATCGTCATCTTCTTCTCATTCTTTTCTTTTTTCTTCTTCTTCTTCGCCTTGTTTTTCTTCCCCTTTCTCCTTTGCATGTTGGGTTCACGTCACTCGGTGGTCCGTTCTGTCTTGCATACTATTTATCTTAATCTTTCTCGATCTTCTGCGATGGTCTTCCACTGTCGGCAGTTCGAAACCGTTTTTGTTTTTTAAATTTCGGGTTCAGCGATCCAAACTCTTTAGTTACGTAAACGCACCAATTAATGCATCTCCAATAAAACAAAACAGTGATGAAATTCTCATAAATGTTTACAATATGAGCGGCAATGTGTGTACTGATGAACGATTGCACAGTTTAAATTGGACACGGGAGACTCATATTAACATTAATAAAGTAGTCGCTCTCTAGTAGACTGCTACCGGTCTATTGTCTATGTCCGCGTGTGTTTAGTATGGTTCTGTTACGCACAGTCGCACTACTCGTAATGTCACCCAAACGTATAGCATTACGAACGGATAATTGGTTGTTTGGTCGTCTCACATATTGCGGGGAAGTATGCGATACAGTGGCGCCGCCTATCGATTAAAATATATAGTTCAGCTCTTGTGGATATGAGAACCGGACCGCGTGGTGGGTAATGTATTGGAGTGTTGGTGGATGTGGCGTGGTTTATTCAGACGTTGCGAACTGATGAGACCTCTCGTGTACCTGTTTTGGATATTTCTTGTTTATGTATGTGATGCAAGTATAAGAGTTTGTGACATTGTGTGTGATATTATGTTGAGCATAATTGAACAAAGGTACTTTTATGATGTGTATAGGCATTTGTATTTAATTAATATCATATTTGTATGTTATTCTTCTTCTTCCACATTTGAGTGGTGCCCTGTATGTTTAAGTCTGGTCATGTTTGCGCGATATATGATTGTTTATGTCCACACTACTGCTTATCGGTCAGTTAGCGATAATATCCGTATGCTTACATATATCATATAATCGTTATATAATTATCAGAGATCATCGACCTTTCAAACCGAAAACGTTTAAAAGTGGCTTTGTGACAAACCAAGAAGTTGCTTAGTTACACTTTTTGATATGCTTACTTGTCATTTATTTAACATTTTATACTGATAGCCCCAGCTACGGATACGTGTTCAAAGAAACCTTGCCAAAACGGTGCGACGTGTGAAGACACGTCGAAAGGCTATAAGTGCCACTGTTTGCCGGACCTCTACAAAGGAAAAACATGCGAGGAAGGTAAGTTTATTATAATAGCGTGTGTGGAAGTGAACACTGAACCGTGACGCCTTAGGAAGTTGTTTTCAATTGTCCCTGTGTAAAACGTTGCGCGTGGAATATATTTGTCCCTACAAAAAGTGTTGCCCCGTATATTTTAGCATGGTAAGATACGGATAACTAAGCTTGGCCCCTTTTTTCGAGAACCTAGATACCCCACTGCTTGATTGAATGGCGTTCACACACTAAAACGAAGCATGTGATAGTTCATCCAGTATAGTGAAGATTGTGATAACCATGTTTCCGTGAAATTACATTGAAATGTTCCGTTAGTTGACAATAAAAACAGATCCAATTGTTCAACTATAGAGTGCATGATCTATATAGGAATGGTTGTAATAATCGCTAAGTAACTGCAAATACGATCGTGTGCGCCAAATTGTATGATGGTTGATATGATATTAATGCGACACCAATCACAGTAATAACAACTCATCTCAACCGTTTGTTCAAGAGGATTGTCACATATCACAGGAAATGTATAGACATTTTTGTGTTAACAACATTTAGATACCATCACCTAGAAAGCATAATAGCAATACAGGTATATAATGTTTTCATCATGTGAAAGTTTAATGAAAACATCGACTAAATCATGTGCATAGTAAAACCACATGTTGGAATCCATATTCCAGTCACATGTGGTGTCACAGTAAAGCAGCATCCCAGCGAATCTCTCCTTGTTGTATTACTTTTGACTACAAATAATATTGTTGGCGTGTTCAAACAAAATCAATATTCAGCCAATTGAAATAATCGCTGAAATAGTCTATTCTCGTTATCACGTGAACCCAATACAGCTCGAGTCATACTTTGTAAGTATGATACGATGACTGAAAAGTTTGTAATAATTTTATTATATTGGTGCTACTGTTCAGAGGTGCGGTACACACACTACTTGTACGGTGAACGGCAAGGCGACGTCAACATAAAGTCGACACTGGGTTACAGCTGCGACTGGAGCAGCAAAAGTTGTGCGTCTGACTTCATTCAGATCCCGAAAGTCCAGATTTTCAATGGGCTGTATAGGCGTATGAAGGTAAGTGACTCAGTTAGTCCCATTGCTGTCTACGATTGTGGTGGGAGAACCTGCTACTCGCCTGTTTAATGCTACTGTCAGATAAAGCATGATATAGCGCACATGCGGCGTGTTAAAGGTAATCCATGGATCAGAAAGACTGGAACAGCCTATGACATTGACAGCATGCCGATCCATCACGATTCCAAAAACCTTAATTATATGATTGTATTATTTACAAAGTTTATTATTTTGAATAAATGTAATACATTTTTTTTGAAATGTCCTTGTTTGTTATTGCAATATGTTGTATTGCGTAATACTATCAGGACAAATGCGTGTAAGCAAACAGGATAATTCTTATTCCGGCTAGAAACAAGTTTTGTCTTCGGCGTGGGAAAGCCTTATATTGCGTTCTACAGACTGGAGACATTGCACTGACGTGTTCGTGTATTGTATAGTTTGTGATGGAAATAACTGTCACGGTAAATCCAAGTATGTAAACTCTTTCACTTTGATCAATATTGCAACATTGGTATTTGTATGCATCCGTACGTTTGTTCGAGTTACGAAGGTCAGTGTAATAATGCGCCTCTTCTCGTTAGATATATACGAATGGCTACGTTACATTCGGGCTGAACTTCGAGAGTCGATACCATGACAAACTCAACAAGGACAGGTTGAGATACACGAAACGTGAAACCGCCAACGCGCAAGGTATTGCCATGCTAGCGCCTCTGTGGACGGATAACAACGCCCAATATGGAGATGTCTCCTATCACATCTACGACCTAACGAAGCCCGGATCCTCACCCACCGACAAAGCTCGCGTAAAGGTCAGTGAGAATGTTCCTTGAACTATGTTTACACAGTCAATTGCTGGTGACACATGACCTGACATTTTATATTTAATTGTTTGGTTAAACTCGTACAGTAATACTATACCCTGAGTTGTTATTCGACTTAGGAAATCTTAATGTTTTGTTAAATTCCAACTCTGCTCTAAGTCAGTTGTAAACAGTGCTTTGAACGACAATATTGATTCCGTCATTTCTTCTCGTAAAACACCAATTAATAGTCACGGTAAGTTGATGACAATACTATAACTTAGATGAGACTCCTGTTGGTTCACATGCAGCAAAGCAATGGTATTTGATCGGTTCATACTGCAATTAATGCCTGAAGATTGCATAGCAGGCTACTGAGTGAAAGCGACACACATTGGGTCAGTAAAGACATTAGTATATAATGTTGTTCTTGCAGCATGCCATCGACCATGCGAAGAAAGATGTCCTCGCGAACGGCGGTGTGTCCGTGACAGACGTCACGTGGGTCATGGTGATCACGTGGAGCAGAATGATTCCTCGCTTGTACTACAGTAGAGTTTACGACAGGGTGAGTTACAATCGGTTATTGCCTCTAAGAGAGAAGGATCACTAATAACAACTCGAAAATGGCACATTGCGGGCACAACCGTTGACCAACACCATCTGAACCAGTCACTGCCTTGCTAAATATGAACACAACCGTTGACCAACACCATCTGAACCAGTCACTGCCTTGCTAAATATGAACCCAACCGTTGACCAACACCATCTGAACCAGTCACTGCCTTGCTGAATATGAACACAACCGTTGACCAACACCATCTGAACCAGTCACTGCCTTGCTAAATATGAACAAAACACTGGACCAACACCATCTGAACCAGTCACTGTCTTGCTAAATATGAACACAACCGTTGACCAACACCATCTGAACCAGTCACTGCCTTGCTAAATATGAACACAACCGTTGACCAACACCATCTGAACCAGTCACTGCCTTGCTAAATATGAACACAACCGTTGACCAACACCATCTGAACCAGTCACTGCCTTGCTAAATATGAACACAGCCGCTGATAACAAACAACAATGACACGATTTTCCACATTGTTTTCACTCACAGTTACTGCTTCTGACGCACGGGTTGTCCAGATTGTTGCATGATTCTTCCACCGCTGGCTTCTGTCACTAAGTTCTACTGCTTCAGCAAACCACTACGTATTATATGCACTACCACGCGTGCGCAGTGGTTTACTGAAACAGTATAAATGAATGCGTTGTTATTCTCCCCATACAACCTGCATTACGTAGACATAGTATGACCATTGTGCAGACTATCAAATTTGCATTGCTAATGTGGCGGCCGACCATTTAACAGCCTCTTCCCGAGGTACAGGGCTTTCCACGTTTCACATATCGAGTGGCTCTTCCTGGATCGTACATTGATCGCTGTGTATTTCCAATTATTGCGCAATTTGAGGCCAGGTTAGATTAAATATTGATTGCCGTAAAAATAACCAGTTCCTGGGGAACCCTTAACATCCTATTCTCAGGGTATTGAATGTCAAATGTATATGCAGCAGCGGTAACAGAGTGTGACCGAACAGATAAAGCGCCCGTTTGCGTTTGTGACTGGCTAAGGAACTGCACCAGACCAGACCTACTGTTGCGCTTGCAGTCTACTTTAACTGACCCCGGTCAAAGCATTCTGACGAACAATGCTGTATATCCCAGCTGTTATAATGTAGCTGCATTTACACATGTTGCAGTTACTACCACTCTGACATTTAAACTTCTTGATCGTCTTTATTGCTAGAGTGTTTTCAATAATAATTACGACTATCAATGTGAATGTAATTTCGAGTATTTACGCTTGAAATGTACATTTACGTGGACTATGTTTGCGTTACTACATATGGAGTGCTACCATTAGAGGTACACGCGTGCTTGCTTATGTTAAAATGCATCTTATGTTAAAATGCATTTGTTATCGGTTATGTAATGCTGCATGTGTTTTCTCCTCAGCCCAACACCTTCCAGTTGGTCATCGCCTACGATCCGTCGCGATACCAGACCTTTACGCAGTACGTGTATATAAACATGGGATAGGACGCTGAATACCTGATACGACGTAGCATGATAGGACATCTGTCATACAAACAAGATGAGGAAGAATCACTGGAGTTGGCAGCGTCTATGAAATCGACAGCTTTCCGTCTAGATACACGGACAGGCAATACAGGCGAGTTTGTTCTGTTTCTGTTGATATTATATATGACGACTGTTTCGGTAAGCGTTTTATCCAATTATTAAAACGTGTTTGCATGATGCAAGTAATTTCGGTACTGTGCGTTTGGCTTTGAATAGTAAATCTTAATTATAATATTTGCATCCAGTTGTATAATGTACATTTATCAAAACACGCACGCGTGGCCGAATGATCTCATTTATGTACGCACGCACACACGCGCGCACGAAAACACACACACACACACATACGCGCGCGCGCGCATACACACACACAAACACAAACAAACATACACACAACCACAAAGCAAGTCGTCGCCTCGTTTATGTTAATGTAATTAATGTAAGTTGTGTGCAGGCGAGCGAGGTCGCTACATGTTCCGCGTGGCGTCGGGAAGCCATGAGGTCAACTACGATCAGAAGTGTTACAACTGGTTCGCGAACGAGATGAGACGGATAGATATCGTACGGTACTACTGGAGCTCAACGATGGTCTGTCCGTGTGATTTGCGGCTCGCTTTGATGGACGGCCGCTGGAAATTCAATTGGAAGCAGTACTTTGAAACAAGCGGAGAGAGGTGGTGCATTTATGAACGCATGCCCTGGGGACAGTCAACTCAGGTAAGATGGAAGGGCAACCATGTCAGCCTAACGATCATCGGATGCAGACTACAATACGGTAACATATTAATAACCCGTACTATAATATAGCTAATACATTATTTGCTATCACCTGATTTATTTAAATGTGCTATTCAATCACACCCTATATCTTACGTACTTTATAATTTAAATACATCAAGTTTGTATAAGCAGTTATAATGTTTCTATATTTCTTTGACTTCTTTCAGTGTCGGTTAAATTGGCGATATTGCCACTATTGTTTGGGGTTATTATAATCACACCATTCGTTGTGGCGTATACCTTATAGTGTGATAAAAATGTCGTCCAATCGGCAGGTCTCATCAATGTCTTTCCAACTAATACTGATATGCTATGTTACGATCAGGTCAAGTTCCTCGTAGTTGTGATATGAAGCAACCGCAGCCAACAATGTTAATCTTAGTTCACCAATCACCAACAGGAATGCTGCTACACACCATTCGGATCTCTCATCAGCATTGAGGACGGTCGCGGAGGTCAAACATACTTCTACCATCCTCGCTATGGGAGACGTCATGAGATGTACGATGTCCTGCCGAAACAGTGGTGTTGTGAATACACCGACAACTGCATGTTCTTCTACCTGGTGCGACCGATGGACCACTGCTGGGGCTACACTCCATTGTACATAGGTCGGTGACAACATCGGTGCATACTTGATTAGTAGTTTTGTAGTTGTTTGCATTATTGTATTGTGGCTGAACAGAACCGCTTCGCGTTCCACCTGAAGGCACACCTATGTATTGTTCATGTTAACTGGAACGCCTCACGATTAATTGCAACGCTTACATTAATACTTCTTTCTTTACTCGGTTGTGTAGTGATGAACTGGGTGTACGTACACATGTTATTATGGTGTTTTCTTTTCTCAACGTCCATAGGTTGGTTCTACGGTGACCCACACATCCGCACGCTGGATGGCTTCCAATTCACCTTCAACGGCCTGGGCGAGTACACACTCATAGAGACGACACACGGCACCTTCACACTGCAGGGCCGCACGGCGAAGGCTCGCGACGATAACGAACAAGAAACAGACGCGACTGTGTTCAGCGCATTCGCCGCTAAAGACGCCGATTCAGACACCGTCCATGTTGAAATGACATCCACACGCGACGGTATGAATTGCGTTAGACGGAAACACGTAGAAAGATGGCTACTTTGCGAATGTGCTATTTTATTAAAGTAACGCCGTTTTAATTTCTAACAAAATGACACACGACACTTCAGAGCTAAAAATAATGCTTCAAACGTTATGCTTCATGTCACGGATCACGACAGCAAATATCTGAACACCAGAAGTATTATTTTGTTTGGAAAACTTACAGTATAAAGTGAACTCTAAGCAACCGATATGTATTATCATAAAAGACTCAGTGTTATCCTAGTAAAGATGATTGATCTGAAGGGAGAACAATTAATTGCAATATTAGTGTGTAGTTGAGTTAAGCAGATATGATGTGTTTTATATTGTCTGTATATTTGTGTTCAGTTCAAGATTAACTTCAAACCAGCGTATCCTTATTGCACCTGTATCTGTGCGATACACCTTGAGTCGGGACAACGGTATTAATTGGCAATGTAAGTAATCAGTAAATGCACTTAATATGTATAGATCACATCGTGTTGCAGGCATAAAAGTTCTCGTTGAAAACAATAACGTTATGGACTGGTTCAATGCTGCAAATGTGACTGACGAAAAAGAGTACACGGATGTTATTCTGACGAAGAAGAACACTACCCAAATTGAAGTTACTTTCAAATCGGGTAGGAATTTGTGTTTATTCTAAGTCGTTTTTCCATTGGCAGATATTACAGTGTTCAAAACATCCACGGAAACGTCCCACAACAAATATTCAAGTAAAAAACAACAACGCATTAGCCAAAAGTTATCATAGTAGAATATGACAAAAGTCGTATGTCACACGAAAGAGACTTCCACCACTAATGCGTGATATGTTTGTATTGTTCACCGTAGCAGCTATTGTGGTTTGGTAGACAACCGGCCAACGACTACTCTGTGCAATAATTTGAAAGGGTGTAGTCCTGTTACATAGCATAATCACCTTTCCCAGGGAAAAGAACTCTTAACAGATGTTCGACTATGTCGACCATTAAGTAATTATGGATCGTTCTGACGGTTTGGCTGAGAAAGAATAACCTAACTTGCGGTTATCCTTCCGCTGCTGCTGTTACTTTGCTACAGTGGCAATGTTCTTAACATTATCGTGAATGTGTTCTGCATTTTCCGTACATTTGAGGTTGTCGAATAATATTGTCAGGACGTTTGCCCTCTCTTCTTCACGATATATTTTGCTGCAGAGTTTTCACTGACGATCGGTGTAAATGCCGAGCAACTCGATATCACAGTGGGGGCTCCAGACAAGTTCAAAGACAACACGAAAGGTCTGATGGGAGTGTTCAATGGCGACCCGACTGACGACCTCCTGCCACCAGGGGAGAATGCGATGCCGCTGTCAAATAGCTCGTCGGAGAAGACGATATTCACAGAGTTTGGTGAACTGTGTACGTTGATAACACTACATATTATATATCTTGCCTGGCGTTAATATTCTAATTCCTCTATTTTAATTCATTCGTCATACCACATCATATATCACGTTATAAGAATATCCTAAATACATAAAATTATTATTATCAACTAGAGAGAGAGAAAGGAGGAGGGAGGGAGGGAGGGAGGGAGGGAGGGAGAGAGGGAGGGAGGGAGGGAGGGAGGGAGGGTGGGAGGGAGGGAGGGAGGGAGGGAGGGAGGGAGGGAGGGAGGGAAGGAGGGAGGGAGGGAGAAAGAGAGAGCGAATGAGAGAGGGGGAGGAAACGAAAGAACAGAGATAAAGTGTAATAGGTGCATGGCATCAATCAAACATTTGCGGTTTTTTCGGGAACTCAATTTAAATATGTTCTTTCCTTAATGACGTATCTGAAGTGGTATTTCTACTCAGGGAGAATTCTGCGCGTCGACTCACTGTTCTACTACGCACCGGGCGAGAGTTACTCGACGTTCGCTCACACGGAGTTCAAACCTCTCTTCCTTGAGGACGTCCTCAACAACATGACGTCAGCAGAACTAACGAAGGCAAAACAGACGTGCGGGGAGAACAAGGAATGTCAATTTGACTTCGCAATTACGGGTGAGTGAATTCCTAGCGACACTAAAGATTTACTAGCTTACAACTACTGATGGAGTAGCAAACGACTTCAAATGTTATCCCCATTACACTGTTCTCATTTTGACTTCGTTCTCACTTACCATTTTATTTCCATCTTCGTCTTTTACGGCATTTTAAGTAGCCGATACTAATTTCCCGGAACGTCGGGGGGTAACGCCACACACACGCACGCATAATTTATCTCCATAAAAATTGTTAACCGAGAAAAAAAAAATATAACTATAAATATAAGTGTAAATAAAAGCCTTAAAGTTGTAGTGATAATCCAATTGGTAGATCAGACGACAATGATTCAAGGAAGCGAATGAACCTTGTCCTAGGCGAGGGAACCTTGGCACCTGGGATGGGATGCACTTACAATTCTCCAAAATTAGCAAATTCGAATATCAGCAAGAAATGTTTATTCGAAATGTTTGCAAAGACCTTTTGCGGTCATAAATTATAACTTCCTCTGATGTCTTACGTACATCTCAATACGTTTATAATACTTTCGAATCTTACAATACCTGCTGTACATGGTTATATGCAGTTACGATACGTTGGTGTTTACAACAGACATACATATTTACCTTTGTCACTATTTCGCTTTATCTGATTTCAAAATAGTTGTACATGAAATATGCAGTTATGGGTCTAAAACGTATCTCTTTTGAAACGTATGGATCCATTATTCTTCCTATGACGAACATTTCGTTTTCGAAAAAAAAATATATCTGAAATATTATATTTGAAAAATAACAACAGCAATTACAATCTTAATTCATTTATATATGTATATTAGGGAAAGAAGAAGCTGCCGCGGCGACATTGGCAACAAACTCTAAGAACCAAGCCACAGTGATCGCAATGTGTATGTACAGTATACTGCATAAACTGTCATGTTATCGTCTTTTAAGCACAACCCACTATACTACATAGTGTACTTAAATTAATTTCAAACAAAACAGAAATCAGAAACATTATACGCTGGCCGAAACACGATGTTGTCTTTAGGAATATGGTCATAATGTGGCTCGTTGTATAAGCCGTGTTGTAAACGGAACATTATTCATATTAAACAAAACGTATGACCAATTGCACTTATTTCGTTAATATGAGAAGGGATAATTAGTAAGAACATGACATGGATTTCAGTCAAACCCCATCATAGCGTTGTGTAACGAGATCCACGGAACACCCCTTATCAAATGTTGGACTTTTTGATATACAATATATTGAGTCTATTTTTCACAACTATGCATATTAGTTACTTATCCTGTTAGCAAATTTGATAATATGTGTAATAATATTAACCAACAGACGTGTATTGCTACGACCCGTTTTGCTTGCCGTATTATATTTCTTTCTTGCTCGATTGTGTCATATATTTTCGGTGTAGTTTTGAGTTGTAGCTTATTCTTCTCGCTCTATGTTTTAATTGCAGCCAACGCGAGTCCAAACATTACCGTAGATGCAGCAGTTTTTAACGTGACTGTTGGTCAAATCAACATCCTGAGAGTGAGCACGTTCGACCAGGACAAGGATTTCGTGACCCTCAGCCTTAATTCAACATTTCTACAAGGTGCTACATGGGAGAATCATGTTTTCTCGTGGACACCGGCCAATATGGAGCCAGTTAACATAACGTACGTAATATTTTGTTGTGTTGGTTCTGTGTACACTGGTACAACCCTCAACTCGACGAATATTTCCAATGACACGACATTAAGATGTATGTATCAAGCCAACAAACGGACATCACACCGTGCTTCACGACAGTTCATCTTGGCGCAAACAATTTCGTTTTGACATATTCAAAGCGTGATTTTACCTAGTACTATCTCACATGTACGACGACCGCATACGTCACTGAAGAAATTTATGTGTTACCTAACAAAACGCTTCACAACTACAAGGAAACACCACGTATGGATTTGTCAAAAAGTCGTTTGCATACGTATCACTGCGTACCGGTGAGACATAGTTGTAATACCTGTATACAAAATATTATTATTATTAGGTTATGGCAAACTGCTGTGTTCGTGTTTATAGTGCTGACATAACATAGCAAAGAACATGATGTTGTATCATGATCCCGTTGGAACAGTTCTTGTAAAACGGTTTGTCAGAATTTGTTAAAATCAATAAGAATAACGCATGGTAAGAATGACATTGAGCGCAACATGCTCATTTGAGTAAGGACAAAATGCAACAGCGATCACACTGTTGTTCATCATAGCAAAATTGTATATAATAGCAGAAATGTTGGCGCAGGTAGAATGTTGTGAACATATCGTACGTGTGACTGTACATAGGTTTGCGGCATCGGATGACAAAGGAGGTGTCGCATCCGTGGACGTGATTGTGAACCTGTGCAACTGTTCCGACCACGGAGAGTGTCTGTTTGACCTGCTCGCTGACGGCTACGAGCTGAAGCAGAAATTTAGGATCGTCCAATGCAACTGTTCCACCGGCTGGGAAGGTTAGAAAGCCAGACATACAAGTACTGATAATAAATAATATCAACGTGTGACAGCTACACGGTGATAGACACACATCGCTAGAAAGTTGAATGCATGAGTTAAA
>OZ023209.1:62395479-62525479 GCA_963995525.1 Escarpia spicata | reverse complement strand
AACTTTTGCTACTGCTGAATGGATTAGTATTTCGGATGCAGACTTGGATGAATGTGAAAGTGACCCGTGTATTAACGGCGCCGAATGCAAGAACGGAAACAATAAATATTCGTGCATATGCTTGGATGGATACAGCGGCGAAAACTGCGAAACAGGTTAGAGAAACGTATTTGTTTGTTATGCTAATAAACTGTTACAACAAATAAATATCCAAGGTTATATTAATTTTATGAAAAAATTAACTTAAAATAATTGTTCTTGTTGGATATATTGTCGTAACAATATTTTAAAACAAACTGTTAGTTTGCGGCATAATTACATGTGCAAGATGATGGCATTTTAAAACAATATTTGAATTTGAAGTGCATTCCATCAATCACTAATCTATGATTGAAGCGGACTTCGACTATTTAATTTACTTTTAATAACTGTCATCCGGACAAACGTAGTTACGGCCTTCTATAAGTCATGATTAAAATATATAAAAACTATATGTTCTGAATCTGACTTGAAGCCTATTCGTGCCACGATACACACAATAGCATTTTAGCTTATATGTTATCAACAGCAAATCGGTGACAATTTCAGATATCAACCAATGTGCTAATGCGCCGTGCCAGAACAGCGGAACATGCAGAGACCTGACCAACAAATACCGTTGTTCCTGCGTGCGTGGATTCACCGGCAGCAACTGCGAGACCGGTACGTGGTGTGTGGAGTAGCGCCGTGTTAGAAAGTCTCATCTTCAATGTAGATGACCTTTGTTTATTTTTAAAGGAGGCAGTTTGTTCCTAGTTTTTCATTTATTAATTAATATAATGTTGTTAAGATTATACTAACTATGTTGAATGTATACCGCCCGCGAAATATTATGTTTAATAAGCCCATAACAACGTTTGCAATTTGTAAGGTACCAGCATGTTCAAATAGTAAACAAACATCCAATTTAAAAACACAATTTGTTGGCAATACGGCAAGTCGGGCTGAGTGAACTTCAAAACCCTTTGATGTTTAACGTCGTTCCATTGCCCCTCGTTCAACACAGCAGACTTACTGTTACAAAATATTACGCCCGCTAATTCAGGGTAGAAGAACTGATTGGCTCCCTTAAATACAAAGCCGCACATTGATCTTGAGCCAGAAACGTGTAACGATATACGGCCGCAGTTTGTTCGATACGACACATATAAGAAAATGACATATTTTAAAGCTCGAGAATATTGATCAAAATATCTTGTCGGATTACCTAATAGTGATCTGGACATTCACGTTGATTATATACAATGCAATCAGAATGAAAGTGTGTATATCCAAAGATTGCGCAGGTGACAAAATGATGCGATAACCGCTTCTAGCCAACATTCCATGTTATGCGAGTGACGTTTGAAAGTGTATATTATAAACAGTTTGGATTTATCGTAAATGGAATTCCTCTAGATCGATCTTATCTGTAATAAATATGTATGTGTGTCTTGAGATTATTGAACATTCTTCAGGATAATTAATTTTTTTGCTAATATTTGTGTACCTATTCAATACTTGATTTCACCTTGTATTTGTAAAGTATTTCCTCTTTTACTATCTCACATGTACGATGACGTCATACGTCACAAGTACTGCAGAAGTTGAAGTGCTACGCTGACGAAAGACTGGCGTATTGAATATGTCCAAAATAAATTGTTTGCATGTACTTGTGTTGTGCTTCTGTCACAGAGATCGCTATCTGCGATAGCAACCCATGCATGAACAACGGCACTTGCCGTCAAGACAACGGCAACTACCTTTGTGACTGCGTCGCTGGCTACACTGGACTCAACTGTGAATCAGGTTAGTGTGTCTGTCACCTATGTTTACTTAAAATTAACGCAGCAACGTTACCATCAGTTTATAATAATTCCACTGCTACATCGTATCTCCTGTGCAGCAGCCTCGAAATGCATTTAACTATCGTGAAACGGCGACTTTTATATCAAATCCACCAACATTCTGACGGTCAGTGCAGACATCCGAAACTCGTCGACATTTCCCATGATATTGGGTGACAGTGTTCCACAGTAACAACTGTGGTAATGGTAGTAACAATCAATACAACGACACACCAATTCATGCTGCTTTTAAAATGTGATCGTAAAAAAACAATACAGTCGCATTAAAACAGCAAAGATCTGTATAATTGCATTATATATTCAACACCAGTTACAAGTGTGTGACACTTTCACAGACTTCGATTCGTGTTCGAGTAACCCTTGTCAGAACGGAGGGACTTGCTCTGCTTCCGACTCCAACAGTTTCTCCTGCAAATGCCTGCCTGAATACATCGGAGAACTCTGCGAAGCAAGTGAGCGAAACCAAATGCTATACAAAATAATATTCACATCAATGTTGTTTTTTTGTGAGATAAAAAATATTAACGAGTTATTTACCCTCGATATTTCTTTAATTACCTTATTCGTATGCTGAATTTTAATAATTGTAATTTTAAATACAGACACAATATTTAATAAAGCTTCGTAGTACGCAAGACCAAGCCACTTGAACGTGATCACCGCGTCATAGTGTGTTCTGTCGTAATAGCACGTGCGTACGAGCTTATGCCTTACTGTAAAATCGTATTCTGAGTCTCATTTCTCCGTTTCCACACAGCTGTGTACTGCAATTGCTGAACAGGCCATTAGTTTGCAGATATGTATTAAGCGGTAGGGCAGGTATGGCTTAAGCCGTAAAATCTGTTCTGATCTGAGCAGTGATTTGGAATGTTATGTAGCGTCGCTGACAAATGTTGTTAATCATCGGTAATATTACGCGAACACGTCTAGGTAAAACTGCCGGTGCGCGAATTCCTACACCAAGACAATAGCACACCCTAGATCACATTGGTCGGATTTGTACACAAATGCAAAAGTATAACGTGATAACAATGTAACTGTGACTTCATCTATTCTTAGAACCTATCAGATACTACGGGAGGTTCCGGGTGCCAAAGTTGACATACACAGAACGTCTTAAGGACATCAACTCGCAGGACTACAAGTATTTGGCAACAAATGTGACAAACGTGGTGCGTACTTACATTGAGTAGAACATCGTGACAACAATAGGATGCATTTTTACATTAGATTCGTTTATTTATCAGAGGAATGCATTCTTACAATCGGGAAATTCCACGATCTGTAAAAATATTAACATTGTTGAATCCTGTTTTAGTACTTACAAGTAATGATACGTTAGTATCGACCATTTCTTGTTCATTTGCGCACGTATATGCCACCCCGCATGCGAGTGAGTGCATATTTACGTGTCCTGAAAAACGATGTATGTTTTCCAGCTCACAAGAATATACCGCGACAGTGACCAAGTTGGCTCAAAGCTGGTCAACGTGACAGACATAACGTTCGCGTACGTATGTGTTGTCAAAGCGTATCAACGATAGAAACATGGAAACTTTGTTTATATATTAATACGTAACAACGCATTTTTCTCCAATGTCCCGTGGCATCTGTACACATATAATACTATAAATACTTTATTGATAATGTTGATCACACAACGTCCCTAGCAGGTCTATTGCTTTATGTGAAATAGAAAGCGGTGCATTCTTGTCTGCTGACTTTACTATCTAAGCTATCTCAGTGGAAGCCACCACGGCGGTTATAAATATACTAAGACAAATTATCGTTCATTAGAACAATTTTGCCATAGGAGATTATGAGGTGAGTTAAAAACATAATATATCGACACATTGTAGCAAGGCTATTGCAAACTCTGAGTGATACAAAATCCTTGAAGTGAAGCATGTTGTTTACGTTTCATTGACCAGTGTATTTCTTCTTGGTTTGTAACGTACAACTTGCTTTGCGTGACCAACAGCCAGGCAAAATCAGCCTCTCAACATAGGCGATATTCTATAATATGTCAAAACAGAGACATCACAATGTATATATTCTGCTATAATACAATGTGTGCTGTGTGTTATGTAACAGAAAGGGCAGCGTTGTTGTCGACTATTCCCTCTGGGTGTATTCCTCGCTCACGGACAAGGAAATGCTGAAAGACGTCTTGCTCAAACAGAGTGTCTTTAAGATCGGTGGCTTCGACGTGGAGCGAGAGAGCATCAGATTATCTGGTAAGTTCAACACGCTTCTCCTAATTAACATTATTAAGACATGCCGTCGATTAAATGTTGCGAATATTCATCGTTTCACTTTTATTTTACATCATATTTTATATCAGCATATTTTAATATATCAAAAGCGGATAATACACATGACAAACTGTTTCGAGTTGTATTTGCATAATAATTACCGTACATTACTTTTATACTTGCACAAACAGTTTATGTACGTGCAAATATACGCTAAGCTAAATGTTGACGTTATGTTTCGTGTGACATTATTATACTGTTATAAATAAGTTTAATTATATAATTTTACTATTTCAGACAAAAAGCTGGATGAAACAGGTAACTATGTGCTATTTCATATAAATTGATTGTTAAAATTTGTT
Organism: Escarpia spicata; assembly: GCA_963995525.1. NCBI lineage: Eukaryota > Metazoa > Annelida > Polychaeta > Sabellida > Siboglinidae > Escarpia > Escarpia spicata. Next base: position 62,520,976 of record OZ023209.1, on the reverse strand, counting down.
AAGAGACAGGTGACTTAACAATGGTAAAGAAAGCAAACGGCGACAACCAATTTGAACAATTTGGTATCAGCTATTGTTTGAGCATTGTGTGATTTGATTAGTAATTACATATAAAACTGTGTTAACTAATTAATACTAATAATGATATTAACTGTGGCGACACCAAGCCTGCAGAAAATGTTTGTGCAAATGGCTGTGATATGTCAATAAAAAAAGAAATAATGATAATAATAATAATAACACTACTACCACTAATATAAATTTTACTATTATTATTATTAGTTACCGCCATATGCAACATCATTTTGTTCATCAGCTGTTGTTGCCACAGCCACTGTTGTAATAACCGTTATAAATGTTACGTTGTTTGCATAACCAGCTTTCCCGTGGCTGGCCGTGGTCCTCGGCACGATCCTGTCCGTCGTTCTCCTGATCCTCGTCGTCACTCTCGTCATCTTCACCGTGCGCAAGGTCAGAGAAGCCAAGTCACGTCGTAGAGAGTCCTCGGACGATGAAGTCAGCACCCGCTACAGGTACTCCTCGTTATCATACGTATCGTCATTAGCGGTGACTATCGGTGTTTGTTTTACTATCGTGATATTTTCGTGATAGCTGTAATTAGTTATAAATACTATTGCGAAACTATCGCTATGGGCTCACGACTATCGCAATACTACCATGGAAGCTAAATATGCATATGTTCCCATTTTAGTTGATGTGAGTTAAGCTAGACATTGCACGGACCCATCCAAAATTGAAGGGTGGCGCCATTGCTTATAATTGGAATCAAGTGCCCCACAATGGCGTTCCGTGAATGATGCTGGTTTGATTGACAAGTGTTGATGTTAGGACGGTGGACTCGGTAAATAAGAAAACATTACGCAATAAAGTTGAGAAATCACATCTGTGAATATTATCACAGCTTTGTGAACTTGCTGATAAGTATTAATTTAATATTATTTAATAATAATAACAATAACTTTTAATAATAATACGCATTAATGCAAATGTATTACTTTATATGAGTAATATATATATAATTATATATATATATATATATATATATATATATATGTATATATATGTATATGTATATGTATATATATGTATATAAAACAATATTAACAATAGTAATAATGGTAATAACTGCTGATGTTGTCATCAAATAGGCGTGCAGTCACAATCATTATCCCTGGTTGTTGTAGTCCGACCGCGACGAATCGACACCTGATGTGGCAAGAAGGGAAGCCGTCGATGCTCACCGCTGATCACGCGTCGCGAGACAGATACGATCGCCAGCGGATGACCATGGTCAACAAGGCAATGAGCAAAGTACCGCATATCGTGAGTCACTGCTTTCTGTCTGTCTCAATCCAGTATCGCGGTCGAGGGTGGGTTAGCGTGCATTCTTTTTTCATGTCAATGTTGACCTATAGAGCATAATGTCTCTCGTATATAAATTACAGGGGGCTTGTGTAATAAATTAGTCGCCAAATGCTGTATCATTGGTGGTTGCGGAGCGCAGTGGCGCAGCGATTTTAGCATCGGACTCTCAATCGAGAGAACCCACGTTCGAATCCTGGGCTGCGGATTTGAACCTTGGTCAAGTTCTGTCACTCTACGTTGATTCGTACGTTCACTTAGTTGTGTGAATGAGTACCTGGTCAAAGACAGGGATGGATATTTGTGAACGAATATGCATTAGTTGCTGCGTAGCTGAAGGCTTTCCAAAGAAGTCGAAATAGTGTTTGATTGAACACGTCTGCCACGGAATAAAGTGTAATGCGTTTTCAGCAGTCCAAAGTACTGGATATTGCGCTATATACGAACTTATCTTTATATTTTATTCACAGTGTTCCCGTTTCAGACTAAACATACACATATGCCACGTTCGGTCAGTATAGCATATTTCATCAAGCGAAGAAGCCTAGAGTTTGTTGTACCGGATTTGTTGTAGGACTGGAGCATAATGCGAAACTTTGCACAGCGCGGCGTGGGCCAACAAGGCGACATGCTTCAACGCTTTGCCCCCGCACAGCGAGGCAACGACGTTTGGGTGAGTGTCAGTCAACATACAAACCTAGCAAAACGTTCTCATACATAAAGTAACATTTCACATTATGTCGCCCTAATGTGTGTGAATGCGTTTACGAACATCTATAAGTGACTCTCCAAATGGTAATTTTGACCTGCGTCTCGTTGTAACTTGAAATCCATAGAATGATTGCTGCGATATATGAAACAAAGTTAATTATTGTATGGTCTTCCTTTTAGTACAGTCGGAAGGTATGCCCCCCATGAACCCAGTGGATTTCTAAATGAAACTTACTTTTTTGCAACCCTGAAGGTGTCTAATAAACAGATTTGGATGTTCACATTTCGAAATAATGTCTGAAGAGGTCCGTTTGGCGGCCATCTTGGATTTTGTCACGCGCGACTAGTAAAATCAAGGATACCCATAACTTTTGAACCATTCATCGTACAAAGACAAATTAACCCACTTTTCATATAAGTGTGGCATGAGGAATCGTTTGAGATGGTTATTTTGACGATTCAAACATATTTATTGCTTCAAAATGCACATAATACCATATTTTCATGCCTGAAATCTAGTCAAATACTAAGTTAAGGATATTTGATTGCACATAAGCACTGACTCAACATCATATGCCACTACTAGGCAGAAAATGGGCTAATTATGAGTCCAAGAAGAAAGGAAACTAGACGAAATCTACCCACTACGATCAGTATCTACGTCTACTCAAGAACTATCTACCAGAAACTTACCCTCGACACTACACACTAATCATCACCATCGCCAAGAAGCAGATCATCATAGTCAAGCTGCTGATCACCTTCCTCTTCTCCCTCCTCCTCCTCAGCAGCTTTCTCAAGCAAGTCAATGAGCGGGGAAGGCAATATGAGTCCACACGACCACACTGGCTCCAGTACACCCTCCTCAGTCTTCACCCATCCCTGTCCATCATCGTTACTTAGAGTTCTTCTGGAGCTTTTTCAGGGGCGCCACATTGCCTTTGCCCTTGAAGGCGCTGGTGCAGTCCTCGTCTGAGAACACGTAGAACCCGACCAGCGTGCTCCAGTGACTTGGACAGCTCCGTCACGTTGACTATCTGTCGGTGCTTGCCCATGCTGGTGTCGAAATAGATGGTGAGGCTGATGGAGTGCGAGTGGTGGAGCAGGATGAAGAATATGTCACTATCAGGAATTCTCACTACAGCCGACTTGTACCCTTGCTTGGTGGCATAATGGAGATAGAGAACGACCCGAGTGTCCATCTCCTCCTGGTCTGAGGACAACTCATCGATCTCGCGCATAGTCACTTCACCATTGGACGAGTCCAGCTGATGTACCTTCCCATCCACGATGGCAACCGCTGCTCCGCACTTCTCGAGATGGAAATTTCCAGAGAAGTACAAGTATAAGACTGGGTAATAGTTCTGGGGCTCGGGCTACGCTGAGATTATCCTGTATGTGAGGCGATGGAGCGGCTACTGATTGAGAAGTTTGAGTAGGAGGAAAACGTCCATGTAGACAACCAAGTGGCCCTCCTCAACCTGGTCAAGTCCTGCAGCCGAGAGACCCTCGACCTCGCTCTCCAAGACCCCTCAACTCTCACCATCGTCAAAAAGTACGTGGAGTTTGAGGACAAGGTGCGTGCCGGTCACCTGGGCAAGACCCCTACCTTCTGGTTCGGCTTCATTGAGCACACCCGCCTCATCCTTATCCATTCTCTGTCAACAAAACCATGGAGGAGACATTCATGAAGTTCGCCAAGTCGGCAGGAGGTCTTGTATGGCTGTTCTCAATGTTCGCTGCTCATCAGCGTTGGTGCCGCATCGCATCCGCTCATGCCCAATATTTTGAGAGGATGCTCGAGATGTGTGGACTCATCAATGACCCCGAGTGTCCAAAGGCAGGGAAGCATCGCGACCGCGAGGCTGCTGAGATCAAGAAGAGCGAGGAAGCTTTTTCAGCAAACACTCACTGCTACCCAGAACTTCATCGACCCCTTCGCCATCCCTGACAAAGACCGGCACTACAACGTCGCATCCGGTTTTCCTGTTTCCCCGGAGGTCGAGATCGATGTCCTTCGAACTGACACAGTTGGTAAGGAAGCCAGGAAGGCCTTCATCAGTGATCGTTTCCAGAATGGGTCATCTGAGGAGACCTTCTTTGAACCCATCAAGAAGCAGAAGCTGAAGACGATGGAGGCCTCAAACAAGACAGTCGAGCTCACCTCCACACAGGGAAAGCTCATCCAGTACCGTGAGCAGAGCAACCTGGCCTTTACGCTTCTTATCAAGTCGCAGTTCCTGAATGAGCCTCTCGACCTTGATGAACTGATGCGGTACTCCCTCACCCCTGTTCCTCCCAGCCTCGGCACTCCCGACGGATTCTTCGCCAAACCGAATAAGGCCTCCACGCTACACTTCTTGCTAAATGACACCCCCGATGAGGTGCCTTACCCAAAAGACGCGATCCACATCCAGGATGGCATGGCTCTCTGACACGTGCTCAACAGTCTGCCCCAGACGAACGGTGACATTTGCCACCAGGTGCTGGACCAGATGGTTGCCAAAAAGAACTTTGTGTTCTCCACTGACTGCTATCTTGCAGACTCTATCAAGGCACAGGGGAGATTGCGCCGTGGCTTCTCACTGAAGTACATCATCGATGGCCCGGCCACCAGGAAGCCCTCAGACTTCAAGCTGTTCCTGGCCAATGAAGAAAACAAGCGACAGCTCAGCCACCTGCTGCTCCGGGTCTGGAGCAGCAAGGCGGCGGCCTCGTGACTCGAGAAGTTCTCTACCTCCAATATGCCACCAAGCAAGGCTACAAGTCGGCTGTAGTGAGAATTCCTGATAGTGACATATTCTTCATCCTGCTCCACCACTCGCACTCCATCAGCCTCACCATCTTTCTCGACACCAGCATGGGCAAGCACCGCCAGATAGTCAACGTGAAGGAGCTGGCCAAGACATTGGAGCACGCTGGTCGGGTTGTACGTGTTCTCAGCGCCTTCAAGGGCAAAGGCAATGTAGTGCCCTTGAAAAAGCTCCAGAAGAACTCTAAATATCACAAAGTTTTCAAAAAACTTGTTGATGACTGGACGGTGAAGCCGGAAGTGATGGCACATTTGGATGCCTTCACCTGCCTCGTGTACGGTCAGGCTCGCGAGACATCAGTGGATGCTGTGCGAGGCAAGATGCTCATAAAGATGGTGGGAGAACACGAGAAGCTCACCATCAAGTCCAAGGTTGACCTGGCTCTCCTCCCACCCTGCTCGGTCAACTACCGACTAGCCAAGTACAAGCGGGCCAACCAGCCTCGCTTCTGGCGACCCAAACCCTACGATGATGGACAGGGAAGGGTGAAGACTGAGGAGGGTGTACTGGAGCCAGTGTGGTCGTGTGGACCCATCTTGCCTCCCCACTCATTGACTTGCTTGAGAAAGCTGCTGAGGAGGAGGAGGGAGAAGAGGAAGATGATCAGCAGTTTGACTATGATGAGCTGCTTCTTGGCGATGATGATGATGATGATTAGTGTATAGTGTCGAGGGTAAGCTTCGGGTAGATAGTTCTTGAGTAGACGTAGACACTGATCGTAGTGGGTAGATTTCGTGTAGTTTCCTTTCTTCTTGGACTCATAATTAGCCCATTTTCTGCCTAGTAGTGGCATATAATGTTGAGTCAGTGATTATGTGCAATCACCTATCTTAGTAATTGACTCGATTTCAGGCATGAAAATATGGTATTATGTGCATTTTAAAGCAATAAATATGTTTAAATCGTCAAAATAACCATCTCAAGCGATTTCTCATGCCACAGTTATACGAAAAAGTGGGTTCATTTGTCTTTATAAGATGAATGTTTCAAACGTTATGGGTATCCTTGATTTTACCAGTCGCCAAACAGACCCCATCGGACATTATTTCGAAATGTGAACATCCAAATCTGTTTACTAGACACCTTCAGGGTTGCAAAAAAGTACGTTTAATTTAGAAATCCACTGGGTGCATCGGGGGCATACCTTCCGACTGTACTATTTGGGTGGGATACAAAATCGATATTTCCAATGCTGACATTCAAAAATACCATTCTATGTACATTGCCAAAAACTAAAATGTATCATCGAAGGATAAACAATGCTGCTATTAGATTTTGACCTATGATAATCTATGATTACTATAACTTTTACCCTGTTTTCATCTAAAGCAATCAGTGCGTGTCCGTATGAATATAAATGATTTAAGCCTATCGTGTACTGATTTAGCAAATGTCAACAACGTGATTATGTTTAAAAGACACACTAAGCCGTATCTCAGAGTGGCGTTATACACGTAGGTATTGGATTATTGATACGTCAAAGGTTTTCATAACATTTGCCATTTAGGTATTTTATTCTGGATGGCAAGCTAGTAAACATGTCCTTGTATCATTGACAGATAATAGTCACATGACTTTTTGCGATGACAATGTGACATGTAATTATATTTTTGTAGTCGTGGAGACAGGCCGACTAATCGCTCTAGTGAACCCGACGTTATGGAACTACGGAAAACAACACTGGAACAGCGCCAATAGCAACAACGACGAGGCAACATATAATCTTCACCAACAATCATATTTTTGACACGTTCTGCACATCACAAGACACGGCGAAAGCACAAAACCCGGAATTAACATGTGTATTATAGATAATCTGATTGATGTGGTAACGTGATAATATTTTTGGTGGTTTGTCATCAATACTGGCGTGGTGTTTTCAATTGAGAGATTGTGTAAGCTGCGGATTTCTTCGTAGGAAACTTGGTAGTAACCGACGTTGATTTATGGAACACCGAAGTAACAAACGGTAACGTAATCAATGTTGTCGTAATACACGTCTACGTAAAATATGATGCAATCGGCATGTGTCGTGGTAATTCGTTACACTTATGTACCAGATCATCGTTTCACATGAAACACTTCGTGTCACAACATGGGAACAATAAGCACAGTGGGTATTCTCAACCTACAACATCAAATAGTGAAATGACAACACGTGGTGTTGAGTGGAGTGCCTAGACGGGGCATATGACCGATAAATTGTGTGGATAGTGCAAAATCACTGTGGTATTACATGGATCCTGTAGAAATGAAATCACACTGTGCAAAATGATTACATGCTTTCAAATAATTAATACAGTTATTGATTCACTAAGCATTCGCCTGCATGATTGATTATGGAGCATAGATAGATGTTCTAAGGTTTATGACAGCTGAAGTAAAATTATAATGGTTTTATATACTTACTGACACTATAATTACTAATACATTCCGAATAGTCATTGAAACTTTTGGGTAAATCCAGGCAAAATGTCACGATTAAGGTAATCGCTTCGCTATTCTACTGACAGTTATTCCCAACTGACTAGATGATGGATTATTGCATACTAATAATTATGTTATATGTTTGCGGTGGTGAATTAAGGAAATATTGCACTGTTTATAACTGTATTCACTGGTACTATACTAATTGTTACTTTTTATCGATCAAAAGCTTTAGAATTATCCTTCATTTGTTGAAATATCTTCGGTAGTTTTTTTATTTTTGGTAACATTACAACAAACTGTCAAAAATCGACTTCTTGGGAAACGACACATTTTGATTCATAACAACATATTATTGCCTATTGTTTGTTTTTAATATGTGAGATCGAATGCATATATTATGTTCTGAACACTTGTGGAGGAAATAAATTGACTGAACATTGAAAGATATCATAAGGTATGCATTTCTGCCCAAATTATAAAATTTAGCTACCTTTCACAAAATAGGTCTGTGTGTCTTAATATTCGGTTCGCTGTGGCAGGTCACATGTTTTTCTTCAATACATTATCGTTACGAAAATATTCCCTTGAGATTCAGGTGTTTATATAACAGTGTGTCATCCAACAATATATTTGCAGAAGCAGTAGGAAGAGAAAATGTGTATGTTGCATGTTAAAAAAATTATTGCGTATTAATGTGACTTTAAAAATAAAATTGCATTACTAATGTAACCGTTGTTCGTGTGTAATGTCGTAAACATGCTTTCACATTTTAAACTTTGCATACGTATTTAGGGACATCCGGAACATTATTAACGATATAATGGAATAAAAAGCCCTATTAAATGTATCGTTGTATTTGCCATTAGGTCACAAATACGGCCTAGTTAGTATACCGTCAATACACTTAACGCAATGGGTCGTGCAAAACAGTTAAATTACTATTTATCTGACGTGTGAATCAACCGAAGTGGTCAAGTTTCGTGACGACTGTATACTGTAATTCCACGAAACTTATAAATAGCATTCATCAAATATTTCTTTGACATTATCTATATTATTATATAGTGTATATGTATCAGTAAATCAGCAGTCGTTTTTTAAAAACAATATTGCGTTCGCGAGTATACAATAGGATAGAACATTTTGAATTGAACAGGCAGTCATTGTAGCAGTGGACCATACGTCAACTAGTGCGGCGCTGTGGTGTAGTGTTACACATTGGACGTTTAATCCCGAACATTTGCTGTAAATTCCTCTTGTTGTAATTTTGCAACTTGTGTAATTTCACTCCACGTTTCCTTCCTTTGCTCATCTGCTTGAAAGAATACTCTAAATACAGCGGTGGGTACGTGTACAAATAGTGTTCGTGCAGTGTTGGTAGCGTGGCTGACTGCATCCTAGTGGAGTGGAATTAGTGTTGTAATTAGTCGGTGCGCCGGGCGATCAAGTGGTAACAGTGTCTTGCTGCCGCATGGTTTGCACACTGCGCTTACATATCCGTTCTCCACTTTTCTTGGTTTACTACGTAACTTGCATGCCAACAGATAAGGAGCTATTGTGGGTAACTACTGCCGCAGGCAGAGAATACGTCAATTGACAGTTACTCAAGCGTGAAGACGGGTGTCACCCGAGCTACGGACAACATCATGACTGTGCTAAGTGAATACTGACTGGGATATGCATGATAAGATCAACCTACAAATTATCGTTCTAAGTAGTTTGAGTGTATCGCTAGCATGCATTCCCCAGAATGTCAAAGGGGAGGTCTGAAATGAAGGGACATCGGCTTGATTTTGTGTAAGGAATTGGGAGAAAAACCGAAGCAACTTCCATGCAAACATGTACATTCCGTCCGTCAGTTTGTAGTGAGTTCCAGGTCATTAAATTATATAGGTTAATTACGCCACCTGTTTTATGTTATCCTTCCTTCTGGTTTGTGTGTAACAAAATGGTCTCATCATCGTAGCTGGAGACTGTTTAATAAAGGAGCAAGTAGAAGAGAGCATATTCCTTGGAACAATCCATTTGTAGACAAGCCTACCCATTCTTCAATGTGCTAGATTGCTTAATGACTATAGGTATATATTGGAGTGACTTTGTTATTGGATGCTCACCCACTTTAATAGTATAATAATTTCGTAATATAGGATTTATTCAGTGTTAATTATATACACCCACATACAATTTAACATGTGCCTCCTTATTGGCTTTGGACAGAACCGTTTCCTATCCCACCATTGCTTTTTCAAAATAATGCGCGAAATTTTCAATTTCAGTTGTTAAGGCCAGCAGTAACAGACGAGTAATAATCCTTATTTCTCTAATAAGATGCCGTGCTTTTCTGCCTTATTCGTTATACGTATAAACATAAATGTATTTCTGACAATTAGTTTTGCTTGTGAGTACATTGTACACACGTAGTACACATTATAACATAATTACAAAATTAGTACACACATATATTACATAATGCTATTATTAGCATAGTATTACCGTATTTAACATGTTTTGTATTCCCATGAACGAATAAGATGCGGTAAAATTAATACAGCTTCTAATTAGTGTAATAAAACCGACCATAATATAGCAAAGATAACAAACAGCACCAGAGTTAGGGAGATATGCAATGCTAAGTAACTACATAGTCTGATAGGCAAACACATTTTCTGTGTATTTCTTGTTCATTGTAAACAATAATTATGTAACGTAAGGCAGATATAATATCAGAAAGCTGTCTACATTGTCACCGGGTCAAAAAGCCACAAAACTCTTCCGTTAAGACCTTTTTATGCATTGGGACTTTCTATATTTTGGGAAAAAGGCTTCTTTGCTCAAAGGAAAACTTCAAAATGAGTTAAATATAATAATACGATTATCCATAAATATAGCTTGGTATGTTGCCTTTAGAATAGTCACAATGTAAATAACATCAACAAAATCTGGTATCATATATATATATACATATACATATATATACATATATATATATATATATATATATATATATATATATATATATATATATATATATATATGTACTTACGAAGAAGCCTGTGATAATGTTTGTGTGTATTAGATTTGTCCAGACCATAACTCCTTAAGGATGGTAGCAAGAAACGTCAATGTTTATATGCCTACCAAGGGTAAAATGGGTACTTTTTCAAAATTTATCCACGTGAGCGGACAGGTCAGTTAAACATTTAAAAACCCTGTATCAGAATTTGCCTAATCTATCTTTCCTAAACATTACATATCCTGTCAGTCCCAATTCGGCATCTGATATATTGGTGGTGGTCCAGGATTCGGTTACACCTATTATGCGAGGGTCAATATCTTCTACCATAATGTTTAGTTCATTTCTTTTGTTTACTATACTCCTTGCGTTTAAAAAAACACATTTATATCCAGCTACAGAAGAGTTTTCCAGACTGTTCTTTGCTGATTTAGTTGTGCTGTCTTTATCTATGCCTCCTGTTTCAGGCTTTTCTGTGAGTCCCCCTGCGAATCTTGTTTAAATAGATGTAACCTGTCCCACTGTCAACAGATCGCAGCAGGTTCTCTGAGAAAACTGCTGCCCCCTTTCCACTAAGATGGAGGCCATCTCTCATGTACATATTTTCTCTCCAAATAAAGTATCCCCATAAATCTGTGAATCCCACCCCCTCTTCTTCACACATCTGCTCAACTAGTGCGTTGATCGCCATCCTCTTGCAGTTTCTATACGTTGCCCCCCTTCCTCCCAATACTGGCAAAATTCATGACAGAATTATCTGTTCAACTCTTGTCTTGTTTACTAACTTCCTCACTAACTGTCTATACTTCTGTACTAACCCAGTTGTTCCCTCCCTGTCTGCATTATTTGTACCTACAGGTACCAGTATAGACCCTCCGTTGCCATGTCCCAATATCTTCTCTACCCTATCAGTCACATGTTCAATCCTAGCCCCCGGTATACAAACAACGACGTCCTTCCCCTAGCTGCTCAGTGTCTTGTCCGTCTATCTCATAATGGAGTCGCCTATAAATACCCTCTCTTTCCTCATTGCTCCCTCAACCACTGCTGTAGAGTAGCTCCTTCTTCGGTTTGTTGTCTTTTTTCTCTGTTGTCTTCTCTCCTGTCACAATCTCTTCCGATCCATTCTTTCCTGTCGCTTTTTCTCTTGTCACCTTTCCTCCTGTCAACAGCCCTTTTATCGACTTGTCTTCGATCACATTTGCTCTCACTTCCTTTCGTCCCTTCATCTTTCCTCCCATGTCATTTACTTCTCTCCACTCCCGTCCCATATTCCCTCGCTCCTTCTCTACGGTCACTTTCTCCCCGTCACCTTCACGCTTGTCACGTTTTCTGTCTTCGATTTTCCAATTTCTTCCCATCCAATCACCTTCCCTCTTCTCAATCTCCTTTCCTCAGTTTTCTTGCCACTGCTATTCTCCTAGACTTTTGCAGTATTCTCACCTCTCTCCCTGTCGTCTCTCTCCATTCGACCTGTCTCCTTGCTAATTCTCATCTCCTTTCCCTTCACAATATCTGTCAACCTAACTATCTCATTCTGCAGACACTCCACCCTCCAACACCCAATGCACTGGAAGGTGAATCCTTCCTCCGTGTTTTCTGCTCATGACTTCCCACAGCCGGACAATGCAAAATCTACCCAGCCGTGGCAGGGATCGCACACCAAGTGTCGCTTTGCCTTGACTTGCCGCTTGAAAGGCGCCATATCCCTATCATAATTTATTTAATAACTTAACTAACTTAGTCTTTATAAAGACTGCTTCCTGTGTACTACAGCACACTTTATGTTACAGATTTCAATTACACAGCCAACTATTTATCCTATCTCGAACGCCAACATGACCGCTAGTGACCTAATTTAAATACAATCAATTACGTTAGGCTGCTTTATATATTTAGGTTACGCCGCCCGACTATCGCCCTTGCTTAATTTTAACAACAATGCTACCTAATCAAAATATCTAGCAAGTACTAGCTTACACAGATATTATGTTATGTAAGTAGTTTGATGGTTATTACTTTATCTCCTATATATTCTACCACATAATCAGGTTTTTTAAATCTTGTTTACAACTTATCGAAGGCTAAGTTACCCTATTATCACTCTCTATAATAAGGTGTTCTAAAATACTTCAAATAACTAAATTTAAGCACAACTGCTACTCAATATATGTTTACTGCAACTTTATGAATGATATTAAGGCAATAATAATACTTATCAATAAGTAATTCCACTTGTTCATTAACTTTTCTGCATCACCAATTTCTACGATTTATCTCCGCCAAATATAGCCTCGAGTTGAGTGAAGGGTACAATATGCGCATCATTGAGTGATAACAACACTTCCGCTCTAGGGGATACATTATACTATAATTTACAGCAACCATCTACAGGTACCAAAACTAATACAACGAATTAATGCCGAAACAAAGATATATAACTTTGGTAAGAAAAACGGTTACGTACGAAATAGTGTCATCGCTACAATGCCGTGCTTAGTTTGATTGAAACCATGAAATGATTTAAAACATCCAATTGAGAAGAGACTTTATGTCAGCACAGCCATGGTTGGTCAAGCCATGTTGGTGTGGATGCATCTGGGGGTAACCTTGTTTGACGACCACTGGCGTATCTTGTAATCTGCTGTTCCACACAGCCAGTTTAGCGGGGCTGTACGCTCTAAGACGAGTTCTTTATAACGTTCCGCTACTTCAATCTGCTAACACCAAGTACGTGGCTGGGCAACAGATGCCCTGTCATATGTGAACGTGTCATACGACTAGCACCTTTCCGTTTGTTGTCATCCTGTGCAACACCAAGTACCAATCAACTTGATCAGAATCTACGCGAACTGTGGTTTCAGGTGGTGCGTTGTTATTTTGCAGCAGTCAAGTAGAGCAGCGTACAACTTTATTGCATGATTTATTGATGTCCCATCCCATTCGACATTATATGCAACAGGAAGTTGTGCCAATGTTGGGAAATACCTGTTTTAAGACCAGAGAGAAAAATACAAAGCAATAGAACTGATGTAATGGTGTGACGCCCGTTCGCTGACAGCTCTATCTAATTATGCTTTGTTCCTGTCTGACACAAGTGAATCATGAGCGGTGCCAGCTTCACTTCAGCTCGTCGTCAAGTTATTCGAGCAAACAAATCACGTGGTTACAGCACTCAACATCGCGCCTAGGAAATACGAAAGTATTTTTCTTCAGTTGCCTGTTAAACTAGTTAATTGTGTTCTCAATATATCAGTAGGTTAAAACGACGCCATACCTACGCTTAGCATACAGGTGACGGGTTGTTCAGCACATGGAACATTTATGTACAGTCTACATATATTCGTGTCCAATTATATGTTTACCAATGTAAGCGAACGAAAGCAATGCCACAAAATCGTTACCTTAATGCAAACAAGATGGGTAAAGGCATCAAATTGGGAAAGGACCTTTTAATTGATGTCAGCAGAGTCATAGTCGGTTCGACCATTCTCAGACGGTTTCAACAGAGTGTAACCCCGTTTCACGAATGCTGGTGTATCGAGTAGCTGTGCCAATCAGGTCGTGCTTCTGTCCATGTTCATAAGTTTCAGACAGTCCACTGTTTATTGCCGCAATCATGCAGGAATGGATTCACTTGTCTGCCTTTGTGATAACAAAGTATTTCACTGCATGATATACGGCTCCAAACCACATCGTGTGCAAAAGGAAGTTACGCGTATGCAGGCAGACATCTGTTTCACGACCAGGAAGAAGGAATACAAAGCAGTAGAACTCATGTGATAATGGCACACCCGTTCGCTGACAGCGCTATACTGTCAGACTTTATTGCCGTCTGAAACAAGTGATTTATGGGAGGTGCCAGCCCGTGCGTCACTTTCACCCGTCGTCAAGCTATTCGAGCAAATAAAAAGGTGAATACAACGATCCATACTGATATAAGATCAAGGCGGTTTGACATAATATGAAATATATATCGCCCGCAGTAGGGGAACTGTGCTTAGTTGAAATAAAAGTTTGTTAAATCATTTGGCAGAAATTTGAAATAGATTCACAGTAAATTCCTTCTGGTAAGTAATATGTACAGGTGCGTTTGTATGGAACATGTAAGGTAAACTGTAAACTAGGGGTAAATATACATATATATATATATATTGTTATATTCAGCTAGGTCCGTCTTTATTTACCTATTGATTGTTGTTAGTTATATATTTATATTTTTCTTCTAATGCTAGGACATGTAATAATACTGGAAGGCAGTTCCGCTTTTCCAGTTTTGCCTGATGTAAATCTGTACAACTGGTACGCAATTGAAACTTCAGTTTTAAGTAAACAGTTCATCAGTTGCACATGTTCTCCTGTGTTTTCGGTTTATTAAAACTAACGTCACGAGGCGCTTTTTCTCACATGTCAGGATGGGTTCCCCTCTAATGCTAGCTGGATCCCGAAAGGATGACACGTTGTTCTCATTAAATTCTTTATTACACAAGCGGATAAACGTAATAAATCGGTATGCCAAAGAGCGGTACGCATATGGTATGCCATAGGTCTATCCGGTGACGTAAACGCGGATAAAGTTATGTATATATTTTTCTATGTTTAGTGGCCTATCCGCCGGATAAAAATGTAGAATGTAAAGGTGTATCACTATTAACTGTTTCACCGTATGTATTTGTGTGTGTATTTGTGTATGTATGTATGTATGAATGTATGAATGTATGAATGTATGAATGTATGAATGTATGTATGTATGTATGTATGTATGTATGTATGTATGTATGTATGTATGTATGTATGTTTGTTTGTTTGTTTGTATGTATGTATGTATGTATGTATGTATGTATGTATGTATGTATGTATGTATGTATGTATGTATGTATGATTGTATGCGTGTATGCGTGTATGCGTGTATGCGTGTATGCGTGTATGCGTGTATGCGTGTATGCGTGTATGCGTGTATGCGTGTATGCGTGTATGCGTGTATGCGTGTATGCGTGTATGCGTGTATGCGTGTATGCGTGTATGCGTGTATGCGTGTATGCGTGTGTGTATGTGTGTATTAAAGCCCTGCGCGGGGCGGGTTTTGGCCCGCAGCCCGCGGGCCCCCGCGGGCTGGATTTTTGTTTTTGTTGCGGTGCGGTGCGGGTTAAGTTTCAATTTGTGCGGGGCGGGTCGGTCTGCGGGTCAGGTAACTGCGGGGCGGGGCGGTCTACGGGTTAGTTATTTCTACATGCGGGCTACTGCGGGCTGATTTTTTAAACTCATTAATGGTCACCAGTTACTCAAAGGTGGGACATTTTTTGAGCTAGTTAATTGGGGATTACCGGATTGCCCTTTTGTTTGTGTTTAAACAGTGTTATGATAACATGTGCTGGCCTGCCTTGCCAGCTTCAGTCAGGTGTGATTAGTGGGTTCTTCTAGGAGGAAGTATCAGTTCAGGCCAGCAATCTATTTGTGTAATTAAGCCACCAGGATGTCCATAAAGAGCAGTTACTCCACCAATTAGACAGGAAATGCCTTTGATGTGTGGAGACTGGATACCATGTCACTTGGCACTGGCTGACAGTGCTAACTGCTAAGAACAAAAACTGCCAGTCTTCCTCTGTAGAAGTAAGATGGCTCAAATCAAACTGCCTTCTACACTAGTATAATCCGGTGCCAGTAGCCTGGTCCAGAGGGGATTTTGAGCCTGTTATGTAGACATGTGAAAACCCTCTCAACAATCAGTAGTCTACGATCGGAAAATATAAATTGCAAACTTCTAATATCAGCAGATTGCAAATTGCAACACTGCCTTTGTGCACCAGACTCAACCTTTGAACAACTCATGTTCATGCAGTACAATGGCAAATATATTATAAGATCTTAGGATGCCACTGAAATTAATGCCAACGGTGTGAATTTCATTGTTCTTCATTAAAAAAATGATCAACTGCCATTGCATATTCACTTGTGCTGAGTTATATCAATTAGATTAGTTAATAATTTTAAAATACGTTAACATTTGTACTCGTACCTTTACTTTGCCCCAGGTCTGCTTATCACCTTCAGGCATTTACATTATAATGACAAGGGTTCTATTTTTTATTAAAGATGGAATTCCAAGTACGACATGGTTGTCACCGAGCGCCGTGCATTTGTTAATATTGTAAACAACAACGATTAATAAAGATTATATATTTTTTATGATTCCATGTCACCTGTTGTGGGCTGCGGGGCGGGTTGCGGGCCAAGTTACTGCGGGGTGGGGCGGGCTGCGGGCTAGGATGTGGCAAAATATGCCGGGTGGGGCGGGCTGCGGGTTGAGTTGTACTATGAGGGGCGGGGTGCGGGTCAAATGACATAGTTGCGGGGCGGGTGCGGGCTCAGATTTCCAGCCCGCTCAGGGCTTTAGTGTGTATGTGTGTACGGGGTCAGCACACTGTTGGACTTCCTGCTTGATTATAGACGAAACAAAGTGCAGTATATTTTTGAGAAATGACTTTTTATAATATTCACTTGCTCTGACATAAGTGCACTTGAGTAATCAGATTTATAGATATTATTGTTGAAGCTGTTGACAGTAAAATGGTGTCTTTTTAGCTGATTTTACTAAGCGGAAGGGTGTCTGGCAGCAATTTGGCTAGTTGACACTGTAGCCGGATTACTGCCTGCATCCATTTGTAAATATTGACGGGTGTCATACATACAGGCATTTTGCAAGAGCTAGAGATATTATATGTTGACTAAACTCGACCAGCATGTCAATGAGATGATAATAACAGCAGGTGAGAAGTTTAAGAAACTTTATAGGTCACGTTTTCTTATAATCACACAAAACATTAACATGGTCGCCAATGGGAAAACTTACAGTGTGCTGACCCCAATTAAAGTCCCTAGCAACGGAAACACGCTATAGTCATTGCACAATCACGGAGGACGCATTTTACTTCAAATATCTTGAAACAATTACTGAAAATACGTGTATGGCAAAACTGCAGTTGAATGGAACAAACCGTTTTTGGATATTACAGACTTCTCACCAGTATGCAAGTCCAAATCACAGCGACGGAACACATGTCTTATAAGGGGGGTGGGGTAAGTATGCCAGTAGTTAAGCCTCAATTTGGGAATACGTATAAAAATGAACCAATAACATTGCAGCAGGGTGATTCATCAATCGTTTTTTGTTTACTTCAGCTGACTAAACACACGTGAAGATGTTGTAATTGACCCTAATGAAGTCTGAGGACAGTGATTAGCTGGAGTCAGCCATAGCTGGGGCCTCTTATCAGATCTGTCTACTGACTGGACCTTCTGGCCAATCAAGCACGTGACATTGTTTTCTGAATGTCTGCTAATTAGGGTGTGTAATATTATGTAATTGAAATGCTTGAGACGTCTGGCCTTTGAGGAATTCACACCCTAAGGTGACTTTTTGTTGATGTTTACCTTTGTAAATAGGGCACAAGGTCAAAAAATAAATACAAATTTGAATGTAACGTAACAACTGGCTGTATTGAATTTTCTTATAAAACACATATTTGACTTTCTGGAAAACTTTATCAGGAGTTCATAGTGCCACCTGAGAACATTGTGCTGGATTACAAATTGTCCAACAGCGAAGTGCCGATTTTTCTGGTGCCTTGCCAAGTTTGGTGGCACTTTTGAAATGTGCATAAAACACAAACACCTGGAGGGATTACAAAAAATAAAATTGCAGAGTGCTTGTAAAATTGGTGCCTATAAAGTGTGTTGTTTTCAACATTTTTCTCCAAAATTGCCATACCTATTTGGGGTCAGCACACTGTTGGACTTCCTGCTTGATTACAGACGAAACAAAGTGCAGTATATTTTGGAGAAATTACTTTTTATAATATTCACTTGCTCTGACATAAGTGCACTTGAGTAATCAGACTTATAGATGTGATTGTTGAAGCTGTTGACAGTAAAATGTTGTCTTTTTAGCTGATTTTACTAAGCGGAAGGGTGTCTGGCAGCAATTTGGCTAGTTGACACTGTAGCCGGATTACTGCCTGCATCCATTTGTAAATATTGACGGGTGTCATACATACAGGCATTTTGCAAGAGCTAGAGATATTATATGTTGACTAAACTCGACCAGCATGTCAATGAGATGATAATAACAGCAGGTGAGAAGTTTAAGAAACTTTATAGGTCACGTTTTCTTATAATCACACAAAACATTAACATGGTCGCCAATGGGAAAACTTACAGTGTGCTGACCCCAATTAAAGTCCCTAGCAACGGAAACACGCTATAGTCATTGCACAATCACGGAGGACGCATTTTACTTCAAATATCTTGAAACAATTACTGAAAATACGTGTATGGCAAAACTGCAGTTGAATGGAACAAACCGTTTTTGGATATTACAGACTTCTCACCAGTATGCAAGTCCAAATCACAGCGACGGAACACATGTCTTATAAGGGGGGTGGGGTAAGTATGCCAGTAGTTAAGCCTCAATTTGGGAATACGTATAAAAATGAACCAATAACATTGCAGCAGGGTGATTCATCAATCGTTTTTTGTTTACTTCAGCTGACTAAACACACGTGAAGATGTTGTAATTGACCCTAATGAAGTCTGAGGACAGTGATTAGCTGGAGTCAGCCATAGCTGGGGCCTCTTATCAGATCTGTCTACTGACTGGACCTTCTGGCCAATCAAGCACGTGACATTGTTTTCTGAATGTCTGCTAATTAGGGTGTGTAATATTATGTAATTGAAATGCTTGAGACGTCTGGCCTTTGAGGAATTCACACCCTAAGGTGACTTTTTGTTGATGTTTACCTTTGTAAATAGGGCACAAGGTCAAAAAATAAATACAAATTTGAATGTAACGTAACAACTGGCTGTATTGAATTTTCTTATAAAACACATATTTGACTTTCTGGAAAACTTTATCAGGAGTTCATAGTGCCACCTGAGAACATTGTGCTGGATTACAAATTGTCCAACAGCGAAGTGCCGATTTTTCTGGTGCCTTGCCAAGTTTGGTGGCACTTTTGAAATGTGCATAAAACACAAACACCTGGAGGGATTACAAAAAATAAAATTGCAGAGTGCTTGTAAAATTGGTGCCTATAAAGTGTGTTGTTTTCAACATTTTTCTCCAAAATTGCCATACCTATTTGGGGTCAGCACACTGTTGGACTTCCTGCTTGATTACAGACGAAACAAAGTGCAGTATATTTTGGAGAAATTACTTTTTATAATATTCACTTGCTCTGACATAAGTGCACTTGAGTAATCAGACTTATAGATGTGATTGTTGAAGCTGTTGACAGTAAAATGTTGTCTTTTTAGCTGATTTTACTAAGCGGAAGGGTGTCTGGCAGCAATTTGGCTAGTTGACACTGTAGCCGGATTACTGCCTGCATCCATTTGTAAATATTGACGGGTGTCATACATACAGGCATTTTGCAAGAGCTAGAGATATTAGATTTTGACTAAACTCGACCAACATGTCAATGAGATGATAATAACAGCAGGTGAGAAGTTTCAGAAACTTTATAGGTCACGTTTTCTTATAATCACACAAAACATTAACATGGTCGCCAATGGGAAAACTGACCCCGTATGTGTGTATGTGTGTATGTATGTATTTGTTTGTGTATGTATGTATGTATGTATATTTGTATGTATGTATGTATGTATGTATGTATATATGTATCATTGTATCATTGCGCATACACACACATACACACACACACATACATTCACACACAGAAAGTGGAAACGTGATCTTTCCAACATTTGACTGGACGATGTCAAGAACACCGAAGCACAAGATGAGATGCGTGCAAGAACAACAACGGCTCTTTTCAGAGCCACACAACAACGGCTCTTTTCAGAGCCACATAACAACGGCTCTTTTCAGAGCTAAACACGTATTTGTGGAAGAGTTTGCTACCTCGGGTGTTTGCTGTTATTGATATGATTGTTTTGGCTAAAAAAAGAAATACAATCATTTCACTGGATTAGCTACGGTAATAGCAATGGTTTTTGTTCTTGTACTGAAGTGAACTTTTGTGAATTATGATGATTCCACACTGTGAACTTTATTATAAGTTATTATATCCTAAACTACTTTTGACGGGTGTACCCTTTAAATCATTGTAACTTTAAAAGTAACCATCGTAATTGAATACTACCAGGAGGTAGTATTAGTGTGCCTAAACTGACAGCCACAACTGCATTTGCTTCACTGTATTGGTCATGGTAAAAGCAATAAATATGTTGATATACTTTGTTTGTATGTTTAATTATGAATACAATCAAATGAATACAATAAAAGGTGTGTGCATGTAAGCACTTTTTGTGTTTCTTATATTTAATTTTTAAATATGGTTTGTTTCCTAGGTTATATGTGATGCAAACCTTGTCTTCATTAATTGCATTGCCAAATGGCCAGGAAGTGTTCACGATTCTCGGATCCTACGCGAGTCATCTATCTTCGATGCATTTGAGAACAACCAAAGAAGGCCTCTCAGAGGAGTCATCCTGGGAGACAGTGGCTATATGCTGCGCGACTGGTTATTCACTCCAATTACGAACCCCACTACACGCCAAGAGAGAACCTACAACTTCCGACACAGTTCAGCTCGTACAGCAGTGGAAAGGGCCATAGGAGTTTTAAAGAGAATATGGCACTGTCTTTGCAGACTGCGTGTGGCACCTGCCAAGGCATGCATGATTATTACAGTGTGTGTTATGCTTCATAACCGTGCTGAGAGGCTGAGAGTGGAGGTTTCATCAGACTCTGACAGTGACAGTGACAGTGACAGTGACAGTGACCCTGACCCTGACCCTGACCCCTCCTCGGGGAGTTCAGATGCCGATTCCGATGTGGATGAACCGCGTCCTGCAAACAACAACCCTGTGTCAGAACGAGCCCGCGTTGCTGCTGGGAGAGGTGCCTGAGACCGAGTAATCAACAATTATTGTTGATAACGGTGTGATTGAACTTCGTCCTGCAACAACCCTTTTGTGCAGCGGACCCGTGTTGCTGTTGGGAAAGCTGCACGAGACTGAGAATACAACAATAACTGTTGAAGACGATGTATCAGTGTTTGATGACTCATCATTTTTAAAGGATGTTTTATTATTGCATTATCGTTATAAACAATGAGTTTTACAGTGTCCATATTTTACATATGGACACTGCATTTCTCAATTATTAACTGTTGAATCAGTTGGAATAAGATTGAATTTCTTAACATTTTAGACCACAACAATTAATTGTACAACAAACAGTAACACTTGACTACATGCTAATGCAACAACACATGTCGGCCACATACATGCAACACCGACGGAGGTATGCTCAGACACACACATAAACAGAGTCCCACAATCTTTAACAAATAGTGTATAAAATAAGGTGTGGGCAGCAACACCACTGTCGTTTTGCAATCTAAGCCAGTTCACTGATTTCACTTGTCGAAGTCTTGTTCAAGCTTTTCAATCTCATGCAAGACGTTTCTGTTCTTGTTATCCATCAAAATAGTCAACATCTTGTTTTTTTATTTCGCTGCGCAGGTAGTCAGCAAAGAGGCCAGTTTCGTTTTCCAGCCCTTTTTCCAAGGACTTTCCACTTGGATTTTGGTGAAATTTGCCTTTTTTACTTTGTGTCTTTAGCGTCACTCCTGTGCCACTGACACATGCTGCTCCTGGTGCTTCTTGTGTTGCACCTGTAATGGAGGCAGCTGCAACAAGACATTATGTAGAATGGATGGTTGTATAATTTCTAGTATACAGTGACAACATTGTGTGATTGACTTATTCTTGTTTGGGGGAGGTGGGAGATCATGCCTACACGTATACACCAGGCATGTATAATATGGAGCGTCAATGAAGAATTTAAAGACATTTGTTGAAGTCATGAAACCAGCTGAATATATTATGTTTCTCATCTTGGGATACCTATAGACAGTGGCTATAGCTACATCATTTAAGAAGGCAGATTATCAAGGCCTCCGTCCCACTTACTGTATATATGAGCCTGTTATCTGTTTTCTGTAGCAATATATTAGATTCTTAACATGGGCAAAGAATTGTAATGTGATTAATGGCTGCAAAAATGGGACGTGTTGCTCTGTTTTCAGTTGCGAGGGACATTATTTTGATTTGCAAGTAAGGTGAATACAGGTTTTCTATTTGTATTATATGTGACATCAATCCATATTGAAAGCCTAGTAATTTTGTTGTTGTTGTAATTATGATACACATAATTTATCACTCTCCAATGTGACTCTCCCTCCCTCCTTCCCTCCCTCCCTCCCTCCCTCCCTCCCTCCCTCCCTCCCTCCCTCCCTCCCTCCCTCCCTCCCTCCCTCCCTCCCTCCCTCCCTCCCTCCCTCCCTCCCTCCCTCCCTCCCTCCCTCCCTCCCTCCCTCCCTCCCTCCCTCCCTCCCTCCCTCCCTCCCTCCCTCCCTCCCTCCCTCCCTCCCTCCCTCCCTCCCTCCCTCCCTCCCTCCCTCCCTCCCTCCCTCCCTCCCTCCCTCCCTCCCTCCCTCCCTCCCTCCCTCCCTCCCTCCCTCCCTCCCACTGTCTCCCCCTCCCTCCCTCCCTCCCTCCCTCCCTCCCTCCCTCCCTCCCATGTGTTATCTTTGAAACAATGATTTTTCAATCAGCCCCGGTATCCTTCCATGCATCACGCAAACGTACAACATATGCATACGGATCATTTAATGAAAAAAAGACAAACATATAACCTGTCTCAGCAACCTATCATGAATACTAAGTATGCATTCGAATATGTGATCAAGTTTACCTACATGTGCATAGGGAATAGGCCCTACCTTTGTGTCAGGATTCAGAACTTTTGTGAAACTAATCCAAATTGCTTATAATATACACACACTCACACACACACTCACACACACAATAATATATATATATACATATATAATATATATATATATATATATATACACACATAATATATATACATATATATATATATATATACACACATAATATATATATATATATATATATGTAATTCTAGATTAACTTATGATGGAATTATACCCTATCTAAAAAAATTGCAATGTGTTATCTTTAAAACTATGAGTTCAACCAGCCGCGGTATCCGTCCATGCATCGTGTATAGGGAATAGGCCCTACTTTTAGGTCAGGATTTATTAAAATATTACTCGTTGACACCCTACGTACACCAAATCCTTAAATTTGGCATATATTCGGTCGGTCGTTCGGTCGGTCGTTCGGTCGGTCGTTCTGTCGGTCGTTCGGTCGGTCGGCCGGTAGGTCGGTCGGTCGGTCGGTCGGTCGGTCGGTCGGTCGGTCGGTCGGTGTCGGTCGGTCGGTCGGTCGGTCGGTCGGTCGGTCGGTTTCGGTCGGTCGGTGTCGGTCGGTCGGTCGGTCTGTCGGTCGGTCGGTCGGTCGGTCGGTCGGTCGGTCGGTCGGTCGGTCGGTCGGTCGGTCGGTCGGTCGGTCGGTCGGTCGGTCGGTCGGTCGGTCGGTCGCTACTGCACACTCCTAAACGCAATCACAATGGATGTACACGATTGATACACGCACGGTTTTTTTCTTCATATTATATGTCAGTTACAAATGTTGCAACTGGAAATTTAGCTACCTTCCTTCAGAACATTCGGTACAAATGGATACCATTAATTGTCGATATATTATTGTTGGCTATGCAAAACCGTTAAAGTAAACTGTATACGGTAGAACGACCTTGGCTTATGGTCAACTCGGTAAAGCAGCCACTTCGCAAATAAAATCGTACTAGGATAGTCATAAATAATTTATATTACAGTAAAATATAGGAAATTAGTCTCGTTAATACTGCCTCTTCGCCATTCAGGTCAATCTGCCAAGTCCCTAGGGTGACCTTAATGTTGTGGTTCAACTGCGCCAGATGTACCATGTACCCTCTGGATACGTACGTAATAGATTGTGTTACTGCACAGGTGGGTTTACTACGCACAGCAACGCTTCTTTTTATCACTGAGCGTGTTGTTCTCTGGTTGGTGTTTCTAAATGCAGTAAGAGTGATGTAACGGGGTCTTGCCTCGCTGACAACACAAAGCACAACACCTTATTGACCTCATTCCAGATATGTTTATGTCTGGGCCAGTCAGGCACATCGTCATACGTCTTAACCAGTATATCGAAGGCTTGTCGAAAAAAGGTAAAGGTAAGTTTTTATAGACCACATGATCAAGGCATTGAGAAATCTGACGGCGATGAAAACGGAAACACCATATGAAGAGTTTCAGGGCAAAACTATATATATATATATATATAAATATATATACTTTCGGGAAGCATTCAACCACGCTGCAATTACTGCGCAAAGACCATTCCACCACTAACAGTAGCCAGGTACTCATTCACACAACTGGGGCAATATGGAGGGAACGAACTTGCCCAATCTTCGAAGCAGCAGCAAGAAGATTCGAAAAAGGGATATGTCGATGGCGATACTGATGGCCCAAACACAACGTCACTGCTCTCGTCAGGATAGAGTGAACGACAACAACGACTGCTGCCACAAAGTTGGTTAACATCCTAATAATGCCTCAGCCGAATATTAGTACGACTACAACAATATTTACTATCTTCCATGTTGTTAATTAACCACGAAGTCCTTAATAACGCATAACCTACGTCAAATACGTTGCACATCTTTGATCTGACCTCGTAGTTCAGTTAAGAGACGGAGTGAAACGGAACAAAACTGTGATGACTGTGAAGTCCCGGTAGTAGATATGATTCACTTCATTTATGATATGTCAGTGTAAGTGTTACGTATCACGATCAGGCACATGTGGTTCATAAATTGGTGGTAGCTAAGACTCTGTTTTAATTCATATAGACTACGACGCTGTGATTTTTGTTATCTCGGTCCTATAGATCATGTAGCTTCAATTCTGGTGATTCAATATAACCTTTTGTTGTGTACATTTTGTGTTTTTTCGGGTCAGAAAGATGATAGTAATAAAAGTAATAGCAAAATAATGGGTGACTAACCCTACTCACCGTGCCCCTCTTTCCTAAATAGTAGCTACACCATCAGTGTATCATTCCTCTTTGAAAAATACTGTCGTTTTCAAAAACACAGATGTGACAATTCCAAATCAGATTTGAATATTTTTAACATAATTTATAAAGTAAATGTAAAGTAGATGTGCAGAGTCTGCTAAAATACACAATAATATTAAAATATGTAATGATCGTTTAAATCAAATCAAAATAGATAGCACGACGATGTGAAATGTTGAAGACATCTGTTATTTCCAGGCATACGCTACACCAGTGCGTATAGTCCTTATCATTCCCGTGTGTCATAATTTATAATCTTTATTTATCAAAATTTACAAGGTGTATAACCGTTCATGTACAACAGGCCATTCATTTGATTCAGAACACATATACGTCACGTCACTGTGGTATCTTATATCACGTAGAAACCAAATCAACACATATTTGGCCTTTTCTAGGTGCATGTCCGAATTGAAATGGTGGTTTGGTGGTGTATTTGGATTAATATTGCGCAATACCTGTACATTGTGGTTTGCCAGGTGATCACAAATGGAATACTTTACTGCTTTACTTTACAATCGAAATGTTTCCTATGCACTTAGATCATTCAAAGAGTTACCTGTACCCATGGCGAATACAAATCGCTACAAAAACCCATTAATACCGTAGTGTTTAGGACACTGTCAGAACGATTACATTTTTATTATGTGTGTCTTAACAGATAATTGTAATATTTAAAGTAATTTGTTTCGTTTTAATATAACTACTTTATCTTAAGTATAAATAAAGTTTGTAATGCAATTATAATGCACAAGTTTTAATATAAAGTGCCTCATTGAGTGTGTTGTGGTCACGGGACGCTTTGATGAATTTATTTAAGAGTTCTTTTAGTGGAATTACATTACGTTTATTACGTACAAAATGGTCTGTAATTATTTTAGCGTAATTTCATGTGTTTTATAACAACTTATTATACGTGTATGGCTTTAGTAATAATAATAATGTTATTTACACAAGATTGCCACCTACATAATTAAGTATAGATGACAGGTAAACAAGGAAGCCTGTTGGCCTATCGAGAGTCCAACCCTATTTTAACTGCGTGAAAAATACGTGACGAGTCACGACGACGACGAATCGACAACAAAAAGGTCTATACAATGTATGTATATATATAATGTCGGCCGGTGAAATGCAAGTTGTGTAGCAGGAGAATAGTCACTAAAGTGACGGAGTATAAAGGATGGGCATGTGTGGTTATCAACACAGACTCTACTGTGTTGGTTTGCAACATTGTCACCTTTCTATAAATAACATATTCGAAACTATTCCTTCGTGAATAATTTGCGGATCACAAATGTGTGTGTGTGTGTGTGTGTGTGTGTGTGTGTGTGTGTGTGTGTGTGTGTGTGTGTGAGTGTGAATGTGTGCGTGTATCTGTGAGTGTGCGTGTTGGTTTGTTGGTGCGCGCGCGTGTGTGTGTGTGCGCGCGCGTTTGTACGTGTTCGTGTGCGTGTGTATACAAATGTGTGCATATGTGTGTTTGTTTGTTTGTGTGTGTGCGTGCGAGCGTGCGCGCGCCATGTGTGTAATGGTAGCTTAGTCTGAACGTCACGGAGGGAGAGGTATTAGAAATAGTAAATGATGTTGTTTCGTGAACGATCATAATCGGAGCCATGGCAGTCCTGATAGGTTGGGCGTTGACCCCTACTTGGCATCCAACAATACAGAGCGGAGTCTTTGACTTATATCAGTCGACTCACATAGATCCAGTACAGCAGTATTTAACATTGTTGACCCTGTTGTCCCTTGAGCACCGTAATTACTACTCCGATGTTATGTATCAAACGGAATGTGGTGTGTTCAGAAGTCAGATGATATGTGACGTCATGCACGTATTGAAGAACACAGCAAGTTGGCCGCAACTCTTGAAAGGATATATCTATGTCTGGAACCAGGTGTGTTCAGAAGTCAGATGATATGTGACGTCATGCACGTATTGAAGAACACAGCAAGTTGGCCGCAACTCTTGAAAGGATATATCTATGTCTGGAACCAGGTGTGTTCAGAAGTCAGATGATATGTGACGTCATGCACGTATTGAAGAACACAGCAAGTTGGCCGCAACTCTTGAAAGGATATATCTATGTCTGGAACCAGGTGTGTTCAGAAGTCAGATGATATGTGACGTCATGCACGTATTGAAGAACACAACAAGTTGGCCGCTACTCTTGAAAGGATATATCTATGTCTGGAACCAGGTGTGTTCAGAAGTCAGATGATATGTGTCGTCATGCACGTATTGAAGAACACAGCAAGTTGGCCGCAACACTTGAAAGGATATATCTATGTCTGGAACCAGGTGTGTTCAGAAGTCAGATGATATGTGACGTCATGCACGGATTGAAGAACACAGCAAGTTGGCCGCTACTCTTGAAAGGATATATCTATGTCTGGAACCAGGTGTGTTCAGAAGTCAGATGATATGTGTCGTCATGCACGTATTGAAGAACACAGCAATTTGGTCGCTACTCTTGAAAGGATATATCTATGTCTGGAACCAGGTGTGTTCAGAAGTCAGATGATATGTGACGTCATGCACGGATTGAAGAACACAGCAAGTTGGCCGCTACTCTTGAAAGGATATATCTATGTCTGGAACCAGGCGTGTTCAGAAGTCAGATGATATGTGTCGTCATGCACGGATTGAAGAACACAGCAAGTTGGCCGCTACTCTTGAAAGGATATATCTATGTCTGGAACCAGGCGTGTTCAGAAGTCAGATGATATGTGACGTCATGCACGGATTGAAGAACACAGCAAGTTGGCCGCTACTCTTGACAGGATATATCTATGTCTGGAACCAGGTGTGTTCAGAAGTCAGATGATATGTGACGTCATGCACGGATTGAAGAACACAGCAAGTTGGCCGCTACTCTTGACAGGATATATCTATGTCTGGAACCAGGTGTGTTCAGAAGTCAGATGATATGTGTCGTCATGCACGGATTGAAGAACACAGCAAGTTGGCCGCTACTCTTGAAAGGATATATCTATGTTTGGAACCAGGCGTGTTCAGAAGTCAGATGATATGTGACGTCATGCACGGATTGAAGAACACAGCAAGTTGGCCGCTACTCTTAAAAGGATATATCTATGTCTGGAACCAGGTGTGTTCAGAAGTCAGATGATATGTGACGTCATGCACGGATTGAAGAACACAGCAAGTTGGCCGCTACTCTTGAAAGGATATATCTATGTCTGGAACCAGGTGTGTTCAGAAGTCAGATGATATGTGACGTCATGCACGTATTGAAGAACACAGCAAGTTGGCCGCTACTCTTGACAGGATATATCTATGTCTGGAACCAGGTGTGTTCAGAAGTCAGATGATATGTGTCGTCATGCACGTATTGAAGAACACAGCAAGTTGGCCGCTACTCTTGAAAGGATATATCTATGTCTGGAACCAGGTGTGTTCAGAAGTCAGATGATATGTGACGTCATGCACGGATTGAAGAACACAGCAAGTTGGCCGCTACTCTTGAAAGGATATATCTATGTCTGGAACCAGGTGTGTTCAGAAGTCAGATGATATGTGTCGTCATGCACGTATTGAAGAACACAGCAAGTTGGCCGCTACTCTTGAAAGGATATATCTATGTCTGGAACCAGGTGTGTTCAGAAGTCAGATGATATGTGACGTCATGCACGTATTGAAGAACACAGCAAGTTGGCCGCTACTCTTGAAAGGATATATCTATGTCTGGAACCAGGTGTGTTCAGAAGTCAGATGATATGTGTCGTCATGCACGTATTGAAGAACACAGCAAGTTGGCCGCTACTCTTGAAAGGATATATCTATGTCTGGAACCAGGTGTGTTCAGAAGTCAGATGATATGTGTCGTCATGCACGTATTGAAGAACACAGCAAGTTGGCCGCTACTCTTGAAAGGATATATCTATGTCTGGAACCAGGTGTGTTCAGAAGTCAGATGATATGTGACGTCATGCACGGATTGAAGAACACAGCAAGTTGGCCGCTACTCTTGAAAGGATATATCTATGTCTGGAACCAGGTGTGTTCAGAAGTCAGATGATATGTGACGTCATGCACGGATTGAAGAACACAGCAAGTTGGCCGCTACTCTTGAAAGGATATATCTATGTCTGGAACCAGGTGTGTTCAGAAGTCAGATGATATGTGACGTCATGCACGGATTGAAGAACACAGCAAGTTGGCCGCTACTCTTGAAAGGATATATCTATGTCTGGAACCAGGTGTGTTCAGAAGTCAGATGATATGTGACGTCATGCACGGATTGAAGAACACAGCAAGTTGGCCGCTACTCTTGAAAGGATATATCTATGTCTGGAACCAGGTGTGTTCAGAAGTCAGATGATATGTGTCGTCATGCACGTATTGAAGAACACAGCAAGTTGGCCGCTACTCTTCAAAGGATATATCTATGTCTGGAACCAGGTGTGTTCAGAAGTCAGATGATATGTGACGTCATGCACGGATTGAAGAACACAGCAAGTTGGCCGCTACTCTTGAAAGGATATATCTATGTCTGGAACCAGGTGTGTTCAGAAGTCAGATGATATGTGACGTCATGCACGGATTGAAGAACACAGCAAGTTGGCCGCTACTCTTGAAAGGATATATCTATGTCTGGAACCAGGTGTGTTCAGAAGTCAGATGATATGTGTCGTCATGCACGTATTGAAGAACACAGCAAGTTGGCCGCTACTCTTGAAAGGATATATCTATGTCTGGAACCAGGTGTGTTCAGAAGTCAGATGATATGTGACGTCATGCACGGATTGAAGAACACAGCAAGTTGGCCGCTACTCTTGAAAGGATATATCTATGTCTGGAACCAGGTGTGTTCAGAAGTCAGATGATATGTGTTGTCATGCACGTATTGAAGAACACAGCAAGTTGGCCGCTACTCTTGAAAGGATATATCTATGTCTGGAACCAGGTGTGTTCAGAAGTCAGATGATAAGTGTCGTCATGCACGTATTGAAGAACACAGCAAGTTGGCCGCTACTCTTGAAAGGATATATCTATGTCTGGAACCAGGTGTGTTCAGAAGTCAGATGATATGTGACGTCATGCACGTATTGAAGAACACAGCAAGTTGGCCGCTACTCTTGAAAGGATATATCTATGTCTGGAACCAGGTGTGTTCAGAAGTCAGACGATATGTGTCGTCATGCACGTATTGAAGAACACAGCAAGTTGGCCGCTACTCTTGAAAGGATATATCTATGTCTGGAACCAGGTGTGTTCAGAAGTCAGATGATATGTGACGTCATGCACGTATTGAAGAACACAGCAAGTTGGCCGCTACTCTTGAAAGGATATATCTATGTCTGGAACCAGGTGTTCGCAGAAGTGCATCTATGTGGATGTGTGTACATGTCATATCTGTATGATTCCTAATCTGTGCTTGTTTCCTCATCATTTGTTTCTTGTTTGTGCATATTTCCTCATCTATTCGTCTTCCCTGTGCATGTTTTCTCATCTGTGGGTATTCACCACATTTCATCAGAATAATCAGCAAGCACAATAAAACAGGTCATGAATCTACGATTGCCATTTGAGCTGTAAATATTCATAATATTAAAGCCGCTAATATAATCACAACAACTGCAAGAAAGACATCTAATAGGATCAAAATTGGCAGACGCTTTGCGCCGCTTCAATGATCCTGAGTGCTTGAATGGTGGCCCAAGCCACCGTTTCCAGCGGGAACAGTAATATTTTGACACGCTGCATGCCAATTTCATGTGCATGCAGCGTGTCGATTCAACCCCACCCACTAGTGTGAGGTGATGTTTAGAGACACGACCGTCTCCCCATGAAACTAACGCGCTGGTCTTGCCAATTCCATGTGCATGCAGCGTATCTATTCAACCCCACCCGCTGTTGTGAGATAATTTAAGAGACACGACCGTCTGCCCGTGTAGTTATACTCCTGTCGGGCTTCAAAGAAGAACGTTTATCCGCTCAACTAGGATACAAGTGTATACACATCTGGAAGACAGAGTTTGCGACAGGTATGTGGTGGATCTGCGCTGTAGAGGCATGCCGACGCTGTGCTAAATACATTTTTCAGTTAAACGGTCGGGTCATGGGGTATACTACTACAGGTAAAACGAAATGTTAACTGGAACTGATCGAAAGCTCAACAGTTAACTTATTTTTTCTAATAATAATATTAATTAAAAATATAATAGTTCAGAAAACTAGGTGTATAACACAAAAACGGGGTTTAATACAATTGGCATCAAATACGTTCAAATCGCCAAGAGATAGTAGTCACCACAATGACCATATTATTCGGTTGAAAATGATTTGGTGCGTGTAGTTGAGTGTGATGAAAACAATCTGAGATCATGTCATGGGAAGGACACTTGGAGGGACATCGAGGTATTAAAAATATTAATTGGTTATTCAAACATAATAATAATAATCGTAATTTTAATAATAATAAAATGACTTCCTTAGCGCCAAAATCCTCGGAAAATTATATATCATTGGCATAAAAACCGAAGTATTAAGCATTCTCCTAATCACGTACGGAGCAGACGTCATCAATAGATGGACGGAATTGCTACGAAGCTAAGGAATGTATGCACTATTACAAAGATAGGTTTCTCGATGACGGCGAAGTGAAACTACATTTCCTACTGACTTAATGCTACCAGGAAGTGAGTTCCGAAAAAATGGTGCAGCGACTAAGAAGGCTTGAGTTCCTGTGTCAATCTTAAATACGGGAACAAAAGGTAGATTAGAATCAGCCGACCGAAGCTGAATAGGCTTTTTTATGTGAGCATTGAATGCAGGTAGATATTTTTCAGAAGAGAAAGACAAATGAACCAGAGGGCACGACGTAGCGTGTGCAAAAGAACAGTGTAGATCACACGTATAAGAAAGTATTCACTGTGGCAGAGGAAAATACAATGGAACATATGCTCTGTTGATTGCTAAACGGTATGAATGTTTAAAAAAATTAAAGTAGCATATATCTTACAGACACTCGACACTCAAAAAGCTAACGTCTTCCGTGTGCACTTTACATGTAATTTGCCTTGTTCGCTTTGAATGGCAGTCTTGCAAACGTCGCGCTCGTGTGGTCGTTAACCCCATGCTCGTGTGGTCGTTAACCCCATGCTCGTGTGGTCGTTAACCCCATGCTCGTGTGGTCGTTAACCCCATGCTCGTGTGGTCGTTAACCCCATGCTCGTGTGGTCGTTAACCCCATGCTCGTGCTGCTATCAAGTGCACTAGTTACATACAATAGTTCTGAGAGATTAAAGTCTTCGAAATTGCGTATACATTTATTCAGTACAGGTAACATTCATGACACAAATATATGTTACTAGGATAATTAATGTGTTAGAAGCGCCCTCTTCTGGCCAAACGTGGTACTGTGCGAGTGTCTTATATTAGTGTTTGATATACAGGAATCTTGGTATAGTAATACAAAAC
The DNA here is from genome assembly GCA_963995525.1 of Escarpia spicata. NCBI lineage: Eukaryota > Metazoa > Annelida > Polychaeta > Sabellida > Siboglinidae > Escarpia > Escarpia spicata. The sequence goes on along the minus strand of OZ023209.1, from coordinate 62,488,101 downwards.
GTTATTGTTACAAGGAAAGATGCTTTGGGACAACAAACGTTTTTTTCTGTGTATGAAATAAACAAAATAACATGTATGTTCTATACTTAGATAATATATTATAAGCAAATTGTAAATTGCGATAATTACTCAAGAACACAATATATTCATGTGTGTGTATGCGCGTGTGCGGGTGTGCGGGTGTGCGGGTGTGCGGGTGTGCGGGTGTGCGGGTGTGCGGGTGTGCGGGTGTGCGGGTGTGCGGGTGTGCGGGTGTGCGGGTGTGCGCGTGTGCGCGACACAATTTATGTTAACGCATTTATTAACGAAAGTTTTATAATTATTATGTTAAAGGTACTCAACAAATTCGATTGTTTTGCTCCTTGCGTTTCTTAGTAATTTCACACAAAAATAGAGGCATCAAGTACTTCCCAATGATATCCTAGTTCGTTTATGCATAAGTGTTAGTTCGTTTTTTATTTATAGAAAAACTCTTTCGTTTTTTTATAAAAACCGAATCCGGTTTTTTGCTTCGATTTTATTTGAGTATGGACATTGAACTTTGCGTGGAATCGCGTTCTTGTCTTCTCGTGATATCGTATTATGGGCGATATTGACCTTTGATCCCACCCTTTGGCACTGTTGATGTTATTAAATACCGAGTTTAGGCAATGAGTTGACGTCCACGAACATATGCCACCGACACGGCAAAATGGGCTAAATTAGACAGACACAGACAGTACCCACCCATAAAGGTGTATTTCTATTTGGGAACGATTATGGAACGAAACAAAGTAAATAGAAGGGGTTTGCGGCAATGCCAGTGGACTGTGGCCGTGCCATGCCGTGCTCATTGTCATAATCAGTAAATATAAAATAAAGTTTCGTGTGTGACCTGCAGCATTTCACAAGAAAAAAGGCAGCAAGAAATGTGCTACTACAGCTGCATCTATACATGTTAATATCTCAGGTGCAGTCAATGTTTACCTGGGTTGTTCCGGATGAGGGAGGGGATGGGTTGATACAACATGCAGATATTAATAGAATATGCTCTTTTTCAAAACGGTGAAAAACATTTATATATTTTTTCTTTACAAGGTGTTCATTGTCATTGCATGAATTTTAAATTGTTCAGTTTCGTTTTAAAATCATCATCACGACCATGGTTGACAAAATATCTTAATTATTTTGCATAAACTTCAATGCAAACCAACAACACTCTGCAGTAATAGTATTAAAATGTGAGTCACAAAACACTGTTTTACTAATTATGATCACCAATATAATACCCCCGTGTTTGACGTTCTGTTACACGAAATTACGGATGCTCTCTGACTAAGTTACTTGCACGATCAACAGGAGCCTGCTGCCAAACCAATGTTACTTGTCATTTCGCACCATCACGTCATCTACTCTCTATATGTATTGTCGCAATAACATAACTTATTAACAAGATCCTACGTAACCAAATACAATACATATCAAATATGTTGCTCGTTGTCACAGCCTCTGACTGAATGTCCGGCTGGTATGGTCATGCCTCATGGTGACTGGCTTAGTTAGAGTTAGAAGTTACAGTCGGCTTCAAGTAGAGTATAGACGTTCGCTAACTGTGACATTGTAATACGTACCTTCGTACAACCACTTTGGAATCGTCATCTTGATACACCAAAGCACGTGTGTGTTGTTATTATTTTCGAATGCGTGGGATGCCGATCTCGCGTAAAGCACGTGATCGAAATGGCGTAGGAGGTCGACAGCGCAATTGGCTTTCGCCAGTTATACCTGGTGTAACGACAAATCTTTTTTTGACGATTAAAAACACAAGAACGTTTTTTTATTAAACCGACTTGCACACTAGTTAAACTATTCACACATTACACATCTTGACCTAAAAGTTAAGCATGCGAAGAAAAAATGTGCTACACATCAAAGATTGGAGTCTGCATTCTGTACTCGGTTTTTGCATCAGTTAATCAATCAATTGAACGGTAACGGATCGGTGCAGCAGAAATGCAAATGTTTGTCGTTGCGTGACTGACTCTAGCGGTTCTGTGCTTTCTCAGGCCCCGGCTGTCTACGGCGAGCTGTAGCATAATGGTGAAGTGTTACCCTTTCAAACTAGAGCAACGGGCTTCCATTCCTCTCGCCCCTGACCTTGTCAACTCGTTTCAGTCCCAGTGTATGTGGAATAAATAACGTCTTTGAAATAAGCATTGAAGTAAAACACAATAAATAGCTGCCTCGCATTTTATGTAATGTACTCTACGTAATGTTTCTCAGTGAATAAAAGGTTCTGGTAATCGCGCGTGAATTTGCTTGCGCAGTCGAATACAAAATATATATTTTGCGAAGTACTAACGTTTTCTTGCTTGCGCAGTCAAATACCCAAAAAATTATTTTGTGAAGTAATTACGTTTTTTTTAAATGTACGTTAATAAAATAATTCGAGTATAAATCACTCCGCGTCACAGACAATAACGTCAATTCATATGTCCACAATGGAAGTTGTTTATCCCATTATGGTTGATTAGAGAACTGTTGTCTGGAATGCACGTAGGCATATTAATAACGTTTTTTTAAATTGTAATCAGATTGAATTGTAGGTGTGTTGTGCTGTGGTATATCCCATTAAGATAGTGATTGCGGTTCATAGTTGGTAGGGGTCTGATAAAATCGTTGAGATGGAGTTTGACAAATATTGTTCTTTTGTAGGGGTAATATCGCCGTCATGGCGAGGAGTGCAGCGACACAGTGGTGCTTCCTGGTGGTGATCTTAATGGTAACTCACGACATTTCCGCAAAAGGTAAGTATTGCAACTCAGGGTGTGATTGCAGCCGCAACACAAAACGTGTGTGTCTCCAGTTCCTGTTCGTTCAATTTAGTTATTAGTTTTATTTTCTCGTTTAACATTGACGTGGTTGAAGTGTTATTAATATTATATTAGACTGGAATTGTGACCTGACAATCGACTTTTGCCAGTCAACCAACAAAAAGATGAATTACGTAATTTGGTAGTATGGTGAGTTGCCTCCGTAGAGGATTACATTATCCTACAACAACTATTTTAGTATTATTCTTTGCAAAACGACATGACAACGAGCTTCGTTTGTAGTAAATCGAGTATCATAACTGTAATCTGCGTCATCCCCACCATCACGAGAATCTTAATTTATATTCCTATCTTCGTCCATCCTACCATCTGTAACAGCGACTTACCTTTCGTTCGCCAAAAAACGTTAATTTCAACAAATTGATAACATTTGAATATCTTACATTTTTATTCACGAATGATATACATGCATCCTTACTTGAGTAGATTGCGACGAATACCATGGTTATTGCCGAATGCGCGCGTGTGTTTGTGTGTGTTCGCGTGCGTGCGTGCTCACGTGTGTATGCATGGTGTGTGTGAACTAGCGCGCGTCTGTGTTTGTGCGTTTTCGCTTTCGTGTGCATTTGTCGTGTACGCATGCGTTTGTGCGTGCGTGCGTCCACGTGCGCGCGCGTGTGTGAGTGTGTACGGTGTGTGTGTGTGTATGTGTATGTGTGTGTGTGTGTGTGTGTGTGTGTGTATGTGTGTGTGTGTGTGTGTGTGTGTGTGTGTGTGTGTGTGTGTGTGTGTGTGTGTGTGTGTGTGTGTGTGTGTGTGTGTGTGTGTGTGTGTGTGTGTGCCTTAGTGTGTGTGTGTGTGCCTTAGTGTGTGTGTGTCTGTTTTGTTGTTGTTGTTGTTGTTGTTTTGCGTGTGTTTGCGTGTATTTGCGTGTGAAGCAAGAAACTTAGGCGTTTCTTTACATTTCGGTGATTCAGAAACCACGACGAATACTACGGAATATGCAGATTTCACAACAACGGAAAACACCACAATGGAAGATTTGACAGGCACAACAACAGCGCCTCCTGGTGAAGAAAACAACACAACAGACGAGGATTCACCCACTTCAACACAACCACCGACAATGGAAGAGAACACAACGGGGAAAGATGCTGGCACAACACAGACGCTCAACACAGACGACGCCACAGCGGAGGTTGTTTCAGCCACCATATCACAGCCCGAGAGTGTGGACTACGCCACAGTAGAGGGTGTTTCAGCGTCCATATCGCAGCCCGTGAGCGTGGATGACGCGACAACAAATGGGGATTCTGGCAAGTCAACGCAGGCCCCGGATATCGTAACCACTGTATTATATGCTCCTGATGGCACGGGTACAACATCTAACCCTGTGGACATGGCAACCACCGCATCTAATGCTCTTGATGACACGGGTACAACATCTAACCCTGTGGACATGGCAACCACCGCATCTAATGCTCTTGATGACACGGGTACAACATCTAACCCTGTGGATATGGCAACCACCGCATCTAATGCTCTTGATGACACGGGTACAACATCTAACCCTGTGGACATGGCAACCACCGCATCTAATGCTCTTGATGACACGGGTACAACATCTAACCCTGTGGACATGGCAACCACCGCATCTAATGCTCTTGATGACACGGGTACAACATCTAAGGCTGTGGACATGGCAACCACCGCATCTAATGCTCTTGATGACACGGGTACAACATCTAAGCCTGTGGACATGGCAACCACCGCATCTAATGCTCTTGATGACACGGGTACAACATCTAAGCCTGTGGACATGGCAACCACCGCATCTAATGCTCCTGATGGTACGGGTACAACATCTAAGCCTGTGGACATGGCAACCACCGCATCTAATGCTCTTGATGACACGGGTACAACATCTAAGCCTGTGGACATGGCAACCACCGCATCTAATGCTCCTGATGGCACGGGTACAACATCTAAGCCTGTGGACATGGCAACCACCGCATCTAATGCTCTTGATGACACGGGTACAACATCTAAGCCTGTGGACATGGCAACCACCGCATCTAATGCTCTTGATGACACGGGTACAACATCTAAGCCTGTGGACATGGCAACCACCGCATCTAATGCTCCTGGTGACATTGGTACAACAACTAAGCCTGCGGATGTGGCAAACAGCGCATCTGATGCTCCTGATACCACAGATTCAACACCTACGCCTACGGAACCAGGTAGGCTTCAAAGTCGTCATAACACTTGTTGGTCACAGGTTTATTCGAATCACGGTATAAAAACATCAAGTGATACGTTCGTTATACTTATTATGGTAAGATTATTCATAACTAACATGTTGTTAGCAAGAAACCATCCTCCAAACGTCTTTGACATTATTTATGTCAATATCACTGGAAAACCAACAAGATCCTCGGATATGGCAAGATGTTGTGTCACACGAGCACCCTGCGTTTGTGTGTCAAGATCCTCGGATAAGGCAAGATGCTGTGTCACACGAGCACCCTGCGTTTGTGTGTCAAGGAAATGAGTATATGATGCGTTTTGACTTTTGTGTTGTGTTCACCCGTACTCGATGCAAATGCGCCAGGAATTGATTTAAATAATTTCTTGCCATTGAATCATATGTAACGATCACAATATATTACTCTTCTAGTTGACAACAATGATTGGACATTAACAATATGTCTCCATTTACACAGACTACTGCAGCAGTGATTCGTGTAAGAACGGGACGACATGTGAAAATGGAGTATGCACTTGCGTTTCAGGATAGTTTCCTAGCTCGCAATATTCCTTTATGGCCCAGTTTTCAAAATGTATCCTTCTAGTGTAAAAATGAAAAAAATAACTAAGCGTGGTCGGCCATCTTGGATTTTCTTGGTTCCCATGGCAACCAATCTAAGAAATTCCATAGTCACAGTATTCCTTGATGGCTCAGGTTTCATAATGTATCAGGTGTTCCTACTAAAAAATGCGTCCTTCTAGGGTAAAAATTACAACACAACTAAGCGTGTTCGGCCATCTTGGATTTACTTGTTCCCATGGCAACCAATCTGATAGTTTCCATGCTTACGATATTCAGTGATGATCATTGTTTAATAATATGAAGGGTGTTCCTGTTAAAAAATGCATTCTTGTACACTAAAAATGAAGATTAAATCTTTGATTAAATTTCACTTAATCCTCACAAGAAACTCCGTAATAATAATAATAATACGAAGAACACTTATATATAGATAAATCCATTCGGAGGCGCTTAGCATACATCATTATATATATATATATATATATGTGTGTGTGTGTGTGTGTGTGTGTGTGTGTATATATATATATATATATATATATATGTGCAGAACATTAATAAGTTACATAAAGTTAATAATATTAAATTAGTTAAAATAAATGACAATATATATACAAATTATACAAAAAAGTTAGAGCTAAAGATGATCGTTAAAATTAAAGGTATATTGATAATAAATCAGTAAAGATTGTGTAACATTAGTTTTAAAACATGTACAAGATAATAAATAATTAAAAAATTAATAAACTGACTATACTGAATGGTGGCGTCTATGTTGCGTAAGCAACCCGGAAAAGATGGGTTTTCAAAAGTTTTTTGAAAGGCACAAGGCAACAGGTTGTCTTCATCTCGCTTGGAAGTGAATTCTACAGTCGTGGAACAGATACCGAGAATGTACTATCGCCGTATCGGCTGCGAGATGGTAGCACGTACACGTCATTGTTTGTAGTTGAACGCAACACTCGAGCAGCTCTTTGTTCGTGGAGTAGGTCGGTGATGTAAGCTGGTGCCAGTCCGTGTTGAGCACGAGACGTCAGTTGCAGAATTGCGTAATGAATGATTTTCTTCACTGGAAGCCAGTGCAGTTGATCGAGTACCTGTGTGATATGATCTGTGGCAGCGGACCACCAGCCGAGCAGCAGCATTGTGCACTCTTTGCAGCTTGTTGATTAGGCAGTCAGGGATGTCGTATAGCCAATTCTCGATATAAAAAAAGAGAGTACATGAGACGGACTGCGGTTTTCTGTGTTAGGCACGATCGGATCGATGCAATGTTCCTCAGATGATAGCAGGTTACGCAGCACATGTGCTTTACATGACTGACCATCGACATTTCCGAGTAGAATACAACGCCGATGTTCCTGGCAGTAGGACTTGGCGTTATGTCGCAGTCGCCAATTTTGATCACGGTGATGTTGTGTTTCGCTTGATTGCTTCGTGATGCTAACACAAGTGCGACCGTTTTGTTATCATTCACCTTTAGTTGATTATCGACCAGCCACACGAGGACGTTGTTGATGCAGTGCTCAATTCGGCGTAGACACAACATTCTGTTGGTTTCGGTCATCTCAAATTTGATGTATAGCTGGGTATCGTCCGCGAAGAGTTGAGAGCCCAGGTTGTGTCTTCTGATGATATCATCGATAGGTGCTGTGTATGCGGAGAACAACAGAGGCCCCAGCACCGAGCCTTGAGGGACGCCACAAGCAACGCTGGTTTTGCTGGAAGCGCCACGTGGTATATTTACTGACTGCGACCAGTCGGTTAGATATCATCGCATCCATGCCAGCACAGAACCAGCCATTCCGAAGCCTTGTTCTAATTGGCTGAGCAGAATTTCATGGTCAACTGTATCGAAGGCGGCCGACATGTTAAAGGATGACTCCATACCGCCGGTCTAGCGCCTCTTTAGCTGTGCGCACTGTGTCTTATACATTTCGCGATGCACTTGAAGTGATGTGTGGCGCCATTTCCGTTCACGCTGTCATCGAATTTGCTTGTCTTTGATCACCTTCTCGTTGTACCAAGGCACGAGTGGACCATCAGCGATATGACACATCTGTGGTGTGTGCCTCGCGATAAGTTTGGTCAAAACCATATTGTAGTGATCTGCAAGTTCAGTCGTTGTTTATATGACAGACGGAATTGGGTCAGAAGCGACGATGTCATGTCATTACGAAACGCGGCCTTTTCAATGTTTTTGTACTTTCGGTATGTGATCGTTTTCCGCAGAACGACCGGTTTTTTCATATCGACGACACATTCCACCCACAGGTGATCAGACAGCAGCAACGATGTTTTTGTTGAAGTAATGCCGTGATTTCCGGATGGAGTGAGGATCAGCTCAATGGTGTGACCGTCGATGTGTGTTGGAACTTAAACATGTTGAGTGATGTTGAGTGGCTCGAGCAGGTCGGCGAAATGTTTCACACTGTTGTCAGATGGCTCGTCCCAGTGGATGTTGAAATCACCGACAATCGCAAAACGGGAGGTCATCTGTCAGGGTGTAGTGTTCGACGAAACCAGCAATTCAACGAGAAAGTCAGCGTACGAATGTTTATTCTTTGCAGTTTCCCGATGATGAAACATCAACATCCAACACGAAATATTTCATATCATCAAGTCGGTTAACAACCACCTTGAAACTCGATCGGTAAACAAGGCCGATACCACCACCGCTGCGAGTTTTCCGAGGAAGACGTACACAGTTGTATTCGGCGGGCGTCAGGTCTTTTATAGTTTTATTGTCTTTTCCTCCAGTGTTTAGTCACGTCTCTGTGATGGCTACAATATCCATATTCACCTCAGTAACGTAATCCGAGAATACATCGGTCTTGTTGCGAATTGAACGAGCGTTAACAATGCTCAATATGACGGTATCATGGCACGGCTGACCGCACCCGTGTTACTGGAAGGCGACTTGGCGGATACAGCAATCCTGGTAACCGGATGAGTCTTGTCTAACGGAATAGGGAAGAGAGTCTTAATGTCCTGATTGTTAAAGGCCTGGTGTCAATAGGCTTGGCTGGTATCGTTGGCCGCACTCAAAGACGTACACGTATGGGTCGTTGTTTGTGGTTACCCCCCCTTCCCGGCAACCACGATGGGTGGGTCGATGGAGTTCCACCCCCGCATAACGCAGCCTGGTTGAGACGAATGTGTCTGCTGATCCGTAACCAATGCAGGTATTCCTGGGTCATGGTTGGCAAGTTGAATGTATTCAGTGTTAACTGGCTGTCCAGAAACTCAGCCCTGAAATGGTTAACACAACCACAGACAATGGAAGAGAACACAACGGAGGAAGATTCTGGCATAATACAGGCGCGCAATATAGACGACGCCACAGCGGGTGGTGTTTCAGCGACCATATCACAGCTCGTGAGTGTGGATGACAGCACAGCGGATGGTTTTTCAAGTACCGTATCACAGCGCGTGAGTGTGGATGACAGCACAGCGGAGGGTGTTTCAGCTACCATATCACAGCCCGTGAGTGTGGATGACAGCAAAGCGGATGGTTTTTCAAGTACCATATCACAGCCCGTGAGTGTGGATGACAGCACAGCGGATGGTTTTTCAAGTACCGTATCACAGCGCGTGAGTGTGGATGACGGCACAACGGATGGTGTTTCAGCTACCATATCACAGCCCGTGAGTGTGGATGACAGCAAAGCGGATGGTTTTTCAAGTACCATATCACAGCCCGTGAGTGTGGATGACAGCACAGCGGAGGGTGTTTCAGCGACCATATCACAGCCCGTGAGCGTGGGTGACGTCACAGCCGAGTGTGTTTCAGCGACCATATCACAGCCCGTGTGCGTGGATGATGTCACAGCGTAGGGTGTTTCAGCCACCATAACGTAGCCCGTGAGCATGGATGACGGCACAATAAATGAGGATTCTGGCACGTCGACCCAACCCCAGGATATGTCAACCACTGCGTCAGATGCTCCTGACGACACGGACACAGCAATAATGTCCGCAGATACGGCTGACACCGTAACTGATGTACTTGATGTTACAGGCATATGGCAAGCAATGCATCAGATGCGCTTGATGTACTGGGCACAATGACCACACCGTCAGATTCAGCGAACACTGCAACAAATCCTCCTGATGCCCAGCGTACAGTAACAACACCCCCGGATACGGCAAACACGTCAACAAATCCTCCAGATGCCCCTTGTACAATGACAACATCCTCGGATTCAGTAAACACTGAATCAAATCCACCTGATGCAACAATCATAACGCCCCTGGAATCAGTAAACACCGCAACAAATGCTAATGATACAACAACAAAGTCCCCTGGGTAGGGCAACAACGATACAACAATATGGAGATACAGGCACAAGACCAGGTAGTATTCTTGATGATTACGTGGTAATATTTACTACGCTCTACACTGACATGACAATTAATGATAACTCACACACGTCATGCAAACACTACTCTAGCTCTAAATTATAAAAGTGTTCAGACACAATAAATTATAGCAATGCAACGGCATAAGATGATTATTATAAAGAGTGCACATCTTAAGGGCAATATTACTTGAACCAAGACGCTTTTGTGAAAAAACTATCCTGTTCATTATGATCTGTTTTCACAATTCCAAATAGTGATCGAATGCTGAGACTTGTAAATGTTTGTGCATTACATTTGATGAATAGCGCATGCATGCAAATTGTAAACGAAATTGTGATATTGGTGAGGACTAACCGAGTTTGTGTACTAAACGGTTATACTTATGTTGACAGACTACTGCAGCAGTGATCCGTGCAAGTACGGCGCGACATGTGTGAACGGAGACAGCGGGTTCGTGTGCACTTGTGCAACAGAGTACACGGGCACCACGTGTGAAACAAGTACGTTTCAATATCACTGTAACATATTTTGACATGTTTTTACTGCGAGTCCTACAGTTATTGGTTGGTGTACACTATAACAAAATGTGTGAAATCAGTGATGGTAAGATTTTAAAATGAGGTAGTCTGTTCCTAGTTTTCATTTACTAATTAATGTAATGTTCCTAAGACTTAACTAACTTCCCCGCTCAGTTCTGTGTAGTAAACCCATAACAAAAGTCATAGTTTGAAGTTACGAATACGGGAGCATGTTCAAATAGTAAACAAAACATACAGTTTAACAACAAGAATTATTGGCAACACGGCGTAATCGGACTGAGTTAAATACTACAAACTTTGATGTTCAACTTTCCCACGTTCAACACAGTACACTTCCCGTCACAAATCAGTACGCCCTCTAATTCCGAATAGACGAACAAGCTGGTTCCCCTTACATGACAGCAGCTGTCAGCCCAGCGACGATTTGTCAACGTCCATACAAAGCTCGTTTTGATTGTAAACGCCTTTAGTTCCAGAAAAACGTTATTTATAAATAAATACGTTCGAGACTGTCGTCTGTTTCCGTACATTCAGACATAGACGATTGTGGAAATAGTCCGTGCCTGAATGGGGCAACTTGCACGGACAAAGTGAACGCGTACAGCTGCGAGTGCGCACAAGGATTTGGAGGAACCAGGTGTGAAACAAATACGTCACACTACGTAGTGTTTTTATATAATGTTAGCTACTGCTATGATCAAAATATAAACCGATCACCACAATTTTGAATTATGTTAAAATATACACGAAAATTACGCTGCCTGTGATAAAATATAGACTGCGAATAGGATATCGGGCCTCTGGTTGTCTAATTAAATATTTAATATATACTGGTCACCATAATTCTGAATTATGTTGAAGCATATATGAAAATTACGCTATAGGTGGTAAAAATTATGCACTACATAGTTGGTCGTGAATTTTTCTTTCTGTAGCGGGTATGTAAGTTAGGGGAAACCTGTTTCGAGGCACGCGGTACTATTAATAGCACTTACGTCACGTAGGGTGCAAGGTAGAGAGCTCCTTTGAGAGCTCTTTATTTTAATGATGTCAGTGACCTATGTTATTGGCCTAGCGTGTGTAATGACCTGTTCCATGACATAATTGACCTATTTTATAATGTAAATGACCTATTTTATAGTATCCACATCAAAGGCATGAATTTAAGCACTACCGTACGGAAATAATACCAAGCGTCTAATATCAAGATGATCGCCTTGTTCGAAACAAACGAGGCTTTAGGTTCTGCTATGACATCGTCCTATATGAATTCTACATTTCGTGTACAGTACTTCAGATAAATAACCATCCGTTCAATTTATAATGCTTGCATTATAAATGTATATATTACGCCTTACGCTACAATGAAATTGTCCATGTTAAAAGATACAGATTACTGAAAAAAACCTCCATTTCAGCTACGTTATTTCCACAGGAGGGTGTTTTCGTTTTCATATTTCCCTCCTATGTTAAAAGATAGGGAATTACTGCACGGTATAGGTGTGTTCGTGAACAAAGACACGACATCATGGGATGTAAAAATTTCATCTTCGTGTAGCAACAGTGATTTCAGTTCTTCTGCTAGGTATCTTGAGTTTCTCACATGGTATTGCGTTAGTCAGGGTTTTTCACATGGTGAAACGTCACGAGATTAAAAGGTAAACTGACTGTGAAATCGGTACAAATATCAGTTATTTGAACCATCCAGTCTGATGAACCTCTTCACTCATCAGCTACAGTTTATTGTTGGACTCCATTAATGGCCTGATAAACATTTCGCTTCCGTCGTCCGTGTACCCCCGTACACTTACATGTTGTATGCATACGTTTTATTATATTCTGATTTGTCAAAAAGGGAATTAATAAGAAACAGACTAAATCTGCCTGGTGCGTCCAATATGTATCGGTGAATCTAATGCGGCCACTATATCGGCAACAAAGGATTATGAAATTCGCCGCTACAAAAACAGTAGGCCTAACTTTTATTGTAAGAACAATAACCAGACAGTTCATCGCGCTGATGATATAATTTGTAATAACCACTAATGACAATATCAAGGAACATAACGGGTATGTTATGATGGACAGCAATTAAAGTCTCCTCATGTTAGATAGGGTTACAACCCAACAACTAGGTCTGCCTTAAAACAAATTGGTTAGTGTCTTACTAACCACTAATTCCTATCTTTTAATATATCATAAGTCTACAGAATGTTTTTCTTCAGTATTGTTCATCTTATGAAACTGTCTTGCAACTTTCAAATCCCTTGTCCTGTACTTCTTCTTCTTCCCCTTGCCCCTTTGCGGGGTGGGGTCCATGTCACTTGGACTAAGTATTCGTGTATGTAACTATGAAATATACCTTTATTTTCATTTATGTTTCATATTTTAGTTCATTGGCGTGGTAACTTCCTAACATTTTTGACTTTCAACGTCATAGCGGAGTAAAGTTCGCTCTTCTAGTACTTGAGCGTCATAACTTCGTGTCAGTTTTATACATCACCGAGGTAAGTTCGTAACATGTTAGCGTCAAAGCGTGTTAGAGGGTAAAAGTTTCATATGTTAGTCTATCAGCGTGGTAACATCATAACGTTTTTAACGTTTCATCGCTTTAGAGTGTTCGTGTTTTAGTAATTTAGTACATTACCGAGGTAACTTCCTAACATTTTAACGTTTCAACAATATAGACTTGTAACGTTTTCGTATGTTTTTATTCTAAGTAGCTACTTTGAAAAATGCCTAAGTACCAACTTTGAAAAATGGCTAAGTACCAACTTTGAAAAATGGCTAAGTACTGACTTACAAAAATTTACATGTACCGACTTTGAAAGATTTCTAAATACTAACCTTAAAAAAATTACCAAAAAGTACCAAATAAAAAACTTCTATGTATCAACTTAAAAAACTTCTAAGTACCAACTTTTAAAAATTTCAAAGTATCAAATAAAAAAAAACTTCTAAAGTACCAAATTTGAAAAAACTTCTAAGTACCGTTCACGCGTTAAAGTAAGAAATGTGTACAAGTCTAAAGTGTTAGTAAGCTACATTTTAATGAGTTTACCTCGGTAATGTACCAAGCTGGCACCTACACTAGCATCAATTTACGACGTTCACGCGTTCATACACTAAAATGCACTACACTGTTCTGTTTGCTAAATTTTACCTTGTCTACTTGTTCTGTTTGCACTACACCGGCATGTATTTACGACACATATGCGTTAAAGTAAGAAAATTGGACTAGTGTATTAGTCAGCTGAATTTAGAAATTTGTTAAAAGTCGGTACTTAGAAATTTTTCATAGTCGGTACTTAGAAAACATTTTCTTAAGTTTATACTTAGAAGTTTTTTAAAGTTGGTACTAAGAATAAAAAATACCAAAATGTTACAAAAGTTATGTTTAAAGTTAAAATGTTAGGAAGTTACCTTGGTAATGAAACCACAACCACTCTAACGGGAAGAAACGCTAAAAAACGTTATGATGTCACCACGCTGATGGACCAAAATATGAAACGTTTACTCCACTAACATGCTGAAACGCTAAAATATTAAGAAATTACCTCGGTGATGTATAAAACTGACACGACGTTTTGACGCTCACGTACTAAAATAGCGAGTTTTACTCCACTAAGACGTTGAAAGTCCAAAATGTTAGGAAGTTACCACATCAATGGACTAAAATAGGCAACATAAATAGAAATAAAGGTATATTTCATACTTACATACACGCATACGTAGTTATATAAATGTATACATAGTTACATACATACATACATACATACATACATGTATGCATAGTTACATGGACGCATGGATAATTAGTTATGTAGTCACATAGCTACTTACATACGGATATAGTTACATTAATTCATACATAATTATATATATGTTTAAATAGTTACACACACGCATGTATTATAACATGAAGAATACAGGACAAGGAATTTTAAAGTTTGAAGACAGTGTCATAAGATTTAAAAAAACGAAGAAAAACATTCTATAGACTTATGATACGTTAAAAGATAGGAATTGATGTTTATTGAGACATCAATTTGTGAATTACGTTCAAATATATATGACAATTACGCTACCTGTGGTAACATTGACTCTGTGAATAGGACCTCGGGTCTCTGGTTGACTCAATAAATGTTCAGTATTGTTGTACTAATGTAAAATGATGCACTACGTAGCTGGTCGTGATTTTGTCTCTCTGTAGCGGGTGTGTAATTTAGTTGAAACCAGTTTCGAGGCCCCACCCTATATATTTTGCAAATAGGCTACCAAACGAGGTAAGTGCAAATGTTGCATGTAAAGACTGAGGCATTGATACATGTTAAACGATAAGAAAATACTGATTTTATTTATAAAGATGTCCCAGTGTCGTGTGTGGCAGCTTCAAATGTTGTTCGGTATATTTTGTTATTGTAGCTGAAAAGTAATGAAAACATACTGAAACGGAGTGAAAAAATGTGTAAACGATATAAGGAAGTTGTCCATGTTAAAATATACGAATTACTAAAAAAAAACGTCCATTTCAGCATTTCATTTATTTCCGTAGAAGGGTGTTTTTGTTCTCACATTCCCATCCCCCATTTTAAAAGATAGGGAATTACTGCACCGGAAGTGCACAATTTGGCTCCTTTGCACCAAGGAACGGGAAGAGGCGATAATACACGTGGATCCGCGATCTTTTACCATAGGATTTGCACTTGGCTGCATCGCTCCTTCCTCGTGGTTGGCCTGGATTTCAAAATACTATGCTACTCGTGTGCGCATTAGCTTGTGCCTTACTATAAAATCGTATTCTGTGTTGTCTCGTTTCCCAGTTTCCCCATCACAGCTGCGTACTGCATTTGTTGAACAGGCCACTAGTTTGCAGAGATGTATGAAGCGGTAATGTAGGTATGGCTTCAGCCAAGAAGATCTGTTCGGGTCCCGAGCCAACATTTGGAATGTTAGTTAGCGTAGCTGACAAATGGTGTTGTTAAACATCGCTAATATCATATAAATCTGATCAATGTGCTTTAGGGCGTGCTTCTTATCTGGTGTAGGAATTCGCGCAACGACTGTTTTACTTAGATGTGTACGCGTAATATTCTGCGACCTCTTTTTTAATTAGCACGTCGGTGTTCATCATGCATAATTAGAACGTGATTACAGTCAATATAATTGTGACTTCATCTATTCTTAGAACTTATCAGATACTACGGGAGGTTCCGGGTGCCAAAGTTGACATACACAGACAGTCTTAAGGACATCAAATCGCCGAACTACAAAGATTTGGCAGCAAATGTGACACAAGTGGTGCGTACTTACATTGAGTAGAAACTGATTATTGCAACATCGTGACAACAATGTGAAGCATATTTACATTAGATTCGTTTATTTATTAGAGGAATACATTGTTACAATCGTGAAATTCAATGATCTGTAAAAATACTAACATTGTTGAATCCTGTAATGATACGTCGGCATCAACCATGTCTTGTTCATTTGCGCACGTATATGCCACCCCGCGTGCGAGTGAGTGCACATTTACGGGTCCTGAAAAAACGATGTATGTTTTCCAGCTCACACGAATATACCGCGAGAGTGACCAAGTTGGATCAAAGGTTGTCATCGTGACAGACATAAAGTTCACGTACGTATGCGTTGTCAAAGCGTATCAAAGATAGAAGCATGAAAACGTTGTGGCATCTGTACACATATAATACTATAAATAAGTTAGGGAAAATGTTGATCACACAACGTCCCTAGATGTTGAAAATGTTGATCATACAACGTCCCTAGATGTTGAAAATGCTGATCACGCAACGTCCCTAGATGATAAAAATTTTGATAACACAACGTCCCTAAATGTTGAAAATTTTGATCACACAACGTCCCTAGATGTTGCAAATGTTGATCACACAACGTCCCTAGATGTTGCAAATGTTGACCACACAACGTCCCTAGATGTTGAAAATGTTGACCACACAACGTCCCTAGATGTTGAAAATGTTGATCACACAACGTCCCTAGATGTTGAAAATGTTGATCACACAACGTCCCTAGATGTTGAACATTTTGATCACACAACGTCCCTAGATGTTGGAAATGTTGATCACACAAAACAACACATTACACTTTGGTGTGCCAACCAAATATTGTCAGCGCTTTGTTGTAATAACAATGTGCAGGTATATTGCTTTATTTGACGTAGAAAACGGTGTGTATTTGTCTACTGACACTACTGCTCCATCTAAACCATCTCCAAGGAAACCACCATGGCGGTTATAAAAATACTGAAACCAATCATCGTTCATTACACCAATAATTATTTAGCAATTGTTTTGGGGTGGATTAAAACATCATATACCCATATCTTCGTAGCAAGGTTATTACAAACTCTGAGTGATACAACATCCATGAAGTGAAGCATGTTGTTTATGTTTTATTCGCTAGTATATTTCTTCTTGTCATGTAACGTAGAATTTGCTTTGCGTGACCACTCCAACAGCCAGGCAAAATCAGCCTCTCGACATAGGCGGTATTCTATAATATGTCAAAACAGAGACATCACAATGTATATATGTATTCTACTACAATAACAATGTGTGCTGTATGTTATGTGACAGAAAGGGCAGCGTTGTTGTCGACTATTCCCTCTGGGTGGATTCCTCACTCAGGGACAAGGAAATGCTGAAAGAAGTCTTGCTCAATCAGACTGACTTTAAGATCCGTGGTTTTGACGTGGAGCGAGAAAGCATCAGAATATCTGGTAAGTTCAACTCGCTTCTCCAAACTAACATATTAAAACATCTCGTCAGTTAAATGTTACGAACATGCGTAGTTCCACTTTTATTTCACATCATATTTTATATCAGCATATCTTTAATATAACAAAAGCGGATAATCTATATGAAAAACTGTTTCGAGATATATGTATTTGCAATCATAATTACCGTACATTACTTTTATACTTGCACAATGTGAAAATATATGCTCTGCTAATTGTCGATGTAATGTTTCGTGTGACACGATTACACTGTTATAAATAAGTTTAATGTTATCATTTTACTGTTTCAGACAAAAAGCTGGATGGAACAGGTAACTATGTGGTGCTTTGTATACATTTATTGTTAAACATTGTTAAGAGACAGGTGGTTTACTAATGGTAAACAAAGCAAACGGCGACAACCGATTTGAACAATTTGCTCTCAGCTACATTGTTTGAGCATTGCGTGATTTGATTAGTAACTAAATATAAAAGAGTTTTAAATAATTAATAATAATAATGATATTAACTGTTGCGACACCAAGTCTGCAGACAATGTTGGGGCACAGGGTTGTAATATATCAATAATAACAATAGTAATGGTAATAGTAATAATGATAATACTATTAATAACGCAAATACTACTACTACTACTACAAATAATAATATTATTATGATTGTTATTCTTATTATTAACAAGTCGCCAGCATATGGAACATAATTTTCAGCTGTTGTTGTCATAGCTACTGTTGTAATAATTGTTATAAATGTTACGTTGTTTGCATAACCAGCTTTCCCGTGGCTGGCCGTGGTACTCGGCACGATCCTGTCCGTCGTTCTCCTGATCCTCGTCGTCACTCTCGTCATCTTCACCGTGCGCAAGGTCAGAGAAGCCAAGTCACGTCGTAGAGAGTCATCGGACGATGAAGTCAGCACCCGCTACAGGTATTATTTGTTATCACACGTATCGTCATTATGTGTGATTATTGGGATTATCTATAGCGATACTATCAAGGAAGCTAAATATGCTTATGTTCCAATTTTACTTGACGTGAGTTAAGCTAGACATAGCACGGACCCATCCCAAATTTACGGGTGGTGCTGTTGCAAAAAATCCTGCAGCTGAAAAATACTGCCAGTTTGGCATGCTTACTGCTGAGCTCCACTCCACTGCGCTTTTGTTTACATCCGTATGCCCACGTAGACATTCAGAGAAGTACACATGCATACCTAGCTATAATTAAAATTTTATATGTAAACATCATATGGTATTTGGGCTGCACTTTGCTCAGTTCGTAAACTGAGTCTCAGTAATGGTGCATAATGGCAATGCCCATGGATTTAATTTTAAAAACGTGTGTAAGGTGTATATTAAATATATCCCAATTATATTACATGATTACAGTGAACATGCATTATATACTTACTGGAATTTGAATTATTTGAAAACATAAGTATGGCATTCATTAAACATACATGGATTAATGTAGTGAATGTGGATTGCATACTTGGGTAGTGTATAAGTAACTATGCCTACAGAAACTTTGTTTCATTACTAGCATCAAACCAACTATATAAAGGACTACACACATTTCAATTAGTGTGAGTAGTATAGAGGGCCCACAGAGGCGGGTACACGTCACCTTTAGTGACCCTTAGGCACAACTCTATGCATAAAAAAGTTTTTATTACCCCTAATCGTTTTCGGGAACCTACTTATAAAAAAGATCAAAGGCTTTTTGTGACACTAATCGTTTTCGGGAACCTGCTTATAAAAAACGTGATGGATTACACCCCTCTAAGTAAATTTGAGGTGCCACCTTGCGGTGAGCACAGTGAGTATTTTAGTACTTTCCCTAGCGATCAACGACGGACCTAGCGTGTGGTTACGTAAGCAATAATGCGTTTATAGTGCGGCTATAAAACCGCGTTAAAACCACTCATAAATGCCGACGCCGGATTAGCTCTCCTGGGAGAGCGTTCGACTAGGGATCGCAAGATCTCGGGTCCGAATCCGCACGTCGGCACCTTTTTAGATGCGCTCCATCTAGCGGCGTCGGCTGCTCCTTATATATAAGAGGTACCGGTAGTATTGGTAGTAGTAGTCGTCGGTATGTCGGAACATATAAAGTTTGGCGGATCGCGCTCGTTCTTGTCGAATATGTACGCGTGCCGATTTAGGGCGTTCGGCAGGGGCTTTCGGTCCGTTCAGCAAGCCTATCAGTATAGGAAAGCAATGTTCAACGAAGACCTGGAATGCGCGGCTCTTATCAAAAGAACGCGATCGCCTTATCTGGCGAAACGACGCAGTTACGAAATTCGAAAAAAGAGAACGGAAAACGAATGGAAAGCCGTTAGGATCGCGTGTATGAAGGGGTTGTTGATGAGCAAGTTTGGCGGGTCGGATAAGTTGAAGGCCGCCCTGTTGGCCACAGGAGACGCCGAATTGGTGGAATGGGTACCGAGCCGGGATGGTTTCTGGGGTAACCGGATCGGGGACGTTGCGGGGGAGAACAAGCTCGGTAAACTGTTGATGGAGGTGCGCGACGCGTATAAAGACGCGTAAAAAATATTCGCCGCTATCAGTCGTGTAAAATGAGGGGACCACTGTTGAAGCATCCTTTTACGGCCCTACGGGGTGCGGTAAGACGACGTTCGTCGACCGTCTGATACGACACGCTATGATCGATCCGCCGCCCGAGAAAATCCTGTGGTGCTACGGACAGTGGCAGACCGCCTACGCGTCTATTTCGCCTAAAATAGAGTTCGTAGACGGCCTGCCGGATCCGACACGTTTAGACGGTAAAATGAGGACGCTTCTAGTACTCGACGACCTCATGGCGGAAACTGATAGCAGCGTGACGGAACTATTTACAAAAAAAAGCCATCATTGTAGTACGTCGGTCGTACAACTACGACAGAACATGTTTGCGAAAGGGAAAGAAAACCGTACCATCAGCTTGAACGCCCAATACATAGTGCTATTCAAGAGCCCCCGTGACGCCGGTCAAGTAGGTCACCTAGCGAAACAGATGTACCCGGGAAAGGTCAACTACATGATAGAGGCTTTCAAAGACGCGACGTCGCCGGCGTACGGCTATCTCTTCGTGGATCTGAAACAGGAAACGGAAAAGGACATGCGCCTGCGTTCGTACATATTTCCGGACGACCATCTTCAGTACGTCTACGTACGGAAGGGTGGCGATCAACTATAAGTAGAGAGGGACGTCACCGCGTACGCTTATTAGTCGCTATGACGGGACGACGCGCGGTGGTAGCGGCGAAGCGACGACGAAAGGTGGCGGCGACAGTCTCGGAGCAACGCGTGAAGAGACACATTTTCGCCCTGCAGCTGTTGGATAGGCATAAGCGGAACATCGATCTGCGAAAAGCCGTGCTCGCCCACTCGGAGGTCGGTCTCATTTGTAGTCTGTGTGATTGCGCGTACAATATTCTGAGAGGGAAAGTGAAGGTGTCGCCGAAGCAGAAACGCGTGTTGACGAAATACAGAGATCACCTGCGTAACCTGGTCAACAAACGAATTCCGGTGAAGCAGAAGCGAGCCATCTTGCAAACGGGGGCGGGTGGTTTTCTGACGGCCCTGCTAGCGCCGTTAGCGAGCACCGTTCTACTGCCACTACTCAAACAGGTCATCGGCGTTGGTCGACCCGCGATTGGTGAAAAGCCTCCTTCTGCCACAGCAACAGGCGAGCAGCACGCCCCGATCACGTGTGCTGAGTAGCCTGGACAGCGACATGAAGGATAATCTAGAGCGGTCGGATGTATCCGAACGCGATAAGGTGGCGTCGTACAATCAACTGCTGAGTCGCTACAACACGATAGAGGCGGATCGAGCGGCGCAACCGGTACGCGTGTCGGTGGTCAACGGCGGTGCGCCGCCGCCAGTGGCGCCACCGTCGTCGTCGGAGGTTGTAGAGCGCGAAATCATAGCCAGCATGCCGAAAACGCTGAAAGAGAAGACGGGTCAGCTTATCGCGAAAATGAAAGCCGATCCGTTGTGTCGATGGAACGACCACGGCGAATTCGTGTACGACGGTAAAACGGTCGCGGGGAGTAACATGGTCGATCTAGTGAACGCTCTCGTGCGAATGAGAAAGAAGGCGACGTTGCCCGAAGGATGGCGATAGTTCGGGGCGTTCGTGAAGGGTATGAACATTCCTATGGAATTCGTAGGCAACCCGCACTATCGGGCGTATATGGAGCGGAAGCATGCGCTACGAGAAGACAGTCCAGCAGTGGCGCGACGGGGACGGAGGCGCGAAAAGAGAAAAGCGTCGCCGGTGTGGGAAGAATTGTGATGCCGCCGCGAAAGATAACGGCCATCGTCGGCAGCCTTATCATCGCTGTTATCGCTTTTTATATAATAATAATAATCGTCGTTCATTGGTCGCCGTCGTCGTCGTCATGGTGTCCGGGTGGAGTCGTCGTCCAAAACGAAAGCAGCAGCTCCAACGAAACGACGACCTGAATGATGTCTACTTTGATCCGAAAAGGATGGGAAGTTACGGCGGCGTCGACCCGTTGCACCGGGCGTAGAAGGGACGACGACGACCGGACGTCGAGAGGTGGCTAGCGGCGCAGGACGCCTATACCCTACACAAACCGTTTAAACGACATTTCAAACGACGTCGCGCCATCGTGGGTGGTCGAAACCAGCAGTGGCAAGCCGATCTGGTCGACTTGACTAAATAAAAAAACACAACGACGGTATAACATTCCTATTGACGGTCATCGACGTCTTTTCCAAGCGGGCGTGGTGCGTTCCGTTGAAGAGTAAGGCCGCCCGTTCGCTCCTCACCGCCTTCGAGCGTCTGCTGAGCGGCGCGCAGCCGCCGAACGCGCTGCAGACCGATAAGGGGACCGAGTTTTTGAACCGATCCCTGCGAACGTTCCTAAAGAGTCGCGGCGTTCATCATTTCGTGACGCATAACGAGGAGACTAAAGCGAGCGTCGTGGAACGTTTTAAGCGGACTTTGAAGACGCGCATGTGGCGTTATTTTACGAAACACGAGACGCTGCGCTACGTAGAGGCGTTACCGGATTTCGAGCAATCGTACAACAACGCCTACGCGACGAATCAGGAAACCGTATTGCAACGACTGTACGGTGGTGGTGGTCGCCAGAAACAACCGAAACTGCGCGAGGGAGATCGCGTACGTATCAGTAAGACGAGGGGTCAATTCAAAAAAGGATACATGGCTAATTGGAGCGAGGAGCTCTTCACCGTCGTAGAGGCGCACCCGTCCGAACCACCCGTTTATCGCCTGAAGGACGACGCCGGAACGCCGATAGAGGGCACCTTCTACGAACCGGAACTCCAACGCGTAGTCGTTCCGAAAGACAAACTGTATCGGGTGGAGGCGGTTCTAAAGCGTCGTCGCGGCAAAGCGCTCGTAAAATGGAGCGGTTATCCGGCCTCATTCAACAGTTGGATCGACGCCGCGTCGCTGTTGGACCTGTAATGCGTTGGACTCGTCACGAGTGGTGCTGGCGACTGCACGAGGCGGGCTTATGCACCGGATATTCGTTCTTCTATAAGGGCCCCTGCTGTATCGACAGACCGCAGTGGCGTGACGATGATCGACGAGGCGACGAGGCACGACGACAATACCGCTTCAGGCGCGCCTACCAGCAAGGACGCCGCCGATATCACTCCAGGGGAGCCCACCAGCAAGGACGTTATCGACGCACCCGCCGAGTTCGACACTGTCCACGAACCCGTTCCATGGCGGTTCTGCGGCAACGAATGCCCTAAGGCCGAAATCGTATTCCTCTATCAGGTCGTCGTCCTGTACTTCGTCATTGCCGTGAGTATATACAATCTGACGAGAGGTCAAGGCGACACCAACCTGTGGACGGCTATGTTGAGCAGCTGTCTCGGTTACCTGCTCCCGAGTCCGTCTATGACCCGAGGCGGACAACGACGACAAAGCGATGGCGGTATTGTCTGACTTTTACCTGACGCTATCGAGCAACGCGTCTATGAAGCGGCACCCCGAAAATAGGTTGACGCACTACATCACGACGTTGCCGCGACGTTTCGACCTGTCGGGGGAATGGGAATGCGGACTGGTGACGCTACAGTATCCGCACACGTGGTACAATGTGAGAAAGGATGACGCCTACTTCTTCCTGTCTTGCGCGACGGGCGACGCGGGTATTTACGTAACCATGGATGACGTCATGCTATACCGACAGGGCGATATTACTTACGGTTTCTACAACAGCGCTTACACGCTGATGCACAAGATCAACGCGGCGCTAATGAAATTGAGCACCGATAGGGTCAAGGCGCGCCTAGAGTACAGCGACGTCTCTAACCGAATGACGCTGCATATGTCGCCGGGTGTCACCTTTACCCTACCGCATACGAGCCGTCTGAAGGACGTACTCGGTTTCCATAACGACGTTATAGTTAGTCCCCCGATGATGACCGCCGCACCGGAAGTCGTCCTTATCGACACCATGCCCGTCGCGTACACGTACGAGTATGAAGGTCACAATAAGGTGGACATGAGGGCGGGGGTCGACACCATGTACGTGTACACGGACATTGTGGAATCGCGCGTGTTTCGAAGCTCCATGCCGTGTTTCGAAGCGCCACGCCGCTTATCAAGAGAGGCGCCTTGGCTTTGGGAAAACGTGCACTAAAAACCGGCATGCACGTGGCGCGGGACGTCGTCGCCGGCGGCAATCTGAAAGAGTCGGTAAAAAGCGCGCGAAGGCGGCCGGTACCGATCTGCTCGACAGCCTATTGAATGCGCCGTTGTAAAGAAGCCGCGTCGAGTGGCGCCGGCCGTCAGTAGACGGAAGAAATGGCGTCGACCGGACGACATATTCGACAAATAGCGATGGCGTTCGTGAATAGCTGCGCAGCTTGCGAGGGCGTGAAGTCCGAACTGGAACTGTTCAGCGGGGTGGTGACGCAGACGAGCGTCGAGAGCAGTCACTGGACCGTCTACCAACCGCTGACGGCTCTCGACGCCGGCGGCCCTATCGAGTTCCACATTCCGGGGTCGGGCAACGACCATACGGACTTGGCGACCCTTCAAGTGTACGTAAGTTTCAAAGTGGTTTAGGGGAATGGCGCCGATCTGGCGGCCGGTGCCGAAGTGGCCCCGGTCAATAATATTCTGCATTCGATGTTCAGTCAACGCGTACCGGGCCTACCTCGAAACCCTGCTGAGTTACGGTAGCGATGCGAAACGTTCGCATCTCACGGGGTCGTTGTGGTACAAAGACACCGTTGAGCACATGGACACGCTCGGGGACGAGAACACCGGGTTCGTGATGCGACGCGCCCTGACGAGGGGGAGCAGCGAGGTGGAGCTGATGGGTCGCCTGCACATCGGCGCGTTCATGCAAAACCGCCTCCTACCGAACAGCGTCGATACTAAAATACGCATGGTGCGCTCGAAGGACGCCTTCGCACTCGTGGGCGCGCAAGTCGCACCGGGGTGTCGCATCGTGATACAGGCGATTTCCCTGTACGTGCGAAAAGTGAAGTTGAACCCGCAAGTCCAGATGGGTCATATCAAAGCGTGGGAGACGGGGACGGCTAAGTACCCGATGCGCCGCGTCGACTGCAAGTCGTTCTCGATAACGGCGGGTACGCTGTCGCACACGCACGAGAACCTGTTTATGGGTGCGATTCCGAAACGCGTATTTCTGATGATGATCGACAACGTCGCCTATAACGGCGACTCCACTAGAAATCCGTTCGACGCGCGGCACAACGACATAAACTTCCTCACGCTCATCGTCGATGGACGTCAGTTGCCGAGCAAGCCACTGCAGCCGGACTTCCCGCGCGCCCGGTATGTCCGAAGCTACATGAATCTCTTCGAGGCCACCGGAAAGGCGGCCGAGGACGAGGGGAACGACCTATCGCGCACGGAATTTTGCGCCGGCTACACCATCTTCGGTTTCGACCTGACACCCGACGGCTGCAACGGGGACCATTTCAACGTCGTGCGTCAGGGGACCGTGGGCGCCGAAATGCACTTCGGGACGCCGCTACCCCGACCGGTGAACGTCGTCGTGCACGCGGAATACGAGACGGTGATGGAGATCGACCGGAACCGGAACGTCTTGTACGACTGCATGTGACGTAATGGATACGTTCCAACTGATGCGTCGCCTGAAACTCGATGCGTACGCTAAACGCATAGTCATCGGCGTCGTGCCTAAAGACGCGCTAACCACCACCACCCCCACCACTTAAACGATGGCTTTCGTGTGCAACACCGACGACGGCGGGGAACCGGGCGAGCACTGTGTGGCCATCTACGTCGACCGGGGAGGCGTCGGCGAGTAATTCGATTCGTACGGTCTGCCGCCGCTGCACGTCGTCTCTAACGTGTGCGGACAATATTGCGTCGCCTACCTGCTCCTCCGATGTGGCGGTATGCCGTTGACGACATTCCAGACCCTATTCGGCCCCGATCGAGTGGCTAATGACTGTCTCGTATTCGATTGGCTAAAATAATAACGCTTCTTCGCTTCGCTTTTACGTGTATAGTAGTAGTAGTAATAAAAAACGATGAAAACAAATGTGAATTGTTGTATGCTTTTATTACCCTACGTACATACATCCATACAGAACCCCCCGCCACCCCCCTACGATTTAGACGAGTTAGTTATATGAGTTAGACGAGAATCGGCGCCGTGGTGACGCCGTCGTCGAGCACGCGGCGTTTAGCGTAGAAGTAGCTCAACGCCGCGCGCTCTTGAACGTACGTCAACACGGACGAGTCTTTCACCTGGATGCCGCGGTTCCAGCCGACGCCGCAGCGTCGGTCGCGCAGTACGGCGAGGAAGGTGTGCTCGTCGATGTCGGCGTTCTGACGCTTGCTCAGAACCTTCGTGCTGTACTTCGCGCCGGTATCGCCGCCGAAACAGTAGTAGGTCTTGCTGCACAGCGCCACGATTCCGGCGCCGCGCCACTCTTCTTTGAAGAGATCCGGCGTTCGAAGATCGAATAGACGTCGGCGCGCGCAGCAGTCGCCGTCCCCCTCCCACGCCAGACCGGCGACGCGACATCGTACGTACGCGTCCACGTGCGCGTCGCAACATTCGGCCGGAAACCAGAGCGACCGATTCCGGAAGAAGTGTTCGCGCCGCGCTTCCGGTACGAGCGCGTCGATGTCGCGGCCCGCAAGGACGATGTAAGTCAAGTCTGTATCCATAGCGCAGTACTGGAAGAGCGGGCGGGGGAAGTAGGCGTCGACGAAATCGTAATAGAACTCGATTATTCTCAATTTCGCGTACTGATACACGAAATAGCCGATTTGGATCGGCAGGCCGTAGACGACGGTGCGCTTATTCAGCGCCACCTCGTACAGCTCGTCGTCGACGACGACGTCGAGTTGCCGGAAGCGACGGTTGTTGACGAGTCGCGAGGCGCCGACCGGCGTGGCGTACTTGATATCCCGGTGCCGATCGACGCGCGTAATCGTTTTCCCGTACGAACTGTTGCCGAATAGTTTAAAAGTGTCCGCGATGATCGATTTGTCGGGGTCGACGTCGCCCTCGCGTCGCGCTGTCGTCACCATGTCGCCGAAGCGGCGAAATCACGCGATCGGCGTGTACTCGATCACCTGGTAGATGCGCGCGACGACGAGCCCGTGCACCAGATACCAGCGTAGGAGGGGCGTGGCGAGCACGATCGCCGTGCCGAAGTAGCTACCGATGAGCGTCCGTTGAGGTCGGGTGAGTAGGTTGTGCGACTCGGCGTAGCGGCGCATGAACAGGCTGAGATCGTCGCGCGTGATATCGACGTTCGTGAACACGGGTTGCATTTCGGCGAACTTAGCGCGCAGCGCTTCCGGCACGGCGATATCGCACTGCACGAGGCCGAACAGAGAGCGGTCGCGTACACCCTCTAGTATCGTCGAGCGCGTATGGGGCCCCACCGCCTGTTGCCATCGTGACGCGTCGGGCGGCGTCGGCGCCGCGGGGGGTCGCGCGGCTCGCCACTGGCACTCCCACATTTCGACGACGGCGTCGACGTGGCGGCGCAGGTAAGACGTCACAGCGATCGTCGCGGCGTACAGCGTCGTCATCGGTCGACCGTTGACGGCGTTCGTCGTCACGTACGTCTGGCACGTCGGGCAGCCGTGAAAGTAGCAGCCGTGAAATTGAAACGCCGTTCCCGTGGCGGCGCACCAGCCGTCGAATCGGTACTTGCCTACGCGCTTCTCGCGTCCGTTCAACTGGTGACGTATATGAGTGCCGGTTCGTTCCGCCTCGTACGTCAACCACTCCACGGCCATACGACCGTAGCGGTGCACGCGTTCCCCTCGAAAGCCGTTCTCCGCGCGTCGGCGCGTGTACCAACCCTACGGTATCTCCCGCAACATCGCCGATAGACAGAGGCCGTTCGCGTCATAGCCGACTATCGAACGACACGGGTGGTCGGTGCCTCGAATCGACGTCACTCCGGCCTCGTGATGACGCGCGAAGATGATCGATGGACCGCCGACGATCTACGACTGCAGCAGGCGGTGTAGGTCTTTGTTGGGTTCGTTGAACAGCGAGAAATGGATTGACAGCGGCAGGTCGTTGAATAGGTACAACAACGTCAACCCCGGTACGCTGATGGCGTCCTTGAACATGTCGATGCGCTGCCGTCGATAGAAGGCGAACAGCCGCTCGATGGCCTCGAGAAACGGCGCCACATCTCAGTTATTATACCAGATTAGAAAATCGCGCATCGTCGTCATGCGCTCGTCACGCCACGCCGTCGCACAAATCTCGTACGCCTCCGCGGAAATTCCCTCGCGTTTCTGGTGGCTGTAGAAAGTCTCGCGCGGCTCCAGGACGGTCTCATCCAGGCGCGTCAACGCGTCGATATACTCGTACGGAAAGTACCCCTTCGTCGCCGCGCAGCCGTACGCTTTCAGATAGCCCTCGTAGCTGACACCGGGCGCGAGGTAATTAGTTATATCGAGGAATTTCAACGTCGACGTCGTCAGGCACATGTAATTGTTCTGTCGTTTAATGGTGAACGCCGACGATGTGTGCTGCGCGTCGTCGGTTATGAGCAGGGGGGTCAAGTACTTTTTGACGACATTCAAATCGTACTTACCGCTGTTGAAGCCCAATACGGGCATTTGACGAAGGTGCGTCCACAGGCGGTCAGCGAGTGCGGCGTACGGTGACGCATCGTTGTCGTCGTCGACGCTGCGTCGCCGCCATTCGTCGTCTAGCTCGTCGAGCGCCTCGAAGACAGCGTCATAGCGGGGGCGCAGAGCTGCGCACGCCGCCGCGCTCACGGCTTTAAGGTCGTCGATGAGGCGGCGCGCTTATTCGGCCGAATCACCGTTCGTGACGTATCAGCGCGCCGCTTCGTGACCGGGCACGTTCGACGCGACGCTCACGCTGAGCAGTTCGTGTCGCGCTATCCACCGGCATTTGTCGGTATCTGGCGGCAGCTCGTTGGCGGCAAAATCTCATCTCAGTATTGTCGGCCATTCTTGCTGCGGGAGAACATCTGCTGCTGCTGTAATACGTTAGACCACTTGCGTTATACAACATAGCCATTTTTCAACCGTTTTATTCACTCACAACATATGGCGCATGCGCACTTAACACATAACGGCCTAGTCTACAGTTCTATTACAACATTTCGCGCATGCGCACTAACGCATAACTGACTAGTCTCCAAGGTATTTGCTTTAGGAAAAAACTCAGCGGTCATGTTAGTGCGTTCATTGTCAAATGTGTATTTACATCGAATTTCTATAATATAACTACACCAAACGATTCCCTACCCCCGACTATTCCTATACAACGCTTATTTTCATGCTTTTAGCTTTTCGTTCATTGTTTTTGAAATGGCATTGTTCTCTGTTCACATTCCGATCGCGATAAGCCACTCAGTGTTTTGCGTCGCCACTAGTCTCCGAGGTATTTGCTTTAGGTAAAAACTCAGCGGTCATGTTAGTGCGTTCATTGTCAAATGTGTATTTACATCGAATTTCTATAATATCACTACACCACACGATTCCCTACTCCCGACTAATCCTATACAACGCTTATTTTCATGCTTTTAGCTTTTCGTTTATTGTTTTTGAAATGGCATTGTTCTCTATTCACATTCCGATCGCGATAAGCCACTCAGTGTTTTGCGTCGCCTTCGCGCATGCGCACTTAACGCATAACTGGCTAGTTTGCTTTAGGAAAAAACTCAGCGGTCATGTCAGTGCGTTCATTGTCAAATGTGTATTTACATCGAATTTCTATGATATCACTACACCACACGATTCCCTACACCCGACTAATGCTATACAACGCTTATATCATGCTTTTAGCTTTTCGTTTATTGTTTTTGAAATGGCATTGTTCTCTGTTCACATTCCAATCACGATAAGGCACTCAGTGTTTCGCGCCGCCAGACGGCGCTCTCATTCCACCGTTTGCTCATTTTCATACAAGTATGGCGTCGCATACAACGTCTTCTGCGAAAGAGCAGCGGTAAGCCGGCTTTTTACATTATTAATTAATTAATTTAGTTCTTATTAATTAGCAATAGAGCGGTAAGTTGGCTTTTACATTATTGGGTCTCATTAATATGAGTCCTATTCTGTTTTATTTATTAATTACTTTAGTTCTCATTAATTTGGGAGCCTCCTCATTAATAAGAGTCTCATTAATTGTATTCATGTATTCACAAGCATCCTCACTATTCATGTTTTCACAGAATCCAACTGCCTACACGAAGGACGGCTGTCAAACCAATATGTAGAGTCGCCCCCTCCCCCTACCACGGACCCCGCCACCAGCTGTTAGCAGCAGCAACCCGTTCACTCCACCAGCTGTCGCCGAAGAAAACTTTGATGACTCGCCCAACACCGGCTAGCAGTCACGACGACGACGTCGAACCGGATTACCTCATATCGTCCTTCTTAGTGAAAGGCTCTAATGGCTTATGGTTCAAGCCGATACCACAGGATGAACGATATTTGCGACGTGGATTTAACGCGCCGCTCATGCTGGGCGTTGGACGCGCCCGTAACGACTTTCACGCGCCAACAATGCAAGCCCCTGGACGCTTACGTAGACTGCTGCAGCGCCACCGTGATTTTTAGTCTAGAACATTCTACTAGTCTCTAATAATGTTTAGTTAGTCTAGAATATTCTAGTGATTTTTAATCTACTAATAAAATAATATATTACTTACACCGTTTCCCACTCGTCTATATTCACCGCACATAAACATCCTACGTACGCCTTACCAGGCCGATGAGCACACCACTAAATTTTAAACGCATTCCGTCTCACCGCTGAATACATTGGTTTCATTTTGATTGCACTGTTAAACGCACAGTGCCAGCTAAGCTGTACGGCTAAATTTAAACGCACAACTAGGCTGCCGGGTCATAGGCCACAGCTGCAATCGCTTAGCGCGCTGCTGCTGCTACATAGGGTACAGCGGGGTATTCTCATAGGGCTGACGGGGGTATTCTGCACACAGTGGGTTTAGCGCGGTTATAACCACAGTGGTTTTAGCTATAACCGCAGTGGTTTTAACGTGGTTATATAAATGCTTACGTAAGCACACGCTGGGTCCGACGTTGATCGCTAGGGAAAGTACTAAAATACTCACTGTGCTCACCGCAAGGTGGCACCTCAAATGTACTTAGAGGGGGGTAATCCATCACGTTTTTTATAAGTAGGTTCCCGAAAACGATTAGTGTCACAAAAAGCCTTTGATCTTTTTTATAAGTAGGTTCCCGAAAACGATTAGGGGTAATAAAAACGATTTCTATGCATAGAGTTGTGCCTAAGGGTCACTAAAGGTGACGTGTGCACGCCTCTGTGGGCCCTCTATACTACTAGTGTGCGTAGTATACGCTGTGCTTTTGTATATCCTTGTGTCTTCGATTCTGGTGCATGGTTATTTACCAAAAGAAATTTCACAGTCTGTTATTTTACCAATTATTAAAGACAAGAATAGACGAGTAAACGACAAAGGGAATTATAGGCCAATATGTATATCGAACATATTTTCGAAGATAATAAACACTGTTCTTTTTAACAGAATGGAAATGTACTTAGAAACCACTCCTAATCAATTTGGCTTTAAGCCTAAACATGGAACGGAGTGATGCGTGTTTGCATTTAAGGAATTATTAAGGTTCTACACTGAACATGGTTCAGCTATGCACGTCGCGTTTTTAGATGCATCAAAGGCGTTTGATCGTAACAACCGATAAACTTTTAACGAAACTAGAACAACGAAATGTACCAAGCTATATCTTAAGAGTACTCAGCAATAAATTCAATAATCAATGTGTATGCATACGATGGGGAAATACCTACTCGGACTTCTTCTCGGTAAGCAATGGTGTTAAGCAAGGTGGGAAGTTATCCCCTTTGCTTTTTAACATTTATATGAATAATCTGAGTATACAACTGCACAAAAAACAAATCGGTTGTAGTCTTGGTAACATGGTTGTTAATCACCTTATATACGCCGATGATGTACTTCTGTTTGCATCTTCTGCTAAAGGACTACAAACACTACTTGACATGTGTTACTCATATGGATGATAGCATGACGTGCAATACCATGCGGGTAAATCCCTGGTCATGTACTTTGAATCTAGAATGTCAAATCTGTCTAAAGAAATGAAATTAGGAGGAAAGAAACTAAACTTTGCCACCTCTTGTAAATATCTTGGACATGTCGTTTCTAATAACTTGTCTGATGAGTCTGACATGCAAGCCAAAGTGAGACTTTTGTATGCCAAGAGTAATATGTTACATCAAAAGTTCCACTTTTGTTCAAATGCTGTAAAAAATAAGCTATTTACAGCGTATTTTGGTAATATCTATATGTGTGCGTTATGGGTGAACTTTAGAAAAGTTAATTTTAGCAATTCGTTGTTGCATATAATAACTCTTTCAGAATAGTGAACAATTTGCCCATGAGATGTAGCTAGCCACATGTTTGCTACAGCTAATGTCAGCTCGGGTAAATGTGTAATCAGAAAGGCTATTTTTAGCTTAATGAATAGGATTGACATGTCTTTGAATCCCATTATTTATAGCATTAAAACTAGCGACGTGTATTGTACTTCGAAACTGCGGCACCAGTGGGTCCGGGATTTATATAATTTTTAAACATATTGTTCTCATCAATGTATTTTTACATTTATTTACATACTTTTATTGATGTACTTGTATATATGGACATGATGATTGTCTGAAATAAATACATTATTATTATTATATGTTGTGTGACTGTCACACGGATAAAATTATTTTACTCTTATTGTCATGGAAATGTGCAAAATATTACGACATATATATATTTATAATTGTGTCGTCATATTGTGTAAATTTCCATGACAATAACAGTAAAATTATTTTATTCGTGTGACAAAATATTTCTTTACACAACAAACTTCTACTTGCGGACGTGCTCATTAAGGATCGGTGCGGCAGGATGTTTTGATATAGAATAATTCTAGCAATTTTATTGGAGACATAATACATACTTACTCATATATATGTATATATATATATGTATATATATGTGTGTGTGTGTGTGTGTGTGTGTGTGTGTGTGTGTGTGTGTGTGTGTGTGTGTGCGTATGGTTGGGACAGGTTGCTTTAGGAGATACACCTTTTGAAACTACATCAATATATATAGGGCCTACATGATATACTAAAGTTACACTTAGCAACAACAACAAATATGGAAATATTATTACAAAGTGAAAAAAATTTCAACAATCCCCAGTTTTTTGTACACCAGCTCGATTAAAGCTAAATTAATTAGTTATTAGTTCTGCGCATGTTCTAAAATTGTATTATATATATATATACAAAAGTAATTGTTGTTCCACATTGCACCTATTTGCGTCGTGTTTACAATGTGTTAAGATAACAGTATGACAACATTTATAATTAATGGATTTCGCCACTGTCCTAATCAGCACCAGTCAAGATTTTACGATCAATATGATCTGGTTGAACGTAGGTATACGTAGGGCCCTGGCTACCTGTTCGTAAAATTAGTCTGTGTACGTATAACCCTTGATAACATATAACAAGCCCTGACGTCTCCCGCGAAAAATTATACTTCCGGACATGCGCATTAAGGGTCGGTGCGGCAGTATTTTTCAGCGGCAGATTTTTCGCTACAGCGCCACCGCTTATAGTTGGAGTCAGTTGTTCCACAATGGCTATCCGTGAGTGACGCTGAATTGATCGAGAAATGTTTCCGTTGGGTTGGTGGACTTGATAAATAAATAAACATTACGTAATAAAGTGAAAAATCACGTATGTGAATATCATTACAGCGACATAAGTAAATATGCTGATAAGTATTAGTAGTGTTTAATAATAACAATAATATTTAATACTAATACATATTAATCAAATCTTAGTACGATATATATATATATAACTATTCATAATATAATAATAATAATACTATCAATAGTAATAATACTATTGATAGTAACAATAGTGAAATATCGAATACTGCTGATGTTGTCATTAAATAGGCGTACAATTACAATCATCATCACCATTAATAGTAACGTGTTTTCTTTAATCGAAACATGTTTCACATTACCTCAACATAAAATGGACAACATGTAAGGTACTATTACCTACATCAGCACCTGCATCACCCTCAATGTCCCTTCGTAATGTAAGTGTATTTGCTTGGTTGTTGTAGTCCGACTGCGACGAAGCGACACCTGACGTGGCAGGAGGGGAAGCCGTCTATGCTCGTCGCTGACCACGCGTCGCGAGACAGATACGACCGCGAGCGGATGACCATGATCAACAGTGCATTGAGCAAAGTACCGCACATTGTGAGTTGCTGCTTTCTGTCTGTCTCAATCCAGTATCGCGGGTGGGTTCACGAGCATACAATTTGCTGTCAACAATAACGCACAGAGCATAATACCATCTCGTGTATAATATATAGTGGGACTTATACGATAAACGGCATTCCGGAGAAAAAAACCTTAAAACGCATATTTTGCCTGCACTACCCCCTCTTGCAGGCTTGGGTTCAAATGCGAGTGATCGCATTTAAATGCAAATGTTTTTAAGGATTCAAATGCAAGTGCAAATGCTAAAAAAGTGTCACACGGTTGCATTTAAATGCAAATGCAAGTGTTTGAAATGAATCAAATGCAAATACAAATGTTTCTAGATTATTCAAATGCAAGTGTTTTGAAAACATACACATGCAAAATCTCTTGCAAGTGTTTTGAAAAAATGCAAATGTACATGTTTTGACCCAAAAAATCAAATGCAAATGCAAATGTTTTGAAAAAAAATCAAATGCAAATGCTTTTTGGAAACAATCAAATACAAATGTTTGTTTATATTATGCAAATGCAAGAGTTTATATTACTCCAATTGTGATTATATTATTCAAATGCAAGTGATGTTATACTATTCAAATGCAAATGTTTTGAAAATATGCAAATGCTTCAAAGTATTCTAATGCAAATGCTCCCAATGCATTTGTGTAGTTTTCATTCGTTTTTTGTAAGTGGAAGGAGTAACAAAATAAAAGTCAGTTAAGATCAAATTTATTGTACATCAACCATGGTGAGCCAACTAGGTAACTAGTACTACTACGTTACGATGGCAGCACTGTTCGTCAGTGTCTCATCACACGATGTTTCCACAATACTTGGTGTACATTAAGACCTCGAAGTGTGCGTCAGTCTTCCTTGCACGGTCAGGTCGAAACAGTTTTCGGGCGGTGCTGAAGAGTCTCTCAAACCGGGGCAGACGAGGCCGTTACACTGAGGTAACGCCGGGCCAACCGAGCGAGACCGGGCATCCTGTGTGCGTTGTCCTTCCAGTAATTCAACGGGCAGCCACTGCTGACGATGCACATCTCGCTCAATAGGAACAGGAACTCATTAGTGCGTATTATTACCTAACCAGATTATTGATTTTACTCAGACATACAGAGTATAAGTTTTACATTTTAATCAACAGAAAAACTAATGGCAATTCATTTTACAGTAGGAAAAAAGGCTAATTTCACATACCATGGGACAGTTCTAATGTTTCCTACTGAATTATGTTTACATACATACATACATACATACACACACACACACACACACACACACACACACACACACACACACACACACACACACACACACACACACACACACACACACACACACACACACACACACACACACACACACACATACACACACACAGCACACACAGCACACATAGCACACTGTTACTATACCTGAGATAGGTGTCAACCTCTGAATGATCTGTATCCAGACTGTCATCCATAAAGTTTTACCGACATGCACGCTTTGTGGGGGTGTCTGTGACTGTGTTGACTCTCTTGCTGTTGTTGGTCTTGGAAGAAGGGCCACCAAGTCAGCCTTGATATGGGCAGCTTCAGATGCAGTGCACCAGCGTAGCTTGAAACCCGGGTCCAGTGCAGCCGCTCTCTGATATACTTTTTTTTTTTTCGAGTGATGTGAGTCGCCTATCTAAGCTCAGCAGACTGACCTTGACAAGGTTGCAATTGGAGGTAGGCGTGACTGTAGACAGGTGGGGTTGAGGCCTCTGGTCACGGGAATTACACAGCTTACAGTGGCAACATTCTGGCCCTGTGTCTGGTCGGTGGCCTCTTCAAATGGTGTCATGGTGTGAATAAATTCCTCGATCACCTTTCGATCTATAGTAGATACTTTGCTATTGCAGTCCACCGAATCAAGCTTCTCGTTTGGTATGGTTAGCACACTTCTGACCATCTTCAGTTGGGAGTTCCAGCGTGTTGCACCTGCACCTTAGAGCTTGTGCTCATCCTTCGAATAGTCGCCACAGTAGAATTCCGTACGTATGTTGCGATAGCTGAAGCTTTGCTAATCGCTTTCGAGCATCGTGTTGCAGACGGTAGGCCGTCGTTTACCACCAGCTGCAAGGAATGTGCGAAGCATCTCTCGTGTTCTGGCTTGAACTCCATCATGTTGGTCGTGCTGACCTCGCCACTGTCAAGGGAGTCGTCATCGCTGTCAGGCTCTGTGTCACTCTCGGTTCCATCACGTGTGTCAACATTCTCTTCTGTGACAGTTGTTCTTTCTAATCCAGGCAGGTCAAAGGCTTTCACCGTGTTAAACGCGTTGCCTATAACAATGGTGACAATCCTTCTTCCTATGTCATAGGTAGGAAGAGCGTCCCCATTGTGACGAACAATGTTCTCTGCGGTGTGCCTCCCCTTCACACGTTTGCATGCCAGCAAAACGGACTCGTGCTTGTAGTTATTAACCATATGTCCGGTAATCCCGATGTAGGAGCGCATCTGGCGGTTTGACCATAGGTCAATGGTGAGACACACACTTTCGGCCAAACTCATCAAATGCTCTACCTTATTGTGAAGCATCGAGCAGCTAGCAGTTTCTGCGACGTCTTGCGGGTTGGCACATTGGAGCTATTGACCCCCTTCAGATGACGAAGAATCGACATCATATGACGTCACACTGGCGCATTGAACGCCGGGTGTGACTGTAGATGAAGATACTGACTTTACGGCTGCAGCGGCTCCATCTGGTGACAAACGAGACGATCGCGACGGTGAAATATATACCGTGAGGGTTTTGAGTATTACATTGTACTTAATGTAGCAACTCTACATACAAATGGAAGACCAGCTATGCATTCTAATGCACTTTTTTATTTTTTTGTATTTTTTTGTATTTACCTACTGTTGGTAAGGCGATATATTCTACAATATGTATAATGCTAAATGTGTGTGTACTTTTTTCTTTCTTCATTGGCAGTCGTTGTTGTGCCGTTTTTACCATTAGTACAACCAGTAGGCCTAACTGTGTCTTTTTCTTTTAAACGATGTGTCTTCCTTGCCTCATCCACCTACTTACATTATGTGTATCATTCTTTTGATGTACGCAAGTAACAATAATCATAGCTATTGGTGTAACCATTTGTATCACTTATTTTATATACACATCACTATGTTATTATTATTAAGCGCAAGTATGACCATTTCTGTAAACGTAGACTCAGTCATTTTTGATGAGGCTTTCCTCTCCTACTTAGGAGGTAATCAAACCAATCTATGCAATGTCTTAGATACAAATGATGCAAATAACGAACCACAAGTAATACACCGCTCTTCTTATTATGACATTGATAAATTCACCAACCTAGCAACTAAAAACACAAACATGTTTACTATTCTAAGCTCTAACATTCAGTCTATAAATGCAGCATTTAATGAACTTGAAATATTCATAGAGGACCTACGTAGAAATAACTTTAAATTCAGTGTAATATGCTTACAGGAGACGGGGAAAGCTGATAATGATGACTTCTCTCAATTTTACTTAGACGGGTAAGATTGTATAATACATAGGAAAATATGTAGCGACAAAGGAGGGCTATTAATATGTGTAGATGATAAATATCAATCTGAAATAAAAATGAATCTTAGTACATACGAAAATTGGAAAGGGTTAATAATTCAAGTAACTGTAAATGGTTTATCAAAGAAAATGACCATTGGCTATATATATATATATATATATATATATATATATATATAGCCAATGGTCATTTTGTTTGATACACCGTTTCCAATTACTTGAATTATTAACCCTTTCAAATTTTCGTATGTACTAAGATTCACTTTTATTTCAGGTTTATATATATATATATAAATCTGAAATAAAAATGAATCTTAAATTACAATATAATGCAATCATGCGTGCTAAAATTAAGTATATGATGCCTACTAAAATAATGAAATTTAATAAATACTAACATAAAAAATCGACTTGGATCACCCATGGTTTGCTCAAATCTATTATACTTTATAATATATTGACTTTATACTTTATAAAAAACATAAAATGTCTAACCCAAACTCATCAGACTATGAGATTCTTAATACTAATATCAAAACGTACAACACCATATTAAAAAGAAAAGATCTCCCAACCAAAAAGCAGCAGTGGATTTGATGGCATTTAATCAAAACTGCTAAAACATAATTGAACTGGCAATACTTAAATCATTAAACTTAGTAATTAACCAAGTTATTAATACAAGCATATTTCCTGATAAACTTAAAATTGCAAAAGTAGACCCAATTTTCAAAAAGGATGACCCATCTTTATAAAAAAAATCACAGGCCTATTTCTCTCCTTACAACTATTTCTAAAGTATTAAAGAAAATAATCCACAATCAGTTATCCGCTTATTTGATTGATTCTAAGCTAATTTCTGAAAATCAGTACGGATTTAGATCTAACCATTCAACAGAATATGCATCACTCGAACTAGTTGATAGAACAATTACTCAAATGGACAAAAATAAAATATCAATTAGTATTTTTCTTGATCTTTACCTATAAAAGTAGGTGTACCACAAGATTCCATCCTTGGACCACTGTTATTTACTATATATATATAAATGACTTTTCACAAGCAAGCCAAATGTTTAACTTTATAATATATGCTGATGATACCACTTGAGTTAGCGCCATTGACACTTGTAGTGATAAAGCACGTCATAGAAGTACAGACTCTGTAATAAATGAAGAACTCCACAAAATAATTGAGTGGCTTTATATTAATAAGTTGACACTAAATAAAAGTAAATCTAAATATATGACGTTCCAAATGCCAAGCAAACCTATACAGAGCTTATTTCTAAACATCGATAATATAAACATCGAGAGAGTAGAAGAATTTAACTTCTTAGGTTTGACACTAGATACTAACTTAAATTGAAAAAAACACATTGAAAAATATTAAACAAGTGTTCCAAAAGTATAGGAATATTGAACATTTTATATAATACACTGCTACTATCTCGTATTAATTATTGTATTATGACATGGGGATATCAAGGAAACAGAATAACAACAATTCAAAAGAAAGCAGTGCAAATTAGCACACCAACCAAATACAATTAACATCCAGAACCGCTTTTTAAACAACTCAATATATTTAAAATAGAAGACTTACTAAAATTACAAGAACTAAAATATGTTATTATAAAAATAGACATCAAAATTTGCCAGTTTACTTATTACATTGGCAGATAATTTCAAATGCCAGCACACATTAATATGACACTCGGAGAGCAAATGAACTACACACCCTAAGAATTAATCATGAATTTTCAAAAAAGTGTCTTAAATACTACCTACCTCATGTTATAAATAATATCCCTGATTTAGTGAAAGACAAGATAGTAACCCATAGTTTGAGAGGATTCTCAAATTATCCTAAACACCATATGCTACGAAAATACAACGTCATGTGCAATAGATTACAATGATACATATGCCAACTAAATTAATGTAGTTTAAATGAGTAATACAGTTAATACAAATACAACTATTAAATATGTATAGTCGCTTGCATGACTACATGTGCACATGCGTACCCAAAACATACACAACACATTAGAAACCACATTGCATAATAAAACAATTACAATGCACATTATGTAAGAGAAAGGCTATTAGAACTTGTTCGACATAATCATCTTTATGTTATAAAAAAAGACTTAGGATTTGGTACATTAAGAATATATATGAATTTTTTTGGGTGGCTCCTACGATAGCAATCAGTTTTGATCTTAGTAAGAATCTCTCATCCCACAGCTATTGTTTTTCTTTCGTTTTTGTCTTTCGTTTTTTGCAAAATGTATATTTTGCTGATTACATCCCTTCAGTTGTATTGTATTTTTCGCTTTTCGATATTGTTACATATGCCAGTATATATATATATATATATATAACATATATATATATATATATAATATATATATATATATATATGTGTATATATTTACATAATTTGTTTTTGTTTAAATGCTGTTGGGAAAATAAAAGTATCCTTGTCCTTAGCTAGGGTTCAGAGACTTAACGAAATCTCTGATCTCTGGAACTTCAACAAATGAGATCGGAAGAAGCTTGGCAG
Source organism: Escarpia spicata (assembly GCA_963995525.1). NCBI lineage: Eukaryota > Metazoa > Annelida > Polychaeta > Sabellida > Siboglinidae > Escarpia > Escarpia spicata. The sequence continues at coordinate 62,447,805 of OZ023209.1, read as the reverse complement.
CAAAGAGGTTGAAGAGAGCAGAGTTTGACTGTTGCTGGCGGGGGTCGATCAGGCTCCATTTCTTGCTTGAGACAGCAAATCCAGACAGCAGAGGCTTAGAAAGAGTGGCTGGTGACGGGTTGGTTGTCAAAATCCGTTACACTCCTGACATTATATTGGCCCAGTTGTAAAATAAAAATTAATGTGATTGAAATCAGACATATTGTGATTATTTCCAATGATGTAGGAATGGTACAAATTATGCACCTATCGCAAATGAAGCCAATTTCGTTTGGTTCAGACACTTTAGTTATGTAATAGAATATCATTATTCAAGTATCTAATCAATATAATTAATATAATAATCAATATTGAACATCTTAGCTAGTATGGAACCCTCCCTGGTAACAAGGAAACTTCTATAAATAATTTTGAACCAGTTATACAACTTGTCTTGACACAAATATAAATGTATTAATAAATGCAGCCTATGCAGACCATGCACATAGCGTTGTGCAATGCAGCCTGCTGTTGCATCTGTCTTTAAGTAGACCATTACAACATGATTTATGTATCCTAGAACAATGGTATATTCTACTAGTTTTTTTCAGATTTTTTATGATTGCCCCTCCCCCCGTGAATATTGGCCCTCAATGACTTTCAGCCTGGAGGTTATGAGAGTTTACTTAGCACGAGACACTGGGACAGTGTGACAGCCTCATGGCTAAATGGATTCAGTAATGCCTTGAAGTTGGTTCTCATGCCATCTCTCCTTTTCACACAAGCCTACAGGACGTTTCAGTAATAGGACATTTCAATAATCAGACTTTTCGGTAATAAGACAGTTCAGTAAAAGGACGTTTCGGTAATCGGACATTTTGATAGAACCAATAAATGTTTTAAAGGGGTTCCTCTATAAAAAAAACTAATTAGAAAACGTGATGGCTAATAATCACCCTTGAGTCTGAGTGAATGTGAACTACAGTTGTATTATTAAGTAACAATTTATTCCAAAGTAAACCATATCAAGATATTAATATAATACTTCCAAAAATGCACATTAATGCATATATTGCCATATCCATGCATATATATTGCCATATCCATGGCTTCCAGCCTTTCAATCATGCACCACTCAACAAAACAGAAATTGGGTCAATACTGAGCACCAATCAACCCCCACTGAGCGCCAACTGTATGTCATCATTTGCGATGGTGTTAAACTGGATTCACAGGTTACATAACAGGATTTAATATTTGCTTCAAAATTAGATGACGACAACACTGGAAAAACAATACGACTGATAATTCAACAAAACCAAGTTTGATAATTAAGATGAATATTCTGAAGAAATGTATTTATAATTTCCCTTATATTATAAATACATTTTAATACAAAGAATAGTGTTAATCAAAACTGTTTTGAAACTTTCAATAAATTTTATGTTTCACAAGTGGGCAAATGACCCTTTTCACACTTGAATACAAAGGAATGTGACTGTTGGGTAAACGACCGTTACGAAAATAAACTACATCCAATTGGCCTATAATATTGTATAATGTATGAACAATTTGGAAATCTTTAAAAGGTTAAATTTTTCTTGCAGTCACCAACCAATATTAATCTCAGTTTTATACATTTAATTCTCCATCTTTGTAAGTTGTGGTATTATAGATGCTTCATCAAATCTACAGTAAAACAAACCAATCATCAACATTTATTATCTATGAGAAATTTGGAATCACTACATAGTCCAGACCCTACAACCACATATAACAACCTGTAAAGGTTACCTATTTAATTTCATTATGGATGCAGGTGTGGGTTGAACAATAGACCTGTACAAACAAAGGGGCTTGCTCAATTGCGCCAGGCTTCCTCTCTCATATAAAGTTTGGAGCCCTTAATTACAAAACTCTGCAAATATGGTCCACTGCTAAGGACACTGCAACGAGGTTTGGCTGGTCAGATTTTGACTTTACTCTCTGTTAACAGAAACTTACTGGAAATTGGTAGAAGAAGGAGTATTGATATAATTATTAAACTATAAAACAAACAACAATTAGATACCGAACCCACCGTAGATACTAGACGGAAAACATCACCAGTTAAACATCCAGACAACTAGACTGATTTTAATCCAATGAAAATGCAAGTGTTTTTTATGCAAATGCAAGTGTTTTTTATTCAAATGCAAATCCAAGTGTTTTGATTCAAATACAAATCCAAGTGTTTTTATACTCAAATGCAAGTGCAACTGCAAGTGTTTTTTTTATTCAAATGCAAGTGCAAATGCAAGTGTTTTTTATTCAAATGCAAGTGCAAATGCAAGAGGTTTGATATTGGCATTCAAATGCAAATGCAAATTCAAGTGTTTTTTTTATCTAAATACAAATGCAAATGCTTTTGATACTGAAAACCAAATGCAAATGCAAGTGCAAATGCGACATTTTCAAATGCAAATACAAAAGGTATTTACATTTGAACCCAAGCCTGCTCCCTTGATGCAAGCTGCCACATACAAATGACACCAGTTTTTATTTTTGAAACTGTATTTTAACAATGTAAATATGTTATGTTTTAGAGTAACTTTTATATATTTGTGCAGTTAGTCTACACGTTATTTTATTATGTGAAGCGCTTTGACTGGTAATAATTTTTCTAGAAAGCGGTTTATTAAGAAAGGAAATTATGATTATTCTAAAGTGTTTGCCATCTGCTGTATCCTGATAGTACTCACTCTGTTCCTGTTTCAAAAAATATCTACAGATGCCACGTTAGATCAATATATAGCACAGGTCATCAGGCGGAGACGTCTAGAGATGCTGTCAATTGTTGCATTGGAATTGTTGTAGGACTGGAGCGTAATGCGAAACTTTGCACAGCGCGAAACAGGCCAACAAGGCGACATGCTTCGCCGCGGTGCCCCGGCACAGCAAGGCAACGACGTTTGGGTGAGTGGCAGTCAGGAGACAAACCTGTTTATCACATGACGCCACAGCTCACGTTAGGCGGCGCTACGTTCGATGTGATTACATTTATGTATATGAATAAGTGACTTTATCGAAACTTTAATTCGTAGCTGAGTCTCGTCGGTATTTGAAGCATATATATGATTTCAATAAATTATAACTGATGAAAGGTTTCCGCAGCGGCCGAGCATATTTACAAAGAAATCACGCTATTCATTATGCTCACATTAACAAGTACAGCATGTATGTACATTGCCAACAAAACGTATTATCACAGGATAAACATATATCATACACAATATATAATACAATTTGTTATTACATCTTGATTAAAATAATTAATTGAAAGTTGTAGTGGTCTTGTTATAGGCAACACACTATTGGATTATCGATGCGTCATACCTGACACTTGCCATTTAGGTATTTTATTCTGGATAGCAATATAGTAAACATGTCTTTGTATCATTGACAGAATATAGTCACATGACTTTTGTTCTGCGATGACAGTGTGACAAGTGATTATATATTTGTAGTCGTGGAGACAGGGCGACTAATCGCTCAAGTGAAAACGATATGACGAGATTACGGAAAACGACAGGGGTGAATTATGAAACAGCGCCAACAACAATAACGGAGACGCAACATTATAATCTGGATCGACGTTCATATTCTGGACGCATTCTGCACTTTACGTGACACGGCGAACATGTGTATTATACAGACTTGTAGTTATGTGGTAACGTGATAATATTGTTTTGGTGGTCTATAATAAATCCTGGCGTGGTGGTTTCAATTGAGAGAGTATGCAAGCTTCGGATTTCTTTGTAGGAGACTGGAATAAGCAATGTTGACATAACAGGTAACACAAAAAACCGTGTATCAATACAAGGCGGTCCAGCGCGCGCTGTTCCTATTGTTCGTAAATGGAGCGGTTAGTCCGCCATTCTGGAGGCACGCCAAGCCAGAACATCTGCACTGACGCACGCGCTAGCCTCCCAAATGGCGAATAAAAATTCCCATTGTAGACTGCCATAATCTCGCTCAGTGACGACACCTGTCTGAATATAGGCTTCTTGTGATAAATGTTTCATAATATACGTTTACGTAAAATGTCTTGACGCAATCGGTGTTTGTTGTGGTAGTTAATTACACTAGGTTATCGTTTCACATGGAACGGTTCGTGGCACGACATCGGCATAATACGCACAGTGGACATTTCCAACCTGATAATATCGAAACGACAACACGTGTTGTTCAATGGAGTGCCTGGACGGAGCACGCGACCGGTCAACTGTGTGAATAGTGCAAACTCCCCTTGGTGTTATACGGTATCTGGTAGTAATGTATTGACACTGTGCGAAATGTTCGCATGCGTTCAAACAATTAAATGCAGTTATTGGTTTATTAAACATTCGTCTGCATGATTCTAAAGTACATGGCTGCTCTCTACAAATTTATATATAATAATACTTACTGACACTCTAGTTATTAATAAATTTATAATAATCTTTCGAACTTTTGGCTAAATCCTGGCAAACATGTTGTGGTAATCACCAGATGGCAGCACTGCTCACCACCACCCACCCACTACCTCTTGCACACACGTCTGCACACTAATAACCCAGCCCTGTATATAAACTCAAACTCCACCCATACCAAGCGCGCCACTCCGATCCACCCGAGCAAGACATCCGACATCGATGCACTGGTTCAGGACCAACGGCGGCCACATAGAAATACAGCTACCAAACGTAAAGAGCGAGCAACGTAAGTTGCCACACATTACCTGTTTGCTCTTCACCACATTGGTACCAGAAGTATATGTACGTCTGCGCGCCCTTGTAGGCCTACGTGAAAAGTTGTTCAAATACATTTTTTGCAAATAAGTCGCAAATTCCAAACGTCAAATTGACTACTATGTGAATTTCTGCGCGGTTCCGTTCATTCGTCCCACTTTTTCTGAATTTATTTGGAAAGACAACGAATTTGTGATACTGGGCAACGCCCCTGACAACAACAAATACGCCGTCGGTTTAGCGAGGGAATTAACTCGCTATAATTCCAAACGTCAATTTGACTGTCCTACGTGAATTTATACGCGTTCTCGCTTATTCGGTATATTTGTTTCTGAAACTTATTCGGAAAAACGGCAAACTTGTCATACGGGGCAACGCCCAGGACAACAATGAATATGACCATTTAGTAAGTGATATCTATGTTGTCCAAGTACATATAAATTTTGACTACGAAGCTTTTATATTGCGATGTCAGTTGACTGTATATAACTACTTCGCACGTTCTCTTGTACCTCAACGTGGAGGAACATGGGCGTGGTTCAATTGGCACTTACACAGGGCCAATTCGAGGATAAAACGCATTGTCTACTCGCATTGTAAGCCAACATTAAATTCATTGTCTTGATACAACATTAGTTAAACTGATTATCTAGTTAAAATAACGCTGCTGGTATTAGTAAATAAGTCGACGATATTAGTTCCAGCGTTTGCAACTATATAGTACGGCATGAATGGGAACCTTGTTACAATGTGCCTTATTACATGTAACAATTGATGGTTAAAAGTTCATAACTTATTGTCTTTTGAATAAATTTTCTTCTAAACTAATTGGGCATTCCATACATAGTTTAAACGTACTATATAGCCATACTACGACAGACTAAATGCCATTGAACATGGCACCACCAAGAAGGCGCAAAAAACAGAATAATGAGAAAGTCGATTCAGAAATCGACATTCAAACAACTACGGAGAATGACAAACAAACGGACGGATTTGAATTTTGTAGCCATAGACGTACAGACGCAACAGAGCGTATTTACGACAGTATAACCAAGCTTGGGGCCAGATTCTCTCAGCTAGAGGATAGGTTTGACAGGAATGAATTTAGCTGTCTTCGAATCGATGCAGAAAGCATTGTTTTAAATAACTGAGAAACTAAACAAACAGGACACAGTTGAAGCAACCGTGCGTGCCTTACAGGCAAAGGTGTTCGGCCCGGAAAGAGGCCCGGTTGTGAAATATGTGCCGGGTTCTCTTCAGAAGCCCAACCGAAGAACGCAAAAACAGATGCAACACCGTGTACATGGAGGAATATAGGCGAAACTAAGCATCGCGATGAGCACAAGTCCCTGTCAACGGACGCGGTGCATGTCCATACAAGAGACACCTTCCCCAACAAGTACTATGGTCCGCAACGGTATCCATACGAACGATCTCGCCATGATCGGTACTCCACTGAACTTGGGGATGACCACCCAATGGAACACCCCAGCCACAGTTGACGACGACGGGACAATAGGAGTGGTATCGAGACATCTCGTCGACCAAGTGACAGAAATGTCTCTATCGACAAGTTTGATGGTAAACCAGGTGAGGGAGAGGATGCACGGCATGGGAGATATATAACTTCTGACCATAGCGGTAGGCATACTGGGAGGAATTATGATATTCGTGGGCAATATAAGACCCATAAGCCGTTATTCGTGCACGGGAAACTTGCACATTCATCGACTTCTACAAGGACAACAGGTCAATGTTAATACACGAACAAAGAGAAATGCATAATTGACGTGTGAGAGTAATAGTTTAAACTATATGTACTGTATGGTTCTTTTTATTGCTGCTGTTTCATCATACGTTTCGTACTTTGTATATGAAAACATGTTGAAACCTGGCATGGAGCACGTTGCACCATTACAGCAAGGACGGCTCAAACACTCATCATGGACGGCTCAAACATCCTTGTAGAAAGTATACAATTACTGAAACACCCACGCATACACCATACACCATACACCATACACATGCACACGCACACGCACACCCATTCAGTATATAATTACACGTTATAATACGTAGTATATGCATTCTACTGAACATCTCACTGGGAACAGTCAGGTGATCGATGACGACACTAAATTTATATGTCAATAAACAACTATATACTTCACCACCACCCGCTCTGGGTGTCTTGGTGCCTCCTTCTTACACGAAGTACTGTCGCAGATCTCGATCTGTGAAAAGGGGTATGATATAACTATTTGTTTATGTTGGGCCATGACTGAAGGCGAAAACGACAAGTATAAATCAGTCCCGGATGTTCCTGCGTATTCTACAGAAAAGCTGTTGAAGCGTTAAAACACTTTACATATAACGTAATCAACGTCATCGTCAATCATCCAGTAACTGACTATTGTGAAAGACAATTCCTTCTATATAATGATGCTGCAGATTTTTACTCTCTATACCATGCTAGTTGTATTTCAGGACAGAACAACTGTCAATTGAGCATACAACCGTAGAAATGAATGCGATGCTGTTTCCTACCTGTCTCGCAGTTTCTACCAGTGAATCCCGTACACAGGCGCAGAGGTATCTGTCAACGAGGTCTTTACAAGTTCCACCGTTTCTACATGGGGAACTTGCACATTCCTTGTTATCTGAAATTGCGATTTAAGAATCGTGGAACTACACCTGTTGTCTTGTAACATGTACGTTATGTATGTATTTGCGTTGAGAAATGGATATAAGAATTCTGGTTATTATACTATACATACTTGTTGCTACGATATGCACTACCGTCAATACAATTCTAAACATTATTGGCATGTGTTTGGTGTTATATATAATTTTTTTCGACTGCACTGCCTCCACCTTACAGTGTTTGCAAATGTACTATTTCGTGATTTGGCCATAACGGAACAATATGGTAGCGATGTAAATCGTTTCCCATTGTCCCCTAACAATAAATATAACAGTGCTTCCATGTTACATGACATTAGTTCTTAATCGTGTATCGATATAATGACATAGTTCTCAGTTAGAGAAATCGGCATTACTATACATTTGATATAATAATATAATTTATCTGTCTCGCAGTTGGTGCCATTGTATCCCGACATGCAGTTGCACGTGTAGTTGTTATTTCCGTTCTGACACACTCCTCCGTTCTCGCACTTGTCACTTTCACATTCGTTCAAATCTACGTTGGAAAACACCACATTTAACCGAACATAATGTGCATAGCTTCGATTGATCGTAAAAGTCAAACAATTCAGACATGTATGCAAATAACGTTACTTTAATAGCAATATGACTACTCCGTTTGAAGCAAAACCTGACATACTCTGTTGCTGGGGCGTCGCACCTTAGCAGTGTGCTCGTATCCAATCGGTCTCCGGCCTTGGCACCATTCCTTGACCCACTTCTGTCGCCGAAGATAAAACCTTGCTTTGCGTCCACTGGGGCAAGATTTAGAACATGACAGCTATTTCTTGCTAGAGTTGTCCACTGCTTTGGATGTAACCATATGAAGCATTTTGTGTTATCACATTTGCTCATGTTTCAATGTATCGGTAGTTTTGTTGAGGCAAAACCCTATGAATGTGAGGGTGCAAACAAGAACCACCGGGAGCAAAAGTAAGTTTCGTGCAAGTCCGATACTTGATGTGCTACAACAGTAACGATACAAATTATATGTGCGTCTTACCTTGACATGAAGTCGCGTTGTATTGCGTTAAGCCGGTATCACATACACATTTAAAGGCGCCGATGGTGTTGCTGCACGTGGCGAGGTCGTCACAACGTTTGTTGACCTTACATTTGTTAATGTCGTCGTGAATGTCCCCGCCGTTGAAGCCGGCCGGACATTTAGCACAACCGGTAGTCACGTTGCAGTGTCATAACCACGACAGTTGCAGTCACGAAGACAACCCTTGCTCCATGTGCCGCTTCGACAGACTGTATTATCGACAAAATTACATAAAGAAACACATAATCAGTACATATGAGTTATAAATTACTTATATTAATAACACACACTCACGCACGCACGCACGCACGCACACATAACCATAAACGCGCGCGCACGCGAGCACGCACGAGCGCGGCTGATTAGCAATCCATCTTAGAAACCGAAATTACTAGAAATTATGTCTTTATTACTTGACTTGTCGCAAACACATCGGACTTTGAGAATCGTTGAACTCAAGTTGGAATCCGTCATTGCAGCTGCAGTTGAAGCACCGATCAAGTTAGAGGAAATGTGAGTGCAACCTCTCCTTTGTTCACTGAACATTCGACAATGTCTGCGGAACATAAACAGACGAATTCGCACTAAACCTTGAATAACTTCGAACCAAGTTATAATAATATAAGCAAAACATATGGAAGACTCATTTTTATTGTGGATACAATAACATATATGTATAATCAATCTAGCGTATGAGGGTATGCTAACGTTTTCTTGGTAGACGGCCATTTCTAGTGTAAATATCTCGCAACGTAAAATGTAACTTGGAACAATCAACAATCGCGCGAGGCGAACACGGCTAAAGTTTCCATCATAAGAATCATTCGTACGAATACAGTAAAGGACATCCGTTACACCTAGCCATACAGCTAGGACTCTTCATAAAATTGTGGTAGCCGTGTGCCGCAAAATGCGTACATTTTTACCCAATTCCCAAGTATTTCACCGAAACAATATTTATATATATACACGATATGTATATATATATATATATATACATATATATATATATATATATATATATATATATATATATATATATATATATATGTATATATATATATATATATATATCCACCTCGATGGAACTATGGATCGACCCTACATTTGTTGGCGAGGAATGTCAAGGATGTCGTTCATCAGACTGGAATGGAGGTCTCGTAAGGCTGGAACAACATTGTCTTTTAGAAATACCATAGACCTTTGCGCATACTGTAGACGCTATCAGCCATCTTGCTGGACATGGTGTTCGCAGCGTCGAAAAATGGATCACAAGCGATAATACTCAACTCTTTAAATGTAATTATTATTTCGTACTCATGGCTGAATTTCCCGAATTTGTTCGGAGTGTCTTCTTATTTTTCTACATCGCCTTGTCGAGGTCAATCGTTCTTGGGAACACCATTTCGTCTTGCTGCTCCTCAGCGTAAACCACCGGTTGCTTAGGACAAGTATTATGTGTCGCAATAGTACAAACCGGTTAGTGAGCGATGTCCTACCATTTCGTAATTGCTCCTAATCTAAAATTATACAGACTAGGCCTGGTACTGCCTGGAGAATGCAGAGAAACAACCTTCAAACGGTATGGAAGGTGTCCTTGGTATGAATCGTCGTTGGGACTTCCCCCATCGCTCAATTAAATGTTGTCGAAAAGTATCAACCATTTCTGCGCTGTATCAAGCAATAATATTATTATAAATCAGCACTTTCACCAGGGTCGTAGCTAGCCTAAAACAACACGGGACAATAACATAATTACAATAAAGCATATGAATTCACGCGGGGGTTCTCTCCCATAAAATGTTGAAAATGTGCCCCGTCTTGTGCAATCTAGCCTATTTTTTTGGAGAATTTCGCTCAAACTCAAGTATTGTTTCAATGTCTGTCGCAAAGTGCATAGGAATAGAAAAATACACAAAAATTATTAATTAATATAAAATGACAATACATTTATCAAAATCGGCAGCTATGAGTCATATACGGCTTCACACAAATAAACCTTTTGGGGGTGGGAAGATAGTTTCTATGGACATATAACATCACGAGACCATTGAGCCGTCCTTCTGCGTTGTTGACCGACTCCGCCACTTGAGGCGTCGCAGGGCAGAGAAGGATCGCTCGCAAGCACCGCTTCCGACTGGTGTAGTAAGGACGATGTTTACGAATTTGTTGATGACGGCAAATGTTTGATCACGCGCCTAAAACAGTTCATGTGAAGACGACTGTCGTGGAACTTGAGGTTCGTGGTACCTCTTTCGCCACTTTGCGATTTCCACGGGAAGCTCGTTTTCTTCAGCAGAAGTGAGATTCCTAATGTAATACTGAGTTAGTTCTGTGTCATCTAGTTTCTGTAGGTTTGACGGCACGAGGTCTTGAACTGTAGCGAGTGTGTGTAAATAACAGTAATTAAACTTGATTAGATTCAAAAAAGATTCCTTCGCCTCTACGCATCTACGGTTTTGATGAAGAGCGGATCAAACAAGACGAAATCGCGCCCTTTTAAGAAAAGGTGCCCTTTTTATTCCTGGAAAAGAGCAATTAAAACCGGGGCTATCACTCAATGACAGTATTGCTGTGCTTGAAGGAAATATCTGCACCTTTCACACTCTCCCTTATCCACGCCTCAAGCCTGAGCACGATCGTTTCCAAGCACGGCTCCAGGATTTCGGGAGATATAGGGCCGGCCAGTTTCTTAAAATAAAGCATTTTAATCAATAAGTGGGCATTGAATATAGGCTAGACAAACGGGCACTATTAAACTAAAAGGGCACGTTTTTGTAGTTTTTTCTGGGGGTCCTCCTGCCCCTGCCCCCCGTGCTAGCTACGGCCCTGTTTATCGCTCATATAAGCACGAGATTGTTTGTCATAGTGAACCATTCTTCTTTCAAACGCAAACCCTAATGATGTTGCCGTGCAAATTGAATTTTAAAAAACTTTGGTTTTTGGTTAATTGCTAAAAACTTAAAAAGTTACTCGTAGATCCCAACCGCCCCTACCTCTCATTCAACGACAGTTATTCCAAATAATTTTAAAACATTGAATCACTATACCCTTAGACTTAGTAATACATGCATGTGTCCAGATAAGCTTAGACATAATGGCATACGTAAGTTTAATGTTCAAGAATATTAACCCGAAACTATTTTAAAATATAGGATCCCATCCAACATATTGTAACACAAATTTTCGTGTTATTCAATATATATATATATATATGTATTAATTGTTAACAATTTCCTTTAATGGTGAGACAAATTGATACATTGTGACATATATGGAATCTGTATTGAATATGTTGTTCTCAAATCAGTATTTCCATTTAGAATCGCAGCGGCTATTTTGAATTTCACATAGACATGGTGCACCACGTTGTTTTGTAAAAGTGGTGCATTTAGAGATAGACGTCCGTATTAGCCTCAATGATTCGATTTCCGTAACGTGGCGCCACTATCTGTCGCTCATACTGAACTTGATTACCCAGGCGCCGTGAGGTGGCAGCACTTGCGGCGCCCTCAATCCTTCTCACAAATTCATGAATAATTTTTTTTTTATTCGGCCTACATTATCACGAGTCACTTCATAAAATAAAACGTAACTGCAAAACGCTAACGTTTAGGTCGTTGGTTGAAATCCAATAATTAAAAAACTTTTATTTTTGGGATATATTTAATTTTTTGGTAAACTGTTAGAAATGTGTATGTTTTATCGAAAAAATAGATTATATATTATCATTAATATACCTGTCAAACGTTGCGTTTCAAAAAACGGGAGTTTTCGTGAGCCACATCAGCTTAGTGTCCTACTGGATTGTACTTCGATAGACGTGAATAATAAACACCTCTAATCTCATCCCCCTGAGGCTCGCAAAAAACAACTGGCTGTCGAACCAGGCATGCTGGATGAGTTGAGTCGGAGCTTCTGTACGACTCCTCTGTTGGATCTTCACATTAGAAGACGGGGGGGTTGCCCTTGAAGATTTTCCGCCGAAGCTTCACCACCACTCCGCAATCGCCATATCGAAATACAGGGGTGGGTGCTGTTGAAAAGAATTCGCGGCGACGTTCGTAATTTCAGAACGTCTGGGGGGATGTAACGGGGGCACATTCAAAAGGTCTAGGGGGCACCTCACTCTAGCGCAGTCACAGCGCGGTCAAATTCCAAAGGTCTATGGGGTTACGTGCCCCCCCCCCCAGGCCACATTGCACCGTCAATTGCTGTTGGTGATTTTTCGTGAATCTCAACAGTTCGATTATGTCAGATTGAACGTTGGAACGAAATATGTTTTCCTGGACCAGCCAGGTTCTGTCGAGCTGCTGGTACATAGCCTCTCCATAAACAAGACTATTGCATAACCTCCTTGTGGTAAAGTGCGGATACCGGGCATATTGCGGCCCCAGGCTAATATGCTAGGGATCGATCTCGGAGCAGATTGGAGCCTTAAAGGTGCAATGTGCTGGGCCCACCAGCGTGTGGATACGTCCCGATGCTGTACCATTTCAACTCCCAACTATGGGCAGATGGTACTGGACATATCAAACTCACTAACCATGGTAGGCAGGTGATCTAGGAGAAGGAACATTCTGACATAAAACCGCACTAGTAGTAGTTGCTGAGTCGCTAGGATGTCCCAAATCATATGATGGTACAAGTAACGGTGAACGATAAGGCTACCGCGTAAGGGGCAACCGATTAGGCATTTTGAATGTCGGTTCATTGAGCGGGAAGCAGTTGAGGTGGTGGAGATGATGGAGAGAATGTGATTAAAGGTGCTATGTATACAGAAAGCGAAATGGAAGGGGGGGGTAGATCGATAATGCTGATAGGTAGATTCAAGCTACTGCACACACGAAGGAGATGGAAGAAATAATGGAGTTGACACAATGTTATCAGAAGAGATCAGTAGACGGTGGTTCGAGTGGATGGCATGGCTGATGATTAGGAAACAGTTGGTGTGTCAGAGAAAGAAGAGTTCAGAGATACTTTGGAGAGGATGATGGGATTGGTGGAGCTGGAGGTGATGTGTATTGCGGGAGATTTCAATGCACATGTTGGAGTAGTGGAACCAGGTGAAGAGGAGAGTGTTGGGGGAGTGATGAATAGAGAAGGTCCATCTCTGGAGGAACTGATTGCTAGAAATGGCTTAGCAGTGGGTAACTCTGCCTTCCAGAAGCGAGAGAGCCGTACTAGATACAGAAGTGGACAGCACAAGTCGGAACTGGATCTACTGATAGTCCGAAAGCAGCAGCTAGGGAAGATTAAAGATTGCAAAGCTGTAGCTGGAGAGACACAGCACAAGCCAGTTGTATTCGTTGTGCGTATGAAGAAGAACGAAACAAACTAAGACCGTTGACCGTAGGACTATTAGACAGCGGAGGGCAAAGACGATGTCGCTATTGAATATAAGGGGCGGGTGACTGCTAAATATGCAGAGCTCAGTGATGAAGTTGGCAGCCTGAAGGAAGATTAAAATACTACAAAGAAGCATTTGTGGGAACTGCAGAGGAGCTATGTGGAAGAACATCGGGAACAGGCGAAGTGTCAAGAAATGGCAACGAATATGGTGGACAAACGAAGTTGCATAAGTAGTGCGCGAAAAGAAGGAAGCATGGAAAGAAAGAAGACCAATGAGAGGGGAAATCGACCTGATGCAAGGCTGATACATCTACATGGAAATAAAAAGAAAGCGACAAAGAGAGCTGTTCATAAGGCGAGGAGTGACATGGAGGCAGATGTGTACAGCAAACAAGATGAGGATGGTGGGAAGAAGATGGTATACAGATTGGCCCGAGACAGGGATGAGAATAGTAAGGACATGAAGTTGTTGGGCGATAATCAAGGATATAAATGGGAAGTTCGTGAAAGAACAAGAAGCAGTGTTGAAGGTCTGGGAAAACTTCTTCAAGGAGCTTCTGAACAAAGAAGGAAACAACAATGACTTGGAATTACCATCGTATGTAGAATGGACTTTGGAGTTAGCTGATATTACTGTTACAAAGATGCAAACTAGGTTAAAAGGGATGAAGAAGGGGAGAGCGCTTGGTATCGATGAGATGCGTGTTGAGATGTTAATGGCAGCAGGGGAGAGTGGAGTCAGCTGGACAAAGAGGATGCTGAATACATGTATGAGGAAAGGTAAAGTACCAGAAGGGTTTTTGACAGGGCTAATTGTCTCAACACGGAAGAGGAAGGGAGATGTGCAATATCCAGGGAAATAAAGAGGCTTCACACTTCTAAGTCATAATACGAAGCAGCTAGATAGGATCCTGGATGAGAGGATTCGAAAGAGCGTAGAACAGGAATTAAGTGACAAACAACAAGGATTCAGAAAAGGCAGAAGTGATGTGGGTTGGACAACGGAGAGAGGAATTGGATATCAGGTTGGATGGAAAGGAAATTAAGCAAGTGGGCGGCTTGGTGTACCTTGCGGAAATGGTTCCGGCGAATGGGTGTTCAGATGTGCGACGCCGAACACAAGCAGGAGCGAAAGCTTGGAGAAAATCATGAAAAAGCTGAAAGGGAAAGTCTTGAGAGAGCGTGTTACACCGGTATGCCTATATAGTCTGGATACAGTGGCGCTGACAGAACAACAACAACAGAAGCTGCAAGTGTGTGTGAACAACTAGGTTAGAACGATAACAACAACAGATAGGGTAGACAGAAGAAGGACGATTGACCTGAGAAAAGAGGTTGGAATGTAATGCAGTGTAACATGAGGATTATTGAGAAACCGGATGGGATGGGCAGGTCACTTGGCAAGGATAGTTGCCGGAAAAAATAGTTAAGAGAGCAGAGGCGGAACAACATAAATAACACAGGAAATGGGAAAACCTCAGCTGAGATGGGAAGACTGCGCGAGGAGGGACATGAGAAGATTAGTGGAGGATGAATGATGGAGAGAGGGAGCGATGGACAGAGAAGTATGGAAGGAAAAGACATAGAGAGTGGTTCAGCTATACTGTACCTGACCCTCACCCCTGTACAGCAGAGAACAATGACGAGACACAGAGAATGGTTCAGCTATACTGTACCTGACCCTCACCCCTGTACAGCCGGGAACAAGGAGGAGACACAGAGAATGGTTCAGCTATACTGTACCTGACCCTCACCCCTGTACAGCCGGGAACAAGGAGGAGACACAGAGAATGGTTCAGCTATACTGTACCTGACCCTCACCCCTGTACAGTAGGGAACAAGGGGGACAGCAACATACATAAACAAACATATGCTAGGTCGATGACATGACGAAAACATTTCAACTATTTATCATAACTGTCTTTCTGATGGCAACAGGCGCTGTACCTAGATCGCTTCGTGGAAAACATCCAGTTACTTATCGGATGTGTGTGTGTGTGCATGTGTGTGCATATGTGTGCGTGTGCGTGTGCGTGTGCGTGTGCGTGTGCGTGTGTTTGTGTGTGTGTGTGTGTGTGTGTGTGTGTGTGTGTGTGTGTGTGTGTGTGTGTGCATGTGCGTGTGCTTGTGTGTGTATGTGTGTATGTGCTTGTGTCCGTGCGTACATGTGCGTGCGTGTGCGTGTATATGTGTACGTTTATATATACATATGCGTTTGTGGTTGCGTATGTGTGCATGTGCGCATGCAAAAGCATGACCATGGTGTCACACTGCCCAATTCAACTGTGATTCCGTAAACTGTAGGTATAATATGCAACAAACCCTGGTGGTTTGGGTTGAATAAAACTGTATCATTTTTAAATAGTTTTAAAGGTAGCGACGATAATAAATACGTTGTGTGTCTGCCAGTGCCCGCGACCTCCAGGGGCAGTGACATCACCTCCGGTCGGGGACGTCCCTGGCACTGACCTAGTTAACTGTGATTGGCAGAAACCGCAGTGTTATCGTTGACGGGGTCTCATTGTTGGTGAAAATAGCCGTACCAGTCTGTGTATAGTGTATCAGTGATGGCCATCTGACTGACTTCTTTAACGGACACCTGCACGCTTTCAGAATGGCCTACTTTATATGAGCCTTAACTGAGGCCGTGAAAAGACCGTGTGCAGTTCATGAGACCCAGAAGTTCAATTCCAAACCAATATTTCCTCAATCCTGACAACGGGATGACGTTGTTACGTGTCTCGCAAAGCGATCTCGCTAGTGACCCGTGACCCAGTAGCCTGGGCCTACTTTTGTCGTGAGTCAACACGTCATTTCCATGTCATCTCCTCTAGAGTTGGGGTTTGTTAAGACGTAATAACGAAAATCACGAAGGTGAAATGCCAACGTAAGATGTCCAAGTTGAACCGTTTATGTGACCTTATTAACCTAACGAACCATATGACAACTGAATTTTAGATGATTGTATATGTCCCCGTAAGGCACCAAAGAAAAGGCAGGTGTGTTGGCCGGTTCAGCTACACGAGTTAATAAAAAGTAGTATTTGTAGCTACAATCAACAAAATCATGCTGGTGGTTTGGTCAGAATTCGTTCTTAAAAGGGTAGATTTTGATGAAATTTCATAATTTCTTAATGTTGACGTATTGATACACCCCCTTCCCCCGATGAATGACCAATACGCGCTTAGCTGTGGCGTGGCTGTTACGTTGCTCTGGCGCGGAATGTTCCGGTTTTGCTCGAAAGGTGTGCGAACACGCCGGCTCATATATTGGTTTCTTGTATTCCCTTCAATTCGGAAGCAGATTTGCGCTTTTATATACAAGGACAACCCTCATGATGCCTTACCGGGCACCACGCGGATATAACATGTTTACAGATTACAGCGAAGAAGCACATTTGACTATGATTTACGTCGTGAACAGTGGGATCTGCTCTCCTGGACATGGATATAAAGATGTCATAATATTCTTAAAAGCAACTCACATAATAATAATTGAACGTGACATAATAAGTTAATAACGTATCATTGACAAACCTAAACTATATGAGTTATGACGCAGATTAGATTAATGTTCACAGTTAGTCAACTAGCTGGGAAGACAAAAAACAGACATAGTAAGAGTAAACTTTAAAATTTGGATAGCCGGCAGGCGCACGCCTGAGTTTAGAGCTTATATCTATATTTGTTGTAGGCTACGCCACCACGACGAATAATCCACTTTCTTTCAGAAAGGGGACTAATAATGCGTTCAATTTCATCACATGAATTATTTGTCTGACACGATGTAAATATGGCCTATTGTGTAAGTCCTAATTATGACCTACTCAAAAAGGGACATATTTCAAGAGTGCGACAGTAATAAATCCATCGTGTGTTTGTCGGTGCCGGCATCGAGAGGCAGTGACGTCACCTCGAGGCGGGGACGTCCCTGGCACTGACCTAGTTAACTGTGATTGGCAGAGAGCGCAGTCTTATCGTTGATGGATTATCATTGTTGGTGAAAGTCGGCGTACCAGTCTACCTATAGTGTATCAATGAAGGCCACCTGACTGACTTCATTAACGGACACCTGCACGCTTTGTCAATGGCCTACTTTATAGGAGCCTTAACTGAGGCCGTGAAACGACCGTGTGCAATTCATGAGACCCAGAAGGTAAATCCCAAACCAATATTTCCTCAATCCTGACGACGGGATGACGTTGTTACGTGTCTCGCAAAGTGATCTCGCTAGTGACCCGTGACCCAGTAGCCTGGGCGTACTTTTGTCGTGAGTCAACAAGTCATCAATGTAATTTAGTTGGATACAGGTTTATATAATACATATTGTTATCTAACCTGTAAATTACCTCTCAAAGTTAAAACATATCTATCACCATCACGTCCTAGTAACAAGTCCTTGTATTTGTTCAATGTACAACAAATATTTGTCTTCATTTCCATGTCAACTCCTCTAGAATTGGGTTTTGCTAAGCCGTAATAACGAACATGACGAACATGGAATGTCAACGTCAGGTGTCAGTTCAACCATTTGTGTGACCTTTATTAATAAAAAGAAACATACGACAACTGATATTAGATGATTGATACAAGTCACGCTATAATCATTAAGTTTAGCCATACGTTTTCAACAATCTGTTCGTGTACCCGAATATAGCCAGCGTCATAACATGAGTGAGCTGTGTAGAACGTTGTAAGATGGAACATTATATTAAATAATAAATGAATAACTAGGAACAGACAGCCTCCTTTTAATACCAGCCTAACATGTTTGTGTGTGTGTGTGTACGTGCGTGCGTGCGTGTTTGTCTGCGTGTGTGTGTGTTTGTCTGTGTGTGTGTGTGTGTGTGTGTGTGTGTGTGTGTGTGTGTGTGTGTGTGTGTGTGTGTGTGTGTGTGTGTGTGTGTGTGTGTGTGTGTGTGTGTGTGTGTGTGTGTGTGTGTGTGTGTGTGTGTGTGTGTGTTTATATGTGTGTGTGTGTGTGTGTGTGCACACACGCGCGCGCGCGCAAACACACACACACACATATATATAGGTGTAAGGGTTTTAGTCGTGTTGTGCTAAAGGTAAGTTTCTAAAGTTTGTTTTAACGTTCATCTTTTACTCCATACGCCATTCATTGGTTGGATGTTTGCAGTGCATTGCGTTTGCTGTGTCGGGCGTTTGCAGCGTTGTGCGTTTGTTGCTGATGTTTTGCTTAATGGTACACAAAATACATTTGTTGGGTTCATGCATCTAAACGAAATAATCAACACTAACTGTATACAACAACAATCAAGATTATTACTCCGTTAGTTTACAAGAAAAACTTGCTGGAGACACAGCATCTAAGCCATATAAACAGCGCCATTAACCCTGTGGTAGAACACCGAACGTCAATGTGCTTACTCTTCTCAGCCAGTCGCCGAACTGGGAACTTTAATCTAGTCTGCGTCATAACATATATAGTTTAGCTTTGTTAATAACTTATTATGACACATTCAATAATTGTTATGTGGGTTGCTTTTAAGTATATTATGACATCTTTATGTTCATGACCACTACAGCAGACTTAACAGTTCACGGCGTAGACCATCGCTACATGTGCTTTGTAGCTGTGATCTCTGAGAATGTTATATCCGCATGGTGCCCGGTGAGAGTTATCCTTGCATATAAAAGCGTAACTCTGCTTCCGAAGCGGATGAAATACATGAAACCAATATATGAGCCGGCGTATTCGTACACCTTTCGAGCAAAACCGGAACATTCCGCGCCAATGCAACGTAATAGCCACGCCACAGCTCGGCGCTTATTAGTCATTCATCGGGGGGGGGGGGGGGGGGGGGGGGGGGAGTATCAATATGTCAACCTTAATTAAGAAATTATGAAATATCATCAGAATCTACCCTGTTAAGAACGAATTCTTATCAAATAACTGGCATAATTTTGTTGATTGTAGCTAAAAAATATTACTTTGAGCAGGCGAACACAATTATGACCTAGTCAAAAGGGACATATTTCAAAATTGCGACAATAATAAATACGTCGTGAGTTTGTCGGTGCCGGCCCCGAGGGGCATTGACGTCACCTCTGGGCGGGGGTGTCCCTTGTTCTGACCTAGTTAACTGTGATTGGCATGGACCGCAGTCTTATCGTTGAAGGGGTCTCGTTGTTGATTAGAATATAACTTTATTTCGGTCACAATACCAATTTCTGAATACATTTACAATTTATTACAATAAACACATACTGCAACCGATGAGATCATTTGAATACCCGAAAAGACCTATGTCGAGGTCCACCAGGATAAAATCATTTTAACAATCAGTTCCTTTATTCCATAAAAGTACAGCATAACATCCATCTGGATCAACGTGAATAGGATATACATGAATGGGTGCTTTTTCAATGAAATAGGTTGTCTACTAAAGAAATAAATAAATAAAGTTACACATTAGAACATGGTATAGTATTTTGACTAGAGCGACTCTCTTTTTCCAGGCCGGAAACCGCATCGTTCGTACGAGTTTGGTCAAGCGCGCACGACTCGTACACATTCTGTTTCACGCTGACTACGACACCGTTTTTAATCATAGCGTCCATTAGGTTGTTCGTGAAGTCAGCATTTTCTGTGATCTGACGGAGAATTGCCTTAGTGACAGTAGCCACGATTGCCTGTATCAATTCGGCATCGTTTTCGGGCAGGCAGACGATGGCCGTTCTCACATTGTCATGGATGACGCCAACGATTGCGGACAACTAGTTTTCCTGGGGCAAACGAGATCGAGGTTCCGTTGGTTTTCGTTGTCTTCTTACCAGTTTTATTTCATATATCATATCCATATTTATTATGGGCTGATCAGTAGATGTTTATGTTAGCATCAGTCCAAACGAAATTATATTTTGGCAGCGGATTAAAAAGATTTACACGGATTTTACTGCTGCGACTGCGAGAATGATTTGTGCATGGCGCCCGGGTTCGAGTGCACCCCATGCCCCCAGGTCACTATGCCACCTATTGCGAAACTATGGTCGGTTTCGCAATAGGTTTGGCCTATTTATGTGGTGAGTCAACAAGTCATCAATGTCATTTAGTTGGACAAGGCAGTCCGTTTCACTACCCTGAATTGGCGTCATAATGTGTAACAGGAAGTGTGCTTTGTAGTACCATAGTGAGTGCAAGCCACGATGCCTGTGTGCGTGTGCGTGTGCGTGTGCGTGTGCGTGTGCGTGTGCGTGCGTGTGTGTGCGTGTGTGTATGTGTTACGCCCCTATTAATTCATACGTACACACGCGCACGCGCGCACGCACGCACGCACGCACACACGCACACACGCACACACGCACACACGCACACACGCACACACACGCAGATTGAAAAAAAATACGTATTACAAGACAGAGCATAACGCAGGAGACGGCTGTTAGAAAGTCACCCAGGCGTAACTCTACGTGACAAACTAGTCGAGACAAACGGTCTATAATGAGTAGTCAACTATAGCGACACGCTACAGATGAATGACCTACAAACCTGAATCGGTAATCACGTTTACCCCAAACACCTCTAGCACAAAATACTGCAGTTGTTAAATAATGCTCTGCTGACACTTAATGCGCATGTCCGGAAATAGAAGCATTTTAGCACCAAATATGTGTTACGGCAGTTTGTAGATAAGCTGTGCTGAATAAAACTTCCGAGAAATGTCCACCCCCACTGAAGTAGTATTCATAGGTTTCATTTTAAAATGGGATATGGCCGAAGGTTGTATTTCTCCCAATGATCCGTATTGCATACAGAACATTTGTACGATGTCAGATATGTTGGTCAACGTTTACAACTTAGTTATACTAGGTTTTCACTCACTCACTAGATAATGGGCATCCCAGATTACATCATTTGAAATGTTTTTGTATAAGCCAACGTCAAATAGGTGGTAGGGGGATACCCCGTCTACAGCCTAATTTAACTGTATCCGTGCGGACTCCAAGTGTCTCTTTGGGGACCGTCATCTAAACCCTAGTCCCACTTCACCTTCTTCCCCTCCGACTAACCCTGTGATACATGCAAGTACACGACACCACAACACCTTTCAGTGTGATCATTCTTTCTGCGAAGAAGAGTGATCGCTTCAGCAAACAAACTGGTTATGTTATTTTCCAGTGTGTGTGTGTGTGTGTGTGTGTGTGTGTTTGCGCGTGCGTGCGGCTATGTGTGTACCATCTATAACTGCAGTTTGAAGTTCCCTGTTACGACATAATCATGAAAAAATATTAGTACTGACTGCGTTTTATGAGGTCCTGTTTGCGATGTTGAGTTGTGCCACAGTGAAATGCAAGCGCACGGTTGTTACTGATCGTTATCATACTACACCGGGTTCAAACAGGTGTACTTCAAACAGCACAATGTTTGGATAACACAACACGGCTACATATACACAGTACACATACTGTTATAGTTATAATCTGTACATAAAATCAAACCAACTGCGTCTCGTCAATGTTATCTGACTTCACCGTTCGTGTGCCATGTTCTCCCCGCGTCTACCCTGCATGTATGCCTCGTGTACCCTGCGGCTCTTACTCTGTGTAACAATCCCGACTTCATTGAAGGTTGGCATTTGGCAAACCGTAATTTATTGACATTAGACAAGCATGACAATGATTACCAATATGTACACTGATATATGTATGTACAACACCAGCAGTTTAGCGTACACAACTAGCAGGAAATAAGACAGAGTAGGCCTACTACAATATCACGTACATTATAACTAGTCCATTTAAAGGACAGGCTAGATACCAGAAGCCCTTGAATGTAGCAATTGTTACACGTGATGTACATGGGAAAGATACTTAGTTATAATATATACTCGCCAGATGATATTCTTTTCACATTACTACACAAAAAGGTAGGGCGAAGTAACAAATCCTTCAGTTAGTATATAAGTACACTGTAAATTCAAATTAAGATGCTTTGAAAGTAGCCACTGCTATTTGGTCATATTGCAGCATTATGTACACAAGAAGGTATGCCTAGTTTCCGAATACAAAAGCAACACACTCACCACTCACGTATTGAAAACGCACAGTGATTGCGAATGGTAATTAAGCACCCCCAAAAAAGTGTAAAACTTTGACCACCAAGTCAGCTGAGTCTATAAGTACAGTGACGATATAAAACTTGAAAGTAATTATTATAACGCCATTTCTTGTTAATTCTCAAAAACATCGTAAGATCAGCGTCGTAAAGATTATATAATTAGTAATGTACATATCATGAAATCAGTAAATATTGTCATAAACATATTTTAAGACCACAATAATACAAGTGTCTAAAAATTCTAGAAACATATAAAGATCATAATATATTCAATCGTCATTATCTCTGTGGCCAATGTGTCCGCCTTCCACAGTAAGTCTTCTGTTAGGTTCATTTTGAAGAGATGTGTGGGGTGAGAGGCATATGCTGGTGACCGTCTTTTTAAAACCACTCCTAGACAGTTACGGAGACAGCCGTGATTGCTTATCGACGAGGCCCCCGCTCCACACCCACCCGAGCCGACTCCGTACAGACGCACACACATACATACGCCCACGATGACGCTCCCTTAAGCTCCGAGCACAATTCACAGACAGAATATAACATCATTTGACGTCAGTATACCACATCAGCGTTCATCGTATTAGCTTACGTGGGCTTTGCGAGATAAACGCATTAAAAGGCTAATTTGTCAAATACACACAAACATATATGAACACTTTTTATATTGGCATAGATGCATATAATATTACAATTTGTGGACACACCCAGAAGTATTTAGATAACGCATTTTTGTTATTCCTCTAAGATCACGAGTAAATACAATATATTTGTGCCAATGGTTATTGTGTGTATATATATATATGTATATATATATATATATATATAAGACACGTTGTCACGTGTTGTCGATTAAGCTCCGAATAAATAATATTTAACTAGATATTGGCTGGATCTTTCAAGCACTAACATTTATTTTCTTGCACTGCTGTAAGTTGTTCATTCAATGTTATACTCGTGTAAAGAACACAAGAAC
Source organism: Escarpia spicata (assembly GCA_963995525.1). Classification (NCBI taxonomy): domain Eukaryota; kingdom Metazoa; phylum Annelida; class Polychaeta; order Sabellida; family Siboglinidae; genus Escarpia; species Escarpia spicata. The sequence goes on along the minus strand of OZ023209.1, from coordinate 62,423,897 downwards.
GTGTGTCACGTGTAACCTACTTTATCACGATTATTAGATTTGAAGCAAATCGTTATTAAACAGGGTACCGCCGTACCTTCTTGATTTATCCGTGAAGTCCAGCAAAACCACTGTGTGTACATGACATCCGTGCGACGTGACACGGCTGATGTATACTCAACGTATCCGGTTCCGACGTTTACATTACCACGTGACGAAAACATGTCAACTATTATATCAACCACCGCCTTTCTATGATGGCGCCATTTTACCGACCGGATGTCAGTTGTCACGAACTCCTAACAACACTGGGCCGTTATGGTAAACACCGATAACCATCAGTGTCACAGGCCTAAGACTTTTCATTATGTTATACAAAACAAATTTTGCAAGGGGGTCATGTGAAAGTGACTAAACATAATGTATTGAGAGACTTGAAACGATACCATCGTATATCAGAAATCAACATCACATACATTTATCAAAACGTGCACTTTGTACGCTGGACTATCAATAGGTAAAATGAAATGGTACTTATGAAGTATTGACCTGTCATGAATACATTAAGCCATACCTCTGTAGTTACTGAAGAAAGGAATACAATTCAAGGTTAGGTTCTACTTGTATCTTGCATACGCAAACAAATCATTTGAGTACGTAAAGAAATGAATGGTCACGCCCACATAGTTGTTTTGTGTCACCAAATCTCAGGAGCATGGTGCTACCGATACAATAGGCTACATACGCATGACAAAAGCCGCGGACTGTGCAACGGACATGTCGCATTCCGCCCTATAAAATTCTAGCTCCCACAATATTCTGCATCGCGAAAGAAGCGAAGAAGACGGCGTAAGAGACACAGGCAACGTGCCTGTGTCACCTCTGTGTGCCCATCAGGCCAACTGCAGAGTAGAGGAAGTCTCCTCGCGCATACAGTGACACGGTCGCACCAGAGCAGCGGCTGCACTGCAGTTTGCCAAACAATAGTCATATCAGAACACCGTCTGTGTGTCTCGACACACACAATAGTTACACCACTACACCGAACACCGTGTTTTGACATAATATGCCAAACAACAGTCGCTGGAGCTGTAATATATACTTATTGTCATAAGATCTTGCCAGGATTTGTTTGATAGCGTGTCAAAGATGGCAGCCGCAGATATATCTACATATCCATGTTGCGTTCATATTGACATCGATGTTAGAAAACAGTCAGGTAACACTGTTCATAACATTGCGGAACTGTACTCTTTGAAATTTCTAGTCACCGACCTGCAGGTGAAGTTTAATCAAGTTCCACTAGTTCTTTTCTCGAAAGAACCAACTTGGAAGTTCCAGGATGTTGCCGGTCAGCACAATGTGGAATATACAGATGTGATGGTTTAGGATTTATGGAAAACATCATCCCTGTTTTATATAATACCCCCTTGCTTTCGGGGTTGTGAAATAGTGGAACGTTTCCTTCGTTTGATTACAAAAGACGCTGACGCGCCTTCAGGTAGTTGTTTTGCAAAGCCCGCCAAGAGCCGTTGCTAAGATACGAGACCAGATGTCACGTAATAGCTAATCGTCCCAATACGAGCATTGCTGCGCTGTACCTTTGTTGCAAGATTACAACGAATTTGTTGAGTTCTTTAGCGGCAAGAGAGGTCGAACAATTCCTCTCTGTGTATGCTATAAGGGGCAGCAAGAACGTCATACAAGCCAACGGTCAGACAACATACGTCCGCAGACTGCCGTAGGCTACACCTGCCAATTTTATTTTTTCAAATCCAGGAGATATTCATCAGCGGTTCAGCACACTTCCCGTGTCGCGTAGTGTCGTCGCACTGTCTCTGATATTTACATTGGGAGACATGTTATGCCGCCGCGCCTCCGTATTTTTCGCCGCCGCGCCGCCGCAACTTAAACTTGTCAGCTCCTCCGCTGTCTCAGCTGGACTCATGACATCAGAAGACAGAGAGTGTGCTGTTGGAGATTATCACCGAAAGTCGGGAGATTTGCCTATATTCCGGGAGGCCGGGAGACACGCAGAATCTGGGAGATTCCTGGATTTTCCTGAAGGCTTGGCAGGTACGATGCTGAAGCGGAACCCTGTCTGGGACGGACAGACACAGAACAACGATTACAACACACAGGCGATACTTGCGCCCCGTGCTCCGTCTGCACGTCACAGCCGGAAATGACGTAGACTCGTTTGAGGCCGATAGTTTGATAACCTTTTGCCTGATTACTGACAGCGACCTGCCGCCTTTCATTAACCGCTGAAATTTGGCACACAACGCCCTGGGAAAACATCTACCTGGGACTGAGCGTGGACAACGAAGGTTTTATGTTGGCGGTGCTGGATGCTTGGTGATCAATCACTAGACTTAGCACGAAGGTGAAATCTGGAATTGAAATCTAGGCACATACTACACGCACCTTCGACATTGGCGCTGACTGCTTTCGCACACCAGGTGGCAGGCGTAAACCATTAAACTTGTGTAACAGACTGAACATGGTGGACTCTACCAGAAACACGTCAGGTGTTTGCATTAAACTACTTTCTAGAAATAAGGAGTTATAATTGTACTTGTGTCATGGTGTCATATTGATATACAATGCATATATGTATCGTTGTTGAACGCTGTGGATAGAGCTTCGGACTATCGACCGAGAGAACCCGGGTTCGAAACCTGTCGAACCTTGGTCAAGTTCGTTCACTCTAATTGCAGCGTGGCTGAATGTTTCCCAGATAAGTCGAGATGGTCTTCGATTGGACAGGTCTGCCTGGGAGTAAAGAGTAAAGCGCTTTGAGCAGTCCTGAAGACTGGATACTACGCTATATAAGAACTTATAATTTTTATCTGGATGTCATGAACATGCCAGCCAATCACCGTCATCAGAAGACGCTACTGGTGTGCTGCTGATGTGCTCCTTGAGGTCATCATCAAACAAAATTCATTAATAGTTGACAACGTACTAGAATGTGTTACTGTTGAATGTGAAATTAACCGACACAAAACTGCACTGGTCAGTTGTGTATATAGGTGCCCTGGGTCTAACATGGTTTCATTTAATGACAATATTGAACAATTGTTTAGTCGTATACGTTGCACCAAAACCATATATGTATGTGGTGATTTCAATATAGATTTGTTTAAATGTGATAGTCATAGTGGAACCAAGCTATTTGTAGATCTTATGTACAGTCTTGGTCTATACCCTTTAATTAATAGACCTAGCAGAATTACTACTACCTCTGCAACCCTTATAGACAACATTTTTACTTCTGAACTTGAGTGCAAGATTGATAGTGGTCTATTAGTAAATGATATCAGTGATCATCTTCCTGTATTTGCTCTGTGCCATTGTACTGTAAAACGTAACGTGAACGAACATTCTAACAAGTGTATTCGTCATCTTAGCAAAGAAAACATCAATGCATTGAAGTGTAACTTAATGCAACATTCTTGGCATACTGTTATCGGTAGTGAAAATGCAAATATAGCATATGACAACTTTCTTCATGATTTTACACAAATGTACAACAAACATTGTCCTATGTCAACTGTACGACCTAAAGTATTAACAATTAGTTTAAAAAAACCGTGGTTTACTAAAGGACTCAGAAACGCATGTATCAAGAAAAATCATTTGTATAAAGCATTTCTGTCATCCAGATCAATTATCTCGGAAACTAGATATAAATCATACAAAAATAAATTAACAGGTATTCTCAGATCCACTAAGAAACAATATTATAGCAGTTTACTCGCACAGAAGAAAAATGACATTGCTGGCACCTGGAAAGTACTTAAAACTGTAATGGGAACACCTCGCTTAGGAAATCACTACCCAGATCAGTTTGTTAATGATGGCATAGCCATTAGTAATAAGGAAGATGTAGCGAACATGTTTAACAATTATTTTACTAATATCGGTCCGGAGCTGTCAAAGGATATAACGGCACCAACAAATGTTTCTATTTATGACTACCTAGAAAACAGAAACAGTAACAATTTATTTCTAACTCCAGTTAATGAAGATGAAGTTATCCGAGCTGTGAACAATTGGGAAAGTAAAACATCCACAGATTGCGAAGACATAAGTATGCATTTGGTCAAAGAAGTTATTAACTCCATTGCAAAACCTATCACTTATATTTGTAATCTATCTTTCACTTCTGGAGTATTCCCGGAGAAAATGAAAATAGCAAAGGTTATCCCACTCTTTAAGTCTGGGGATAAGTATATGTGCACTAATTATAGGCCTATTTCACTATTACCACAATTCTCAAAAATATTAGAAAAATTGTTCAGTTCTCGTTTAGATAGCTTTATTACCAAACACAAACTAATAAACCCAAGCCAATATGGATTTCAAAAAAATATGTCAACATGTCACGCACTAATAGATCTTGTTGATGCAATAACCCAATCATTGGATGCAAAAAAATATGCTATTGGTGTTTTTATCGATTTAAAAAAGGCATTTGACACTGTCGATCACAAACTGTTATGTAAAAAAATGGAATTTCTTGGTGTCCGTGGAGGGGCATTTGACTGGTTAAATAGTTATCTAGAAAACAGAAAACAATTTGTGTCCATTGACAAATGTAATTCTACTGTGCGCAATATATCATGTGGTGTCCCACAGGGTTCGATCCTGGGCCCCAAACTATTCATTGTATACGTTAATGATATGTGTAACATATCTAATCTAGTAAAATACATTCTCTTTGCAGACGATACTAATATCTTTTATGCAAATAGTAACATCAATAAACTAAACGAAACTGTATGTAACGTTCTGGACCAAATGTATACATGGTTTGCAGTAAATAAATTAACTCTGAACATATCTAAAACCAATTATATGTTATTTGGAAATCGTATGCTAAACAAAGAAATTAATATCAAAATACAAAATGTTAATATCGAAAGAGTAAGGGTCACCAAGTTTTTGGGTGTGTTTATTGATGATCTACTAAATTGGAAAGCTCATATAAAATACGTACAATCAAAGCTTTCAAAAAGTACAGCTATAATGCATAGATGCAGTCATCTACTTGATAGAAATAGTAGACGTATTCTATACAGTTCTCTCTTTTTGCCGTATTTAAATTATTGTGCAGAGATATGGGGAAACACGTACCCAACAAATACTAACTGTATTTTCTTATTACAAAAAAGAGTAATCCGCATTATATTTGGTGCAAGATGGTTGGATCATACAAACTCACTTTTCCAACAATTACATGTTCTAAAATTTCCAGATATCATAGAACTGAAAACATCATTATTTATGTACAAAGCTTACTACAGCTGTTTGCCATCAAATATTCAGTGTTTGTTTACTAGACGGGAAATAGCATACTCAATGCGAGCTAATCATGACCTAGAACGACAGAGAGTCTGTTCTACCATGCGATCAATGTCTCTTTGTGTAAAGGGAGTGCAATTATGGAATTCTCTATGTGATAATTTAAAAACTACTAATACTATTACTGAATTTAAGCGTAAATGCAAGAACTTTTTATTTGAGAAATATCTGGTTGTGGAAACCTAAATAAAATCAAACACAAATATAATCATGCCATTGAGGAAATTACAATATGTGTAAAGATGTGTACTTATGGCATACTTTAAATTTTGAATATGCACATATTCCATTGCATGTTTTCAATTATTGTAACTAGATGGTTAGATGAATAGCAAATTCGAATAATATAATATTGATGTCTCAAAATACATGTATGTATGTATGTGAATATATGTATGTATATATGTGTGTATATGTGTGTATACATACATGTATATAATTATATATAAACACATGTCAGGGGTAAATTTACACAAAAGTCAATGACTTCGTATTTACCCCCTTCAAACATTGTATATTCTCACTTGTATTATAGTTAAACTTGTTTGGTTGTCTTGTCTTGTATATATTGTTATCAATGTTCTGAATAAACGTTCATTCATTCATTCATTCAAATGAGACACCGCTTCCGCTGCAAGTTCTGTGGCAAGACATCTGCGCACGATGTGCATCCCTGAGGAAACATTTCAATACTCATCCAGATTTCTGCCCGACTTGCATAAACCTAAATTTGATTTCCACTCGTACAAAACCCAAAACAGGTAGAAATCACCCGAACGTCCACGTGGTAATCACTGGTTTGGTCAGTAGACGAACACTGACCGACACAACACGAATGTGTACACAGACACGTACTTGGCTGGAAGAGCTAGGACACGTGGTTGAACACGCTGACCAAGAAAATTGTGTCTTGTCACTTCTATTCACAATGACCTCTGAACGATTCTTTGTCACGGACAGTAATTAGTATTTGGGCTTTTATTGTAGAATTACTTCTGGTAACTAATTATTACTACTGATTATATTATCTGCAGACACTACTACGCTTGAATCATGCCGACAGAATATGTCGTATTTGCGAAAACTCAGACCATCTCTTTCCAAAAGACAGCGTGATGGAAGCATGGCAATAACTATGGTCTTATTGTTTCTATCATGACGTCGTTTTACCAGAAACGTTTCATACAGTACATGGTATTTGTTTACACCAAAATTTGGACATTGGCAGCTTTTTTATAGAACATTATGAAGACGGATGGGGACGGATCTGCATACATAATCGTACTCAGTAATGTGGACAGCATATGGCTAGTCGTACTTCTACTTAATTAATATTTTTCGCCAATTTACAACACCGCTGTAGTAGTCTGCTACGAAGTTCTGCCACCGGCGGACACCACCGGTCAGATATGTAACGTACACAACGGATTGATGACGGGTGCTTAAACATGTGTTTCTAGGCTTCCTAGGTTCGCAGTATTAGTAATCTGCACTGACAGACCGCGGTAGTCTTGTACTCAAGTGTAAAAAGCTCACTACCAGGATATCGTCAACGGGAAATGTTCGACTGTTCTCTTGGGCCAATGCAAAGATTAATGCCTCTCTAGGTTCTCGTAAGTTGGATCCGCAGACGCGATGGTGTCGTTTACGGCCGGTTTCAATTCGATGTCTTCCCGTCTTGTACGCGATTGTGTGCCGACGCCATCAACAGCCGTCCGGCTCTTGGTACACCGCTTCCTGAAAGCACACACACGCGTGGAACACTTACATGGAAACTCTTCAAACTATATCACATAATCACTGTATGTATGTCAAGCGTTGCCTTACACTAAAGGTCCTTAGTGAATCCTTGTTTGCGAAAACTCAGACCAATCTACTCTCCAATCTACGATATAATTGCGCGATTTTGTAACATGTATTACTAAGTGTTGGTGAAATCATCGGATAAATAATCAAATTGTTTTTACCAGACCAGGTCAAAACATCGCAACAAGTTCTTCGACTGATATTTATAAGGGTATATATACCATTACATATAGCTACTCAATCTTTCACATATGAATTTTATGCTGACTTAAACAAACACCCGCTGTTACTAAACATACTGCATCACTTATTGTATACTTAAACATCAACGAACCTCGACGGGATACATTAATTGAGAATGGAGTGTTACAATATGCTTTGACCGGAATAGATTGTTCTTTTTTGCAGACAAACACACAATTGTACAACAAGTTGTCACCTCACTGTTGAAAACATGATAGTGCACGTTTGAAGAAGACTATACAAACAAAAGAGCAATGTCATACCTGATCACGCATATCACAATAACTAACGCCAGTGCAACACTGAGAGAGCCAAACCCGATCATATATAAATAGTATGTGTTTCCTGAAAATAAAAACAAAACATATTTAGAGTGGGTGTATATATATATATATATATATATATATATATATAAAGTACATGCGAGCGTGTGTGTGTGTGTGCCCTCGACCGCGAAAAAGAGTTAAACTACTTCTCTCGGGAAACGCCGCAACGCCACTCCCCTCGATCGCGAAGATGTCTAACACTACACCTGTCGACTGTGACAATCTGCAACATTACCCTCTTTTTTTCCGAAGTAATGTCTGACAATAGCCGAGGTCTTGTTGAAATGCTGAGCTTGTTATGTGTTTGGCGTTAAAACATTGCTGATCTTAATGTAGGTTGTCTACTAGGACATGTCTCTTATGTAAGTCGCTGACGAAATTACAAAACGGCAAGTTCTTATATAGCGCAGTATCCAGTCACTCAGGACTGCTGAAAGCGCTTTACACTTTACCCTCTGGCAGACTTCTCTGGGACGCGACATTTGTTTTGCTCATTTATGTTTAAAAATATAATCGACACATACCTTAAAAGGGCGGGATACACGTATATAAAAAGTATTGGACTATCGATAAGCCAAAAGGCTTCCTTGTCCATCTGCCATTTAAAGTTAATTTTCTGGATGGCAATCTTATTAAATTTAGAGATACTCATGAAAACGATAAAATCAACCAAAATATAACATATTTGCTGCTCCTGCTTGTCCTACCTTTTGTTGACTAAATGTTAATGACTTCTTAATAGTCCACGTATAAAAAGTAGACGAAGGTGGAATATCATGCAAAATGCACACTTAGCCAGTCGTTTTCTTGTAAAAATGGCATTTACTAAATGAGCATATCTAGTGTTGGGTGTGCGAACGTTTTGTGGATGTCGGAACATCGACTGGACCACGAGATGAGGTATTGTTATCCTAAGCAAACCATCGTAGGCCTACCTACAGTCGTAGTTGTTAACGTTCGTGTCGAAAGATTGAGCTAAATTGAGTTTTTAGTTAATTGTATACATATAGTGAATTATAAAATTAGTCACGTAGGTGATAAACAAACGACACATTAGTAATCCGCTTTATAACCACAAGTTTGTCGTCTCTTACCGATATGTTCCTCGCCTCGGCTCGTGGTTATTGTCGTCTCCGTCGGGACGTGTGTCTTCGAGTCAACTGTAGTGTCAGCCTTTATTGGATTGCCCACCGTAGCTGTTTCTGCAACAAACACGATTCAGTAACATGATAGTAAGTCTCGTGTGTATCACATTATAATGCTGCACACATTTTATTTCCACTACAGAAACGGTTAATGTAATGCCTATCTATAGCAAAATAATGAAACATTAACGTTTAAAGTTTGCTTGAAATTCAGTAGGTAAACAATTAGGAGGTCCCTTACATTTGTTTTAGTACCTGACATAGCGACAACTACGATGTTATCAAGATTATCTACATTTTTTTTCTAATCATAATAACTCATAACGCAATATTTATGTCTGTACTATAAGTCCACTAAGAAATTCGTTAAATTTGTGACGTTTAGTTATGTCAATTTTCAAATATATGCAAATTAGTGGACGGTTCCCAACCGCGAGGTCCCTTGAGCCACAATAACCCGTTTACATTTCAAACTGATCAGTGTGTTTAACGTATGATTATTAGTACAATACATTGTTTATAACTACGTATGAGTTCTGGGATGAGTTATTTATCATAACTGAAAGCAAGGTTATTCATTCAGTATTAAATTAATACATTATATCCTGCATATCAGGGTTGTTTTACGGTTAGGGTACACCTTGCTGTCTCACAGGGGTAAATGTTAAACATTGTGATGTTTACTGTTGATTTGCATGGTTTCCCGATCATGTTGACATACGCTGTCTGAGATATATGTATATATATATATATATATATATATATATATATATGTGTGTGTGTGTGTGTGTGAGTGTGTGTGTGTGTGTGAGTGTGTGTGTGTGTGTGTGAGTGTGTGTGTGTGTGTGTGTGAGTGTGTGTGTGTGTGTGTGTGTGTGTGTGTGTGTGTGTGTGTGTGTGTGTGTGTGTGTGTGTGTGTGTGTGTGTGTGTGTGTGTGTGTGTGTGTGTGTGTGCTTATCCTATGCGTACACAACGTAAAATCCAAAATTCGTTGTCCACAATACTATATATTTGCATTCTACAATAAGAGTAATATTCCTATATGCAAAGAAAACTATTCCACATAACACAAATATAATGCAATTTTCTTTAGGAGTCCTTTTTGTACAGATTTCGGAGAGGACACTTTTTGACAACTAATCTAGTCTTCATCCACAATGGATTTGTTCACGCTACAGACCAGTGTGTATGGAATTGACAAAACAATCATTATTTTACAAATATGTTTTATCAGTTTTTGTTATCATTAGACTGTTCCATTGTGTATAAGTGTAGAATTTTAATTGTGCATCACTCTATTGACAGTGTCGTCCACTAAACTGAACACATCTGAAGGCAACAATTCAGACAATTGGTACTGTCCTGGATTTGTCCAGTATAGCCTGAAATCAAACCATGAACGTTAGAAAGGGTGTCTGCGTGTTTTATATTACTCAAATTGTTCACTAAAATATGATTGATTGTTTAAATGTATTCAAAATAATTAAGCAAGCTAAAACATTGCTTTGAAATGTTTTTGAACTATGATATATTATGAATACATTAAAATCAGGTTAGCTTTCTTTACGAAAAATCTACAATATTTCAGCTTTGGATGTAATATATGTAAACTGTCACTTTGTTCGGAGAGGACAACATTTTTGACATACAGAATTGCATAAAAATAATAAAATAACTAATATGTAAAAGATGCACATTTCAAACAAGGTAAGTACTTGTGATTGGATACACTGAAACCCTGCTGGTTGTTATTTATAAGGACTGATGAGCAGAAATCCATTATTTCAGAGGAGACATATTTTAACGGAACTTTGACGTTCAAACAGTTCTCTGTCCAGCATATGAAAAATGGTGCCAGTATCAACCTAATTAATATAGCAACTTGATTGCAACATCATCATGTTTTAGATACAACGTTTTGTGCATGTATTAAATTTAACAGTGTTTATATGGTATTAATTTCGAAGAGGACTTTTTGACGGAAAAGACGCACTCATTTTTATGACAGTTGACTAAAACAACCAATTATATTTATCTTATAAGCTTCCGTATATGAAACAGATATATCGCAATGGTTATTTTTCGATTATCAATATTGCTTCAGTGACATTATATTTGAAGCAATAGCTATATTCATATATTAATTTTGAGAAGTGAGAATATTTTTATTGTCATAAAATCGTACATATTTGCATAGTTTTCATAGAAATTGTCCGATTCTAAGAATTTTTCGGTGTGGTAGATAATGCTAACCGGGGCCAATAACTTGACATGGTAGCTTATAAATATAGTTTTACTATACCAGAGTAAGAAAGTCTCAAAACGAATTCTTGAATTATGTACCCTAACCGCAAAACAACCCATCACGCAAAACTACTCTTCCTGATGAAAATATGCCTCGGCGAACATTTGCAAGTTATCGTTTGCTACCCCACAGTCTAGTTACTGTTTATTTTCACATGTATTCCTACACGACGCTGGCCATTCAATGTTTACAGGAACCTTTTAATTAATGTTGTTCTCTTGGCAGGACATCGCTCACCAACCGGTCTGACTAGTAGTGTATATTAACTAATATTTCTTACACCTGATTTATGTCTTTTAACCGACTTTGGACGCATTACTCATCTTCCAGGAGATATGTGGCTCAACTTGTTCGTCGAACGTTTTTAATTGATAATAACTATGCAACACTAAGTGATGTGTTATTTATCATCCGGTTTACATTATTTATCGTTTATTTCACATTCTCCACGTTTTATATTGTAGTGTTCCGAGTTTACAGGAAACGTTTTAATTTATGTTATACTAACCTAAATTTATCATAATACAGAAACATTCGATTCTTTCCCTATTGAACGAAAACAAACAAATTTGGTAGTGGCCAATAAATTTCTATATCCATGAACCAGCTCATCGGACCCAACTCTGCCCGGCTTATGGGTGCATGATCACAAACGTACATGCAAAACGAGTTTTGTCGAACGTTAGACTGGAATCAGCCAACACCTGTTTCATATATTACAGTACATGAATCCATAATTGTCAATACGCAATTGTCGACAACATTGCCTTATCTGTGATATTTGTATAAAACAACTAAACACGGAATATTATTTATTGGTAAAAACGTATACAATCTCGATTTTGCGTGCCGTTAATCGTCCGTAATTAGCCAAATGGCCGTGACGTTGTAAGAAGCATGACCTGCTTCTAGAAAACAATTAAACATTTTGATAACAATTAACACAGTTGCAGGGGTTGGCCAATCCCTGACAACCTTTCCCAAAAGATAGTAGACCAAAAGAAAACACTGACACAAACGGTGAACAATATGCACAAGTATGCATTGCATCGTTTATTTTCACTTAGTAACGTTTTCCTGGCTAAGGCCGTTGCATGTATAATGTGTGACTCATTCTAGTAACACGTCAATTTTTGTTTACGTCACAAAACATTTACCGCGATGTGTCTTATTGATTCCAGTGTAAAGATAACGTTATGTCATGTATTGTCATAATAGTTGTTTATTGGCTGACGATAGTGCGACTTGTTAATTTGCTACACGCCGTTAACATCCGTGAAAGCATAAAAAACCTGTTTGCAGTACGGTAGTCCCACTCTTGTGCGTTCCCTCGCTAACGGAAACCCGCCAACAGCGACCACATTCCCATTGCATTAATTAGTATATCGTTAAATAACCTCTCTAAAGCGGTCACGTGTCTAACGCGAACAAAGGTCAGTTTTACAGGTCATTGTGCTTCTCTGGTCAGGCTCTCAAAAACCGCTTTCTATGTAACAGGATTTATCATGATGCTTATCAAGCCTGTCCACGCTTACCAACCTCACTCAGTAAGCTGGTCGTGCATGTCAAACATTCGGATGACTCTAGCTCACCGTACTTGTTCCAGTATTTATAACGGGTACATCAATGAAAATAAATCAAACAAACGTAATTAAATAGATACAACTCTGGCAGTCCTTAACCACCTACTTCAAACGCTCGCACAACCGCCAATTCCAGGTTGACTCATGTCGACGAGACATTTAATTCGATGCAACACTCGTTAGAATCGCATGTGTATATCTATTTTATATACGTTTTTTTCTGTCACAGCGCCTAAATATCGAACGGTAATGCCATGATTTATTGTTTTCATCCAATCCGCGTTAGACGTTGCTTGTGATCTGCACATAAAATGAAATAATCCTTTTATACCGGGTGGCCTCTTTGCCCCGATCTACTGATCCCTGCGCCCACAGAACCAAATAAGTCGTCATGTGCTTCAAACTTTGTCATATCCTCATCTACTTGTGTTACTGTTTCATGTTACTGTAGCGTGTTTCGATAGCTCTCGATAGCTCACGCTTGTTCGTAAAAGGTCCATCGATCAGTTGTGGACATCTTACCTAAGTAAAAAATACTACAGTTTAAGTCAAAAATAAAACTCACGTACGGATACTGCGAAGAAAGATCCATTGCGTCTGACTGTATAGCTAGCGCCACAAAGAGGATGGATGTATGTACTTATTTTATTAGTTACATGCCGCTGCGTATCGTTACGATCGTCGCTAGAGTGTAATGGTGGAGAAGGATACATATGAACTGTTGGCGTTTGTGTCCGAAATCACACAGTTGTAGATGCATTAATGGGTATATTTCACTGAAATTATACTTACCGAAATATATAGCCGTATACGTAATGCGGAACCCATTTGCTGTATCCGTGGGGTCAGTCACAAAAGACACAAATATGGAATTGCTGCTGGAAATGATGTTACTCGGCAGTGAGGTCCCCGAGAGTGTGGCCAAAAGTGTCGCCGATGCATCCACCCCATCATACACTTTGACGCTGTCATGGCGGGACTCAACGCTGAACGTGAAGAACTCCAATTTCACTCTCTAAAAACGTGTACGCAAACACACCACTTGAACGAATTCATTCCCACCGTTTATTTCAATCATTGGAATACTAATAGCAAGACAAATGATGCGTAGTGCCATTAAACAAACGATTGGCGTAAATGTCAAATTCTAGCACTTCAAATGTGTTTACAACATATTACGGAACACACCATGTTGATTGTATAATATGGAACCCCTAATACCAACTGAGGTAGGTTATGTTTGATAGGGTGACAACATTACTATTTTTGTGTGAAACAGAAGTGTATCTAGATTGTTTCAATAGAGACGCCGGAAGCATTCCGGAGGTGGAGCAATTGCAATCTTTCTTAAAAAACAACTCGGTTTTAATTTAGCACTTTGTCAAATGAAATGGGTATAAAGCAATGGACTCGAGACCAAATCGTACGAGCATTTGTTTGGAGATGGATGTGAAAATTAGCTTAGTGTGTTTTGTAATATTGATAAAAGGTAACAACAGTAAAATATGAAATCGAAGGTAATATTATATACTTTTTATACCACATTGCCTCCTAAATACGCTGATGTTGTAATATGTTGACAACGCCGTGTCAATACCCGCCATATTGCACAAAAACGGCCGTCTCAATGAAGAAATTAAATCTAAATTTTGACAACATGAACCGAACTGTTTGTGGAAGAACAAGTCTGGCGATAGTATGATTTAGGTGTACACATACTTTGCCGATGTAGTCGTTTACCTTCGACGTTGGGACCTGAATCTTCCAACTGCATATCCCGTTGTTTTGATACTGAGCCTTTGTGACGCCAAAACTTCCCATGTTTCCCGTCAGTGTCGCTAGAAGGGGACATTTTGCTGCAATTGTTTAGAATATTGTTCATTCACGTGACCGGAAAGATTAGTTACTTGGATCTACAACTTGTTCCTTGTATTGTGTACTGTAAATGTAAATTATAATTGATTGGTTTATGTAAACAAAAGTAAACGGATTGTTTTGGTATATTATATATATATATATATATGTTTACTCTACGTATACTAACATTTCAACAACAACAACAACAAATATATATATATATATGATGAAAAAGGAAATGATCATGCTTGATATATATGTATATATATATATATATATTAAGCATGATCATTTCCTTTTTCATCATATATATATTTATATATATATATTTTTTTTGAAATGTTAGTATACGTAGAGTAAACATATATATATATATATATATATATAATATACCAAAACAATCCGTTTACTTTTGTTTACATAAACCAGTTTTCATCACGTGTTATGAGTGTCGACAAAATGCTTGATCAATACTCTATTCGACAAACACGTATAGAAAAACCAGTATAGATGGATGACAACTGGTAACATGTAGGTACTGCTGGTGTGATTTCATGTTTTATAGCTCGTATGAGTTGATATACCTAATCTATGCAGAAGAATTATCCTTCATACAATTGTTGAAATCGGGCTACCATATCAAATTAAATATTGGCCGAGAGCATGGAGGTCATTCACATTATAAATTCTGACTTACCGGTGTAGCAATTGTAACCGATGTACAATTCCCTGCACGTGCAGCTGTAGGCGTTCATTTGGTAGTTACACCTGCCACCATTCAAACACGGATGACTCGTACACGCTGTAAGCAACCGTGTTTATACTAGTATTATGTGCACTTTCGCGTGGCAGACGTGATATGGTTCGCGTTTGTTTCGCTTGTGTCACACGAAATGTACCATCACAGTTCTTTTATAGAAGTAGAGTTAATAGCTGTAAAAATTACTTAAATATATAAATAAATAAATATATGATTAAAATGTCCGTATGTTAAAACGTTTAAACATACAATATAATGAATGGTCCACGTAGCTATATTCCTAACATATCATAATCTTTGTGCGTATCAAACTGATCTTTGCGAACTTGCCATCAGACATATTTGAATACTTATGTCTTAACAAACTCCATTTTGTTATGTGAACGAGCAATTTTATCCATACCTGTACTATTCTTTACAAAATGCAGTCACATAATTTAACTCCTTGGAATTGTAGCTGTCTCAAACAAATGGAACACTTGAAATCAGTGCATTTGGTATCTGAGTAGGTTGGATACCAATGTTCTTATCTTTATGAATTGTTAGTGGATTGCTAAGTGTTGTGATGTGGGGTGAGCATGTACATCTTCAAACGAAGACAGCCAATTGAGATGTTGCCAAAAAATCAGCACTCTTTGAAGGAATAAACGTTGCGAAGATGTAAAGAGTTTCACTGGTTCTCATGTAGCAAGATCGGTATATAGCAGGCATCATAAACGAGCAAAACACTGTTACAGTGTACGTATATATAACTTTACTTGTAAACAAAGTAGAACACCTACTTTTAATTAAACAATAAAATATTGTTCTTATGCGGTAGTTTATACGATGAGGACAAACACTGCTGAAAGTGTATCCACTTCAAATTTTCCAGTTTGCGACAACGCTGTGTCATATATATATATATATATATATATATATATATATATATATATATATATATATATATATGTACGCTTTGACATATAGTTGTCGCAAATATATATATATATATAATTATATGTGATTGTGCAGCTGTTTATATTGTCTTAGCTATAAAGGTAACTACATTAACGTTAATGGGAATGCCTCTTAGTCCGTTTTGCCCCTCATTCACTGTCGCTGCTATTTCAGGCTATGCCTAATGTTGCTTGAATACTTGTGGTAACTAGGTTTCTAGATGATACATGTAATTCACTTCGAAAACATTCCCGTATTTCTAACGGGTACTAATATGAAAATAAATCAAACAAACGTAATTTAATATTTACACCTCTGACAGTCCTTAATCACCTAGTTCAAACACACGCTCAACCGCCAATTACATAAATTGTACACTTTGACGCATGTCGAAAAGACCTTTAATTCGACGCATAACTCGTCCGAATCGCGTGTGTATTTCTATTTTAGATACGTTTTTTTCTGTCACAGCGCCAAGATATCGAACCGTATTGCCATGAATTAATGTTTTCATCCAATCCGTGTTAGGCCTTGCTTGTGATCTGCGCATGAAATGACATAATCATTTATGCCAGGTAGCCTCTGTGCACCGAATCCCTGATCCCCTGCGCCCACAGAACCAAATAAGTCGTCATGTGCTTCAAACCTTGTCATATCCTCATCTACGTATGTTACTGTTTCATGTTACTGTAGTGTTTTCCAATAGCTCACGATAGCTCTTGCTTGTTTTCTGCAATTGTTCGTAAATTGTCCATCGACCAGTTGTGGACGTCATACGAAAGATGAGTTGCAAAATATGACAGTCAAAAACAAAAATCCGGTAAAATACTGCAGACAAAATATGTATCTATCGCCATAAGGAGGATGGGTGCGTGTGCTTATTTTACTAGTTACATGCCGCTGCGTATCGTTACGATCGTCGGTAGAGTTCTTGTGTAATGGTGGAGAAGGATGGAAACGAACTGTTGGCGTCTATGTCTTTAAACACACAGATGTAGATGTATTAATGGGTATGTTTCGCTGAAATAATACTTACCGTCATGTAAAGCCGTATACTTAATCCGGAAGCCATTTGCTGTTCTGGAGGAGTCAGTCGTGAAAGAAACAAATATGGAATTGCTGCTGGATATGATGTTTCTCGGCAGTGAGGTCCCCGAGAGTGTCGCCAACCGTGTCGCCGATTCATCCATCCCATCATATACTTTGACGCTGTCATAGCGGAACTGAACGCTGAACGTGAAGAACTCCAACTTCACTCTCTAAAACGAGAACGCAAACACAACACTTGAACGAATTCACTCCCACCGTTTATTTAAATGATTGGATTAAAAGTATCAGCAATAACACAATAGCAAAACAAATGATGCGTAGTGACAATAATCAGACGATTGGCGTAAGTGTCAAATTCTAGCAGTTCACACGCGTTTACAACATCTTGCGGATTACATCATGTTGATTGTGTAATATGGAACCACTAATGCCACTAAAACTGAATTTTAATTTAGCACCTTGTCAAGAAATGGGTAAAGAAATGGACTTGAAAACAAACCGTAGGAGCATTTATTTGGACATGGATGTGAAAATCAACTTGGTGAGTCTTGTAATACTGATAACAGGTAATAACAGTAATACGTGAAATGGAAGGTATGGACACATTGCCCCCTAAATACGCCACTGTTGTAATATTTTGACAAAATGTCCATGTCAATTAACACAATTAAATATCAATTTTGACAACATGAACAGTACCGTTTATAGAAGAACAAGTCTCGCGATAGTATGATTTAGGTGTACACACACTTTGTCGATGAGCTCTCGTTTACCTTCGACGTTGCGACTTGAATCTTCCAACTACATCTCCCGTTGTTTTGGTACTGAGCCTCTGTGATGCCAAAAATTCCCCAGTTTCCAGTCAGTGTCGCTAAACGGGGACATTTTGCTGCAATTGTTTAGAACATTGCTCAGTGACGTGACCGGAAGGATTAATTACTTGGATCTACAAATTTATTTCCTTGTATTGTGTAATATAAATGTAAATTATAATTGACATCTGATGGTTCATGAAAATAAAAGTACACGGATTGTTCGGTTGTTGTTCACAGCACACAATCATTGTATAAAATTAATGTGCATGTGCATCGATCACAAACACATTTTTTTAATGTTTCGAGTCATATAACAAGTATTGATGTTTACAAAGTTAGTAAGACCCATATGCATACTCATTTTTGCCGATAATAAATATGGTGATCTTATTTCACTGAGCAAGACAATAGGCCTATTTGTGGTTATGAGTTCGCGTACGAGCGTGTGTGTTAATGCCTTACAGTGATAGCTTATTTTAAGCTATCTAACACTTCATCCCATGGCCGACATATTCACTTGAACACCATATCGACAGGTTTTGAAATATCCAAACACGCTGCAATCATTACACGAACAGTATTTCTTCACATAGATCCATCGATGTGTGTAGCCATGTGGCAATTTATACAGCCGAGTGAATTGGGGCAAGGTGGTGAGAGGTAAATTGCTCTAGATTCGAAGCGACAGCAAACGTTTTTGAAACAGTGCACTCTCGATTGAGAGTCCGATATTCAAGCCACACACTCTCTGTATGGAAAGTGGAATAGTATTATTATAGAGTAAGTGTTATATTAAGGATGCCGAACTTAACTTTTAATAACCCGCTGCATGCGGAGAATAACTGCTCGAGTTGTTTACAGAACACGATTAGACAAGTGAGTAAAGAGGCATGATATAATATATATATATATATATATATATATTCTTCTACCCCTTCCTCTCTTGCGGGGTTGGGTCCACGTCATTTGGTAGCTTCTTCTACATTTCTTGCAAGTGTTTTCCACCTCTCTCTTTCTCTTCCGCAATGGCCATCCATTCATTGCTGTTCACGCCAGCTCTCCCCAGGTCTCTTTTATGCTGTCGTTCCATCTCAACCTCGGTCTTCCTCTCCGTCTTCTGCCACCCTTTTCTATTTTCCACGCTCTTTTCGGCAGCCTGTCTTTACCCAGTCTTTGTACATGTCCCGCTCATCTCATTCTATTTCCGGCTACTTTCCTCCTTAAGTGTTTCTTCATTCCAATCTCCACTCTCAATTCCTTCATCCTCCTTCTATCCTCTCGAGTTTCTCTACATATTCCTCTTACCAAGTTGTTTTCTGCTACCTGTATTTTTTTCCTCATCTCTCTATCAGTGCGAGTGTTCCCAACCCATATATACAGGTTGGTACAACGCAGGCTTCCAAAAGTTTTCCTTTCTGTTGTTTCTTCAGTTTTCTGTCCCACAAAATTATTTCTACCCTCTTCCATGCTGCTGCTCCTGCTTGCACCCTCCTTTGTATTTGCTTACTACTCCTTCCATCCTCACACACTGTACCGCCCAGGTATACAACGCTGTTCACTTGTGTAATGGTCAACTAATACATGCAGATCTACATCCTCTTCACCTATCCAAATTAATTCAGTCTTCTCTAGATTCATTCGATGGCCGTGTTTTATGAAGGTGTTACTTCATTTGTGCAATGCTTTCTGTAGTTCCTCTTTGTTATCAGCCACCACTTCTAGGTCGTCTGCACACAGTATTTTCTTACGTTCTTCTTGGTCCGATATCTTTCCACTGATCAGGTTCATCACCATAATGAAAAGTAGGTGACTCAATGCACTATTATATATATATATATATACATATATATATATGGTTTAGGAAATGTACAAGGAGACAACTGCGGTAGTGAGAGTCGAAGGAGAAACACACGGAACTATTTGGAGTGGAAGTAGGACTCAGACAAGGAAGTGCATTGATCTTCAACCTGATCAGTGGAAATATATCGGACCAAGAAGAAAAATTATATATATATATATATGTGAACCATATATATATATATATATATACTAAAAATAATAATTTCCTTTTTCATCAAGTGTTATGAGTGACGACACAATGCGTCATCATTATTGTATGCGACAAACACAAGTTATAGACCATCCATTGTAGGTGGATGACATCTGGTAACATGTAGATACCGCTGATGCGAGTTCAAGTTTTATAGATCGTATGAGTCGATATACCTAATCTATGCAAAAGAATGATCCATCATAAAATTGTTGAAATCGGCCTATTATATCAAATTAAATATTGGTCGATAGCATGGGAGGATATACATGTTGTATATTCTGACTTACCGGTGTTGCAATTGTAGTCTATGGACTCTTCCCTGCACGTGCAGCTGTAGGCGTTCACTCGGAAGTTACATGTACCACCATTCAAGCACGGATGACTCGCACACGCTGTAAGCAAATGTAGCTTACCATTCCAGTGTATACTATTATTATGTGCACTTTCGCGTGACAGACGTGATGTGGTTCGCGTCAGTTTAGCTTGTGCCATTCCATTCGAAATGTGTCATCATAGTTATTTTGTTGAAGTTGAGTTAATAGCTGTATAGATTAACTCAATATAAAAATAAATAAATAAATATATGATTTAAAATGTCCACTTGATAAAAACGTTAAAAACACAATAGAACGAACAGCCGATGTAGCAGTATTCATAACATATCATCATTTTTGTGTGTATCAAACTGATCTTTGCGAGCTTTCCATCAGCCATATTTGACTTCATATGTGTTACCAAACTCCATTGTGTTGTCTGGACAAGCAACTTTATCCATACGTGTACTAATTTTTACGCAATGCAGTCACATATTTTCTGTCCCTGGAATTGTGACTATCTCTAATATGGAATCCTTGAAATTAGTTCATTTGATATCTGAGTTGTTCGGAAACCAATGTCCTCATCGCAATAAATTGTTGGTGGATTGCTAAGTGTTGTGATGTGCGGTGAGCGAGAAATTCTTCAAACCAAAACAGCCAATTGAAATGTTGCCTAAAATCAGCATTCTTTGAAGAAATACACGTTGTGCAGATCTAAACAGTTTCACTGGTTCTCATGAAGCAACTGTGTGTAGATAAGTTCGATATATAGCGGATATAATAATCAATCAAAACACTGTTATACGTAACTCACTTCGCAAAGGTTCCAATATATCTAACGGATACGACAATGAATATAAATCAAACAAACGTAGTTTAAACATTACACCTCTGACAATCCTTAATTACCTACTTCAAACGCTCGCACAACCGCCAATTCCTTAAATTGTACAGGTTGATTCATGTCGACGAGACCTTTATTTCGATGCATCACTCCTCGGGATCGCATGTCTATAAATGAACGTTTGGAGTCTATGTCCTTATTCACACAGATTTAGATGTACTAATAGGTAAGTTTCGCTGACATTATACTTACCGTCATATAAAGACGTATATTTAATGCGGAATCCATTTGCTGTTCTCGAGGAGTCAGTCGTGAAAGACACAAATATGGAATTGCTGCTGGATATGATGTTTCTCGGCAGTGAGGTCCCCGAGAGTGTCGCCAACCGTGTCGCCGATTCATCCATCCCATCATATACTTTGACGCTGTCATAGCGGAACTGAACGCTGAACGTGAAGAACTCCAACTTCACTCTCTAAAACGAGAACGCAAACACAACACTTGAACGAATTCACTCCCACCGTTTATTTAAATGATTGGATTAAAAGTATCAGCAATAACACAATAGCAAAACAAATGATGCGTAGTGACAATAATCAGACGATTGGCGTAAGTGTCAAATTCTAGCAGTTCACACGCGTTTACAACATCTTGCGGATTACATCATGTTGATTGTGTAATATGGAACCACTAATGCCACTAAAACTGAATTTTAATTTAGCACCTTGTCAAGAAATGGGTAAAGAAATGGACTTGAAAACAAACCGTAGGAGCATTTATTTGGACATGGATGTGAAAATCAACTTGGTGAGTCTTGTAATACTGATAACAGGTAATAACAGTAATACGTGAAATGGAAGGTATGGACACATTGCCCCCTAAATACGCCACTGTTGTAATATTTTGACAAAATGTCCATGTCAATTAACACAATTAAATATCAATTTTGACAACATGAACAGTACCGTTTATAGAAGAACAAGTCTCGCGATAGTATGATTTAGGTGTACACACACTTTGTCGATGAGCTCTCGTTTACCTTCGACGTTGCGACTTGAATCTTCCAACTACATCTCCCGTTGTTTTGGTACTGAGCCTCTGTGATGCCAAAAATTCCCCAGTTTCCAGTCAGTGTCGCTAAACGGGGACATTTTGCTGCAATTGTTTAGAACATTGCTCAGTGACGTGACCGGAAGGATTAATTACTTGGATCTACAAATTTATTTCCTTGTATTGTGTAATATAAATGTAAATTATAATTGACATCTGATGGTTCATGAAAATAAAAGTACACGGATTGTTCGGTTGTTGTTCACAGCACACAATCATTGTATAAAATTAATGTGCATGTGCATCGATCACAAACACATTTTTTTAATGTTTCGAGTCATATAACAAGTATTGATGTTTACAAAGTTAGTAAGACCCATATGCATACTCATTTTTGCCGATAATAAATATGGTGATCTTATTTCACTGAGCAAGACAATAGGCCTATTTGTGGTTATGAGTTCGCGTACGAGCGTGTGTGTTAATGCCTTACAGTGATAGCTTATTTTAAGCTATCTAACACTTCATCCCATGGCCGACATATTCACTTGAACACCATATCGACAGGTTTTGAAATATCCAAACACGCTGCAATCATTACACGAACAGTATTTCTTCACATAGATCCATCGATGTGTGTAGCCATGTGGCAATTTATACAGCCGAGTGAATTGGGGCAAGGTGGTGAGAGGTAAATTGCTCTAGATTCGAAGCGACAGCAAACGTTTTTGAAACAGTGCACTCTCGATTGAGAGTCCGATATTCAAGCCACACACTCTCTGTATGGAAAGTGGAATAGTATTATTATAGAGTAAGTGTTATATTAAGGATGCCGAACTTAACTTTTAATAACCCGCTGCATGCGGAGAATAACTGCTCGAGTTGTTTACAGAACACGATTAGACAAGTGAGTAAAGAGGCATGATATAATATATATATATATATATATATATATATATATATATATATATTCTTCTACCCCTTCCTCTCTTGCGGGGTTGGGTCCACGTCATTTGGTAGCTTCTTCTACATTTCTTGCAAGTTTTTTCCACCTCTCTCTTTCTCTTCCGCAATGGCCATCCATTCATTGCTGTTCACGCCAGCTCTCCCCAGGTCTCTTTTATGCTGTCGTTCCATCTCAACCTCGGTCTTCCTCTCCGTCTTCTGCCACCCTTTTCTATTTTCCACGCTCTTTTCGGCAGCCTGTCTTTACCCAGTCTTTGTACATGTCCCGCTCATCTCATTCTATTTCCGGCTACTTTCCTCCTTAAGTGTTTCTTCATTCCAATCTCCACTCTCAATTCCTTCATCCTCCTTCTATCCTCTCGAGTTTCTCTACATATTCCTCTTACCAAGTTGTTTTCTGCTACCTGTATTTTTTTCCTCATCTCTCTATCAGTGCGAGTGTTCCCAACCCATATATACAGGTTGGTACACCGCAGGCTTCCAAACATTTTCCTTTCTGTTGTTTCTTCAGTTTTCTGTCCCACAAAATTATTTCTACCCTCTTCCATGCTGCTGCTCCTGCTTGCACCCTCCTTTGTATTTGCTTACTACTCCTTCCATCCTCACACACTGTACCGCCCAGGTATACAACGCTGTTCACTTGTGTAATGGTCAACTAATACATGCAGATCTACATCCTCTTCACCTATCCAAATTAATTCAGTCTTCTCTAGATTCATTCGATGGCCGTGTTTTATGAAGGTGTTACTTCATTTGTGCAATGCTTTCTGTAGTTCCTCTTTGTTATCAGCCACCACTTCTAGGTCGTCTGCACACAGTATTTTCTTACGTTCTTCTTGGTCCGATATCTTTCCACTGATCAGGTTCATCACCATAATGAAAAGTAGGTGACTCAATGCACTATTATATATATATATATATATACATATATATATATGGTTTAGGAAATGTACAAGGAGACAACTGCGGTAGTGAGAGTCGAAGGAGAAACACACGGAACTATTTGGAGTGGAAGTAGGACTCAGACAAGGAAGTGCATTGATCTTCAACCTGATCAGTGGAAATATATCGGACCAAGAAGAAAAATTATATATATATATATATGTGAACCATATATATATATATATATATACTAAAAATAATAATTTCCTTTTTCATCAAGTGTTATGAGTGACGACACAATGCGTCATCATTATTGTATGCGACAAACACAAGTTATAGACCATCCATTGTAGGTGGATGACATCTGGTAACATGTAGATACCGCTGATGCGAGTTCAAGTTTTATAGATCGTATGAGTCGATATACCTAATCTATGCAAAAGAATGATCCATCATAAAATTGTTGAAATCGGCCTATTATATCAAATTAAATATTGGTCGATAGCATGGGAGGATATACATGTTGTATATTCTGACTTACCGGTGTTGCAATTGTAGTCTATGGACTCTTCCCTGCACGTGCAGCTGTAGGCGTTCACTCGGAAGTTACATGTACCACCATTCAAGCACGGATGACTCGCACACGCTGTAAGCAAATGTAGCTTACCATTCCAGTGTATACTATTATTATGTGCACTTTCGCGTGACAGACGTGATGTGGTTCGCGTCAGTTTAGCTTGTGCCATTCCATTCGAAATGTGTCATCATAGTTATTTTGTTGAAGTTGAGTTAATAGCTGTATAGATTAACTCAATATAAAAATAAATAAATAAATATATGATTTAAAATGTCCACTTGATAAAAACGTTAAAAACACAATAGAACGAACAGCCGATGTAGCAGTATTCATAACATATCATCATTTTTGTGTGTATCAAACTGATCTTTGCGAGCTTTCCATCAGCCATATTTGACTTCATATGTGTTACCAAACTCCATTGTGTTGTCTGGACAAGCAACTTTATCCATACGTGTACTAATTTTTACGCAATGCAGTCACATATTTTCTGTCCCTGGAATTGTGACTATCTCTAATATGGAATCCTTGAAATTAGTTCATTTGATATCTGAGTTGTTCGGAAACCAATGTCCTCATCGCAATAAATTGTTGGTGGATTGCTAAGTGTTGTGATGTGCGGTGAGCGAGAAATTCTTCAAACCAAAACAGCCAATTGAAATGTTGCCTAAAATCAGCATTCTTTGAAGAAATACACGTTGTGCAGATCTAAACAGTTTCACTGGTTCTCATGAAGCAACTGTGTGTAGATAAGTTCGATATATAGCGGATATAATAATCAATCAAAACACTGTTATACGTAACTCACTTCGCAAAGGTTCCAATATATCTAACGGATACGACAATGAATATAAATCAAACAAACGTAGTTTAAACATTACACCTCTGACAATCCTTAATTACCTACTTCAAACGCTCGCACAACCGCCAATTCCTTAAATTGTACAGGTTGATTCATGTCGACGAGACCTTTATTTCGATGCATCACTCCTCGGGATCGCATGTCTATAAATGAACGTTTGGAGTCTATGTCCTTATTCACACAGATTTAGATGTACTAATAGGTAAGTTTCGCTGACATTATACTTACCGTCATATAAAGACGTATATTTAATGCGGAATCCATTTGCTGTTCTCGAGGAGTCAGTCGTGAAAGACACAAATATGTAATAGCTGCTGGAAATGATGTTACTCGGCAGTGAGGTCCCCGAGAGTGTGGCCAGCCGTGTCGCCGATTCATCCACTCCATCATATACTTTGACGGTGTCATGGCGAGACTCAAGGCTGAACGTGAGGAACTCCAATTTGACTCTCTGCAAAAGTGTACGCAAACACAACACTTGAACGTATTCACTCTCACCGTTCATTTCAATCATTAGATTAAAAGTATAAGTAATTAAACAATAGCAAGACAAATGGTACGTTTTGGCATTAAACCAATGAATTCCATCAGTTCAAATGTGTTTACAACATACTGCGGATTACACCATGTTGATTGTGTTATATGGAACCCGTAATGCCAACTGTCATAAATTATGTATTTGTTAGGGTGGCAACATAAGTATTTTTTGTGTGAAACACAAGTGTATCCAGATTGTTTCAATGGAATCGCCGGAAGAATTTCGGAGATGGAGCAATTGCGATCTTGCTGAGAAAAAACTCAGTTTTAAATTAGTACCTTGTCAAATGAAATGGGTAAAGCAGTGGACTCGAGACCAATTCGTACGAGCATTTTTTTGACATTGGTATGAAAATTAGCTCAGTGAGTTTTGTAATACTGATAAAAGGTAATAACAGTAAAATATTAAATTGAAGGTAATATTATCGACTTTTTTTAAAACTATGCCCCCTAAATACGCCGTTGTTGTAATATTTTGACAACGCCTTGTCAATACCCGTCATTTTGCACAAAAACGGCTACGTTACAGAAGATAATTAAATATCAATTTTGGCAACACGAACCGTACCGTTTATGAAAGAATAAATCTGGCGATAGTATTATTTAGGTTTAAATTTGGTCGATATGTACTTGTTTACCTTTGACGTTGCGACCTGAATCTTCCAACTGCATCTCCCATTGTTTTCATACTGAGCCTTTGTGACGCCAAAACTTCCCATGTTTCCCGTCAGTGTCGCTAGGCGGGGACACTTTGCTGCAATTGTTTAGTATATATATAATTATATATATATATATATAATACATATATATATATATACATATATATATATATATATGATGTGATTTCATGTTTTATAGCTCGTATGAGTTGATATGCCTAATTTATTCATAAGAAAGATCCTTCATACAATTGTTGACATCTGGCTACTATGTCAAATTAAATATTGGCCGATAGCATGGGAGGTCAGTCACATTGTATATTCTGACTTACCGGTGTTGCAATTGTAACCGATGTACAATTCCCTGCACGTGCAGTTGTAGGCGTCCATTCGGAAGTTACATGTACCACCATTCAAGCACGGATGACTCGTACACGCTGTAACCAAATGTAACATACCGTTCTTGTGCATACTATTATTACGTGCACTTTTGCGTGGCCGACGTGGTGTGGTTCGCGTCTGTTTCCTTTGTGCCATTCCATACGAAATGTATCATCATAGTTATTTTGTAAAGGTTGAGTTAATATATATATTAATAAATTAAATATATAAATAAATAAATGTATGATTAAAATGTCCATATGGTAAATACGTGAAAACTAAAATAGAATAAATTGCGATGTAGCTATATTCATATTATATCATCATTTTTGTGTGTATCAAACTGATGTTTGCGTGCTTAACATTATATATACCATTATATATTTGATTATATGTTTGTTAGCAAACTCCAGCGGACACCATAAACAAGCGAAACACTGTTACAGTGTACGTATACATAACTTTGCTTGTAAACAACGTGAAACACCTTCTTTTAGTTAAAAAATAAAATAGTTGTTCCTGTTCGGTAGTTTATATGCTGAGGACGAACAATACTGAGGGTGAATCCACTTCACAATTTCCAGTTTGCGACAACGCTGGGTCGAAGTCTACGTTATGCCACAATGATCATACTATGTAAAAAATGCAGCTGGCTAATGACACATTTTACATGAAAGCAAAATCGAACTAAGCCAAAACTGGAAACGCATATAAGCGAAACAAAGAAGAAATTGTGGTTTGGTTAGATTGCTTTTTATAAAGCAAATGTTTTACTGTCCACTGGAAACATAGATTTTATGTAATATAGTTTTTTTTATATAAATATAGTGATATAAGATTATTGCTTTTTATATTGTCTTAGCTGTGTATTAATGGCACTGCCTCTTCCACCACTTTGCCCCTCATTCATTGTCGCTGCTATTTTGAACTATGCCCAATGTTGTTTGAGTAGATTTGATAAATAGGTTGTACGCATTTTGCTGTTATCCATATCGTTTCCTGTCTTCATGGGAGAGGCTGGATTGGATACGTCGACCGTTTGTTTTCTTTCTCTTCCTCCTCATTGCACCTGCACTATTTTCTCTACCACCCTTCTCCATTCTCCTCGGTC
>OZ023209.1:62347744-62395279 GCA_963995525.1 Escarpia spicata | reverse complement strand
GTGAGTAAGTGAATAAGTGAGTGAATATATGTATATATACATACGCACACACAACACACATACTAACTCAGTCCGTCACTCACTCACTCACTCACTCACTCACTCACTCACTCACTCACTCACTCACTCACTCACTCACTCACTCACTCACTCACTCACTCACTCACTCACTCACTCACTCACTCACTCACGCACTCTCTCTCACTCACTCACTCACTCACTCACTCACTCACTCACTCACTCACTCACTCACTCACTCACTCACTCACTCACTCACTCACTCACTCACTCACTCACTCACTCACTCACTCACTCACTCACTCACTCACTCACTCACTCACTCACTCACTCACTCACTCACGCACTCACTCACTCACTCACGCACTCACTCACTCACTCACTCACTCACTCACTCACTCACTAATTCTTTCAATCACTCACTCACACATTTGATCGCGGGCACACACACACACACACACACACACACACTCTATCTCTCGCACGCGCATACACACAAAAAACTCTCACTCACTCACTCATTCACTGAGTCAATCTCTCGCTCCTCAATCTCTCACTCACTGACTCACTGACTCAATCAATCACTGACTCACTCAATCAATCACTCACTGACTCACTCAATCAATCAATCTCCCAACCATTCACTAAACCACTCTGTTACACATACATACACCTTCATCCACACATATCTTCACTCTCTCTCTCTCTCTCTCTCTCTCTCTCTCTCTCTCTCTCTCTCTCTCTCTCTCTCTCTCTCTCTCTCTCTCTCTCTCTCTCTCTCTCTCTCTCTCTCTCTCTCTCTCTCTCTCTCTCTCTCTCTCCTCTCTCTCTCTCTCTCTCTCTCTCTCTCTCTCTCTCTCTCTCTCTCTCTCTCTCTCTCTCTCTCTCTCTCTCTCTCTCTCTCTCTCTCTCTCTCTCTCTCTCTCTCTCTCTCTCTCTCTCTCTCTCTCTCTCTCTCTCTCTCTCTCTCTCTCTCTCTCTCTCTCTCTCATTAAATTGCTAGTGTTTTTAAGTCAAAATGCATGCTATGTATATGTACCAATCATCTCTTTCTTCTTTCCAATCTGGAGGAGGGTGGTAGGGGCCAAATGGTAACAGAAAATGTGTGCACATTTTCTTAAACAACCTTTAAATGTGACATACGCGAGATTGCAGCTCTGCTCTCTCTCTCTCACACACACGCGCGCACGCGCACACGCACACACACACACGCGCACACACATACACACACACATTTTCATACGTTCGCACCATATCTCATAGATGTCTGTACGCACGGACTCATTTCCCATAAGTAGAACTACACACAGCTGTGTGGAAAGTTCCTGCGTGATGATAAATGACTCATGAATTGTGAGTAGACGCACCTTTTCATAAAGCCGATACCATCTGTACAATCTTGTCAGCTCGCGCAAGGCGTGTATCTGATCAAACTTACCTTGCCGGCTTTGTGGCTTTGCATCTAGTCAAAGCTGCCTACACATTGTCAGGTTTGCAAGCACACGGGTTTGCAAGCACACGTTATCCGTGCACGGGTTTCCAGAAGGCAAATATGTAAACACACCAATAGTTACATGCTGGGTGCGCTAGCTACATTGAAATTACTTGTATGGATCCTTAGCGTATTTGTAAGAAATGTGTATCGTTATAACGATTGATGCACGAATTATAGTGACGTGAACACAAGCAGTGAAGTAGCCTGTGTAAGAGACTGATAACGGGTAACGACAGGGTGTAAGCCTGTTAACCACATCTTATGTGTGGTGTGCCCATGAATGCGTATGCGAACTTGTAAAGAAGTTTAACCCTTCTTATACAGAAAATATTTACTATAAAGGTTAACAATCTGACCGACATTTTCGTTAAATCATTTTATGTAGTGCATTCCTGTATTCTAAAATATCGACCTCCTAGATGTGCTTTAGTGGAACACAACTAGAAGGGATTTGACTGTTATCTGTATAATATGTCTGCTTTTATAAGGAAATAATGCCTACATTGGCTACCTTGTTTGTTAGTCATCCACATAGGACGACATATAATTTTACAGGTGATAATTGTATTCACGCCAAGGTGAATACTCATATTGAGATACCGGTTAAGTTACATTTTACGCGGTGCTTCACCCAAATACCTTTGGACTCTATGTGTATTAATATAGATGATAGGTTATATCATATAACATTACATCACTAGTTACCTATTAGTACGAATATTGCTTTACGCTAGCGTGCGATGATTCCGGAAGAGACGCTCTGAACCATACCAAGACGTCATACGGTGTCGACAGTGAAGTAAATACGGTACATCTGGATGGTGGAACAGTGCACTATTAGGCTTGTGTGTTCATGCGTATGAATGAACTGGCGTTAGCTCGGGTTTCACAAACACTGCCTTCCTGTTGCAGAGCCTACCATTGACAGTCGTTACCCCGTTACTTTGTTACTTTTGAATCTTTATATCAGCATTCGACACTCACCAGTTTAGAGACTTTTTTTAGGAGTTGAGTATAGTTATTATTGTTGACGGTAGGACTTAGCAGTAGACAATTTACGCGTACTGCGTAAGACGAAACAAGTCAAGTGCGGTGAACCGTTCTCAAAAAGACGTACTATTGAAATAAGTCGAATACACGAAATGCCTGTCAACCCAGAGACTAAAAACATATTACACACGAAAACAATCAGTTAAATATCAGCGTAAACAATACATTTTATTAACAGCAAAAGGATCCCAAAACGTTACACATTCTATGTGAAATGACTGAGCTACTGTCGGGCGATACAGTTGTACTATAACACCTGCAGCCTTGACGTGCATTCCTACGAAAAGGCCACGTAACGTTATCGCAGTCTTCCGTTCCTGCATTCGTATATGCTGCAGGTACGATAGTCACAATCCACTGGATGACACCACAGGCAGTCCGGTTTGATTGCTCTAACACTAGTTGAGATGTCAAAATAGTCTAGTGATGCGAGTGTTATACGATACGTACTGTTTCATAAAGTGTGGAGACGACCCCCTCCATTCCTCACGCCACACACCCCATTCTCTCCGTGTTTGCCTGTGTATGTGTGCGTGTGTGCGTGTGTGCGTGTGTGCATGTGTGCGTGTATGTGGTTTACTTAAAAGTGGTACAAAACATATGCAATGTAATATTTCGTTTCCTTTCTATTTATATTAGTACATTAGGATTGTTATGTTTGTGAGTATAATAATAATAATAATAACAACAATAACAGTAATAATAACAATAATAACACCAACAACAATAATAATAACAAGAATAACAACAACAACAATAATAAACAAACCAATAATAATAAAATAACAAGAATAATAAAAAATAATAATGATAACAATAACAATAATAATAATGTATGAATAAATGTTAATGAACATGGGATAGTTACTATTGAAATACAAGTTATTACAAAAGTGCATTTCAACTATGTTGTCATCTTTGGTATTATAATAATACTTGATTTGTGAATTAAATAATACCACGAACTTTCTAAATGCTGTGTTGTTCCAATGTTTATTTTTGACATAGCAATTAACACAGAAATGCATCCGAAAACAATGTCCAGCATTTCCTGAATCTGTAAGGCGTAAACAGGTCTCACACATTTGCGTTGCTATCCTTATCAACACAAAGTAAAGCTCAATGTAGCATAGCAAACATTTATCAGATCCCATTGAGGTATCCCATCCACTTTTACATTAAGGCCGACCACTTAACGTATATATTCACTGCCTACTAAGTCAAAGCCTTGGGGTATGGCTAACAATGACAAGAGAGCACGCTACACATAAGTAAGTGGAAGTACAAATAATATTATATAAAGCAAGTCATATTATTAATAAGGACTAATCATATATGTATACATTAGTTGTGTAAATAGTTCATAAAGGAAAATAAATATATACGTGTATACAGCGCATTAGTAGAAATTGTAGAGCTGTTGATAGCCCAAGGGTTACATTACTCACACTTTTCTTGGTGCTTGCTTGTCTCTTTGTAGAAACTGTTTGAAACTGTTACGTATGACTGTATAGGGCGGTGGTCACTCGGCAACATTGTGTCGGGAATTTTGGCTGTACCATGTTGATAACAATATTGCTGATTATTATCAAACATTTTTGCCCTATAATTTGTATCGCATCCGATAATGATTATACTTTACAATATCGTATCGCCCCGTCAGTTGGCATCAACATAATGCTAACTCTTGACCTCACCCGCACATTCATGCGGCTTGACCGCTGCCGGTGTAGTTGGCTACATTTCACAATACCCACTCTTTAAAACTTGGCACGGTAGTTACCTAGGTGAAATAAGCCTAGGGGCAAAACATTTTACACGCACACGGACACTGATACGCACAATGCACACGTACGCGCACGCGCACGCCCACACGCAAGCGCACTTACATAACTCTCCGTCATTTGATGAAATGATTCTGTATCATTTTCCGTGCATTATTTTGACAAAATATTCCTTTTTCCGCGTATTAAATATATTTAATATGTTTCGATGACATAACCATGTGGGTATCAGGAGCTGAGAGTTAGTTACCGTTTCGTTGTCGATGATGAGGTTCACACGTGATCCACCAGATAGTGTATAGGGATATAATTACAGGTGGTTCTCGTAACATAAGTCACCAGCACGAGGTTACTAGATAATCTCCTGAGATAGGTACGAACCATCCTTGTAGGGCTGTAGAGACACTTCTACATTCAAAGCAAAACCTCTCACGGAAAAAGGCCACCGTCACCATTATTGTGTATCGGCATTCAGCGTAACAATTACTTGGTCTCTGTGAATACAAAGTTTGTTTCAACTGTTGCGTCTGGTTTGTGGGTCACAAGTCGGGGCAATCAGTGAGAGGTAACCAGCTGCACATCATTCAGTGTAGTACATTCGAAAAAACACCGCGCAGTTCGAAACACAACAAGAGAAGCTTGTAGAATGAAAACACTACGGTTGTGTCTTTGGTATAGGTTAAAAACACTGTTGTCGTGTTGACAGTTAAATTATATGTTCGCATTGCAACAAAAATCTGCCAGTGTTCTCGGCGGTAAAGACGGCTTCGTCTTCGGCCAGGCATAATTCCAGGTACTGCACCCATCGTAGTTGTCAAGCGCAACATACAAGTCCACGTTGAATAACGAAATAACTAATAAATAAACAAATAAATATAAAACGTAAGATTGGTTCGTCAAAAATAATAAATATTTATAATTGCCTGTTATCAGCTAGATGAAATAACTCTAAGATATTCTCATTATGCTCCTGTAACCTGCCATGTGAGACCATCTGTCTTAAACGACCGCTTTGGCTGTGCAGATGGGTCGGTCGGCCATCAGAGGGTCTACTGTACCCTTTTAATGTACCGTACTAATTTTTACTCAGAGAAGCGCCTTCTCAAAGATTGCTGCTCTGTCAACAACACCATATTGATATGCAGATGCGGTACACGATCTTAAATGTTTACCTTTCAACGTGTGATAAATATTCCAACCTTCTTTATTATTTTGTGCACATTTTTCGCCGCAAACTATTGGTAATAATTAGGCCAATGTACACAATACGACGAGCATGCTTGATATACTTCACCTCCATCATGATGTTTAAGCCCCTTTTTGGTGTATAACTAAACAATTTCTGTTTACCCCAAGGAAATCTTCAGCACATGCTTCTCAATCAAATTTTTCCTTCCTTTAAGCGCTTCTTGCAATTCATGTTTCTATTCCGTCATTATGCCAAGATTGACAGGTATAACAAAAAACCGCGCGAGCCAACCGACTGCGTGATTTACGGCAGTGGGGATCCGATAGATACACGGACCACGGACGCTATTGGTGAGTGGATCAGAAAGTGGGTACCGACTCATGAAATGGCAAATTTCTTGGGTCCTGACAACGGTAACTTTCAATGTTTTTTGCATGAAGGATGGCTCGTTTGTCAACATTGGCAAAACAAAGTGCTAACGATTGGCCACCAGTTGGAAGTGCGAAGATTAGCTTCACAGGGAGATGACAACAATCACGGTGTTACTAATGAACTAATGACATAAGCTTAACACGTTCTTGTGGCGTTCCATTGCGTGCCGACATTCGAATTTTTGGCAGCATTTCGTGCATATCTAAGTTTAAGGTTTTAAGAGTGTTGTTACGCATTTCGAACCATTACCCATAACGTTGTCATATATCCAATAATCCAACTATTATATTTCTCTCTTACAAGTTGCAGGTGTTGTTGTTGGCAAATGTAAGCGTACCTGTATTAAAACCCAAGTATGTGCACATACCAAGGAAAAATACAAAGCAGGCTAGTATTCCATTTTAGTAGTCTTATTGAAATTAGTAGCTCTAATGAAAGTGACATTGACTATAGATGACACTGTTTAGATGGTCTAGAGTCAAATACAAGTTTACCAAACTCTTGCACTATACCATTATCATTTGCTTTTTTTTTAACAATATTACATATTATCAATGCAATTATCTTCTGAAGCATGTCACTGTTATTTTTGATTGGTCATACAAGAATTAGGGAGGTCATTGGCTCATAACTTTGTGGTGTTGAACACTTAATAAAGAACACTACAACATTTAATGATAAATAGATCAATGAATGGAGGTTATCATACCTTATTAATCTTGAATGTTGATTGTGAAATATGTTACATTTTATGTGATTTCGATGAAGAAACCAAAGTGGCTTTTAAACATATTGTCCAATGTTTCGTCTCGAGCCTCCTCAAAATTGAACATCAATAGTATGTTACTTGTCGTATTTGTATCATCATTCTACATATTGACTTACTTACTTATTCACTTGACATGCCTAGGCCAACTTGACCCCTCGCAACTCTCCAGGATGTTATGTCTAGAGCACACCGCTCTGCTGTTAAAAGCTGGAGTCCAGGGTCCTGTCTAACTTGGTCACTCCACCTCTTCCGCGGCTTTCCTCGTTTTCTGTGTCCTTTAAAGACTTCCTTGAAAGCTACTTTTATGAGGTTTTCGTTTGGCATACGACATACATGTCCAAACCACCGGAGTCTTCTATATCTGATATGAATTCAGGGGTGAATGTCTCATCCCCGATCTGTCTATTTAGTAATCTGTCTGCCCTCGTAACACCTCTGGTGGAAACGCATCTCAAAACCTTCAAGAAACTGCGTCTTTTGCGATGTTAGTGTCCATGTTTGTCTGCGGTAGACAGTATAGGGGTCCATATAATATGGCTTTCATTCTTATTGTGATGCCTCTGTTTGAACAAAAAGTTGTTTTTGAGTCTACCAAAGATTGCTGATGCTAAATTTAGTCGCCTTTCAACGTCCCTCGCTGTAAAAAGTACAATGCTTCCTAGGAAGCTGAACTGTCCCACAGTCTCGAGTTCTTCATTTTCCAGGATGGTATGCTTGTTTGACGAGGTGATTACTTTGCATTTGGAGAGATTTAGTTTCATACCCCATTTGTTGCAGGCTGCCTGAAGCTCTTCGGTTGCAAATTGTAGTTTCTCGAATATGATAGATATTAGTGTTCTGTCGACAGCATACCTGATGTCAAATCTGAGGTTTATATTTAGTCCTTGGAAAGGCCCTTCATGTCAGCCATGACAAACTAGAAGAAGAAGTTGAACATGATAGGTGATAGCAGACAGCCCTGCCGCACTCCTGTTTCAAATTTGAACCAATCTGTTAACTGTACGTTGATAGCTACAGCACATTCAACATTCTCGTTCGTGGCCTCAATCAACGATGCATATTTTAGTATGAAATTTAGCATTGTTATTATATTTCTACTATACAAATTTGAAAATACAAATTATAACAACGGGGCCAATCTGAAACCCCGTTGACCTGAATGTAAGTCTAATGTTCAATGTTAGAACAACTGTTTTCAGAGGCTTGTCCTCTGGATTATTGTTCAGGAATGTGTTGACAGAAACACAGAAACCAAAAATAGTACGAGGTGTCCAAAACGCCTAATATTTGGGAACCGTGCTCTCAGACTAGAAAACTATGGAATTCCATTTCTAAGTGAGCAGCGTAGCATTTGTTTCTATACGTTTCATAAATTATAATAATTATTGTTCCAGCAAGATGAACGTAACATATCGTCAAACGGCATACGCATCATAGAGGAAAGGTTGGTGATACATAACATTTGAAAGGAATGAACTGATTGCGGCGCACAAATAGTGTTCCTATGGGTTTGTTTTTGCAAATACACACAAACACATTTAACGATGATGAATTGTGTTGGGTAGGGTGTCAATCATATTTCGCAATACGTATTTAGTCATGATCAACAACAACTCAATGCTATGCTTGGCATGCTACCAGTCTACCCTAAGGTGACGCCGAAAGCGGTGTGCATTATCTACTGGGCGTTGGTTAATTTGTGTAAACTCGTCACAAAACACAGGTCACGTACCCCGGCTTATCTTAACCTCGACTTCGGTAGATGACCATAAAACTCCGGACCACGAGTTTTGTTACGTGGGTGTGTCGACCTACATGACTTATAAATATGTCTAGTCATTTCACTACACGCAGCTTAACCGCAGTGAATTATTGTTGCCACTTAGTTTGACGTTTTGTGTTCGTGTAATCAAGTTTATCAACAAGCGTGATTTCTAAAAAAAACTCACGCAACAGTTTACCTGCCCGATCTATAAATGCAAATGTTTACCATTGTGTTATATTTACAGAAACATTCACAATTTGACCAATTTCCAAATCCATATTTATTAAAAGCGTTTTCTCACATGGTATCTCTTTCTACATGAGTGAGATTTGGGTTGCGCAGATTACAATATCAGGAAACATCAATCAAATTCGTGAAAAAAATTGTCTGTGATATAACTTTAATCAAATAAATGTATATATTTTCGGAAATGAATGTGCAGGACTATTCAGTCGTTACAATTACGAGCCTATCTATACAAGACAATTAACATTATTTGTCACAAATAATACATTTCACGAGTTCTGTTTCCTACCTGTTTCCAACGTGACGAACTTGATTGATCAAAGGGCAATAGTTGATATAGCGACAACACCATGAAATGTATAAATCACTTAGATGAACGAAAGCACGCCAGCATAGCTGAAATCAAATTAATATTTTTCCAGAGACATCGAGATGGTGTACGATTGGAGAGGTCTGCAATGGAGTAATGTGTAATGCGGTTTGTTCATTCCCAAGGACTGTATACTGTCCTTTATAAGCTATTACCTTTTTTCAACGTTTAACATCATTAAATTTCATACTGCTCAGTCGATTTAATCCGTATCCATGACATTTCACAAACTTATTTTAATTGGCAACATCAATGCAAATACTTGGTTGACATGGTTCTTCTTCACAATTTAAGGTAGACACATCGTAGAGAAGCCGAGAGCGCGACCGAGTACCCGGCGGTAAAACTGGGTATGCCGAAGTCGGATGTGTTGAGCCTGAGCCGCCAGGCGCACAACGGCAACAAACGGAACACGCTCAGAGAACGAACGCCGAAGAAAAAGGATCGTCAAACTGTCGTGGTGAAAACCACAACCTTATGAATAAGCTCAGTTTGGCTATACAAAAGATAAAAGTCTTCTAATTTTAACGCATAACAACATGTTTGCACTCTAGGGGTCGAAGCAACCATGCGAAACATAGGTGAAATTCGATAACGTCCCGTTCATCTCCGTTCAAGTGCTACGACTGAGCGCTCCGTAACAATCGAATTGTTATGGTTCTATAGAGTGCAGTGCCCTATTCTGAAAACAAAACAGTATGTTCAGAAATGTGTGGTGCAGTACACCCGTGTAATTAACCTGATTACATCTCGTGAAGATTGCAAAGATTAATTAATAATTAGGACGATTTTGGTTATGATTCTTGCATTATTCTGATGAATTTGTTATTTTGTGTGGAATGAACATATGGTTAAGACGAATTTTGTTATGATATTATGTACTTTTTTTAGTTCAAAACATTGATAACAGTATGTTTTTTGACTTTTTTAATGAAACAAACAATTAACCCTTCCTTCGCAACCCAAAACGGCTGCCGAACATTTGCTGTTATTGAACATCCTGCTGTTTATGCAGTTGACATTCAGGCCAAGAGACAATAGAGCAACGTTATTTAAGCGAGGAAAGTATGTTGGAGAGATTCGTGTGGGAGTTGTCGTGCCTCCCTAGAAATATATTGTACATTGTACATTTGAAAATGTCCTCAACCATTTGTATCGTCGCAGTGACGCATTGTCCGCGTGTCCTCTTACACAACGGTATTTGAATGACAAGGTCGTGCGAAGGCCCACTCGGGCACTGAAATTTTCTGTATACGTAAATTCTCCTTAAGCTATTCTTAGAGCGTGAAACCACAACAAACTGCCTTGATTACTAAACCAATCACGTCAAATATATAATTGTATAATTTTATAATATATCACTTTACAATTACCTGCTGATCCACTCTGCCGATTAATCCTGAGCCGGTCTTTATCATTTTCTAAAGATGTAACACGTTAGGCAGACGTTTGTGAGTTAATGGTCTTATGCATGAACCGAGACAACTAATAGTCTGAGACAATGCCATTGTCGGGACTTCTGCCGTCGCGAAGTTGCTATGCATGGACCGGACGTTAGGCCGAGACAATAAAGTCAGAGACTTTAACGCGATTGTCCCGACGTTAGGTGTTGGGCTAATTTTAGACGAGGGGATCCCGGGGAACCCCAAATAGTTTTGCGAAGAGCGCAGGCGCCTCCCGTTACTTCCTTCCGGGTAACATTCGTGTGATTCGAGTTGTAAACACGGAGCTTAGAAGTGTCATAATATTTACTCTGATTTTACGTTGATCCTCATGTTTTGCAGTGTAATCCTGGATATAACAAGGAAGGGAGTCAGACTTTGATTCGCGTACTCCTCTCCCTATTCCTGAGGTATATGTCCACGTGTCCTTTTTTGCTGCAATGTTGGTTGACATTATGTAATTTATGATTATGATTATCATGATGATATGAACCGCTGGCGCTGCCTCCATAAATGATTTCTCTATTCCATTCAATCACAGTGACAGGTCAAAATACGTGTCACTGAAATCTCTTCACGCTGTTAGCCTATTTTAATATACTGTCAGTTCTTGCAGTGGTTCAAGAGACACGTTCTGGCCAAAGAGCGATTTATACAGCGCAGATAGGACGCACGATTTTTGGCCTAGTCCTACGCGTCTGCCAGTTTGTGACTGAGTTAATTACGATATTTGTATTCCGCCTGTCTGTTTTCGTAAGAACTTCACTCAAAACAATTATTCTAACTGTTTGTTTTCACAGCATTGAAAACACATGTATTAAAGATTTAGAATATTGTTACGGAAATATTAATTTTTATTCAAGTTTTTATCAAAACAGCATAAAACATTAGGACGCACGATTTCTGGTCCTACCAGTATATGAGTATACCTTGTCTCAATTGATTCGAGTAGTGATGTCAAATGCTTTCAATCTCTTAAAGAAGTTCATATTACCCAATTCATTCCAGTATCATTCTGGGCGTCCTCTGTTCATCACTCCTTCGTCTTATATTTCATGGCTCAGTGTTCACCATGTAGATGCACCTAGCGTAGAGTTTGCCTTGCAATCTTGGATGGCTTAGCTTAGGCTTAGCACACTGCTCCGTTACTTCCAGTTTGTCTGTTATTAATACTCCAAAGTCTTTCTCTTTGTGTGATATTTCTATAGAGTAATTTCTCATGATTCAGTCATGTTCTCTCCTCTTATGGCCATACTGCACTCCTCGTGGACCATAACTAACATAGGATTTGCCTTTTTGGATGTTTTGGCACACACTGCTTTAATTTAAATAGTATCTCAAATTTGTTTAGTATTATCAAGCCTAAGTCTTTATCTTTGGGTCATGTTTCTGCAGGGTAATTTTCCATGATGTAGTCGTAGTATTATAATATTCTTGTGGAAACTGCTGTTT
This sequence comes from Escarpia spicata, assembly GCA_963995525.1. NCBI lineage: Eukaryota > Metazoa > Annelida > Polychaeta > Sabellida > Siboglinidae > Escarpia > Escarpia spicata. Next base: position 62,383,267 of record OZ023209.1, on the reverse strand, counting down.
TGTTAAAGGAAGTTTTTTCATTTTCAAAATGGAATTACTCTTAAATCTTAGGAAACAGAGGTGATCTGGCAGATGATTGCCGAAAAAGTGAATGTTGTGGGTGGCAGTGGGCACACAGTGGCCCAGGTAAAAAAGATACGAAAAGACATGAAACAAGCCGTTTGACAAAGACGGGTCAACTAAAAACCAGAAGCATGGAGAACCTCTACCTGAGGTGCCCTATGAAAACTTGGTGAGGCTCACCATCAACACCAAGATGGCGAATGGTTCAGAGGGTAAGTGTCCTGTAATCTTGCATTAAAATTTACATCACCTTAAATAATTTATAATATTTTTTTCTTGTTTCAATAACAATACATTTGTTCCTAGCATTACTCTGGCAAATCAGTTAAGGTAACAGTTGAAGATCAATGACACACTATAACTCTGTAGAGTGCTTTTTTGGTCAAATTTGCCATAGCATCTCAGTAGGCCTTTTACAGATAGAGCGATATAGTGTACACTTGGTGGCAGTGGTATTTCAGTGTTGTGCAGGAGTCTCAACCCCTTCTGGTGTCTGTATTTTACAATGAAACATTATTAGATGTGTACATCCACTGATCCCATATTTTGGGTGTGTGTTGTAGTACCACTGGTTATCCCATCATCATCTACTCCTGAACAAGAAAGTCTGTCTATGATTAACAGCATATATGTACTCTAAGTAAGTCGTAATTTGCAACACACTAGTAAGAAATAGTCATGTCATCTACAAAACTAAGATATTCAAGAATATGATGAGACCAGTTCCTACTATGTTTTCTTGATAAGGTCATTCCATGTCAAATCAATCACTCAAAACATCACCCGACTCCAATTTTGATGAAATTTAGCACAGGTGTTGGCTCCCATGAGAACATCAAAATTGCAAATTATAAAGAATCTAGGTCAAATATTAATGAAGATATAAGTCACTGAACTTTGACCCGATTCACATACTGGCCGTTACAGTAACATCCATAACTCTGCTTCTAATAAAGGTAGAAAAGAAAGTAAGACAGCATTGGAAAGCCAGTAAATATGTGCATATTTACATTGTAAAATTACATTTTTCATGTAAATATAAAAGTATCATTTATCATAATATGACCTTTGACTTCCGATACTAAAAAAATGTATCCTTAAATTTTTATTCTACAGCATCCTATATCATTGTTCAAGTGTCCCTGAAAATATTAGGATGGGCAAATAATAATGTTCAGAGATACTGTAAATTTAGTACACCCGGCAACCTATGTTTGGTCTCCAGATCAGTCAATACCACACTGAATTTCCGATTAAAAACTTTTCAGATCACATAAAAAGCATGCTAAAAGGTCTCTTATAATTAAATGAGTGTACATACATGCTGTAATGTCTCATTTAACATGTTCACATGTTTTACTTTTTCTTTGGATAGCCTGTAGGTGCAACCAGTGTCAGTCATTGGGTCTACGTTGGTGAGGAGAATACTAACTCGAAGAGTGTCACTTTGTTTCGGGTAAAACTATGATGGTGTTGGGCCATATGGGTGAAGGAAGGTCAGCCAGAATATTTGTTACATGCGCTAGCCTCCAGTGTCCATTGTAGATGGCTGTTACATACCGTTTGGCATCTGCCAGATGAGGACAACACACTAGGCTGTCACAACTTCTTCCCTTTTCAGGTTGATGTAGAATATAGTGCTACTTCCAAATGATTTAATGATAATTACTTGATGATGTGTAGATTATGTGTTCCTGCTGGTGTTTTAGCTGTTTCCATATAGCTTGTAAGAAGATAGCTGCTTCATAGTACTCTTCCGGGAATCCTCTTATGTGGTTGGGAAGCAGAACTCAGTAGCTGGTATATGGGCTGATTCAGACAACTGCATAAACTATTATGTTTTTTGTAGACTGGCTTTTGGTCTGGTCTCTTGACCATTCCATCCACACCATCACATGTCATTTTTGAGAAAAGTGCTACACTGGAGTCTGCTCGTGGTGGCAGAGGTTCAGAAAGTTTTTGCAGTTTTTATACTAACTAACCACAGGCAACACTGTGCACAGGCAACAGTGTGCACAGGCAACAGTGTGCACAGGCAACGGTGTGCATAGGCAACAGTGTGCACAGGCAACTATGTGCACAGGCAACAGTGTGCACAGGCAACACTGTGCACAGGCAACACTGTAATTTCTGACTCCAACATACGCGACACCATTGTTGTACACCTCTTCCAAAACACAGTATAATTTTTGTCACTGCAAAATGTACAGCTGGGCAAAGAAACGTCAACTTTCCTGATGGTTGTGCTAGTTAGCATACAGACTGCGAACACCTTCTGAACCTCTACCGCCACTAGCAGGATTTGGGGAAATATGCGAAGTGGTACTTTTATGCAACATAACACAGGAAAGGCATATGTGATGATGTGGGTGGAATGGAATGGTCAACAGACTTGATGCAAAAGCCAGTCTACAAAGACCATAATTATATGATCATTACACCACCACACCAATGTAGTCCTGTGAGTTCACGTCAGTCTATTTATTCCTGCTATAAAATTCTGCACTTTGGAAGGTATTTTCAACCACAGAAGAGTTACGAATAAGCAACTCTTCTTGCAAGCTGTTTGTAAACAGCTGAAGTAATAGCATGAACATAGAAGGTACTATTCTTTAAGGCATAATCATTGAATCACTTGGAAGTAGCACCATATTCTATATCTTCAATGAAGAGAAGAGGTTGTGAACTTGTCACAGCACAGTGTGTTGGCCTCATTCTGGCGTACGCCAAAGGATATCTGAAAGCCATCTATGATGGATACTGGAGACTTGCGTATGTAACAAATGTTATTCCAACTAATCTTCCTTCACCCCAAACCTCATAGTTTTACCCATAACAAAGTGACACTCTTTGACTTAGTGATCTCCTTACCAATGTTGACCCAACGACTGACACTGATCGCACCTACAGGATATCTAAAGAGAAAACAGAAGAGGCCTTGTAAAAAATGTGAACATGTTAAATGAGCCATTACAGCATGTAAAAACTTGTTATGCAATCTGAAAAGGTTACGCTGACATTCAGTGTGGTATCGACTGATCTGCAGACCAAAACTAGGTCACCCGCTGTACTAAATTTACTGTATCTCTGAACATTATTATTTGCCCATCCTAATATTTTCAGGGACTCATGAGCAATGGTGTAGTATGCTGTAGAATAAAAAAATCGGAGGATACATTTTTTGGGTATTTGCGTTCAAAGGTCATATTATTATTAATTATACTTTTTTATTTATATGAAAAGTGTACTTTCTTTTCTACCTTTATTAGAAGCAGAGTTGTGGACGTTAATGTAACGGCCAGTATGTGAATCGGGTCAAAGTTCAGTGACCTATATCTTCAGTAATACTTGACCTAGATTTTTTATAATCTGGTTTTTATGTGAGCCAACAACTGTGCAAAATTTCAACAAAAATGGAGTCCGGTCATGCAAAAATGGCCTGAAAGTGATTGCTTTGACACGGAATGACCCATCAGCTTGTAATGTACCGGTATGTTATTAATTGCCAATCTACAAAGGTTTACAGGGTGTAATTATATGTGGGTGATAATGTGTCTACATATTATATTCCCATTAAATCCAGTTAAATGGAAAAGACTTTAAAGCCCAAGGAAAAGTTGTGGGAATAAAAAGGGATTAATATGGTAGAGATCGTAATTTCAATTATAAAATAAAGGTGTTAGTTAAAAACATTGAGAGAGACAAATGATACCAGTATGTGGCCTCATCACGTATGGTCACTACAGGACATTAGGAATGGGTGTGTCAATTGTTTTGTAATTTCACTAAACACCATGTTTCATTATTGTAAATAACTTTTATTGCTATAAAAAAGCACATGCTACAACATTTATATAAATTCATATAGAAAATAAAGAGGCTAAATCATCTTAACAGTAAAGTATAATTTAAACTCTTTACATAAATTAATAAGAAATCTGATAGAAGTCCAGATATATGCTATATTTAAATGCATACTAGTACACTTCTTCATTTGTTTTTAATTATCTACCAATCACACGGTTTTTATTGTTTACATCAACATTGTTCCAGATGCTGGTCATGGTGTGTTAAATGCTATATCTGAAGATGTCCCTGGGGTACAGCCCTCAAGCAGCTGTGGGAAACAGTGGTAGTGGTCCATGACATCCAGTGATCCACCTTCCTCCTACAGTGGTTCATCGGCAACTGTCAGTAGATTGGCTTCATCAAGCAGACAAGAAGAAAGAATGGCTGACTCCTGATAGCAGATGCAGAGTGTCCAGTTCTGAAGGAGAACATTTTATAATTTTAAAATGGCTGCATAGTGAAATGAAGAAATACGGTGCAGTCGCAGAAATGGTACAGCTAAAATATAGCTCGCCCTAAAAATAAAACAATTAAAGCAACCAGGATGCATCATCAATGAAACATAGCATGCGAAATGGATAGAATGTAACTACCTCTTAAAAAAGTCATCCTTTGTTTCAATAGCAAGTTAACATTGGTCATGACATTGGATTGATGAAGGGCAGATCTGCATCACAGATTTCCTGAAAATGAAAGAATAACTGAAGTTGTTAATGGCAACTTTTTTTTCTAATTTAGTAAAATGCAGTTTGACGAGAATTGCATTGTATCTGTCTACATTTAATCACATGTGATTGTTAAATCTCCTTTGTCACTGGTCAAAATCCCACATCCTTAATTTTTTAATTGTCAAAACTAAAAAGCTCCCCCCTTCTCATATTCGAGTAGTGTGACAATATCAGAATATGTCATGAAAAAGGCACAGTGACACGAAACTTGGCCTACACTATAGACAGTGTTATCAGAGCTAGTAAATATTCCAGTAGCTCAGGTGTTATGACAAACAATATTAATGATATGAACCATTTGTTTTTGCTTCAATAACATTTATAAATTATATTTGTGTATAATGAAATTCCTTGAATAGGCTATAGTCCTATAGTATAGACATAGTATACTGATAAGTAACTGGTCATGACATGATAAGTAGGCTTACCGGATTCTTGGTTTGATAAATTATGGAAACATTGTTTACCTCACAATACATATCTAATAAAATATTGGTTACTCGAAAATGCGTAGTATGTCCTGCTCTTGAATACTCGTATTTTAATTTATCGTGATTCGAATATTATTTATTCGTATTAAAAATGGCCCTGACCCTTGTTTGAAAAAATAATCGCTACACTGCACTGGCACTGGCTAGCCTACAGTATTGCTGGTCGATTCGAATGCTAGATTTGACAAGCTGTTTTGTAAACAATCTAAGCACACTTGCATACATTATCAATAAACTAGCCGTTATATTACATCGATGAAATGCAAACAAGTTGTTAGAAAAGATGTTTAAAGTGACATACGATAGTTCAACGACAGAAACTTGCTTCACAACCACGACAACAAATGTTATTTATGGAAAGGTCTATACTATAGGCGTGTTTGAAAGATGCAACGGGACCGTTCGTTGTCTTTCCTATGACTAGTACAACTCAAGTCAAGTACAATTACGTAGACAGTCGGACAAAAGGGTGAAATATATACTTTCATCACTGTCACCGATTTGCCTCGACGGCGATGCGGTACCGGTAGTAGGTAGACCTACCACCTTTTCTGATAGATGTTCTAGTAAAATGCGTCGTCCGAAAATGCTGTTTGCGTAGCCGTAGCGTAGGCCCTAATATTTCGTCGAACATGATAACTTTTGGTCGGACTATCATACTTCCAGTGACTATATCCGACTAACAACGTATTTAATGAAAGATCCAGTGATACCCGGTATATCTGATAAAGTGTATCGATTGGACACACGTTAGTCGTGTTACTGTTACATTCACAGACACTATATGCACGGTAAAGTTCGATAATAACTCAGGCTGCGAAATAAGGCCGGTCCGATCGTCCCGGACGAGTAGTTTCGGAGCTCGGACTAGTCCAGTTTTAGAAGAGCAGTCCCGTCGGACTAGCTATAATGACGTGAAAGAATGTATACTGTGTGTGTGAAAGTGAAGTGGTGTGATGAAATAAAACAAAACGATAAGATAACATTTTGTCACTCGACTACATTTTGCGTCTAATCATCTAATCCGGTACCGGGATTACGGAACTTGAAAATGGCCGCTGTTTACATCAGTAAGTGGTGCCTCCTAGCGACCATGAGTGTGGAACCACATGATCAAAATACTCGGTTTGCAGACAGCATCGCGTTCTATCATATTATCGTTCAACCATGTCGCAGGGGCGAATCGGTGATTATTTTAGCAAGCAAACAAACTCCAACAAAGGCACTGGAACACATGTCAGCACATACAAGGGAAAATCTAGCGCAAAGTTGAGGCCAAAATCGTCGTCTAAGACTAAAGCGAATGACGCAACATCAACAACCGACATTGACTGAGTCACATTGTCATGGACATCGCCGGTCATTCTACATCGAAATCATCCGACATTGCCGGTCCTTCGACGTCGACCGATACTGGAGTCATTGCTGGTCCTTCTAGTTCTACACCCACTTCCACTCCTACATCGTCCGACACTGTGGCTGCCTGTCCATCTACTGCTATCGTCTTGTCCAGCAGTGACTCTACCCATGAACGACATGAACAGATCCAAACTGCACCCATCTCATCTGATGACTTTGCACGTGTACTGTTGCGGCATCACCGTATTTCCTTAATTAAACACTATCATTGCTAACAATCGGATGAACATTTAATTGTGGAGGACTATTGCTACAAGTTGATGGACATTTAATTATGGACAAACATTGCTAACTAGTTGATGCACATTTAATCATGGACAAGCATTGTTAACAAGTTGATGGACATTTAATTGTTGACAAACATTGCTAACAAGTTTATGCACATTAATGTTAATCGTGGACAAGCATTGCTAACAAGTTGATGGACATTTAATTGTGGACAAACATTTCTAACTAGTTGATGCACATTTAATCACGGACAAGCATTGCTAACAAGTTGATGGACATTTAATTGTGGACAAACATTGCTAATGAATTTATGCACATTAATTTTAATCATGGACAAGCATTGCTAACAAGTTGATGGACTTTTAATTGTGGACAAACATTTCTAACTAGTTGATGCACATTTAATCATGGACAAGCATTGCTAACAAATTGATGGACATTTAATTGTGGATGAACGCTGTTAACAAGCATCAATGTACCCATTAACTGTATATGTATGTCAATGATAATTCTTTCTATAAATGTTACTTGAAGAGAGAATCGATTTGTAATCTTCTCGAATAAAAGCACTAACTAATTTTAGTCAAACGATAGGCCAACGTGATAAAGCATATATGTGTGTGTGTATTATAATATATGTATATATATATAGCTAAATAATTACCGGGTACATTTAAGGACTAGTAAAAAAAATTCAGGACTAGTTGTTTGTGAGTCAGCCAGTCCGACGGACTACCAACTGGCTAAAAGTATCGTGCACCCTGATAACTACTCTGAGTCCTCACTTACCTGAGGCTGAGGCTTGACAGTGGTTTGATTATGTTCGATTAACGAATTCATTGTGACACATGTATTGCTGTTGTGGCGCTAGAATGTAGTAACTGGTCTCATCAACTCATCCGATCACATAAACACAACGACAAGGCATTGGCAGCCATTAATTACGAAATAGTCAGAGACAACTGCGTTTAGCCTTAGGCCAGAGTTATCGCAGGTCTAAAAATCGTGTCGTTTCGTCCCGCGGAAAGTCCGAGACTTCTAGTTGTCTGCGTTCGTGCATAGCGATTATCCCGTCAAAGTCCCGACGTTGGTAAATAGTCCGAGACAACGCTCATTGTCTCGGTTCATGCATAAGACCCGTTATATTAGGAACGGCCGCCGTTCATTCTCCAGTTCGGGGCCGAATTTTTGGAACGCACTACCCGGAGTCCACAAGTAGTTCATAAACTAAAAATATGTAAAAAGCGCGTCTTAAGACGCATTATTTTTGTACTATTATTTTACCTGTCTACTATTATAATATTTTTATATACTAATATTTTAATTATGTATTTATTAATATTTTGCTTTAATTTATTTATCCAATTTAAAAATGTTTATCATTTTTAATCTAAGTGTCAACAATGTCCGACACACACACACACACACACACACACACACACACACACACACACACACACACACACACACACACACACACACACACACACACACACACACACACACACACACACACACACACACACACACACACACACACACACACACACACACACACACACACACAAACGCGCGCGCGCAGGCAGATACACACACAAACACAGGGGAATAACTTAATTAAGCAAATATAAATTAAACAAACCTAAGTTTAAACTATATATATATATATATACACACACACATATATATATATAGCTTCAACTTAAGTTTGTTTAATTTAGATTTGCTAAATTGAGTTTTAGCTGTATAGTAGATATTCTATTCTATCAATCACAACAGTATAGCTATGGTAATAATTATTTTTAGTCTAAACACAGTATAAAACTCTTAAACATAGTTGTGCTCTCTAACTGAGTGTCAAAATTTTATGTATTATTTTATTATTAATTGAACGTATAACCTATTACAAAGACACTGATTATTTTGGTGTATTATATTCTCCGTGAGGGATGCCACGAAACTTGAGTACTAAACTAATAATAATAATATTTATAATAAAATATCTCCTTCGGCGCCAATATTTTCGGAAAATCCATGCAGTGACACGCACAATAAAACCAAATACACAAGCGTTCTCATAAACGTCCAAGGCTATTGTTTTATTGGCTACCCTTGACTTCTAACGCAAAATATATTTGTTGAATGAGATGTACTATTTTCCAGTTGCTGTCCTCATCCATTGATGCAAGAAACGTGTTCAATTTCAAGAAGCCATTCAAGGGAATGCCCGTCATTATTCTTTCGTCTAGCGACAAGAGATAATAGCAGAATATTATTCATGTAACGCCGAAATCTGAAACAAAAGATCATTCATTAACACCCCAGTTTTACATCCACGCTTCAGCAATTGACATGTCAGCAGGTACTAACACTGACACATTCGGCATCGCTTCCAGGCTCGTGAAGATGTACTCATCAAACACTGAAGACTTCGGGAGTTGTTCAGTATGCTCTTTTCGCACACCGCAACAACAACCATAGCCCATTGAACTCGTTTTCGATATATAGTTGCATCAGCATGTCTGTAATCGGATGACCTAGACATTTCACATAACATCTGTGGCATCGTTGCTGGGTATACACTGCATGCGTTCTGGCTTATCGACCATTGCAACGGGAATATGCATTTTGTCCTAGTAGCTGCTAATAAGGTTAAGATAACTTGACCTCTTACGTGACTTAGCTGGTTGGTCAGAAGGGGTTGTGACAGGCATTGTTATGAGTGCATTTGTGTTATTTCTACCACACAGCCTGCAGCCGCCGTGTTCATTGTCTCTGCATGTGTAGACGTAGCAACGGCGCAAGTTGGACGAAGTTCAAATGATTCAGAGTACTTCCACACATTAAGTAGGGTGTGTGAGTGTGTGTGTGTGTGTGTGTGTGTGTGTGTGTGTGTGTGTGTGTGTGTGTGTGTGTGTGTGTGTGTGTGTGTGTGTGTGTGTGTGTGTGTGTGTGTTATATGTGCGTGTGTGTGTGTGTCGGTGTCGGTGTCGCGCTTATCCGGGCATTAAATAATAACCGGGTGACGTTTCTGCGCGTGCGCGCATCTAGGGAAATGTATTTACCACCAGCTACGACTGTCGCGTTTTCATTTATCCGGGCGTTATGTTGGTTTTTATGTATGTATATATATATATGTATATATATAATTACTTATATGTATATATATATACATAAATTATAAAATGTTTGCTTCCCACAGACATAAATAATTTATGTTGTAAAACAGATTCCTCTCCACGCACACGTCACGTGACTTACTCTTATACTTGGTCACAAATCTGAAACAGCAAATTATATTTATGTATTCTAACTATAACGCTCGTATCATGATGACAAACGAAACATGTTTAACTACTGGATATTATTTATCACTACCTGATCTACTGGTGCCAAATATTATGCCTTACATATGCACATAAACATGACCCGGATAAAATTTAACGCCCGGATAAATGTAAGCGCGACATCGGTGTCGGTGTCGGTATTAGATACCTACATCTATCTGATCTGTCTGGGAATGGCAGAAATAGTTGTATTAATCAGAAAAGGTTATGATGCAGTGACTTGCTGACGAGCAAACCATATTAGGTATCGACGCCTAATCATGTGCGTCTTATGTAAATATGGATAGTATATAGACAAGTTTGTATCTAGTCGGCAAAATAGTCGCGCGAATGTATCCGTGTATACCCGCATAGTAGATTGTTGTTTTCGGTCGCTCTACCTTGACGGCAATCATTCGCTCTACTCCTAAAGGTGACGGGGCGCATCGACGGTTAACCCGACAGCCAAAGACGTGGAACCCTTGACCCGGATAGTCAGAGACGTGGAACTGGGTGACGACCTTGCCTGCGCATTGCATTACCGAGGACCGCACACTGTCATTCCCAATCGACCCGTTGCGTGCATTAGCCGTGAATTAACATCAATGCAAATACGTGGACGCATACAGGGATACCTAACGCACAGGAATGAACATGAATTGGATGACTATTGCAGAACTTTGGGACAATTGAATCAAGACGACGGACCATACCAAATTTGTCCCAGCCGTCCCGCAAGGGGCGAAGCGGAAAATAGAAGCCATAACATCTAGTAAAACTGTTATTAAAACGCCTCTCTCTTACTAATGATACAGAAATGTTGCGTTGATTTTAGGCATGAATGAAGAGTTAACTCCAAGCTAGTGTAACATGTTTTCAACACTACAATTGTCTATCAATGTGTGACCCTGTAGCACAATATCTATATCCATTGCACTGTCAAGTGTATACTAATTACTAATGTCATGAGAACTTTTTTATATAAATAGTAGTGTTTCATTACAACGGGGATATGGCGCCATGTTAAATTTCTGCATATATATATGCAGAAATATATATGTATAATTTTATAATAGTATTTGAATAACTTGGCACTTACAGAAAAACAGTTCTAGAAATCAAGTTCTAATGGGATCTCTAAATTAGGAGCATTCCTCAAATCAACCAGACGACCATTCAGCATAACTTAAGGTTTGTACCTCAAAATTAGTATCTGTGCACTGGACTCGGATGTGGTTGAGCGTCATATATGTTAAGCTTATACCAACGAAACATGCATAGTTCTTGTTGGCCTGAACTTTTTAATCGTGTGTCTCTGCGTTATCTTCTCAAACTGACGCTTGTCCGTGTGCTTTTTGTTTGCATTCTCGCGTGTTTCCGATACCAGACTAATCTCCTTGATCAGTGGTATTCATGTTGGACGTTTGACTAAAAAAAACCTTTCCTCCCTTTTGTTGGTGCCGAGTTACATAAACAAAGATGTGCTTGTTTGCGAAACATTCATCGTCGAAACATTCATCTGGTGGCTCAATGGATGTCGACTTCACATCGTTATCGCAAAGTACTGGATTCGAATCCGAGGCCGCCGGCCAACCAGCTAATTTGTCAACGGTAGTATATTAATACGCCAACGTGGAGGCACTGCAAATGTATCTTCTCCTGGGTGTCGAGGTCTACTCACATGTTTTATATGCAATCGCGTCCCTGTATTATTGGGATCTGTCAACAAACTGGCGATAAGACGCCGAGGTGGTTGCTGAAATAATTATTACTTCTTTTTTTAGTGATCACTTTGCGTGGTCAGCCATTTTCAAGGGGGAGGAAGGAGACATGATCTATTTATTGGGACATCATTATTAGCTGCATGCTTAAGTTGTGATAGCAGATGTGCTATGATAGTTCTTTCGAATTACTGAAGTTGTAACAATTGCTGCCCCTGGTTTGTTGCAAAATAGTCGGGTTCGTAATCAGATTCGGACGGTTGATTGTCAACTAGCATTTACAAAATATACACACGCACTCGCAAAACATACAAATGAGAAACAATACACAAGAGGCAATTAAGCTAAAACGTGTATAAGTTAAAACCGGAGCCAACTGCTAATAAATAATGAAAGTAACGTATCTCCAAACATAAAAGTACTAACTTGGTAATATATATAATTATATATATATATTTAAAATTATATATAAAAGGTCATATTACAGCTGTTGCAATGGTGCATTCATGAAATTAATTATTATTACACTAATATATATATACTATGTATATAATATAATAATAATTAATTTCGCGAATGCACCATTGCAACAGAGTGAATATAACTGTAACATAAATATGCATGCAGTTAATTAAGTAATAAGTATGACGATATGAGAACGTACCTGATAGAAAATAGAGTTATGGCACGAGGATGACGTCTCCGTCCAAGTGTCTCACAGCCTGCGGGAAAAAACTGTTTCTAAGCCGATGGTTTTTGTCTTAATGCTTCTGTAGCGCTTACGAGAGGGAAGAAGCTCAAAGAGAAGGATGGCTGGGTAGATTGTATCACGCATATTGCACCACACTATGATACAAAAACGTCAGGTTGATTCCAATGATTGTGTGGTAGAAATGTATCACGATCTCCTGCGCGATGACGAATATCCTGAGTTGCCTCAGGATGTACAAGCACTGCAGTGCGTTTTTTTTAGATACACACTGTTACTTCTCCACAGCTGAGATCGCTTGAGATTGTTGTCCCAAGGAATTTGAAACATTCAACTTGTTCGACTTCTAGCTGTTTATCGAAATAGCGCGGATAGGTGTCTTTTTCCTGGGAAAATCAACAATCATTAATTTTTTTATTTTACACGTCTTTGAACCCTACTGTGGAGATATGCATATCTCTAATTCACCAAACTGATATGAACAAATTGTACAACTGTGAATGTCACATTGTGTGTGTGTGTGTGTGTGTGTGTGTGTGTGTGTGTGCGGGCACATAGCATACGTGTGTTCTGTGCGGGTGGGCCAACCCACGTTCCAGGCAATGGACTGACGCCAGCAAGTTATTTCCTCTAAGGAAAATATGTATCATATCAATGTAATGGATACGTTATTCATAATGTCATAAAGTAACTTACAGCCACGATGGTATCACATTCCCCGCGGCCCCTAGACCGGCTGTGGTGAACAGCACATTATGTTATATCAGCTCACACAAGGCCCCGAGGTATGTAGTGTGACGTCGGTGTGCACAGTAGCGCTACACTGATTATATCAATGATTTGTCCGTGTGTGTTACAATCATGATACTGTAAAAAGAACATTTTCGGCAGTTATTTAGCTGGTTTCCCGCCTACCGTATGATGTCATTGTTGTGGTAAAGATGTTCACTGGTTAATTTCGCAGCCCTGAAGTGACCCTTTGAATGATATTACTAATATTATATTACGATCTTGATTCTAATAAGAAATGTATGTTCTTGAATAGCTGGTCTCAAAGCGTTTTACACTTTATTCCCTGACAGACCTGTTCAGTTGAACACCATATCGACTTCTCTTTGAAGCATTCAACAACGCCGCAATTAATGCGCGAAGACTATTCATGCTCAAATATCCTCCACTGTGTATAGCCATGTACTCGTTCATAGAGCTGATTTAACCAGAGCTGAGTGAACTACAATGATCGAGGAATGTTGTAAATTACGTATGTAACTGTTGCAGTATGTACATCGTTAGAGCTGTATGTTATATGTACTATTATATATATTAACGGTGCACTAATAACTAATTCAAATAACCCTTGACTTCATCTATATGTCTGCAGATGTACGCATTAAATGTTTCCATTCAGCATATGCGTCACACCCAATAAAGCAAATTAAATATATATCGAACGTTATTGCATCAAATATAATTCACAGACTATCAAGCCAGCCACAGTAACTACGCACAGTGAAATCACCTCATTAATAATACGATAACGTGTTTCATTGCTCAGTAAAGCCCAGAAGCAAATAGGACATTGCACTACATTGATTCGTCGACCACAGCGATGCAACCTAGCTTAGTGACTCTTTTGTCAATAGGCTGCCATAACAAAAGAAGTGCACTGTACCACCCACGTAACATATTGTATTATGTATAACTATCAAATATTACCATCTTACACATATTCCTGTACAACGCATTGTTTTCAGAATTGACCGACCGACCGACCGACCGACCGACCGACCGACCGACCGACCGACCGACCGACCGACCGAACGACCGACCGACCGACCGACCGAACGAACGAACGAACGACCGAGAGACAGACTGACAGACCGACAGACAGACAGACAGACAGACAGACAGACAGACAGACCGACCGACCGAGAAACAGACCGACAGACCGACCGACAGACCGACCGACCGACCGACCGACCGACCGACAGAAAGACCGACAGACCGACAGACCGACAGACAGACAGACCGACCGACAGACCGACCGACCGACCGACCGACAGTCGCATATATACTAGATGGTTCGTAGATTTAGACATTTTTGAAATTCGTCTGGGAATTGAGAACTTAGGGGCTCAATACTTCAAAACGCTGTACGTGGAGTTCCAACCACGGAATTTTGTGTTTTTGTATACCATCGTACATATATTTATGCCTTCTACAAATATGTCGCTGGATGTATGCAGACATGTTGAATAGTTTTTAAGTTACTGACTTTTGAAAATCTTCATCGCAACAATTTCTCTGCCGTCCGCGGCGTCGTCTGCCCTCCACGGTGTCCTAAAGGATCGTTTTGTCGCAATACAGACAGGCAGACAGACAGACAGAAGACCGATGGATCGATGACAGAACGACAAACAAAGATACAGACATAGAGAGAAAGAGACAGACAGACAGACAAAACAAACGATCGAACAGATCGGTGGATTGACGGACAAATTGACGGACGGATGAACGGACGATTGAAATAAATAAAAAAAACTATCGTACGAAAGAACGAAAAATAAGACGGACGGACGGACGAAGAGGCGTGCGAGCGAATACTTGAGAAAACTACCCAATGTGACACGATCACATTACCTATTAAATATATTAAGCAACCAAAATCAAACCAAACAACCAAAAAACAACCACCCAGACAGGCAGCCTGACAGCCTGCCAGCAACTGGCCAGTCAACGAACACTAGTTGGCTGTTTGACATCACTATAGATTGCACTATAAATAGGGCCACTTCGTTGATATTCGTAATTCACCCTGCTCGAATGGGTTGACGATGGCTTGAAGTGACGCAAGAGGTGGCACCATTAATGGATTTATTATGTCAGTTGACAAAAAAACGACTGTTTAGTGAAGTCAATGAACGGACGTGATACAATGGCGTCTGTGGTATCGATTGCTTCCTAGTTGTATCTTCCTAGTCCTGTAACAAATGTTTACTTACGAAGCTGGCTCGTTTTCTTGTAAAACACCAGCGTATCGCGTATTATACGTTGCATAAACTAAACACCATTGAGATCAAGCACAGCGCGCGTGTGTGTATGTGTATGTGTGTGTGTGTGTGTGTGTGTGTGTGTGTGTGTGTGTGTTTGTTTGTGTGAGCGTGCGTGTGTGTATTTGTGTGTATGTGTGTGTATGTGTTTTGTGTGTGCGTGTGTGTGTGTCTGTGTGTGTGTTTGTGTGTGTGTGTGTGTGTGTGTGTGTGTGTGTGTGTGTGTGTGTGTGTGTGTGTGTGTGTGTGTGTGTGTGTGTGTGTGTGTGTGTGTGTGTGTGTGTGTGTGTGTGTGTGTGTGTGTGTATTTCTCCAAACATGTGTATCAAGTTCACCCAAATTACATTCTACCGGTATACTAGTTTTTTTATCTTCGTTACCAAATGTAAACTGCGAGTTCTTACATAAAATAAATTAGTTATAAAGAGGTTTACGTTTTCACAGTAGCCAGCGAATTTCCATGTCACCACATACTGTTTGCAAATATTAACTTGCTTACAAAATTATTTTTGAATTGTTGTTATTGATAAAACGAGCAACGTGTTCCTAACACATCAGTTAGGATACCGGTGCTAATTACTGCATCGATATATATTTGTAATGACCTTTGGTCAATTTGGCTTGTCCAGCGTCACCAAGCAACTTAGACATCTTAATTTCTTGCAGGGCAATTTACCCGTATATATTAACGTCATTATTATTGCTTATTGATGTGTTCACACATCATTTATCAGACTAATGTCACTGTAAATAGTAGTGCGTTTTTTATTTACCGTATTCACATTGGTTTTTGGTAGAGTGAAAATAGTCAAAATACCACACTACATTTTTTAAAATCTTTAATGTGCTGTATTTTCATCACATTCAGATTTATTTCCAGCATTTGTTCAGGATTCCCTCGTTAACTCTGTTAGAAAAGAATACATGTCGAAATACCAAACCATAACAAAAATAAATTAATGTAGTGAACCAATCAATGTCGATGACGTTGGACAGCAACAAGTGGTCTTTATAGAAAATACAATGTCATTTTGTTTCTTATTTTTAAACATGATTTTTTTTTCTGAACACTCTCAAAGCATACCTTATTTACACTTTGAACTTACTGTAGAAATAAAAATATACAGCACTGATTTTGTATGGTAGCACTTTTAACGTTGGAAAAGTCAATCATTTTGTTAGTCTAGACACAACATAAACTCCCTTAAACATAGTTGTGCTCTGTAAATGAGTGTCAAAATAAAGTGTTTTAATTTTTTACTAATTGAACATATTACCTATTGGATGCAAGACACTGATCATTTTGGCGTATTATATTCCACGTGAGAAATGTTTACGTCCCTTTGTATAAATACTATATTGAAGGGACCAAAGGCTGTCTGGGGTCTTTTAAGAAAGGGTAGTAGGTAAATTCAGACACTATTTATCTCGCTTGTCAACCCGGTACTCTACCGCCAGACCATCGTGTCCCCTGTATCACGCATGAACATCGACCTATGGCATCATCCACGAAACTTACGTCCTAAGCTAATAACAGTAATACTACTACTAAAAATAATAAAATGACTCCTTCACTGCCAATATTCCCGGAAAATCCATGCAGTGGAACTCACAATAAACCAAATTATTACGCGTTCTCATAAACGTCCAGGGGGTATTGTTGTATTGGTTACTCTTGGCTTCTAACTCACGCAATACACAGAAGTTCGTTGAATCAGATGTACTTCTTTCCAACTACTGTCCTCAATGCAAGAAACCTGTTCAATTTCAAGAAGCCATTCAAGGGAATGCTTGTCATTATTCGTTCGTACAGCGACGAGAGATAACAACAATATATTACTAACAAAACGTCGAAATATAAAACAAAAATTAGCAAGATCATTCGTTAGTAGTAGTTAGGGCCCGGCTGGCCATGTGCAAAGAACATCAAAGGGTTTCGGGGCAGTAGCCCCGTTTTGGCTCTTTACTTATAAAAAAGAAATGATTAATGACCTGTCATAAAAATCTACGTATAAAAACCTCTTATCCTAATTGGTTTTTGACAACTTTACTTATAAAAAAAGTTTGATTGATGACCGTGCCGCCGACCCACCGCGGTACGCCGCCTGTTCTTCTAAGTACATTAGAGCTGACCTCTAGTGGCTATTTTTGCTATGTTAGCGTAGACTTAATGAGGCTTAATGCTTAATGACTTATACCTAGTGAGCTGACCTCTAGTGGCTATACTTGCTATGATAACATATACTTAATGAGGCTTAATGCTTAAAAACTTAATGATGTAGGTCAGTAGGTCAGTATACGAAACCGAAACCCACCTCCCTACGTTTAATAAAGGCCCACACGTTTAGCCGGTAGCGCTCGCTCGCTCGCTCACCCGCCCGTTATTTTGTAGCTCTACTTACATCGTTCCGCCTCACGGCTAATGTGAGCCGTGTAACTAGGTGAAAGATCACAGCCGTGTCACCACCACTCCTAGCGTTTATACGAGCGTAGAGGCTTCGTGTAACTAGGTCAAAGATCACAGCCGTGTCACCACCACTCCTAGCGTTTATAAGAGCGTAGAGGCTTCCTATCAAGTAAATATTAAAAGGAAAGGTATATGATGTAGTAACGTGCCGAGCAGGTTCATGACGCGCTCTCTGTAAATTCTGCTTCGGCTTCTCGCAACCGGCGTGCTCTTCCATCGTTCGCTTTGAACGGAATGTTGTTTACGACGTTTACTGTAGGCGCGTCTATGAACGCCTGACGATTGGCACGTAGGCACAGTCACGTAGGCCTTTACCGACCGTTTATTTTACACATTTAAACCTTTTATTAAGCATTTAGAAAATTACGCAACCCGGTCGGTAAAGGCCTACGTGACTGTGCCTACGTGCCAATCGTCAGGCGTTCATAGACGCGCCTACAGTAAACGCACTGCGTGTGTTAGCCGTTAGTTCTCATAATTATAAATAAAGTGGCTCATACAGGGATATCTATCCGACAGGAATGGACATGAATTGGAAGACTTGCGTAGACATAGATATAATTGGAGAGTGCGGTGTAGTCAAGACGACGAAACATGTGAACAGCTCGGGCGATATCGCGTCACTCGGTGTAGTCAAGACGACGAAACATGTGAACAGCTCGGGCGATATCGCGTCACTCGGTGTAGTCAAGACGACGAAACATGTGAACAGCTCGGGCGATATCGCGTCACTCGGTGTAGTCAAGACGAAGAAACTTGTGAACAGCTCGGGCGATATCGCGTCACTCGGTGTAGTCAAGACGACGAAACATGTGAACAGCTCGGGCGATATCGCGTCACTCGGTGTAGTCAAGACGACGAAACATGTGAACAGCTCGGGCGATATCGCGTCACTCGGTGTAGTCAAGACGACGAAACATGTGAACAGCTCGGGCGATATCGCGTCACTCTGACCTACTCCTCTCTTGATGTTGATCTTGTTGCTCTTTTTGTGTAGGTGGACTGTGATCGAGCTATTGGTGTAGATGTCTTTCAGGAGATCGATGTACACATCTTCTACCCCTGTTCTTGAAGGGAGGTCAGTATTGCTTGAGTTTGCTCCGAGTCTAAAGCCATCTCGTAGTCGACGAAAGCGATGCGGAGCGGGAAATTATATTGTCGGCACTTCTCTTTCAGTTTGTTTACGACGTGTATGTGGTCTGTCGTTGAGTACTTCTGAATCCTCTTTGCTCTCGTGGATGGTTTTCGTCGAGTGTCTTCTCTAGCCTGTTCGCTAGTATCTTAATGTCTGTAGTTCTTTATGTCTTTGTTATTTCCATTTTTGAACATTATAACCATCTCTGTGTTCTTCCAAGCGGTGGGTATTCGTCTTTCTGATACGCATTTAGTATACAGCTTAGCCAGGGTCTACGAGATGATATCTTCTCCTGCTTTTAATGTTTCAATGTTTTCATGGTCATTGCCTTATATCTTCCCATTCTTCATATCTCTTAGCACTGATTCCACCTCCCATCGTATTATCTCTGGTACCTTTTTCGGGTCGGTGTGAATTGTGGTACTCCGTTCACTGCCGTATAGCTCTATTCGTTCCTTGATCATATTTTGGTCTTGTATTTCTCTATCCTGCTTGTCTAGAAGTGTAATAAGTCTCTTTCGGCCTAGTGCGTGTGTTCTTCTTGCTTTCCTCAGGCTCTTTGATGACAGAGTCGTTTCACCTATTTTCTGATGTCGTCCTTCGCTTTCTTTTTGATGATGTTGCATATTTCTGCGAACTCTATTTGTTTTCTACGGTCGCCGTCATCACCATTTCTCGTCGTATCTTCATTAGTGCTCGTGTCGGTGACGATATTCTCTTTAATACATGCTTGTTGATTGCTTTGACTACACTTGTTCTGCCCCCTCCCAGTAATAGACGGCGCAACAAAAAACGCACTCGCCCTCCCCCCCAGTGTAAGGATGTCATCCTTTCAGCTGATACAGCGAAGGTGGAGAAGGTAAATTGACAACAGCGGCGCGACGTAAAAAATATAATTTTCAGCAGGATAGTCCCCCCGTGTTCGGATGCCATGAGTTCATAACCGAGACAGCGGGCGTAGAAGCTGAAGTTATAGCGGTGCATCGGCGGAAAATGTCCAACAGCACCGCCCCCCCCCCACCCACACCCCACCCACCCCCGTCTTCAGATTTCACCCTCGAGCCAATAGAGACTGCCACAGCCACAGGTGATGGAAGATGTCAAGATATGCCGCGGCGCGGCGACGACAATATTTTTGCTGAAGCTCCGGTAGCCCTCACAATATGAATTTCGTTCCCACTACACACACACACACACACACACACACATACACACACACACACACACACACACACACACACACACACACACACACACACACACACACATATATATATATCTAATAGTATTTGAATAACTTGGCACTTTCAGAAAAAACTGTTCTAGAAATCATGTTCTAATGGGAACTCTAAATTAGAAGCATTCCTCAAATCAACCAGACGACCATTCGGCATCACTTGATGTTTGTACCTCAACATTAGTATTTGTGTATTGGACTCGGATGTGGTTGAGCGTCATATATGTTAAGCTTATACCAACGAACCATGCATAGGTCTTGTTGGCCCCAACGTTTTAATCGTGTGTCTCTGCGTTATCTTCTCAAACTGGCGCTTGTCCGTGTGCTTTTGTTTGCATTCTCGCGTGTGTCCGAAACCAGATTAATCTCCCTGATCAATATTATTCATGTTGGACGTTTAATTAAAACCCCCCCTTTCCTCCCTTTTGTTGGTTCCGAGTTAGATGAACAAAGATGTGCTTGTTTGAGAAACATTCATCGTCGAAACATTCAACTAGTACTCGTTATCGCAAAGTACTGGACTCGAATCCGAGGCCGGCGGCCAACCCAGCTATTTTGTCAACGCTAGTATATTAATAAGCCAACGTGGAGGCACTGCAATTGTATATTTTCTCGGGTGTCGAGGTCTGCTCGCATCTTTATATGTGCAATCGCGTCCCTGTATTATTGGGATCTGCTCGTCAAACTGGCGATAAAAAGCATCCTCTGTGAAATAACGTACGTATTGGCTTGTTCTTTGCAATTACTTTCTCTCTGACTGTTTCTTTAACTGACTGTTTAGTGTAGGTGTCAAATACAACGTTCACCCGTCTAACACTTGCAGTCTCATAGCTGGTTACATACATGTTGATCAAGGGATTTATTATGGGAGTCATTGTGTGATGGTCATTGGCCGGTTCCTGGAGAACTGGAATCACACCAAGCGCTATGACAGGAAGATCAATGGTGCTTATATTTTCAATGAAACTGGATCAATATGGTACATTTAGTTGCATCATTGGAAATATTGGATAACACCCATGCATGACTCTCTGCAAACCAGTCTTCTACATTTATATTGTTGTCAGAGTGAAATACAATGGATATTCTAGTATCATTGGCCAGTTTGGCATGGTGCAATGTGAGTAGTAATAGAGGTGGTGTACGATTTATGTTTGATTATGATAAGAGGAAGAGGGAAGAACCCGGATGTAGGTCAAGGTCAAGGACCCGGATGTAGGTCAAGGTCAACGACCCCCGATGTAGGTCAAGGTCAAAGAGCCGGATGTAGGTAACGGTCAAGGTCCCGAATGTAGGTTAATGTCAAAGGTCAAGGACCCGGATGTGTGTCACGTGATGCCGGTGGCGCCACCTATCGGATAGGTCATGAACTAAACAGCGTCACCTAGCGTATTTTCCCCGAACTAAATTGATCCTACCATTAGCGCCACCTATCGAAATTTTTCGGAACGAAAATAATCTGACCAGTAGCGCCACCTAGCGGATTTTTTCCAGCGTAAATGTTCGGGAACTGCCCAAATTCGTGCGTCTTGATTTAACTGTTAGCGCCACCTGGCGGATTTTTTGTTAACTAAATTCACCTAGCGGATATGTCATGTCCTACAAGTGGTGCCATCTGACGGATAAGTTGTGAACTAAATGTAGAAGTACTGCCCAAATTCGTGTCTCTTGCACGCTTGCGTGCAATAGAGCCCCCTAACGGCTACTTCACGAACCACAAACACCATCCCCTAGTGGACAAGTGAGCGAACCCCATCTTAAAGCATAGGAAATTTTCCCCATGTTAAAGCATAGGGAATTTTCCCCATGTTAAAGCATAGGCCGTTTTTATCCCGGGTTAAAGCATAGGCCATTTTATCGCAAAGGTATCCGACCACTTTTCGAATTTTAAGCCCACGTTAAAGCATAGTAAATTTTTATCACAAAGGTATCCGACCATTTTTCGAATTTTTATCCCGGGTTAAAGCATACACCATTTTTATCGTAAAGGTATAGGAACACTTTTTGAATAAAATATACCGAACAACATTTGAATATGTCACACACTAGATTGCTTGACCCATAGGGACAGGCTCTGCCTAGGGGCCGAGCCTTTATTTGTTTGACTATGACATGTCGAAAATGTGGTGTTATAATAGGGGTAATGTGTAACAAAAGGGTTATAAATTCAACGGAGACCGGTTTGTCTGAAGTAATGTATGCGAAATGTAGATTACATATAGGACTATGTTATACCAGAGCCTATAGCCTCGTTTTTTCGAACAGAGCGACCATTTTGGAATTAGACCTTTGGTATCTGTTACAAAAACCCGTACTTGAGACGTGTCTGGACACGTTTGTTTGTCGCAAGCACGCGCACCCTGTATGACGTCATCGCACGCGCTGTAATTTTGTACGCGAGGTGAATTGATCAATCAGGTAGTGCTTTGGTTAGACCTTGTATTGAACTTGCGCGTATGTAATGTAATCCTTTCATGTGACGTCATGATGCAGTGACGTCATGATCAGTGACATCATCAAACTGCTATGCGCAGTAATGTTGTACACGAAGTGAGTTGTTCAAGCAGATAGTGCTTTGGTTAGACCTTGTGTTGAACTTGCGCGTATGTAATGTAATCCCTTCACGTGACGTCAAGTAAATAAGTAATTGCGCATGCGCAATAGTGGCTATTCTTATATGTCGTAGGTTGTCGACCCTTTGATTAGGTGTAGGACGCTCCTAGTCTATACATTTACAAAGGTTCAAAAACATAGAGCCAAACCCGATGATGCATAGCCATAGGCATAGCCATAGAGGCTAAAGGCTATATGGCCTACAGCGCATAACCACGGACAAACACCTTACAAACACTGACAAACAGCTCATAACCACTGACAAACACCTTACAAACACCGACAAACAGCGCATAACCACTGACAAACAACTTACAAACACTGACAAACAGCTCATAACCACCAACAAACACCCTACAAACACTGACAAACAGCTCATAACCACTGACAAACAACTTAAAAACACTGACAAACAGCTCATAACCACTGACAAACAACTCAAAAACACCGACATGCTATAGCGAGTGAAAAATCTCCCTGTTAACCGGTATAAACTGGTATAAATCAAGCCTCAAGGGTCTGTGTTGAAAAAACATCCGTGTATTTGTCCCGTGTTAAGGCATTGCCATAGGGGATTATACGATCTTATCTGCTAAAACATTCAAACTACCAGCTATCTGTGTAATATGTTGGTCAAACTGGTTGTCATGTAACAGTATTCGTCATACGAAATTTGTACTTACCGAACTTTTTGAAGTTATTATAGCAGTTGATAGCCTGTACACAAACTGGTGTCAAACTGTTTTGAAGAGGTATTCCTTGTTTGAGGCTCATCTACATGTATGTCTCATCTGTGCCTAGAGACCAACAATACTAGTTCAGCATTTTATCACAAGTAAAGAGACAAGAGACATAAGATTACGAATGACACATCACACGTTATGTCACGAGACTATGACCGAGATGTATCACGAGACTTCGGATGACACGAGACAAGAGACGATACTAGGACCGAGATGTGTCACGGTGTCACGAGACTTCGGATGAAACGTTACAAGAGACGAGACTATGACCGATATGTGTCACGAGACTTCGGATGACACGAGACAAGAGACGAGACTATGACCGAGATGTGTCACGAGACTTCGGATGACACGAGACAAGAGACGAGACTATGAACGAGATGTGTCACGAGACTTCGGATGACACGAGACAAGAGACGAGACTATGAACGAGATGTGTCACGAGACTTCGGATGACACATCACTCGAGAGTACCGACGAGACAAGATATGCCGCGAGACTACGGATGACACATCACACGAGACGGGACTATGAACGAGATGTGTCACGAGACTTCGGATGACACGAGACAAGAGACGAGACTATGAACGAGATGTGTCACGAGACTTCGGATGACACATCACACGAGAGTACCGACGAGACAAGATATGCCGCGAGACTACGGATGACACATCACACGAGACGGGACTATGAACGAGATGTGTCACGAGACTTCGGTTGACACGAGACAAGAGAGTACCGACGAGACAAGAGATGACGCGAGACTACGGATGACACATCACACGAGAGTACTGACGAGATAAGAGATACCACGAGACTACGGATACCACATCACACGAGACTATGGATGCCACTTCACACGAGAGGACTGACTAGAGACGAGACATGACCGAGATGTGTCACGAGACTTCGACTGACACATCACACGAGAGTACCGACGAGACAAGAGATGACGCGAGACTACGGATGACACATCACACGAGAGTACTGACGAGATAAGAGATACCACGAGACTACGGATACCACATCACACGAGACTATGGATGGCACTTCACACGAGAGTACTGACGAGAGACGAGACATGACCGAGATGTGTCACGAGACTTCGACTGACACATCACACGAGAGTACTGACGAGAGACGAGACATGATCGAGATGTGTCACGAGACTTCGTCCGACACATCACACGAGAGTACTGACGAGAGACGAGACATGACCGAGATGTGTCACGAGACTACGGATGACACATCACACGAGAGTACGGTTCGACGTGTTATCGCACCCCATCTCCTCCGTTTTCAGGTTATCGCGTCAATTCCTTTCCTTTTCAGGAAAATAGACGTGTTATCGCGTCAATTCCTTTCCTTTTCAGGAAAATAGACGTGTTATCGCGTCAATTCCTTTCCTTTTCAGGAAAATAGACGTGTTATCGCGGCAATTCCTTTCCTTTCCTTTTCAGGAAAATAGACGTATTATCGCGTCAATTCCTTTCCTTTTCAGGAAAATAGACCAGAGATTTCCATAAATAGACAGGTAAAAAGGGAGCAATGGAGCAAATAGACAGGTAAAAGGGAGCAATGGAGCAAATAGACAGGTAAAAAGGGAGCAATGGAGCAAATAGACAGGTAAAAAGGGAGCAATGGAGCAAATAGACAGGTAAAAAGGGAGCAATGGAGCAAATAGACAGGCAATCTCACGTTGATACACAGAGATTTCCTATGACACATCACACGAGAGTACGGTTCGACCTGTTATCGAGTCAAATCCCTCCGTTTTCAGGAAAATAGACGTGTTATCGCGTGGGATTTGCTTCAACACTCACTCACTCACTCACTCACTCACTCACTCACTCACTCACTCACTCACTCACTCACTCACTCACTCACTCACTCACTCACTCACTCACTCACTCACTCACTCACTCACTCACTCACTCACTCACTCACTCACTCACTCACTCACTCACTCACTCACTCACTCACTCACTCACTCACTCACTCACTCACTCACTCACTCACTCACTCACTCACTCACTCACTCACTCACTCACTCACTCACTCACTCACCCTTCGTATCTGTCCATTCACTCACTCACTCACTTACTCACCCTTCGTGTATGTTCACTCACTCACACACTCACTCACTCACTCACTCACCCTTCGTGTATGTTCACTCACTCACTCTCTCACTCACTCACTCACTCACTCACTCACTCACTCACTCACTCACTCACTCACTCACTCACTCACTCACTCACTCACTCACTCACTCACTCACTCACTCACTCACTCACTCACTCACTCACTCACTCACTCACTCACTCACTCACTCACTCACTCACTCACTCACTCACTCACTCACTCACTCACTCACTCACTCACTCACTCACTCACTCACTCACTCACTCACTCACTCACTCACTCACTCACTCACTCACTCACTCACTCACTCACTCACTCACTCACTCACCCTTCGTGTCTGTTCACTCACTCACTCACCCTTCGTGTCTGTTCACTCATTCACTCACGCACTCACTCACGCCGGCCATTCGTCGTTTTCTAACATTTTATATTTTCAACATGTTACCGTGGTAACATTTTCGTAACTTTCTGACAATTCGACGGGTTATCGCGTGACATCTCACCTCTTTCTGACAACTCGACGGGTTATCGCGTACAGCTCACCTCTTTCTGACAATTCGACATGTTATCGAAACACTAAACTTAGCCGAACACGTGACACGAATTGAACACAGACCGACTAGTCGGACAAACGAAACACTATAGTTTGACCAACACGCCGAACGAATCGAACTATAGACACGAGTTGTACAAACGAAACACTAAACTTAGCCGAACACGTGACACGAATTGAACACAGACCGACAAGTCGGACAAACGAAACACTATAGTTTGACCAACACGCCGAACGATGACAGGACTTCATTCAAAGTGGTGACCATCATCGTTCCCAACGCCACGCAAACGACTATGTCAATAACATGTAAGGAGAACCACCTGACAGAACTTCATTCAAACAGGTGACCACCAGGGTTCCCAACATCACTCAACGGATATCAATGTAATTAGTCAGAGTATTCCCATCTACCGACCATGACAGATCTCTATTCGTCGACACACTTCCGGAAACGGTGAAACCGTAGAGGCCGCCATGACAGGTCGTCGCGACATTCAAGACAATATACACTAGTTTTCGGTGTCATATCATTTGCATAACCAATCAGACCGAACCTCGCGAAAATTTAAACAACCATCAAAGTGGTTGTATAAATTTTCAGAAAATGTTATATTTTTGTCCCATAGGGACAAAAACATTAAATTTTCGCGAGGTTAACCCCAACTTTTTTTCTCTAGCTAACCTAATTATATATTTTTACCCGCTAGATGGCGCCATCATGTGCCGTAGTACTCCGATTATCCACTAGGGGGCGCTACGTCGGATGTGATGTCATACCGGAAGTCACTTGACTGTCATGGCGGCCTCTACTAGGGACGCTACGCCTGAAGTAACGTACTACCGGAAGTTATTTGAATGACATGGCGACCTGTCATGGCGGTCTCTACGCTTCCGCTATTCCCAACGAGTATGTGTGTCAACGAATAGAGAACTATCATGGCCGGTAGATGGCAATACTCTTACTAATTACATTGGTGTCAGTTGAGTGGCGTTGGGAACCATGATGGTCACCTCTTTGAATGAAGCCCTGTCAGGTAGTTGTCCTTCGCTATCGTGTGGGGTAGTACTCCGATTATCCACTAGGATTCGTTGTGATAGATGTGGTGTCATACCGGAAGTTACTTGAATGTCATGACGACCTGTCATGGCGGCCTCTACGGTTTCACCATTTCCGGAAGTGTGTCGACAAATAGAGAACTATCATGGCCGGTAGATGGCAATACTCTGACGAATTACATTGATGTCCGTTGAGTGGCTTTGGGAACGATGAGGGTCACCACTTTGAATGAAGTCCTGATACCGTTTTTGTGTTAAGGGAAGTCACGTGATGTACGTTCGGTCTGATTGGTTATGCAAATGAGATGACGCCGAAAACTAGTGTATACAGTTTAGTGTTTCGGTCATAGCAGTTTTCAAATTCGTTTGCTATGGCGGTCTATACTAGGGACGCTACGTCGGAAGTGATGTCACACCGGAAGTTACTTGACTGTCATGGCGGCCTCTGTGCTTCGGGTATTCCCGGAAGTGTGTCCACGAATAGAGATCTATCATGGTCAGTAGATGGCGATACTCTGACTAATTACATTGGTGTCCGTTGAGTGGCGTCGAATGGCGCCTCTCTCATGGACGTGCACAGTTTTTGTGTTAAGGGAAGTCACGTGATGCACGTTCGGTCTGATTGGTTATGCAAATGAGATGACACCGAAAACTAGTGTATATTGTCTTGAATGTCGCGACGACCTGTCATGGCGGCCTCTACGGTTTCACCGTTTCCGGAAGTGTGTCGACGAATAGAGATCTGTCATGGTCGGTAGATGGGAATACTCTGACTTATTACATTGATATCCGTTGAGTGGTGTTGGGAACCCTGATGGTCACCTGTTTGAATGAAGTTCTGTCAGGTGGTTCTCCTTACATGTTATTGATATAGTCGTTTGCGTGGCGTTGCGAACGATGATGGTCACCACTTTGAATGAAGTCCTGTCATCGTTCGGCGTGTTGGTCAAACTATAGTGTTTCGTTTGTCCGACTTGTCGGTCTGTGTTCAATTCGTGTCACGTGTTCGGCTAAGTTTAGTGTTTCGTTTGTACAACTCGTGTCTATAGTTCGATTCGTTCGGCGTGTTGGTCAAACTATAGTGTTTCGTTTGTCCGACTAGTCGGTCTGTGTTCAATTCGTGTCACGTGTTCGGCTAAGTTTAGTGTTTCGATAACATGTCGAATTGTCAGAAAGAGGTGAGCTGTACGCGATAACCCGTCGAGTTGTCAGAAAGAGGTGAGATGTCACGCGATAACCCGTCGAATTGTCAGAAAGTTACCACGGTAACATGTTGAAAAGATAAAATGTTAGAAAACGACGAATGGCCGGCGTGAGTGAGTGCGTGAGTGAGTGAGTGAGTGAACAGACACGAAGGGTGAGTGAGTGAGTGAGTGAGTGAGTGAGTGAACATACACGAAGGGTAAGTGAGTGAGTGAGTGAGTGAGTGAGTGAGTGAGTGAGTGAGTGAGTGAGTGAGTGAGTGAATGGACAGATACGAAGGGTGAGTGAGTGAGTGAGTGAGTGAGTGAGTGAGTGACTGAGTGAGTGAGTGAGTGAGTGAGTGAGTGAGTGAGTGAGTGAGTGAGTGAGTGAGTGAGTGAGTGTTGAAGCAAATCCCACGCGATAACACGTCTATTTTCCTGAAAACGGAGGGATTTGACTCGATAACAGGTCGAACCGTACTCTCGTGTGATGTGTCATAGGAAATCTCTGTGTATCAACGTGAGATTTCCTGTCTATTTGCTCCATTGCTCCCTTTTTACCTGTCTATTTGCTCCATTGCTCCCTTTTTACCTGTCTATTTGCTCCATTGCTCCCTTTTTACCTGTCTATTTGCTCCATTGCTCCCTTTTACCTGTCTATTTGCTCCATTGCTCCCTTTTTACCTGTCTATTTATGGAAATCTCTGGTCTATTTTCCTGAAAAGGAAAGGAATTGACGCGATAATACGTCTATTTTCCTGAAAAGGAAAGGAAAGAAATTGCCGCGATAACACGTCTATTTTCCTGAAAAGGAAAGGAATTGACGCGATAACACGTCTATTTTCCTGAAAAGGAAAGGAATTGACGCGATAACACGTCTATTTTCCTGAAAAGGAAAGGAATTGACGCGATAACACGTCTATTTTCCTGAAAACGGAGGAGATGGGGTGCGATAACAGGTCGAACCGTACTCTCGTGTGATGTGTCGTCCGTAGTCTCGTGACACATCTCGGTCATGTCTCGTCTCTCGTCAGTACTCTCGTGTGATGTGTCAGACGAAGTCTCGTGACACATCTCGATCATGTCTCGTCTCTCGTCAGTACTCTCGTGTGATGTGTCAGTCGAAGTCTCGTGACACATCTCGGTCATGTCTCGTCTCTCGTCAATACTCTCGTGTGAAGTGGCATCCATAGTCTCGTGTGATGTGGTATCCGTAGTCTCGTGGTATCTCTTATCTCGTCAGTACTCTCGTGTGATGTGTCATCCGTAGTCTCGCGTCATCTCTTGTCTCGTCGGTACTCTCGTGTGATGTGTCAGTCGAAGTCTCGTGACACATCTCGGTCATGTCTCGTCTCTCGTCAGTCCTCTCGTGTGAAGTGGCATCCATAGTCTCGTGTGATGTGGTATCCGTAATCTCGTGGTATCTCTTATCTCGTCAGTACTCTCGTGTGATGTGTCATCCGTAGTCTCGCGTCATCTCTTGTCTCGTCGGTACTCTCTTGTCTCGTGTCATCCGAAGTCTCGTGACACATCTCGTTCATAGTCCCGTCTCGTGTGATGTGTCATCCGTAGTCTCGCGGCATATCTTGTCTCGTCGGTACTCTCGTGTGATGTGTCATCCGAAGTCTCGTGACACATCTCGTTCATAGTCTCGTCTCTTGTCTCGTGTCATCCGAAGTCTCGTGACACATCTCGTTCATAGTCTCGTCTCTTGTCTCGTGTCATCCGAAGTCTCGTGACACATCTCGGTCATAGTCTCGTCTCTTGTCTCGTGTCATCCGAAGTCGCGTGACACATATCGGTCATAGTCTCGTCTCTTGTCACGTTTCATCCGAAGTCTCGTGACACATCTCGGTCCTAGTATCGTCTCTTGTCTCGTGTCATCCGAAGTCTCGTGATACATCTCGGTCATAGTCTCGTGACATAACGTGTGATGTGTCATTCGTAATCTTATGTCTCTTGTCTCTTTACTTGTGATAAAATGCTGAACTAGTATTGTTGGTCTCTAGGCACAGATGAGACATACATGTAGATGAGCCTCAAACAAGGAATACCTCTTCAAAACAGTTTGACACCAGTTTGTGTACAGGCTATCAACTGCTATAATAACTTCAAAAAGTTCGGTAAATACAAATTTCTTATGACGAATACTGTTACATGACAACCAGTTTGACCAAAATATTACACAGATAGCTGGTAGTTTGAATGTTTTAGCAGATAAGTTCGTATAATCCACTATGGCAATGCCTTAACACGGGACAAATACACGGATGTTTTTTCAACACAGACCCTTGAGGCTTGATTTATACCAGTTTATACCGGTTAACAGGGAGATTTTTCACTCGCTATAGCATGTCGGTGTTTTTGAGTTGTTTGTCAGTGGTTATGAGCTGTTTGTCAGTGTTTGTAAGTTGTTTGTCAGTGGTTATGAGCTGTTTGTCAGTGTTTGTAAGGTGTTTGTTGGTGGTTATGAGCTGTTTGTCAGTGTTTGTAAGTTGTTTGTCAGTGGTTATGCGCTGTTTGTCGGTGTTTGTAAGGTGTTTGTCAGTGGTTATGAGCTGTTTGTCAGTGTTTGTAAGGTGTTTGTTGGTGGTTATGAGCTGTTTGTCAGTGTTTGTAAGTTGTTTGTCAGTGGTTATGCGCTGTTTGTCGGTGTTTGTAAGGTGTTTGTCAGTGGTTATGAGCTGTTTGTCAGTGTTTGTAAGGTGTTTGTCCGTGGTTATGCGCTGTAGGCCATATAGCCTTTAGCCTCTATGGCTATGCCTATGGCTATGCTTTATCGGGTTTGGCTCTATGTTTTTGAACCTATGTAAATGTATAGACTAGGAGCGTCCTACACCTAATCAAAGGGTCGACAACCTACGACATATAAGAATAGCCACTATTGCGCATGCGCAATTACTTATTTAATTGACGTCACGTGAAGGGATGACATTACATACGCGCAAGTTCAACACAAGGTCTAACCAAAGCACTATCTGCTTGAACAACTCACTTCGTGTACAAAATTACTGCGCATAGCAGTTTGATGATGTCACTGATCATGACGTCACTGCATCATGACGTCACATGAAAGGATTACATTACATACGCGCAAGTTCAATACAAGGTCTAACCAAAGCACTACCTGATTGATCAACTCACCCCGCGTACAAAATTACAGCGCGTACCATGACGTCATACAGGGTGCGCGTGCTTGCGACAAACAAACGTGTCCAGACACGTCTCAAGTACGGGTTTTTGTAACAGACACCAAAGGTCTAATTCCAAAATGGTCGCTCTGTTCGAAAAAACGAGGCTATAGGCTCTGGTATAACATAGTCCTATATGTAATCTACATTTCGTATACATTACTTCAGACAAACCGGTCTCCGTTGAATTTGTAACCCTTTTGTTACACATTACCCCTATTATAACACCACATTTTCGACATGTCATAGTCAAACAAATAAAGGCTCGGCCCCTAGGCAGAGCCTGTCCCTATGGGTCAAGCAATCTCGTGTGTGACATATTCAAATGTTGTTCGGTATATTTTATTCAAAAAGTGTTCGTATACCTTTACGATAAAAATGGTGCTTTAACCCGGGATAAAAATTCGAAAAGTGGTCGGATACCTTTGCGATAAAATGGCCTATGCTTTAACCCGGGATAAAAACGGCCTATGCTTTAACATGGGGAAAATTCCCTATGCTTTAACATGGGGAAAATTCCCTATGCTTTAAGATGGGGTTCGCTCACTTGTCCACTAGGGGATGGTGTTTGTGGTTCGTGAAGTAGCCGTCAGGGGGCTCTATTCCACGCAAGCGTGCAAGAGACACGAATTTGGGCAGTACTTCTACATTTAGTTCACAACTTATCCGTCAGATGACACCACTTGTAGTTCATGACTTATCCGCTAGGTGAATTTAACAAAAAATCCGCCAGGTGGCGCTAACAGTTGAACCAAGACGCACGAATTTGGGCAGTACCCGAACATTTAGTCTGAAAAAAATCCGCTAGGTGGCGCTACAGATTATTTTCGATAGGTGGCGCTAATGGTTGGACCAATCTAGTCCGGAAAAAATTCGCTAGGTGACGCTGTTTTAGTTCGTGACATATCCGATAGGTGGCGCCACCGGCACAACGTGACCTACATCCGGAACCTTGACCTTTACATACATCCGGGTATTTGACCTTGACCTATATCCTGTCTTTGCCCTTTGACCTTGACCTACATCCGGGTCCTTGGCCTTGACCTACATCCGGGTTCTTCCCTCTTCCTCTTATCATAATCAAACTTAAATCGTACACCACCTCTATTACTTCTAATGTGTTAAGCTTAGAATCTATCGTTTCGTGTTGAATGCTTTTGATCTACCAATAGTACGATCATCATCAGGTCATTCGTGAACTGATCCTCGTTGTTGTCAGAGACTCATCTTTCTACTCTAACAGTGTTCCTTCCGTCGATGATTTCTTCAAAATTATCATAATCCAAAAGTTATCTTGTGAATGCACTGTGTTATAGCCATTAAAGCACATTAAAACAATTTGATATTGTTGGCATGTTACAACGCTGGTCACATCCTGTCATATGAGGTTTAAAATGGTTACTTAAAAATATGTTGATCAAATACATACGCAGTAGACCACACGTAGACTTTTGCCCAATTCTGTGTCAAATTTGATATTCCGCAAAATAGGCTCATAATAGGAAGAAATTCACATAGAGGAGTTAATCTGTAGGTTATGTGTTGTTGTCTATATGCATTTGGAGGTGTCAATCAAACCGGACCACTGAACACCTAATCCGCCGGATTAGTAACGTTTTGTGTGTTACAGGTCCGTGTGATGGCCTGCATTTTGTGAATTATCACATTTAGAGCAGTATTCATATAAGCTAATCGTCAACATTGGCAGTTGTAAGAACCAAACTATTGACAAAAAGTAATTACCCTGAAATACTATCGCAAAACGCGGTGCTCAAGAATTGTGCACGTTTAATGAATTGTAACGTTAATAAATCGCCCATGACGTACCTAACGGCGATGTAATGTAGCTTTGGTAAATCAAAACGAGACGCCATCAGAAGTGCATACATCGTATTTAAACAAACCACGCAGATTCGATGTTTGGGAAAGGGACATTTTGAAAGATGTGAGACGAGGCAGGGCTGAGGCATATACATCTATGAAAACAGTTGACCCATCACATACAGGGGGTGGGAGGGTGTTTGGTAAA
This sequence comes from Escarpia spicata, assembly GCA_963995525.1. NCBI lineage: Eukaryota > Metazoa > Annelida > Polychaeta > Sabellida > Siboglinidae > Escarpia > Escarpia spicata. Next base: position 62,349,330 of record OZ023209.1, on the reverse strand, counting down.
CATATGTCTTGCAATTTCAGATATCTTTATCGAGCTTGTAACTTGGGGATGCGAGCTCAAATGCAGTACTGTCTCCTGCAGCTGCAGTCGGAATAGCTCAATGCAGGCCCGTATGATATGAGAGGGTGCAATGGATGCGTATGCACCCCTCCGCTGAGGCAATTTTGCTTCCCGCATCGTAAACATTGAAACATGTGGCCAACGATATCATATGATTAGCAGGTTGCACCAAACCGATTACACCCTGAAATATAATGGATAATTAGTCATATAACCATAATTGTGGTTATTTCGTTGAATAAACCATCTTTAACGAACAATCCAAAATCTGACCGTCTACTGTGTAACCATTGACCTATGCACAGAATCAAATGGCTAGGTAGTAGGCCTCATGTTGACAAATTTGTTTTTAAACTAATTTTGTGTGAAATTTCATGTTAAGCAAAAATGAACTTTAATTAACAAAACACATCCAAATCTTGTATAGCTAACGAAATGTACGATGTACGTAAACATATGTGGACAAAATATAAAGTGGTTGGAAAATTGTAACCCACTGATTACATTCTGACAAATAATAGTTTCCACGGTTGCTTAACTACATTTTGATCAAAGTTTGCAATTTTCGGGACAAAAATTACCCATACTGGCTAAAACCCCAAAATAGACCGGCAAAAACTCCGACTGTGTAATGTGTGGCCGTTGTAGAGAAACATTAAGCTGATTTGGAAATATGTAACATTGTTATTATTTCCAATAGGGCCATAATACGGTTTTTATTAAATTTATGTCAAATTTTACATTAAAAAAACATTTTCTGGACTAAAATGACAAAATCAGAAAATACAAAAACCCATACCATAATCACTAATGTTTATATAGAAAATATAAAAATGGTTGGCTGTTTGTAACCAAAAAAGCCTACGAAACTTTTTTCTAAGGACATTTCTCGTCCCTAGGCCGCCCGTTTATAATGCATGTAAATGTTGCTCCATAACAAATTAAAGTCACCAAAGCAAAAGCGTGATGGTGGTGCTCAATGGAGAACGCCACGCAATGATTTTGAGAACATGCAGTAATTCTTATAGTATGTGCGTTGTTAGAATTGTGTTTCTGTTTCTGTATTACAACATAGATATGTGGTGTACTACTGGTTAATTCAGATAACCCTCGACTTCATTCACATGTTTGGAGGTGTATCCATTAAAGAGAGAGAGAGAGAGAGAGAGAGAGAGAGAGAGAGAGAGAGAGAGAGAGAGAGAGAGAGAGAGAGAGAGAGAGAGAGAGAGAGAGAGAGAGAGAGAGAGAGAGAGAGAGAGAGAGAGAGAGAGAGAGAGGAGAGAGAGAGAGAGAGAGAGAGAGAGAGAGAGAGAGAGAGAGAGAGAGAGAGAGAGAGAGAGAGAGAGAGAGAGAGAGAGAGAGAGAGAGAGAGAGAGAGAGAGAGAGAGAGAGAGAGAGAGAGAGAGAGAGAGAGAGAGAGAGAGAGAGAGAGAGAGAGAGAGAGAGAGAGGAGGAGAGAGAGCCGAGAGAGAGAGAGAGAGAGAGAGAGGAGAGAGGAGAGAGAGAGAGAGAGAGAGACGAGAGAG